>OW388297.1:33056289-33684229 GCA_936450465.1 Gibbula magus | reverse complement strand
AAGACCATAGGCTGTCAATATGGGCGAATAATCATGCTTTTAAACACAAGAAAAATTGGAAGTTAAGAGTCCATGTTAAATACAAAGCCCTTGTGTTGGATATGTTCATTCCAACAGAAAACAAGTTTCATTTTAGGCGGATTGCCACGGAAGATGGTGTTTTTAAGAAGTTTAGTGAAAAGTGGGAAAGTGCAATAAATCAAGAAACCGGCAGAATGGCTAGGGAGGTAATAAACTGCGTCTCTACAACAAGTTGAAGAAGGAGTACAACGTGGAATACTACAACCAACTTCCCATATCCAGCCGTAACAGAAGATCCCTTGCAGTATTCAGATGTGGTGTTGCCCCGAAAAAAAATTGAAACTGGGCGCTATTGAATCTTCCCGTACATGAGAGAGTCTGTTTTAACTGTACCATCTGTGTACTGTACTTAACTGTACTTAAATATTACTTACTTTATAATGATGTTCGTCAGTGGCGGATACAGGAATTTTGAAAGAGGGGGGTGCACACCAATGGATCCGCCACTGTTCGTGAACATTAGTTTAGTTAAATGTAATGATGTTTGGACTGATTTTTAATCAACAAAATGATCATGTTGAATTATGTTCTATCCTGGCCAGCCCATGTATAGCACATGCAAGTGCCAAAACCTGCAAATCTACGCAAAGATATTTTATTTGTTCTTTAGACTTTTATCCTTTCTATATGTGCACATTTTATATTTGCAATGCTTATTGTACAGGTAGACAGAACGGTAAGTTGATAGTCACCTGCTAACGGATAGTTACTACAAGATACAAAACATGCTAATGTATTGCAACTTAAAAATTGTAGTAATAAACATAGTTTTCTAAAGTGTCAGTTCTAATAAAACTTCAAGTGTACATATTGCTATTTAGCAAACATTTTACTTCCACGTTAGTTCTTTGCTGCTGAAAATATTCGGTGCTCTAATTAGTCTGACAAGTTTCAACAAAGCTAATTTTTAGCTCATCTGGCCTGAAAGGCCCGATGGGCTTATGGCATGGCATGGTGTCCGGCGTCCGTCCGTCCATCCGTCCGTCCATCCGTCCGTCCGTCTGTAAACCTTTCGCATTTTCATCTTCTTCTCCAGAACCATTTTGTCTAGGGAGCTGAAATTTTATGTGCAGACTAATGGGGATTCTAAATTGTAGATTTCATGACCCCGTGAACTGAAATGGGTCACCGGGGTCACAACTCCAAAAACCTATTTTCATCTTCTTCTCCAGTTCCAAAAAGTTTAAAGAGCTGAAAAGTTGTGTGCAGACTCCTTGGCTATTGGAGATTCTAAATTGTAGATTTGGTGACCCCGTGACCTCAAATGGGGTCACAGGTGTCACAACCCCAACAACTTATTTTCATCTTCTTCTCCAGTTCCAAATGGTCTAGGGAGCTGAAATTGTGTGTGCAGACTCCTTGGCTAATGGGGATTCTAAATTGTAGATTTGGTGACCCCGTGACTTCAATTGGGGTCACAGGGGTCACAACCTTAAAAAACAATTTTCATCTTCTTCTCCAGTTCCAAAAGGTCTAGAGAGCTGAACAGTTGTGTGCAGACTCCTTGGCCAATGAGGATTCTAAATTGTAGATTTCGTGATCCTGCGACCCCAAATATAGGTCACAGATGTCATGACTTGAAAAGCTATTTCATCTAGAGATTTTAATGTGCTCTTTAAAGGGAGGTAATTTAAATGAAACAACAGTAATGAATTAAATCTTCAAGTGTGACTTTATTTGTAAGGGATTTTATCTCTGGCCTCAAAGATAGATCAGAGGGGTAAGGACCTTAAGACCTATTTCATCTTCTCCATTTAAAGTGCTTCCTGTGTGTTATACCTCTCACCTAGAAGTTGACATTTTGAATTAGTTAATGTATATAACGCCTGATGAGCTACAGAGCCCATGGCTCTGTTTTTTTATATCTAGTTTGGTAATTAATTTGAAAGATATTGACCTAAACCAAAATAAGGTAGATTTAGCCAGATAATTACTAGAAAAGAGATTTCCTTAAAAAACTAACGAAGCAAAATTTGCAAACTCAGACTTTTCTCTTTTAGTTCATTGTCGTTGTGAAAGACTCTAAACTTTCAATTCAAACTAAGTCGATCAAAGAAGTAAGGCAACTTAAGTAGGAGTTGAAAACTTTAAGATAAAAGGACACCTTTCTGAAACTAATTAAAAGAAGAATCTCTTGTTTCCAAAGGTCAGAGATTAGTTTGTCGTTAGTCTTAGCCAATCTCAAAATCGATTCTAAAAGTGAAAGATATCATATTGCAACTATGTTTCAGTACGATCGGAATACACTTTTAGTTCACCTATCGAACGTAACACTCGTACCGGCTTCCTCGATCTGAGTACTACCCCGCAGAGGTCATGTCACGTGACTTTCGCCCTGCCTGTGGTATTACGTAGGTCGACTCAAGTCGGTCAGATGGCTATCAAGCCACGTCGCTGATTGGCTAGAGTAAAATGTCCTCCGACATGTCTTCTGTGGTGCATTACTCAGATCAAACGCAGCGAGGCACGAACGTTAGTTTCGATCTGCTTTAAATGAGATATGATCAGAATAATAATGTTTATGTTGATACAAAATTGTAATATGCAAAACTAATTGGATTTTACATGAGTGACTTCATTCAAACATTGTAAATCCAAAACTGCGTTCCACAGGAGATGTCGCTTGTAAAAGAGGAGATGAGTTTTGATAGAAGATGACCTTTCCACCATGGACAAGGCTTTGTTTCCAGTGGACGGAAAACCTCTCCAATGCATCTTCCGAAAACTCGCACAGAAGCGAAGCGTTCATAAAAGCTAAATGTGTTTTCAAGTCAATAGATGTCATATTGATTGACATCTCAAAGTATAGTTCATTATTTTTTTTATGTTTAAATCAATCCATTAATAGATCGAAGATCAGTTACATAATAAACACTACTATACATTTCATACACAGAACTAATATATAATACATTTTATCATACTTGTCATGATTTAAGTATATCTGGATGTTCCTTTACTTGATGTTGCTTGATGTTGCTATTTAGAAAAAAGTTATGTTTATTTCGATGTCAACAGATTAAAGCCATAGAGACTACAATCCCATATAAATTTCGCAAATGTCCAAAAAATAATAAAGACACAGCAAGCCCCGCGAAAAAGGTCATGTTTACACTTCATAAAACTTTTACACAGAGTGATTGTCATTCAAACATAAAAGTGGATTTATTTTTTATGAATGGTTTTCTTAAAACAGTGAGCCCTGATTTGTTGCATGAAAAGTTAGTTGTGCAATCAGCAACATTGTCTCAAAATATCTGCTCCAGTAACTTAAAACAACCCCAGAATTACTTTCATTTACTTCATCTGTGCGATGCGCATTTAACTCTTACAAGACAGAAGTGGATCGCAAATGTAAACGATGTTTGATTGGTTAAAATGTGTGGATAACCCATGTCGCAAATTTCCAGGGGTATTTTGGAGAATTTTGAATTTTAATAAATAAAAGATGTTATCTACAAAAATAACCTTCTTGGACTTAAATTTGTTGAAGCGGCTTTACTGTAAGACGTCATAAAACACAACCAAAAAAGCTTTATCTCGTCTAGTTAAAGAAAACGACGATTTCTAAAAAGTGTGTCTCTCAGAAATATGAACAGATGCTGTATTGAAATTTCCATCTCTATTTAAATCGTGTTTATCACCTGTGGAATGAAATATATTGTAGTTTTATGGTGACGTTTATTTTGCGGTTCAGTATAGTTGCAAGCGCCGAAAAAATTAAACAACCCAAGTCTTTGGCAGCAATCTCCGTTTCTTCTGAAAGGTCGGAAAATTTAAAAAGAGCAAGAAATTCAATATGGCGCCTTAACCGCTTGACCTACGTTTTCTCCATGGCTCACTTTTTTGCTCGTATTGATGTTGCGCATTTTTTAAAGAAGTCTTAACGTCCCTAATGCATTTTGAAATGTTTTTGAACCCATGGAAATGATTTTTTGGACACTTCTTTGGGTGGGAGATTAAACGGTGCAAAGATCTGGTTGAGACATTGGTTTTTGTATATTTTGTTTCTTGCTTTTGATTTTTTCCAAGTTGCATGGTATCTCAGTCTTCTTTTAATCGTTGATTCCTGTACACTGTCAGGTTGTCTTGCAGTCCTGAAAAACTTCACGTAGTTATCGATTCAAGTTATGTCCCGGTACACGTAGGTAACAAGTCTACACATCAATATGCCGCCGAAACCACTAGACCTACAGATGCTATTGTTTGTTTGCATCGTTATTGCACATTTAAAAGGATTCAAGTACATGTGCATTTTGACATTTTGTCCCTAGTTAAACATCGGAAGCATTATTTTCGGCCATACTTTACCATTCCTCAGAACCTGAAATGACCGTTCGCGATTGATTTTAATTATGATTCTTATACACTTAAAAGTTGTCCTGAAAAATTGTAGGTTCAAGTTTTAGAGGTAAATCCCCTAGACATAGGTGACATGAAACGAGTAACCTGACCTGAAAGTATTACGAGTTCGCTTATGAAATGAGAAACCTGGTATTTCTCAATGTTCAGCTCTGTATGAAACCAGAGAGAAACTGCAAATATCTTCAGAGAAGTGCTTCCTCAATGTGCAAAGGATCGGATAATCTGAAAAAATGGCGTCAAACCACGTGAACTACCTATTCGCCAAGATTTATTCTTTTGATAGCATCGTTATTGCGAATCTTTTACTTCATTGTTAAAAGACCAGATATGTGACCACATGAAAACAATTACCACGAGATGCTTTGTATAAACGAGGGGCGTTCAATAAGTGTTGCAACTTCAATATAAAACCAACTCACGTAGTCAATGTTTTACTTTTATTTTTCAATATAGTTACCCTTCACCTCAATACACTTATTCCATTTCTCTTTAAGACTTTTGATGCCGCTTTTGTAGAAGTCTTCCGTTTGCCCCCCTAACCACGCCTCTGTGGCAGCTTTGACGTCTTCGTCATCCCGGAAGTGCCGGAAGTAGTCACTGGGGGCTAGGTCTGGGCTGTAGGGTGGGTGGTTAAGCTGTTCGAATCCACAATCACGTATAGCGGCCTGTGCAACTCTTGACTTGTGGACTGGAGCGTTGTCATGCAAAATCAGAACACCACGTGTCAACATTCCACGGCGTTTCTGTCGAATTGTCTTTCGCAATTCTTGCATTAGGTTGGCATAATATTGACCATTCATTGTAGTTTTGGTTGGCAAGTAATCAATTAATAATATGCCTTTTGCATCCCAAAAGATTGTCGCCATAACCTTGCCAGCTGATGGTTGAGTGCGAAACTTCAGGGGAGGCGGTGAACTCGGGTGCTTCCATTGCTTGGATTCCAGTTTAGTTTCCGGGTCCCAGTGGTGGATCCAGGTTTCGTCACCTGTCACCAGACGAGACAAAAACCTGGCTTCATCCGCATTAAACCGATCCAGGAGCTCCATGCAACTTTCGGTTCTTTTCTGGCGATCTTGTGCTGTGAGGTTTCTGGGTACCCATCTTGCAGATACCTTGGACATACCAAGATGGTCATGAATTATTTTTTCAACACTTCCAACTGATATCTGGAATTCCAAAGACAGTTCAGAAACTTTAACACGGCGGTCAGCTAAAATTCGTCTTTCGATAGCGGCAATAACTTCCGGTCGGGTGACTTCAGATGGCCTGCCTGACCGTGGGTCATCGTCTAAGGACTCCCTGTCCCGCTTAAACTGAAGAGACCAGCGACAAACTGTTGAAAAGTTAGGAGCATCCTTACCCATCACATTACACATACGATTATGTATTTCTGTAGCTTTGCATCCCTCTTTAGTAAGGAACTTGATCACAGCGTGTTGTTCATGTTTGAGAGAATCCATGATTATGGAGACCCCTAGGTCAGCGCAGCTATTATATCTAAATAATTGTTATGTCTAGAAATTGTTTTGACATGTGTCAATGTTATGTTTTGACTATAGTAACACCTGCTATAAGCTGACACTGTTTATGTAAACACCAATGCCCCGCTTGCAACACTTATTGAACGCCCCCTCGTACATGTATATATGACTGTCTTGTCTTTGTTGTTAACTTCTTCACATGGAAAGTACCTGTGTTCAGTAAACCTTTATACAAGAGATATAGCATGACCCCGATTAGCATATTAACATACCACAGAAACTTTACAATTCCTCGAAAGCCATGCCGGAATAAGGGCGATAACGCTGTAAACAACTTATTCCAGATCATTCTCTGTTTGTTATTTCAAATCTACAGGAGCTTAATTTTCAATGCATTATTAGAATATTATATTTATTTTGTCTTTAGATGTTGGTCCGAGTGCTCGGTACAAACTAAACAAAGATATAAGTGCTCAAAATAGATGGACATCAGAGGCATAACGTTTATGTTATAAAATCGGAATTTTGGGTCGTATCGGACCTTTAAACGCTTCACATGGCGTATTCATAGTAAGGTCTATCAGACTGTAAGGTTTGCTTAAACCATCTGCAGCCGTTTTTGCTGAATCGTCTACACCAGATCAGTAGAATAATAATAATAATAATAATAATAATAATAATAATAATAATAATAATAATAATAATAATAATAATAATAATGATAATAATAATGATAATAATATAAATAACCAAGCCATAACAATGAGGATTCCGCCCTTAAAGGCGCTGTAGCACGTTTTTTGGCTCAAATAAGTCGATGAAATGTACATGTATTTGAAAAATAATGTCACAAATAGTAAAACACCCTTCACTCTTCTGAAAGTCTAGTTACAAATGAGTGTACATGTTTCCGTAAAGCCACGGCTATCGTTTTTGTCATTCGAAATAATAAAATGTGTTCACAATAAAATGGCCGCCATGCAATTTTTGCTTTATACGCAACACCGTTATTACCACTACGGATAATTGGTTTGTGAAATAAGATGTTTTACCCTCTAAAGAAAATATAATTGACATAAACTATCATTATAAATGGGAAATTTGAAAAAATAAAATTTGCAAAAAACGTGCTACAGCGCCTTTAAGGGTTGAATTCTCAAATATGTAAAGATAGCATGTACACAGTTGGAAACTCTTGTAATAACGCTCGACGTTTGGCGAGCACGGCTCACAGTTATTGAATTGAGATCGGATATCAGAAATACTAGAGATCCCAACCATATAATCCAAGCTGATGTGGAGGGAGGTGAAAGCTGGTAGGGACGGACCACGGTCAATAACAGCTAACCTTTCCGATGACAAGGTACAGGTTCGTCTACTTGAAACTAGGGCGACATTCAAATCGAATAGACTTAGAATCGCCAGTGAATTAACCGCGCATCAACGTCAAAATCTACAAGCTCTTAAATGTACGGGGAACTTCGACAACAGCAAACTTGTTAAAATGCCTGGTACGTCAGATAACTAACAGGAATCGAGTTGACAAGGGGAAAGTCCAGAAAAAAGTACGCAAAACAAGCATTCTCTCCTCCACTCAGTTCTTCCATACTAACCTCTGTTGCATATAGATCACTTTCTCGGCTAGAAGTATAAAATCATGTTTACAAGACAGAATTCGGTCGCAGATGTAAACCGATGTTTGAATGGAGAAACATAGCGACGTTACCAATTTTTCAGTTTTGTACATCTCTAAAGATTTGTTTCACATTAATAAAGTAGACCTATACGTATTTGCTATGTGACGGGCGAGAAAAAGAACCCTGTCAATAGCAAACAAGATGATACCCTCAAAGAAAACTCCACTTCCACTCCAAGTCACATGATAAAGTTGTAAATAGGTTCGACCAACTGGTGTTGGTTATATGCTGATATGATTCTAAACTTTACATTGTGAGTGGAAGCGTCTAAGGAAACAGAAATGAGGATTTTTTTAGTAGCCAACAATGGTATTGTGTAAATTATTGTAATTTAATTCTTGAGATTGTTTTCTCACTATATTGGAGATCAACCCAACTCGGATCTCATCCAATAAGAATGGCTATGTAAATTCCCAAATATGAAATGATTCACAGACATATTTTACCGGAGATACTCAAGATGATCTGTTTCTTGATGATATCAGATACATTGTTACAGTATATATATATATATATATATATATATATATATAAATCATACCTGTGTATTTGGATCGTTTGTATTGAACGAGACGATATCATGGAAGCTTCCATGACAGCTTCGAGTTTAATACAAACGATTCAAATGCACGAGTATGATGTTCTATATTTATTATATACCCTCTTTTATTAGCAAATTCGTAAACAACTAAAGTTGCATAAAATAACTTGGACAACGTGCTGCGCATTGATACACGGACGGTTGCTTGACCAGCACGACTGATTTGAACTCTTAATAATATCTTTATTTTCTCATTTGTAAGCCAAGAAGAACTTTAAATGATATTTCTCAAGTGTGTTAACATAATTAAAACATCACATATGCTTTAGAATAATTTAATTACAAAGAACTGAAAATTCTTTCGAATGACATTACCATGGATATTACCCCACAATAGTAAACGGTTGTGACGTCACAATAACGCAGCATCGCAAAGCGAAGCTTTCGGCAATGCTTCAATTCCCCTTTAACTTTGCGCTGATTGTTAATGATAATTTAAATTATCATATACCTATCAATAATATGGACCATTTTGCACATACGGTACTTGTTACGGACTTTCGCCCGTATTGCCCACCCGGGCCGCAAATCCATATCAGCCATATCAGCCCTTGGGCCGAAAATCCATATCACCCGTATTGCCCGGCTAGTAAGCAGGTTTTGCAATCAAAAACGTCAATAGACAGAGCCCACTTTATATTTTAGAGTTACGTCCCTTGTCACCCTTGTCAATGTTGACATTGGCATAATGAGTATCGGAGAAGATGTTTTGGCATCTCTTGCCGACAGAATTATTGAACTGGTAGGAATTTTAGAAAAGACACCATAACGTTAATTTCAGGGTTACATACATAGAAGGTACATACATAGCTCTGACAGATGTAGTGGAAACGATAGGGAGAACGGAATACCGGTGTTCTCATAGCTATTTCAGGGTAAGATCGGTTCTCCGCTGAAACTGATACGGTTTCATTTGTGGACAGCATGAAAAATGTCAACACCGTGAAGAAAACGGAAGGTGACTGGAAACTCATTTAAACTTATTTCGATTCAGTTGGCGAAGTGAGAAAACATTGAGCCCAAGGTTTGGACAGTTTGTTAGCACGTTTTTTTCAAAACGTAATAAAACACAACAAAACTGAATATGAACCAGATTCGCTGAACTCCTTCTAGTCGAGTCTTTGTAGATATTCGAAGCAATATCCTGCTAATACTAAATCACAAGAGAACGGCAACAGATCCAAACAATGATGTTTTCCATGGTTATTGTTTATTTTTTGTTATCAATAAGCTGTTTACTAGTTCAGAGTAGTTCTACAGTATCATTTTCTTAATATGTTTCACAGTCACAGATGTGGTATATGATAAAAAAGGTTACGAAATGACAGCTTTCCTTTCGCCGGGAATATCAACCCTCGACTGCCATATCAGCCCTCGGGCTGATATGGCAGTCTCGGGTTGATATGACCGGCGAAAGGAAAACTGTCATGTAATAACCTCTTATAATTCACCGTGCAATACGGAATTCATCATGCAATACGGAAATCGACCACGCAAACCGTACTGCACGCCTGTATTACTATCTTAAGTTTACATTGGTGTATATAGTAAAGCATTTTATTGACTGAATACTAAACCGCTACCTGCATGAAGAAGACATGTAGATCTACTTATGAACTAATCAAAGAGTTCTTAAATATGAATGTAGAGAAACAAAACGCGACACATTATATTGATGTAACTTACGGATGTGAAGACTAAACATTCGAACGAAGTGTCAACTCCACATAAACTGAGGACAAGATGAAATTTCTGTCACCTGTAAATATGACATACTTCAGATATTATAGTATATCCAAACGTGTATGAGAAAATATGTCATGCAGGAAATCAGCAAGCATTTGTATTGATAATCATATCGTTACTTTATAACTGCCATCTGGTCAAAAATGTTTTGGTTGAAAGTCATAATCCACGGCCATATATGTCCTGCAATGAAAACAAATGAGATAAACAGAACAGATCGTACCAAAGACATTATGTTCAAAGCCTAGTTACAACACGTGTTATCAAACACTCTGCTTCCATCAAATTAATTCTCGTCATGTTGTTTTTTCAAGTTTCATTTTTGTCAAACATAGTGTTATGTACTCAAAACTAATATTTCAACGAAAGACAAGTGCTCAGTACAACACGACAAGCTAAATATACCAGAGCCATACTATTCTAAATTGACATTTTGCAAAAGACATAAATCAATTACTGTCATCTTCGATCTTTCCCAACCTTCTGTTTGCATCTATTCCTGTGTTGCGATGTGACATTAGAAGGATGATGTCCAACATATACAGGCCGCAACACACGTGTGTAATGAAATAGTAGGCAATTGTTTGTGTGGTGGCGATAAAGCCTCGCATTGCTAGACATGGAAGACATGGCTTGTGATCTTCTCTTGTGCAACAATTATTAGTTGTTGAGTTTACTAGTGTTGAATTTTATGTTGAGAATAATTATCTATTGAACTCTCTTGATGAGAGAAATATTTTACACGACTCAATCCACGTGGTACATATTAAAATCTCCAACGGATGTTCTCCTAAATACTTATAATCAGCTATAATCTGATCAATTTCTTATGTTTAAAGATCATTATGTTATAGACTTTTACTTTTAAATCATATCACATCTATTGTAGTACATACATACAAGTTTCACAGTTTCACTGGATTTTATAACGACTGAATGATGTACAGAATGAATAAAACAAACCTGAAGCCTCGTGTGTTGTTCTGGTTGAATCCCGACCTCAACGACAGTGTGTACAGCTGTACGCCCAAAGATGTTCCATTGATTTTGACTATTTATTATATACCCATGTAAACTTAAGATAGTAATACAGGGGTGCAATACGGTTTCCGTGGTCGATTTCCGTATTGCACGGTGAAATCCGTATTGCACGGCTGACGGTTCTTCTTTCTCTAAACTTCGGCACTTCTCGGAATTTTCCGTACTTTTCAATGTTTTCCCAATTCAATCTCCTGAATTTATATTTTAATAACACTGCTGGTAATGCTTTAGTTGATTAAAGTATCAGCTTGGATTAAGACCTAATATTAACAGCACAATCAGGGTAAATGTTACTCAAATTACCATTACAAAGCAGAAAAGCGCAAAGTATAAGGAGAATTGAAAGCATTACCGAAAGCTTCGCTAGCGATGCTGCGTCATTGTGACGTCACTATCGTTTACTATTGTGACGTCATAACCATGGTTACGTCATTCGAAAGAAGCACGACAGACAGAAGCCTGAATGTTGTTTCTTATTTTCAGTTCTTTGTAATTAAATGATAGTAAAGCAAATTTGATGGTTTAATTATGTTACCACAGTGAAGAAAAGATCACTTAAAGCTCTATTGGGCTTACAAATGAGAAAATAAAGGTATGATTAAGATATCAAATCGTGAGTCGTGTTGGTCAGGCAACCGTCCATGTATCAATACGCAGCACGTCGTCCAAGTAAATTTATACAACTTTATTTGTTTATCAATTTGCTAATAAAAAGGGGTATATAATAAATATAGAACATCATACTTGTGCATTTGGATCGTTTGAATTGAACTCGAAGCTGTCATGGAAGCGGAGGAACAACTCGTTCTTCGAACTCGTTGTTCCTCCGCTTCCATGACATCTTCTCGTTCAATGCAAACGATCCAAATGCACAAGTATGATGTTCTATATATTTATTAGATGCAAGCAGATCATGCCATTGTGGTAATTCCTGCCCAAGAAGCTCCGTTGGTCCTGCACCACTCCCATTTAAACGGGTCGGGCGGAAGCAGATGATTGTCAAAATGTGATACCATCACAGGTTGATGGACTAGATTACTGCGATATGCGAAATGTGATACCATCACAGATTGACGGACTGAATAACTGCGATATTTCTTCCCGGTAGTGTTCCAGGAACAGTCACAAGATCCAGACGGCTGTACAACCCAATTATAAAATATATCACTAGTTGCACGGCGACTGTTCCTTTGCACCTTAAAGGCGCTGTAGCAGGCCGTTTACTGAAATAAAGTGTTCTCACAAAATGGTAAGTAAGTGTTACCAATGGCTACATACTATTCACGAATCAATAGGTAGTTAGAGTGATCTAACTGATGTAGCGATAGCTACACACTCAGAGTAGAGTTTTAAATTTGATACACTGATAGAATGTTCAATTACCTTGCTGTCTGAAAATTGCTTAAGACCTACAAATCTCCCTCTCACCCTAAACAGTACATGACAAATTTGAGAAACGATAATTTTTCATAAAACGTGCTACAGCGCCTTTAACATGAACTCTGCCGTAAGAAGCATGCAATAACAGCCTGCACTCATCGGACCAATGGTCAAATGTCATGGTCCAGTGTGCCCTCGATCTACACCAAATCAAACGTTCACTGACGAGGTATTAGGTATCCAGTGACATGAGACGATTCCTATCATAAGAAATTGACAGTTGCATGTTAAGGTGAGTTGTCTGACCAATCGCTGTACCCTCTCTACTCTCAAATAGATGGTACTCTAAGTCATCCAGGTCCTAAACTGTCTTCGATGTCTTTGGTTTAGGATTTGTCTATGCCAAACGTTGGCTGACATCGCGATACCCCAATTGTATTGTTACAGCTATGCAAGACCTTCAACTTTATCTCATTCACATTGTCTTTTACCTAAGCTGTAGATATTCTGCGTCCTTTATAAACATGTCGTGGTCTATTCCAGATGTTTGATTGAACTAATTATAAAATACCCACCCATCCTCCAAAACATAACTTACACGGGGACACATTCGGCACATTCACGTGTGAACTTCACATTCAAGAAGTTGTATAAATAAATGTATAGACGACGTTTCATAACATACCATTTCTCAATGTACAATCTTGCTTCAAAGTAAAATAAATACTAACTTAACGTGTATGGTGCTTAACCTATTGTTCTTGTTATAAATTCATGTGTCTTTCCTGTTTGTAAAAATAAAGGTTTCAAACTATAATATTCCGTGTTCTCATTGTCAACCATTCCGTGCCAAATGTTAACTTCCATTTCCTTTACACGTGATTTGCCCAATATAGACAAAACATCAATGCTATCATTAATAACAATATTTGATGGAGGATATTTGAACATTAAATTTAGAACTATATTAGCTTCGATTTTGTTAATAAGGTATGCATACAAATTTAAATAATTCATAAGGAAACACTTTTCAAAGGTGGAACTGTGATATGTTTTTGCGATATCGTTTTTTTCGGTATTTATATCAATCTCAGAACAAAATGCCTCTCTTAAAATGCATTGTCACATAAGGTCTATGTAGAGGCTGTAGCCGGAAGTAAAATGTGCTAAATATGAAACTGTGGGATCCAATTACCTTGTTCCTGCAGGTTATATACATAATAGACATAGAACCAATTGATTAGAGCACCTCCAAGCTATGACAGTCAGATTTGTAAATATGAATGACCTACAGTGCAATTCTGAATTCAATTCTTACCCCTTGTTAATGGCTATACATAATTATCATGGTTATTTTATTCAGGAAGAAGATATAAATCGGTGTCTTGAATTAACATAATCTAATACCATATATACTGAATCAGAAACAAATATATTAAACATTTATAAAGGCGTGTTATAAAGACTCTAACCACATCTTTTCGCTAATGAATCTAACAAGCTTCAATGAAGGTTTCTGTGAGCAGAGGAACAGCCGCCAGATGTCCTCATCAATGGTATTCCTGCAGTGTCTGTTGACGGACATATTTGCTGCACATAGTAACACATTTCATAACTTGAAAGAATGGTCATAAAGTGTTGAGATGAAGTTCTGGGTGCAAATTTGATAGATCCTCCTGACTGATTTAGACGTCTAATTTTCGTGGGGCAGTTTTTCAGTGGATTTGAGGTACTTTTATCTCAAACCTCCACCAGTCAAGTGGAAACAGGGGCGGGATAGCGCAGTGGTTAACGCGTTCGGCTTGGGATCAAGAGGTCCGTGGTTCGAATCCCGCCAGGGGCACGGCAACTTTGTCTACAGTAAAGAACTGTTCTACACGCAGTAAGGTTTGGGTGCAATGCTACACTGAATTTCAGTGCAATACCAACCAGCTAGTTCCAGCCGTTGCTAGCAGGTTTCACCCCAATGCATAGCCACATCGAGTTGCGGGCTTTCTCCCTGCAATAATACTAGCAGCCGTGATATAAGTGAAATGCTCTTGAAAGCGGCGTTAAACCCTAACTCACCTCACCTCACCTCTTGTTGAAACGTTCTGCGTTCCGTTATTTTATATACCAAAAAGCCAACTAGATCAATTTGAAGTAGACAGTTTGTCGTTGAATATGCAATACGAAATCATATTCGCCCTGTTGGATTTTGTCTAACTCTTTTTAGAAGTCGTCGCCCAATACATTTCATGTTACACAAACACATAGTAATTCATATATGTACACGTAACCATTACAATTCGACAACTTACATACAACAGAGTCATTCTATTCCATACTAAAACATCTGTCAAAGACTAACATCATTTATCATGATATGTGATCTTTCCAAACTTGTTTTACTGTTTCCAGGTAATTCAATGTGTCTATAAATGAATGGTATCCAGTATTTTGTATGGAACGTAATTATCGAGTTATTCCATGCGGTGATATCTTGCTATTTTATCATCCCCATAAATCAGTCAGCCGTATGTCAAGACACACTCAATATTGGTTTGATATTTATTATTTATACACTTGTCATATGGAAAATGACCATTGAATACAGAAAAAATGTTTTGTTTCTTCACTGTTAGTATAAATGTCTAATATTAAACAACTGCGAGATATACCCATACTTTTCCGAGTGTATTGAATGATATTCTACAATTTTCCCCTTGGGGCCCTTACGAGGCGCAGCCGAGAAAAGGCTCCACGAGGAAATCAGTAGGATATCATTCGTTATACCCCACTTCCGGTCTCGTTGCTATGGTTTCTTTTGTTACAAGTGTAGGTGTATTAGCCGAAACACCTACACTTTTTCTGATATACCTATACTTTTTCTGATATACCTACACTTTTTCTGATATACCTACACTTTTCTAATATACCTACACTTTTTAACAACTGAGAAACAATGTAGTCAATTTTCTAAATTTCCAAATTCTAAGTGATGATACTTTATAAAATGTCAGATTATAAATGAACATATAAGGAACCTGAGATCGAACCCGTGTCCTGTTGCTTTCTGGCCGAACGACCTAACCATTACACCACGAAGCCAGCTGAAACTCCGAACATGTTTTCATGATCAAATGAATAAGGTTCTTAAAATGCGTGAAATAATATCACAAATTTATGTTTTTCTTTTTATATAAGAATGTAATTTAATTTTGGGTGCAAAATGTCTTAACATACTGAAAGTTGTTTCTGTTTTCTCTAAACTTTGGCCACGTTGACATTAGCTATGCTGTTTATAGCGTTAGCTGTACATTTCAGCAAGATGCACGTGCATCTGCGTTGAAAATGCCGTCATTGGGCCATATCAATTAGATTTCGAGGACCAAACATGGGTAACCATACAACGCAGCACGGACTGCGTTGGCACAGACGAGGCCGTATTTGGGTTGTGCGTTTCATGCACAAGCTTGTTTACAGCTGTATTTGTTTAGAAATATTATGAAATAGTATCCGCTTAGACTCGACCGTAAGTGGGGTATAAGACAGATATACCCATACTTTTCCTCGTATATCAAATGATACCCTACAATTTTCCCCGTTGGAGCCTTACTCGGCTTCGCCTCGTAAGGGCCCACGGGGAAAAGTGTAGGGTATCATTCGATACACTCGGAAAAGTATGGGTATATCTCTCACATACACTCAGAAAAGTTTCGGTATATCTTTCGTTATACTCAAACCATGCCTATTCTGACTTACAGTACTTACTTTTAAATACTTGAAATACAATAGTTTTCACTATAATATACTCTACAATAGCCACAGCATGTATTAGATATGTCTCAGTTTACAACCGACTGACCGTAGTTTTTATATTCTAAACTGTAGTTATTGACCCATTTACTGGCTGCATGAAATTTATAAAATTACAATTATATATTTACAAGGGAATAAATATCTATTAAAGGGACAGAAGCACGTTATTTCGATCAAATAAGTCGTATTTGAAAAATAATGTCACTAATAGTAAAACGCCCTTCTCTCTTCGGAAAATCAAGGTAACAATGAGAGTACATTGTTCAGTAAAACCATGGGAATCGTTTTTGTAATTCGAAATAATAAATTTTGTTCACCATAACATGACCGCCATGCAACGTTATTACCACTACGAATAATTGGTTTATATAATAAGTCTTTTCCCTCTAAAATAAATATGAATGACATAAACTGTCATTCTAAATGGAAAATTTGCAAAAATAAAATTTGCAAAAAACGTGCTGCTGCCCCTATAAAGGTGGTATTTACAATGTATTTACATATATTAAAACATACCTTTACACACATATTAAGGGTAATACATGTAAATAGGATCGTTTCAAGACATTTATAATATAATTAACAAGGTTCTAAATATATCAAATATCTTCTCTATCTCCAGGAACACTGTAATTACCATTGCTCTTTATTAGGGACTGAGATGACAGATTAGTCAGGTCAATATACAGTTGAACCCCCCAACAATTGCCACAAAAGGTTTCTCAACTGATTCTGGTAAGGTTTCGTGTACTTCATAACATACTTAAAGATTACCAAAGTTGGACCCCCGGAATTTTTTTTTTTTCAAGATGGCGTCCAAGATGGCCGCCAAAACATCTGAAGGATCAACACTCTGTAACCTTCAACTCAAATGTGATGATCTTGGTGTTTACCCGTAGGTTTTTGGGGGCAACGAATACATTACAATTATAAAAAATGATGTTAGTCTATTATGGGACACAAAACTCTAATACGGCGTCAAAAATGGCCGCTGACACCTCCAAATGACCGCAAGTCCATAACGATTTACACAAATTTGATGATCTAGGTGTCCATCCCCAGTTTTGGGGGGGCAAAAAACACATTAAAACAACTTTGAATATCACTGAGCTGGTTAATCATTATGAATCCATGACCTTCAACTGTCCAGTATCAACCATCTTTGTTCACAGAATACGTTTCTGTTGTGGGTGGCATCCTCCTGTTCCAATGGACTTGACATAGTTGATTTGTTCGGAAAAGGAAAAATATGTTAAAATACTGAAATCGATTATTTACAACAATGACGTTATCGTCATATAGGTTTGTGGCCCCTTACCTATGATGATATTTTCCATTCATTCAGCATAATAAAGCCTTACAAAAATATCATGACTATGTTAATGAATACACCTCTTTTACTGCTCGGAATGATTTACTTTATTCTAATATGTAAACAGTCTTTATGTAAATCTTGTTCATTTGTATAATAGTTTTTTGTTCAATAGTATAACTTGCGGTCACACATTACAAGACAAAAACACTACCATAGGCCAAACGAAAAAAAAACCTAAATGCCAGATGTAATCGGTGATGTCGGTAATGATGTGTCGTATCTTTACATGTAGGTCATTAAATTCTGATTCGGTCCATTTGAAACATATTACTTCTGTTTTGTAAGACTTCTTGGTTCAAATGATGTACCTCGTCTAGTGTCGTTACCAAAAAATAACATTGTCTTACCACACCAAAGCAGGTCCCAGAGCATGCACTTCTTTTCAAGAGACTACACACTAAGGTAAAGACCAAGGAAAAGTAACAATTCATTAATCTAAAAAAAGATGATAACCTATTCGCACAAATGTTCATTGCATGCCAATTAGCCAAACCGATTTAACACAATTCTCTATTTCGAAAATCAACATGGCCACTTCAGACTTCCAACTTGCAAATCTGAACTTGAGTGAAAGCCTCAAGGATACTCTTAAAGTAGATGCTAAAGTGTTTGATGGAACATCAATTGTCCACACACAGCCAAGAGAAATGTGTCATCCTTTGGAGAGTACAGTGATCTCACACTTCTAACTAGGGTAACAAGGCAACAGATTGACTGTTCAAGGATAGACATTGTATGGGGCCACTACAAGAAAGAAGTCTCAAGTCTGCACCCAGAAAGAAAAATGACAAAGGATCAATATGCAATGTGTCCAAACAAAACACGTTACCACATAATTGAACTATGTTTCTCAAAGACTCAAACAACAAAAGAACTTTTTGAAGTACTAACATACTAACAAGCACATTTGAGGCAGGTAAAGAAGTGCACGTAACATAAGGGAGAACAGTGTTTGCCATTGGCCGTGAATCAACATTTTAGTCAGATTAAAAGGATGCTAACACTAGTCTGGTTCTCCATGTACATTATGCTCTTATCAAGGCGCATTCTTGTCAGCAAAGTGGATACAGATGTGTTCGTGGTTCTTCGTTTAGTTGTCCATTGGTAAAGGCAAGAAATATACATTATATAATGTGAATGCCATTCATGAAGAGTTTGGCGACAATTGTACATTGGCTCTTCCTTTTCTCCATGCATTTACAGGATGTGACACAACTTCTGGGAAAGAAAACGTAAAGCCTATACATATCATATCCACAGAAGCTTTTATTTTCCAAAGCAGGATTCCCTACCAGTCGATTGACAGAGATGGGGAACAGTTTGCTCTCATAGAACGATTTGTGTGTATCATGTATGACCACACCACCTCACCAGAATTAATGTTGTTAAACAAGACTTATTCTGTCAAGGAGAGCACACGAAACTCAAGCACTTGTTTCCACCAAATTAGGATGCCCCTATTCGGCACAAAAATACGGCCGTCTACCAAGCAAGTATTTGGACAAAGAGTGTATATTTGCAGAGAAAAATCCTCCTAGCCCTCGGGATTTTGCATGGTACCAAAAGGAAGAAGATTGGTATCCGCTATCCAGAAGTGTCCAGGTTGTGCAGCGAGTTGGTGAAATGTGCGTGCAAAGTACAACATGTGTGCTCAGGAAATGCATTCGAAGGCATTCACAGTTGCAAATGGTTAGAATGTGTTTCTTGTCCCCCGAAACTGTGACGTAGGTCAAATGTAAGTGCCATAATGGACAAAGTAAGATTTACTTATTATATAATGGTGAAATTTTATTTTTAATGGTCCTAATGTGTTCCATGTCCCCAAAATCGTTGAATTAGACATCTAGATCATCAAATTTGAGTGAATAATTATAGATTTGCGGTCATTTGGAGGTGTCAGCGGCCATTTTTGACGCCGTATTAGAGTTTTGTGTTCCATAATAGACTAACATCATTTTGTATTATCTTAAGGTGTTCGTTGCCCCCAAAAACCTACTGATAGATACCAAGATCATCACATTTGAGTTGAAGGTTACAGAGTTATGGTCATTAAGAGGTTTCGGCGACCATCTTGGACGCCATCTTGAAAAATAAAACTTTTCCGGGGGTCCAACTTTGGTAAACTTTTAGTATGTTATGAAGTAAAATAGCAACAGAGGTAGGTTGCATAGATATTGGATATCAGGTTTATCGGTCAAGTGTCATGTCAGGAGATAAAATGAACTTGAGATTTTAAATTCATTTGATGAATAATTAAGGTTATACTTGCATCATTGTTTCTTGATAGATTATCAATTTCACTGTTGGAGCTATAATTTCATTGCTAGTTATAGGCTGTATTGAATATAATCCCCAGGGAAATCATGGCTCTTCACTTTCTCATCACTGTTCGAGTAAAGTTTTATTGTTTAAATAATACTCGTTTCAGAGCATACTCAAATGATAGTGGGTTTAATAACCGTTTCAACAACATTTTGGACTTGGTAAGAGCAAGGTACAAGTATGTGATGATGTCCATGTTATTTCAATTCAATTATCTATTTTCAGATTACCTACATGTATGAGTTGTCACAAACATTGCGTGATCACGTACGTCGAACAGTTTGTGGTAGTCATCATGTAATTTGTAAATAAACGGTTCATGCAAATTAAAGGATATGAAACAAACAGACTAATAACATGACTGTATTAGCTTCTTTTGTAAAGATTGTGTGCAGCATAATTGAATCATTTCAATGATGAAAAAGTGATAATTCGACAGCTCAAACATAACCTATTAGCTTGCACTGACTGACTTAAAATGTCTTCCTTTTCAATGTTCGTCAAATTAATTTTATTATGTTTATTTTTAAGTACAAACTATACTTAAGGTAAAAGAAAAAAGATCATTGTATTTGATATTGCTTAACATATCTAATATCAGGGGTTTGCAAGACAACAGACAGAACAGTGAATGCTATTTGTTTCAGACATTTGTAATAAACAAAACTATTGATACTCTAAAATGTCTGTTTGTGTTTGAATGTCTGAAACATCACACTGGTCTTCCTTAGAGGAGAATTAAATTAAGAGAAAAGAACATTCACAAAAGAAAAAAACATCCCTCAAAACCAACTTAAATTCCAGTAATATTCAATTTCTGTTATTTATAGACTGTTATAATAAATAAAATACAATTCATCCTCAAAATGTCAGCTCTGACGTCAATCATTTCTCAAGTTTCTTTTATTACATTTGTATAGCTTTAAAAGCATTTATCGATGTCTTATATGAACGTGAAGTCATTTAATCTATATCTGGCATTTAGTACTATTTCTATATAGAGAATCAAAGACAAAGATTGGAACTTCTACTCAGATAACAATTGTGTTAATTCTATTTATTCTATTTGTTTAAAAATTTAAAATGTTAAAATGTATTCTATTTGACATAGAAGGTCAATGTAATGATATTTCAAGTTATTTTAAAATATTAAAGTTTATATATATGCTTCCCTATATTTCAAAACGATTGATGTTGGTATGATACACATATCCAGTTTTCTGATGGAACAACTTTTAATTGTTGTTAGGGAGGAGCACAAGAAGCTTAACTTTTATCATGAATAGCACTATTATATAGTACAGTTATTTGTTCATATATTATTCTGGCATTACAATATGAATATTTATTGTGAAATTATAACAATAGTGACAAATAGTCATTTTCCTGATTTCACAGCTTTAAAAGTAATTTAAAGATTTTGATCTATCAAAAAGTTATACACGTACCTGTGAGGTAACAAATACTTTTTTTTGTATAAAAATTAACAGTGTGACAAACAGCTTTAGTACTACTTGTAGAATCGATATACTCATAAACACATTGAAGTTACCCTTGTCAGAAATGGAAACTGGGTGTATTAATTCAAAATGGAAGGAAAGGGAAAAATGAAACTTGTGTAAAAATGGGAATTATGAGATATAGTTACCATAAATTGGTGAGAAGGCATGATCAGTTCGCTACCACTTAAGCGTGAAATAGTGATATATACGATTTACACTCATTACTCGCCGAAATAGCTGAATACGCCAAAGGGCCAATTATCTCCCTATAATTGGTGGTTCACTGTGAAAATCGGAACATTAAGGGAATTCATTGTCGTCATAATGAGGTCTCCAGACGGTGGGAATGTATGTGCCTACATGACATTGTAATTGTAGACATGACTACAAATGTATCATACGATATTAACAACGTTATCGCGTCGGGAGAATAATACTAGACTAATCAAAATTATTCACATTCAAACAAAATTGATATAATCAGAATTCAGAATGTTGATAACATAAGGCAAAACATGAATCATAAATCTGTCTTTCATGATACATTAATGTCAATGGTTAGTCATAGAATGAGTTGGAAAAATAGTGTTTCCAAACATGTTGACATGAGATCATGAATTAGTATGTGACACCACAAGGCCTCGTTAGTTAGTGACACAAGTGGGCTATATTCCATTTATATATCAATGGTTAGTCATAGAATGAGTTGGAACAATGGTGTGACACAACTTGGCTATATTCCATTTATATATCAATGGTTAGTCATAGAATGAGTTGGAACAATGGTGTGACACAAGTGGGCTAAATCCATTCATATATCAATGGTTAGTCATAGAATGAGCTGGAACAATGGTGTTTCCAAGCATGGTGACATGAGATCATGAATTAGTATGTGACACCACAAGGATCCCGATAGTCAGTGACACAAGTGGACTATATCCCATTTCTCCTGGGAGTACTTATGTATGGCAAAGATCAATGGATATCAAAGCCAGAAAGATTTGAATTTATTAATAAGGCAACCAAACTACTTCATTAGTAAAAAAAATAACCGGTTATTTAAATCCAATAAGCTAAGATGTACGGCATGTTTATTTCTTAATCCTCAGAGATCAACTATATTTCATATGAATCTTAGATGCATACAAGTATAACATGACAAGCTAAGGAATATTCCGCTTTGTATTGACGTATTACAGTCTACATCAATCTTGTGTCATTGACAAAGACTGGAATGAAGCAAAGACCATCATTACACCCTAAGGCACTGCCATCTCTGATGGCATCAAAACCAGGATGATGTGTATGTATGTCTCAACGAGTCTCATCGTGCTCTAAATAACAATGTTGATAGACGTAGAGGAGAAGAAGTGGAAACAGACCTGGTCTTCCAAATTGGGTTGTCAGGGATTGATTTAGTAGAATTAACTTTTCTTTTTGTCAACACAGCTATTGTATAACCCAATCTGGGCTTTTAAAGATGATGTCTTGGTTAATGGTTTGCATGCTAGTTTAGTACAAAACTTTGAAATAACCGATCATACCTAGAGCAGGGAATTATCAGTTATTAATTAACGCGCGAATTAATCATAATAGATAATTCAATAATACATTGAAATTTTCATCTAATAATCATAATAATAATAATAACAATAATAAACAATAATAATAATAATAACTAGGATTGACGCGTCAATTCTTAGGTCTTCAAGACTTCTGCTTGACCTTGGACTCCATGTTGGACTTTTGGTTATTCATCAGTTTATCTGCTTTAAAATGAGCTATCAAACATGTCTCTATCTTCAGTAGTTTTCGTACAAAAATTCTCCAAAGACAATGACCCTCTGAAAATAGAACAATCGGTTATTAATTGACCCCCACATGATCTTTCTCACGATTAAGAGAAAATAGTTAATATTTTCATGCCAACACGTAGGTGTTACACAGAAAATGTTGTACTTTAATTCCCACTTAAGTAGATGTAATCATCATTAAGTTTGCATACATAAGTAATGCTTAAATTTGGACCCCTAGACAACGTTTGCGATGTGCGGATGAAATGCATTTTTCTCAAGAATGACAGATGATTACCTCTACGTATATTGTATATCGGAATCAATTGAGCATAAAATCGAGACAATATACACCTGCAATTGATAATTAAGACGATTTTAATTCACCCATTTTAACACTATCGCAATTTGTTCGGCGAATCCTTTTGAAAATGCTCACTGAGGCGTGACTGTGATAAGCGACACGCGGGGCGGCTAGATAGCTACTCCGCCTTTGTCTCGTTAATTAATTAATGATGATTATCACTGCCGCTAAATGAATTTATGAGGTGTATTACATCGCCAAAAAGACATGTTTATGTAATAATTGTGTAAATGTCATCTGCGGAATTACCTAGTTGGATATCTAAACATTCGATATATGGGAAATTTAAGTTGGTTTATTGAAGGTATCTTTGTGAAATTAACAATCAAAATGTTGCGAAATTACGTTGAATTGTAACTATCGCTGAAAATCAAATTCCTCCACATACGTCACAGAAGTCATCCCTTCACGGGTCACACCCCCGCAGATTTTCGTTCTGGTCGCCGGGGCTAAATCAGGCGGTTTTTTAAAAAGCCGTATATAAGTAATTTATGGACCGATTTCAGAAATTTAAAATCGAGCAATTGTCAAATTGACATCCCATTTTAATGAATCCGATTTGGACCATATGTCATTTCATCTATCCTTTAACCATCAACTTTTTTTATGAGAGGGTTCAACAGAAACGTTGTTGTTCTTGAATGTGTGCACCCGAAGGCGCAAATACAATTTAATTATCTTAATTAGTTATGCAGTTATGATCCTTTGCTGAAAATGGCGATTTTCGAAAAATGACAATCTTCTATGACTTGTCTAACGTAAAGTATGAAAAATAAATGCTTTAAAATTGTTGCCCATAATAAAATGGTATATCTCCTTCAAAATGAGCTATTGAACCTCTTGGTATCATTATCATCGAAAAATATGCCCCTCAAAAGTTCTCAAAATCACGAAATTTCATACATTTTCACAAATGCAATAAAACCGCTATAGGCCTAATCGTTAGGGAATGTTGTTGCTCACATTTTGGTGAAAGTTTTGAGAAAAATATATTGATTAGTATTCGAGCTATTAAGATTTAAAGGTTCAACTTCAAGGGGAGATAACTCACGAAAAAATCGAAAATCCAAAAAGTGGCTCGTTATGATCTAAGTTTGGTCACAGACTATCATCCCTAAATACTTCATGCGAATCGGCCCAGTGGTTACTTCAGAAAGCTCTAGACAAAAAAGTACACAGAATAAAAAGAACACGGATAATAACAATAGGTCTTCATGACTTTCGTCTTGAAGACCTAAAAATAATATATTTATAATACGCACATATCCATGCATGCTCCATCCTCGATAATCCAGCGCTATTGTTCCGATAAATCTACACCAGCGCTTGTGTGTAGATGTATCGGAACAATAGCGCTGGATTATCGAGGATGTGCATGCTCAAGGCGCTACACAATTTTTACCCTGAAGGAATCGTAATTTCGGTGCCGTATAGGCCCATAACCAGTGTTCAGGTACCCATTTGCACAGCTGGGTGAACTGAGTGCAATGTGGATGAAGTGCCTTGCCCAAGGACACAACACAGTATAAGACCCAGGTCACAAATGTTTGGTGTCTCCACCGGGATTCGAAACCGGGCCGTTGGCGTGAGAGGCACACATGCTAACCACTACACCACTGTGCTCTTCTATCTTTGTTCGTCCTTTCGTCAGGGTCAATATACCAAGTAGAAAATTTTAACTTTATCACTGAATGTGCAATGCAAAAAATCATATCTATCCTGTTATTATAAAAACGCTTATTATAGATGCAGAATCACAGCATGTTATTTATTCTTTTAACTGTCATTTGACATTTTAAATAAGAATCGAAATTTATCCACCTTGACACAACATCGGCTGATCTAGAGCAGACCTCGCACACAGATTCGTCTAACTGGACAACTACTTCTTTTATTCCATTAAATGGTTGGGACGTGACATCCATGTACATGTAGACTGTTAGGTATCAGTTTACTAGTGTCAAACTGAAATACGGGCGTTGTGGTAAGTTTGCAAAGTCATTTTTTTGCAAATGGTCTTGTCAGGTCTGTCAAAAAGTATTCAAAATAGTCTTGCAAAAAGTTTTACAGTACCTTTTTCTTGATTAATTTCATCTGACATTGTTTTTATATTACGCATAGTTTATAGAAAGCAAAGCCACCTGTAGCTTTTGAGTTTTAAAAATAAATCCCCATTTGGCAACTGGACTATCATTTTGAGACCAGCATAAGTTCCTGGGAATTTATTCAATTTAGTGAGGTGAGGTGATTTGGGGTTTAACGGCCCAATTATATTACTTATATCACGGTTGCTAGTATCCTTGCAGGGAGAAAGTCATCTTTTATGAGAACACCATCGTGGTTCTGCATTACGAGAATCAGCTTGAACCATGGATGGCGCTACCCTTAAATTCAGTGCAGCATTGCACTCACCTACTGCATGTAGAACAGGCGGGATTCAAACCCTTGATCTCTTCTTCTGAAGCCGAACGCGCTAATAACTGCGCTATCCAGCCCCGTGGTTAAATTTGCTTAAAATATATGCAAAATGGTGATCATGATTTATGTGATAGCTTTTAATAATGTCTACCAGTTTCTTGATAAAACGTAGACTTCTGTCACTTTACTGATCATTTCCTTTGATTTGTTCATTGTTACCTTACTTCACACATTTATTTTTCTGCATTATAAAATTCTCGCTATACATAAATTATATTGTGTATCTCCACTTTGACTCCAACCACCCACTCAGAACTAACACCGGCATCATCTCCATTCTAACCCGCCGTGCCATCAACCTATCCTCTGTCACCCCTGATTCTGAACTTAAACACCTCCGGCATGTCTTCACCCAACTTAACAACTACCCAGCAAAACTTGTTGACCGTGTCATCCACTGCACCCTAAACCCACCACCCAAACCCACTACTAGCAGAACAGAACAGAACAGAACAGAAATTTTATTCTCGAAAATCACACAAAGTGACACAGAGAACATACAGCATTTAAACACATACTAAAACAGTGTACAAAGTCCAGCTTTGATAAATTGAGCAATTTTAGAGTTAAGTGGCGAATAATCACATTTCATTAAATTAATAAATTTTTCAATATGAGGATGTTTACAGAAGTATTGGGGAGGAATTGACATCTGAGGGAATGTAGGGCTGGGCAGTATAATAAAAAGTGAAGTTCATCGCATACAGTTACCTGCCAAAACGCAGAACTGCAAAACGCAGAATCCCAATTAGCAGAAATGAAAAGTTCATTGTCAGGCTGGTCAAACCTATTCAATTAAGTAATGGACTGGTCCACTCTGACAGTGAGTAGAGCGACACAGTCAAATTAGCAGATCACTGAATCAACAGGTCAATGTTCAACAGTATGAACCTCCCGGTATATGGTGGTGAGAAGTCACCAATGCAGTTCCTGGATGCAGTCGGACCTCTCATGATGATGAAGATGTGAATGAAAGCACAGATTGAACAATGAACAATGATAAGCAATGTTGTAAATTATTGTTAATATGTTATTGTAAGTTATTGTACGTTATTAATATGATGAAGAGATACATCAACATCAATATCCAAGATGATGAAAGAATCCAACAATGGAAACATATGATTAAAAAACATGCACAATACATGTTTACACAACAAATTGTATTTTTGTCTTCATTTCATTTCCTATCGGGCCGTTCCATTATATTATGAGGGTTCAGGTGTGTGCAACCAACCATAAATGTTGTTGTTTTAGCAGTTCTGCGTTTTGCAGTTCTGCGTTTTGGCAGGATACCACTATGGTTCACAATAGTTGTACAAAATTGACAGATTCTATTACATTTTGGAATGCCGGACCAACGTCCTGTTTCAATGGGAAGCCTATGGTTTGAAGTTCTAAATTTAGTTAGCCAGCGTCTGTAATGGTAAGGTAATTGTAACAAATATGATTCTAAAAATATTGATTGCTTGTACATTGTATAGTAATAACCTTTTGACGACTCCACAGCAGAGCGCCACCACAATTGCTTAAACTGATCTATGAGAATAAATTGTACATTATTTTTAAGCCAAGCAATGCTAGGTACAGAGTGGGAGAGCCAAATATAATACAATCCAGTTTCCCCCAGGATACGCTTAACACTTGACAATAATGGAAAACTAAAATCCGAATTTGAAGAATACAAGTTGTACATCACATTGTAAAAAATTCTATTTAATTTGCCATTACAACATATTATTTTAGCCCAATTTGTTATAATTTTAACTTTTACATATATACTGATTGGGTATCTACCTAGTTCACCGTAAACCATGAAATCTGGAGTTGATTGCTTTACATTTAAATATATATTTGCAAAATTTAAGATGGACACGTTCGATTATGGTAACATTTTCAAACCCCCAAACTTCGGCTCCCTAAAGGAGAATAGGCTTGACAAGATTATCAAATAATTTCAGTTGGCAATCTATTGGAATATCAAGTTGACGAATGCAAGCCTGCCCCTGCCCCTATTCACATCTCACTGCCCTACATTGGCAAAACATCACATCACATCAGTCGTCTACTCAAGCAACAAGTAGGCATAGACACTTATTTTTCCTCGGCCACCCCACTCAAAACCATCATTAAGGCTAATGGTAGGAAATATGCCCAAAAACAACAACAACCTAAAGGAGTTGTTTACAACATTAGCTGCGACTGATTGGGGAAACATCAAGACCGCTCAACACACACATCAAAGAACACAAAACATCAACAATCAAGGGAGACAACAAATCAGCCATTTCGGAACACATCACCAAATTTCCTCAACACAACATCCATTGGGACTCTGTCAAAACACTCACAAACAACAAACATGACTACACTCACCGGCGTTTAGCTGAAGCCGTGCATATTGTTAGACATAAGCCCTCTATGAATAGGGATCAAGGCTATTTCATCCCATCAGCTTACAACCGCTTAATCCACAAATGATTAATCCAATCTACTCACTCTGGCTTCCACCTACACCACTAATTGGTACCCTCATCCTGCCTTTGTCCTCTCATCCGCCACCCCCTGGCTAATTAACTTACTACTCTCTGGTTTCCTTGTTATCACAACTTCACTTGTACAACCATTTATGCCATTGTTACCTCATCTTGTTGTATTTGTTATCTCTTTATCATACCAACATGTATCCTGTATATAATCTGCTGTTTCACCATCCATTCCATATGCTTGATAACGGTATAAGGATCTATACGGAAACGTCGCTATTGTTAATAAAGAAGTTGATCATCCATAAAATATTTGTCTTCTTCATCACACCAACTTCTAGAATGCCTCTCAAACAGTTTAAGAATATATTAGATACAAATCTATTTCAAACATCAGTAACCAGTGTTCATGACGAAGATAAGAAACAAATATTTTTATGTAGACAAGTAATTATAATGATATGACAAAACACACAGCACTGAAACATATATCAATGGTGTATATGATTTACATCAAGTATATTCACCTGTGATATTTCTTAGTATACCTAGTCACATTTCATCAAAATGAATTGATTCTTAACATTATGCTTCACGCTTGACTTACTTGTATCAGCTGACCACGAAACAAACAAATTTAGATTATCTAATACTATATTTATATGTATTTTTTTGTGTGTGTACAATATTCTGTTTAAGTGTGAACGTATGTATTATGTACTCTGGAGCGGCATTAATATAAGCCATTTAGTCTTGTTTTCCGACCCATTTCTTTAGAATAAACTTTGTTTAAACCAACATTAAACATGAAGGTAACTCTCGGGTATAGCGATTTATCTTGTTATCTGATCTTACCCTGATTCTTATGTTCAGATAGATAAAACATTCCTGTTATCCCCAGATCGTATAACAATGGCACTGGAAATCTTTCAAAGAATAATTTCGTTTCTTAACAAAAAGAATTGCTGTCATACGAGGCTATTGCTAAAGAACTTTGATCACACAAAACACAAGGACATCCATGTTTTTGACGTACAGACATCAAAATATCAGGAATAAAAACACCATAATCTGGTACAGCCATATCGGCAGAATATAAATAGCAAGGGAATCTGGTTACATAGAGGCTAATTATTGGAATTAATGAGATATCAGGTTTATCTCTTCAAGTGTCTTTCATCACGTGGCTACTTGATTTCGCGTACAAAGCATACCCTTGAGGTTTCCTATTTAAAACGATCGACTAAGTGGATTCACATGAAACGTTAAGTCCCTTTCTTGATTATAGCAGCCCAAATAGGAAACATGTCTTGCATTTCGCCGACGTCACCAATGGGATGTGATTAAAAATGATGGCCTACTCTAAGGCTGTGTGTTTTTACTGCACATCGTTTTATACTGCAGATCCTTTAATACCCCCGCCATGTTTAGTGCTTAGATAGTCGTAAGTACAATTCGTTAACAATTGCTTACAACAATCTTAGCGCCAAGAGAGCTTCGAAAATCCAGGCTCTGATGCTTTAGTACCAACGCCAAATGAATCTTTTGCGGCTACTTGGCTGTACGTCTTCTGCATCGAGGGAGCAGAGCGGTATGCCTGTATTTATGTATAATTGTGTGTACTTATCGTCCCAAATACAAGAACAAAACAAGCTACTTATGCCTTCTATGTCTGTGACCCATTAATCTGGAACACAGTTCCTTAAGATATATGATGTTCAGTAACCATTGACTGTTCCCTTATACATCTCTTTTCCTAAGCATTTTACTCTTGGATTGTGAGATTACTGTACTGAACAGTGCTGAGTTGGATAACAGATTGCCATCCTGACACTTATTTCGTCATATATTTACAGCGACAACATTCGCGCACTTTCAATCATTTGCAAACAACAATAATACATTGATAGGAACATAGGAACATTATGAGACAACATGACATGATGTAATAGGTTGCCAACACATTTATGGTATATACTATCAATAATACATAAGTAAAAAATAATTTAATAATTTAATTATATTTCTTAAATGTTATGTTTATTTTCCCGCTGTTTGTTGATTTTGTACGAGAAAGATGTGAAATATATAAAAAATAGCATAAAGCATAAATAATGCAACAGCATTGAATGAATAAAACATCGGTATCAGTATCGAGCGACAGCCATTGTTGGTGATGTAATTCGGTCGTCTATAACAGCAAAGCGCTGATTGGATCAACAGATAAGCAACATAGCTTACTTTGATTGGCAATCATATTTATTTTGAGTGAAATCGATCATTGCCACGGGATACTTTCATGGTACAGTATGTAAGCAGAGCAATTTAAATGAAGTAGCCTTGTTTACAGAATGTTTATCCACAGGCAACTAACGTTTCCTCATTTTTCACTGATTCAGCCGTGGCAAGAAATCTCGTTCTGGTCTGAATTAGGAGCGCTCGTACTGAATTCCGAGTATAATTTAATCAAATGAGTAAATAAATAATCTTCTTGCATCTTATTAACTTAGTTGAAGGTGAGGTGAATTAGGGTTTAACGCCGCTTTCAATAGTATTTCACTTATATCACGGCTGCTAGTATTATGGCAGGGGGAAACCCCGCAACGTCACGTGGCTATGCAGTGCGGTGAAACCTGCGGGCAACGGCCGGAACTAGCGAACCATGGGTGGTACTGCAATGCATTCAGTGTAGCATTGTACCAAAATCTTACTACTTGTAGAACAGTTCTCTACTGCAGACAAAGTTGCCGTGCCCCTGTCGGGATTTTGAACAACGGACCTCTTGATCCGAAGCCGAACGCGCTAACCACTGCGCTATCCCGCCCCCACTTAAAATGTAGTTGAATCTTGTTAAATATTTTGCTTATGACATGAATGCTAACTGTGATGCTTTGCCATCACTTCGTTTTATATTAGCAACTGTGTCGGTGAACAACAAATAAACTATTCTTAAATCTTAAAGTATACGAAATATGATCACCGGTTTTAATAACTTTTACATCAATGTAATACAGAGTATTTGATCTTCAATCAGACAATCAGACATATGACATAGAAGAAAACATGTTGGAATACATATTTAGACATTTGTTGTATTAAATATGTATTAATAGCATTACTTACAACATGCAAAGGCTGAGAGTATTGTTTGATTATTACTTGAAATTGTCTGTAATACGAAAGTGGCATTTCGTAGAGAGTAGTCATATTTAAGAGAAAAATGCGTTTATTATGCTGACTCAAAAGTTATGAGTGTTAACAGTTAGATCATAATGTCAGCTCTGACGTCAATTACTCCAAACGATATTTCATTACATTAAATTATGTATAGATAAGGGATATCCTGTAACAATCAATTGTTTTTACAAGATATTGTAATGAAAAGAAGTGAGTAATAAATGCAGTCTTTGCAACTTAAACATAATTAACAATTACACCAGCTCTGCTTATTCATTTGCTTTTGGCTTTTATTGTTTTGGCAGATATACAGGTTTTCTATACATAGACAGATAACAAAAGTTCTTGTACGGAATTAAAACTTTATAATATATAGCTTTCATATGTCCTGCCATGCATAACTGTATGTATAACGGTTAGTGAAGGGTAGATGTTAAAAGAAGACAGCTATCAATAATGAAAAACAATTCAAGTTAATTGAAATTTATAGCGGAGAGTTATATAATGAAGATTAATTTTATCTCATGCCGTAAACCAATTGGTGACATTGTCTGTTACAGTTCTTGAGATATCAAGGTTATAATTTTACAAAATCAAGGGCGGATAAGTCAAGTTATATAATGAAATCCACAATTCAAGAAATCACATCGTTTACAAATTCAATAAGCTTTGGAATGAGCTATAGTACATATAGTCGTATGTAATGTCGTTAAAAGGGGATCTTTTAAAATGGCTACATGCTAAGGGAAATCTATTTATGATAATAATTGATTTGCATGAATTTATTTTCTAGTAGTGACAATACATAATGGATGGGCTAAAGTGACCAACGAAGAAGGGAAACATTCTATCTCCGTGAAAGAAAATCAAAACCATTTTGGCATATATATCGATATCTTTTCATTGATATCAATTAAGAATAAGTGAAATGCCCATTATATCCTTCCTGTCGGTGATTTCATTGAATTTGGAAAATTAAGGAGATACATTGTCGCTAACCTGAGGTCTGCAGACAGCGTAAATATATGTACCTACATGAGGGTGTCACTGTAGACGTGTCCATACATTTATATAAACTATTCTCTACTCCCTACTACCTAACGCCAGTCACACAGTGTTAATTCCCATATGAATTTATGTATGTACCTATCTATGATTGACAGATGTTAACATCCCATACAGCAATACGTGACTGATATATTGTATATTATATAAAATGTGAAATTGATGTCATAGAATATGTTAGAAAGTTATATTTTCAACAATAGTGAAATGAAATTTTGAGGCAACATCGCAAGTGAACCATATTCCATTTCTCATCATTGACATGTTCACACGGTAAGACGAATAAGTATACAGGTAATCACGGGAGTACGTCTTGCATGAGACAGTGGATACCAAGGAAAGAAACTGTTTAAAGTTGTTTAAAGCTGCCTACCGATTCTTATAATCCAAAGGTGCAAGATACTCGGACTAGTTTTCGTGTTTTCATACGATGCTTCACAGACATGCCCAATTACATGCTATTTGCACTAAAATACACAAGTAGGTAAACAAACTTTCGGTACGCAGCTGTACTAAGGCATTTCAAACAAGAACACATAAGGTAATGGGCAGTAATCCCAACTGACTGACATCTAAAATTGTTTCCGAGATTGTTGAACATATTGGATTATAATTATGTATTAAGATCATTTCAAGTACCCGGGACTTGAAAAATACCCATTTCTAATGTGCATGGCATGTGTTTTCGACAAGGACTGATATGACGAAAAGCCTGTCATTATATCTTGACGCACTGACATCTCTGATACCACACATAACGGGATGATATACCTGTAGCCGCTGTATTTACTTTTTGTCTCAACGAGCCACATCATGCTCTAAATAACACTGGTGATAGACGTAGAGGAGAAGAAGTGGCATACTGGGGATTTCAAATTGGGTTGTCAGAAATTGACTTTGTAAACTTAATCTTCTTTGTGTCACAATAATTTAAGCTTAAAACGCATCCTCGGCTTTTAAAGATGATACCGTGGTATCCATTGGTAACGCACAAACATTGCCGCTCCATTGTAAAAATTGCTAAAATAAAAATCATAATGTTCTTACATTATCAACTGATTAGCCCTAAACACTTCGCAATTTTTTGTCTTATCTCACCTTCGTCAAAGACATCTGAAAGTATTTGAATCTTGCATTTAAGAACACGCATTTTAGATGCAGAAGCAGGGTAGTGCTAGTTGTTCTTTTCGTATTTGTCATATGATATATGAAATCGGATTTAAGGTTTATCCTCCTTGATATAACATCAGTTGATTTGGAGCAGACCTCGTCGGACATCGTTTGTCCCTATCAAAGACTTTGCTTCAATTCATCAAACTGGACAACTATTTCCTTTATTCCTTTACACAATTGGAATGAGGCATTCATATGCATGTACATTGTTAAATATCATTTACTATTATCACACTGAAATACCGGCGCTGTGATAATTTTGAAAAGCAAGTTTTTTCAAATGGTTTTGCCATTTATTGAAAATTTAGTTTTTTTCTTGAGATATTTTGACATGTGGCAAAACTAATACGATGTACGCAATGGAGTTGAAAATGTCACGATTGACATACTATATTATATATTTGTGATGGTTGAAATCTCAAGGTTTGTCAGCTTATGGACAGCTCTAGGACGTTTTAAAAAGACGTGCTAGCATCACACCACAACCTCCAACGTACGAGATTACCTTATTTGGTACTTATATAAACTAATTTAAAACTTGAAATGTACATGTATATATTATCTTGATTCATTCCTTAGATAAAGTCATTTGAATCTGATGATAATGTTCATTTATTCATGTTTATATACCAATATGCAAACTAGAACAGTTTAAAGGAAGGAGCTGGTCACTGACTATAGAATACAAAATCCTGTTAGATCATGATAATACGACATACTACATTCAACATAGTCATTCTATCTTAACTGAAACATCTATCAATGGGTTAAATGATTTAATATCAATTATTGTCAGTCAGTGATACTTCCAAGCGTCTTTTCCTATCCTTTGTGTGTCTGTAGAATAATAACATCCAATATAATGTATGATACGAGTAGTTTTGCAACGAAGAACTGACATCTTCTATTCTCATCCCGCTCATAATTCAACCAGTCATAGATCGAGATAGATGGAACATTTCTATTATCATTATATATAATTCAAAGAATATTTTCGTTGCTTCATATCGCATATATCACTGCATATTTATATCACAGTTAATTCAAACAAACTAACACAAGAGCAAACATGTTCTGACGTATTGACTACATACTCCAGTATATTCATATCAGGAAAAATATAAACCATGTCTTGATAGAATATTTAATCGAGTTTATAAGAAATCAGCTTTATACCATCAATTGGCATAGGAAAAGTTGATGAATGAAATAACGTTTTTTCAGGTGAGGACATTAAATAATGACAAATTTAATTACATTTTATTTATTTAATATGATGTTAATAACATTTCATTATATAAGAAATAAATAATTATCCTTTGTATAAGTAGTTCCGACAGATGTCAATGACCATGTGATATTTTTTCAGTGAGCATTGGAGATACCTGATACCTCTTATAAAATAAATGTGTTTTCCTCCAGGCAGCGGTTGCTCTATCATTATTTATTTTCTCAGCACTGTTGAAGAAGTGTTTTGCTTGAATAGATTAGGAGAATTAGTACTGAATTCTGAGTACATGTATACTGTAACCAAAATGGGTCAATACTCTTTTAAACACTAGTTTTGTTCTTAATCAAATCGTATTAAACAGAACGTGTTCATTAGATGAATGTCCACTGTACGCTTATTTTAAGTTTTTAAAACTTTTCTGAATACACAATGAATTCACAAACATATCATGATGACAACATTAACAACCAAGAAAGTTTTTTTCTTTCTAATCATTCAATGAAAGTGTTAGTGAAGTACACGTGCTTTATTACATTTTTTTTCCAAATTGAATACCAGAACAAACGAACGAATACCATGTTATACAGCTCGTTTGTTATGCTTTCGTGTAAAATGTAATATTTATTCTTAAGACAAAATGTAACAGCGAAGTAACACTTAATGAGTAGATGTGACTGATGGCCGCTGGTTCAACGATATAAAACTAGTAAGTAGCTAGTAAGTAACAAATAAACTTTTGAAAAACAAATGATGACCGGTTTTACTTCATGTACCTAATATATGAATTCCATACATAATTTCCAGCATGTTTTTTTCACAGTAGGTAGAATCCAACATACAACACTATAGATAATCATTGATATTTCTTTTAAACATTTGTGATAAACAAAATCGTCCACGTGATTATTATTGATTAAAAATATTTTATTGAATAACACAGATCTTCTCAAGAGAGGAATGAAATTTAACAGACAACAAACGTATTGATTATTCTAAAGCTAATCTAAGTTCCAGCGAAATGTCATTTATGTCCTGTAAATTGAGTGTTAACAGTTCGATCATAATGTCATCTCTGACGTCAATTACTCAAAACGATGTTTCATTATCTTACATTCTGTGTATTTCGGAAAGCGATATCATGTATCAATGCGCAGCAGTTTTGTTGATATCAGATACTGTAACCTTTGAGTATCGAGTATTAAATGCAATGTTTACAATGTAAATTTTACCAAGTAAATACTTTTCTTATTGTTTGTGAACATTTAGGAACATATTTTTAAACAATAAAAACGAACATTTTTAATGAAATAATTTTTTGGGAAATCATTAATGTGAATTTAATGAACTTCATACATGTGGTTTTTCGTTATCTGATATAAACCAACGTTGGTTTGTTACATAATGTTACAGTGATCAATATCACTCACATTACCTATTACAATAAGATTCCTCCTTCAGTTGATCCAGTTTTATAGTGGAATTTTGCCTTTGCCTACAGCTACCCCGTTATCATGTAGAATTGTGTGAGTAGCTATTCAGGCAGGAACAAGCAAAGTCGGCTCTGATGTCAGGAGGAGCTAAGAACACGGCTCAGGAATGTGGAATTGGCACATCTCTGCCTTCCGGGATGTTGTATTGATCCTTGTATTTTATCTTGTTTCATGGAGTTTAATGGATCCATTTCCATATTTCAAAGCACAACACCCTTGTATTCGTGTCCACTACCAAACGTTGATTTTGAATAGAACCTTTAAAGCTATTGTGTTACTGCCAACACAGATGGGTTGTACAATAGTAAAGAAAAGAATTTGAAAGGAAGGTGGACTTGGTAATCTCTGCCTTCCCGGTTATGTTATATTGACCTTGATTTGGTAGATCTTGCATGGGTCTAATTGATTCAGGTACGCAGCATAAACTCATTGTAATCGCGTCCTTTACCAAATGTTGATCTTGAATAAAAACCTGTGAATCTTTTTGTCGCTTCCAACACAGAGGTCTGAAATCCCGGATGAAGTGTTTGGGGACCTTTACTAAAGTATGTCTTGCATTTGTTGAAACTTGTTGTAATAGCAAAATATCCACTGCAATGCAGATCCAAGTATGGTGATGAAGGGACTCAATTTAACGAATCAAGTGAATGAAAGTCAAGTCACAAAGAGATTTCCTGAATCGTTAAATATCTTTAGATATAGATCTGAAACCTCTCAAAGATTTGTTTTGATAATTTACTAAGCTGAACAATTATCACAAGGGCTTTGCCTGTGAATAAATTGAACATTATGTGATGTTGGTAAAAATATGCTTTTTGTTTGTTTTAACTGATATAATGTGTTGAGAATTATTAAAGTTCCCCCTCACTGTTGTCAACCGAAAGAATTGAATTATCATGTAATGCATATGTAGATTTGTATTGGTTTAACTTGTTAAGTTTCAAACAATGTCAACTCACATATCTTTGGCTTCTATGTTATTTTGAGAGTTCGAATAAACCCCTCTCTTGTTATCGTAGTTTATCATGATCAGTATCCTCTTAATGTCTGTACATGTAAGGTTTAAGGTTGTAATCAATAGAGATACAATCACTGGTGACATGCCATGGACACCTATCACTACTTTTGGCGGTTATGTTTTAATTTAAAGTGACCAGAGCTTTTTACAGCTTTGTATATATTAAAGGGTCAGTCCGTATGTTATTGTAGTAACATAGGTCAAAAGTTACCAAGGGTGTTATTTTATCGAGAAGTCATGACTGTTGTCGAAAATTATCCTGTTCAGTATAGTTACATTATTAAAATGTTTAGTCGTGATTATGATCGAAAACCGGACAACGTCCGCGGCTGGCGCGCGTCAATTGTTAAAACGTAATTTTGAAAACGTATATGTGGTAGACAAAGAGACAGATTTTGGTTGGCACTGTTCAATGGAACATATAATTGGTATACATGTATTTGTAAATGAGGCGCATGAATTCGGCTTCTAATCGTGTATTAAGCCGCTGCTCGAGTTTCATTGAAAGCAAGTTATTGTCAAATATTTGGCGTTAGGGGATAAATATATGCACGCCAAGTGAGATGATAAGGACGTAAATCATGACATTTGATATTTTTGAATATATCAAATCTAAATAAAATTTCATGAAAAACACGTAGTGTCCCTTTAATGGTCTGCACCCTCTAGATATCGTATTAATTACTTTCTAAAGATGAAGATAGAGTCGTAGTTTTAGCCTTTACAGCTTTTGTTTGATTATTGTTTTCTAGAATCGGGTCTAGTTACAACGACTATGTTGGCTTACTTTAATTGAAAGGGTCAAGACTTTTCTTTCATCAATTTAGATGTCTCATGAGGTATTCTTTAATCATTTTACAGTAAAGACACAGTCACACTTTTTGCCTTTACAAGAGTTTCTTGAAAGGGTTTAGTCTAATATAATGCGGGTTAACGTTCTATCTTTGGAAAAGAAATTCAAAAGCACTGTGGCGTATATCGTATGGAAGTATAAACGTATTATTCACTGTCATTGAAGTATACGCCAAAAGACCAATTATCTCCCCGTTATTGGTAGTTTCACTGTGAAATCAGAAAATTAAGGGAATTCATTGTCGAAATAATGAGGCCGGCAGACAGCGTTAATTTATGTGCCTACATGAAGCTGTGATTGTGGACGTGACCACACATTCATCACACAATAGTAACAACATTTTCTGCTGGAAGTATAGTAACTAACACAGGGCTAATTTCCGTTCGAATGAATTTAAATGGCAGCTAACACAGTGCTAATTCCTCTTCGAATGGATGTGATTGGCAGCTGTTATAAACGTACTTAGTACATGGGTGATATCGTTGCATTACAAAATCCATATGAATGCCATAGAATTAGCTACAAAAAGGATATTTTCAATTATGGTGACAGAATATCATAAAGTAATTAAGACAAAATCCCAAAGGTATTAAGACACGGGAAGTAACTGTCACAAATCGACTATCATTTGTCAATGTTGACAGGTCATGATAAGAAACAAAGCAGTGACTACTTCTAGCTCTAAACCTTGAGTTTAGCGAATAGCAGAGTTGATGGATGTAGAGGAGTGCAGGCGAAGGCAGACTGTGTCTTCAACATGGTTGTCGTGGTTTGATTCAGTAGTAAACGCTTCACAAAGTGACCTGAGCTGAGCTGAAGATGACGTCATAGTGAAGCACAAACACCGACACTCCAAATAAAAAGTAGATATCACTACAATTTATAGGTCATACTACTTTTACGTCAGTTAATGACGTCTAAATGCTAATTAGCATGTCAGTTAATACCATCGTTTCACATTACTGAGAACACCCACAGCTAAATACGTTACATGTATGTATCAAAGTTATGCTGATACCCAAAGTGCATAGACACATTTCAAATTCGTTGATATGTGAACTGTTAATGGTAACGGAAATTATTTGGAGGGACATAATATGTTCCTGATATAATTATACTTAAAGTTTAAATTTAAATGATATCACTGTTTAAGAAGCATATTGACTGTTTTGTATTGCGATTTGAGGTGGATTTGAATCCAATACTTATGTGTGTTTATTATTAAGAATCATTTCCTCGAAACGTACCCCCTATGAGATAAGGTATGCCTTAACAATAACCAATTAAGATGGCTGATGTTGTAATCAGGGAAACACTCTCGCCTCTCGTGCAAGACATACGAGACTACTGGAGTCTTGCACCTAGGAACTTACATGCAGTGAGAAAAAGCAGTATTGTTCATTTTTGCTTTTTATTGTGTGATGTGATACTTGAAATCAGATTTGCAGTGTATCCTCTATCGGTTGGTCTAAAGCAGCCCACTTCAACGTTTGTCCACATCGAAACATTGGTTCATCAGAATGAACAACTATTTCTTTTATTCCATTACACGAGTGTCATGTGGCATTCATGGTAATGTAGAACATGTTAGATATTTCAGTTTACTATTGCTATACTGAAAGACAGACGTTGTGATAATGTTTGATAGCTAGATGTGTCCAAATGATTATTTTAACCCTTTACCATGATTTTCGTTTGTTTAACCAAAATATGTATCTCTAGATGTATTAATCTTAACTATATTTTGTCCCTTCTTTATTTGTTAAAAATTGACTAAAACATGTCATTGTAAGAATTTAATTTTATATTCAGAATTTATCTATCATTGGTTTCATTTAAGCGCCAACCATTTAAATACCAAAGTGTTATTTCTTAAAAGTTTTAAATTCAGAGATAACTTTATTGACATAACTGAAAATGACATATATAACATCATACTACGATATTTGATTGTTGTATAATGCCTCCAGACCTATGAACCGGTCATCACACATTGGATTCGTTATGAAATTCCTTCACCATTCCGAGCATTCGTAGAACATCAGAACCACAGAATGTCTTTGAACTATACAATTATTTTGTGGTTAAGTAAATTATGTTCCAAATATTTAATCGTATGCGACTACTGCCATGCATTTGATTTTTATCTTAAGCCTACGGAATGTTGAAAATACCTTGAAGAAATAACCTCACGATAGTTCACCCTCGATGTTCATGCGCATCTGAACCTGTTAGAGTTTAAAGGGGCAGTAGCACGTTTTTTGCTCAAATAAGTCGATGAAATGTATTCGAAAAATAATTTCACCAATCGTAGAACACCATTCTCTTTTCGAAAAATCAAGCTAAAAATGAGTGTACATGGCTCAGTAAACCCATGAGAATCGTTTTTGTCATTCCAAATAATAAAATGTGTTCACAATAAAATGGCCGCCATGCAATTTTTGCTTTATACGCAACACCGTTATTACTACTACGGATAATTGGTTTGTGTAATACGATGTTTTACCCTCTAAAGTAAATTTAAATGGCACAAACTATCATTATAAATAGGTAATTTGAAAAAAAAAATTGGCAAAAAACGTGCTACTGCCCCGTTAAAGCTAAGCCTCTTCAAAATACTGTAAGACAATTTATCACGGTTAACTTGTGGCATATGAACATCTTTTATTTTTTTTTATTTTGACCAAAATCTTATTTTATATATGAACTAAAATCATCAAAATTTTAGGCGATGGTGTTTTTACTGATTTTGTGTACGATGTCTTGATCAATTGTATGCTTCAGACATTATACCGATACTTTCCTTTACACACCTGTCTTTCTACATGCTTCCTATCCATAGAATGTGCAGTAGACATCTCTGTTATGAGCAAGTTTATCTAGTATTCCCTCAGCGGATCACATTAAACATGCAATCAGACAGGAGAAACAGATGAACAAGTAGAGATTGTTAATTTCACGCTGATGTGAGTTGTTCACATTTCTGTCTGGAGTCTACATTTCAATTACATATACAGCTTTAGTTCGAATATGTCAGGGACTGAGTCCTATGTATTCAATTTCTTTATTTAGTTTTGTTTGTAAACTGATTAATGCAAAATGATAGACAGAAATGTAATAACATCATGTGTATTGTTTCAACGCAAGTGACTAAAAGGTAACATAATTGCTCTTTTCCCCGTTGTTTTCATTTACATATATTTATAATAATATATTTTTTTGTTTTCTGTATTGTAAATTCATATTCGTGCATTAATGAACCATTTTAAATCAGATAATATCGTAGGATGTGTTCTACTCATCCAAACAAAAGTGATGATGACATCGAAAATAACAGTGAGCACACGGGCCTCTTTAAATGCTTTTACCAATGCGAATGACACAATATTGTCACATGTATTTAAAACGATTTTATTTCTACAGTTTCAAAGTGTTACAATTGACGCGTATATCGTAATTTGCATCTGCCAATTAAGTTAGGTTTATGTTTATATATAATTGCACCCAGTGATAATTTTGGCATATTTACTTGTCGTTCCATTGTATCGATTTGAGGATTATGCGACATTAACATTGTGGAATGGGCAATGACTCACTTTGTCCAATGCATACTTAGCTAAAATCTCATGTTATTGCAATGTTTCATTTTGCCTTTAATTGAGGCTACATAGCAGCAAATAGAACTTGGCAAGTTATTGTTGACTCTCGCCCTTGTAATGTTATCTACTATGCGCTATCAGTGCATTAAATTGAACAGAACACGGTGATGTATACGATCAGACAGAAGAAATAAATAATGAGAAGAAAGTTAATTTTACGCTGACGTGAGTTAGTCACTTTTCTGTCTGGAGTGTATTACTCAACTACAGTTCTAGTTCCAATCTGTCATGGACTTAAGTTTATCTATTGTACTTGTTCTTTTGCTGAAACAAACATTATGACTTCGGTGTAAACTTACAGCTTATTATATGGATGTATGTTTTTTAAAATTTTTTTAATTTCATATGACAAGTACTTTCATATACTTCATCAATAATGACTCTCACTACTATTACGCCTTCAATTTTTTGACACACACAATATCATAATGTCATAGAGTTGATGACGTCAGAGTGCTATTACATAAATGTTGTGTGAGTCTAATGAACGTGATATGTTCAGTTATGTTCAGCAAAAGGAATTTAACAAGTTACTGTGATAGATTCATGTTGATTATCTGATTTCATTCTAGGTGAGCTGAGTTTGGGTTTAACGCCGCTTTCAAGAGTATTTCACTTATAACGCGGCTGCTAGTATTATGGCAGGGAGAAAGCCCGCAACGCTATACATTGCGGTGAAACCTGCGAGCATCGGCTGGAACTAGCGAACCATGGGTGGTACAACGCTGAAATTCAATGCAAGTTGCATCCAAACCTTACTGCGTGTAGAACAGTTCTCTACTGCAGACAAAGCCGAACGCGCTAACCACTGCGCTATCCCACCCCCTGAATAAATTTAATTCGACGGGTCACGGGTATTGAGTCCACATATAATGTTTTGTTGTTGTTAATAATTTACAAAATTAGTTTTTTTTCGGGCAATTTCATAACAGTTGGTTTGTTGCAGTTTTATTTGGATTAGGATTAGACATAATTTATTCTTATTAAAATTTATAATAAAATCAATATGATGTACACATTTGGATACAAGAAGCTTCCGTGCAACGTAACAGATGACATTATATCGACTTGCAGTTGTTAATCGATCAATATCCATAATTCACTTGTCAGAAATAAAGATGTATCTGAATACCATACTTTCATATTGAATTATGCTAGACAGGTATATGTTTAATTTCTATAAAGCATAAAAGATTAACTCACTTTCATATGTCTTACGGTTTCAATACAATAAGCCAGCAGCTAACAGCAGTAATACTTATTGGCATCATTTTATGCAATGACCTTAATCTGACCAACTCATTTGTTAGGGATTCACATCGCTTTTATAAGTAAAAACTAGTAATACGACATAACGTTAAACCATTTGCCTAGATAGCATTTCAACAGTGCCTTCAATTAATGTCATTTGAAGAGATTTGTTCGATTAAGACGTCAATTATGATTTGAGTAATTTGACGTTTAAAACCCCGATGAATTTCAAAAGTAAAATCAACGCTTCATAGTTCCCTCTCCACTATCAAAGATACACTAATAAGGCGACTGTAAAACTGAAACTTGATGTTTTCTTTTTTAATGATTCCTCTTGATTGATGACATTTCTGATATAACAAACTCCGATGAAGTGAAAACTTGTAGGAATTGTTTTCCGATTTCTGACACTCATAAGAATTCATGCAATCAGAAAACAAATTCATGAAAAATATTACGTAAAGGAACACATTAACTTTATTAATGTAAGTTGAAGCATTTCAAGACGAAACTGATTGAAATTTAAGATTAATGCATAATAAATGGGGAAAATACTTTCAAAATTAGTCATTTACAATTCAGATCAATTTGATTTAAATAGGGATGTCGAATCCAAATAATTAAACTATTTCTTGAGTGAAAATAGATTGCATAAATAAAACATAACTTTTGTAAAATAACAAATATGACAGTTTGCAAAAAATATATTTCATAACATATTTCATCAACAGATCTCGTTGAGCTTCTCGCAGAACGAGGGAAATGCGTGTTTGCTTGTCAAGTGGAAAACTACCAAACACACATTGTGAATAAATCAAACTAAATATATAAACTATGAGCGATATAAACTATATAATTATGATGTTGATAACATGACGTGAATGAATTTGATTGATTGAGGAAAACGGAATCTATAAGTTATAGGAGATCATTAAACATTAAAACAACCCCGATCATTATGAGATTTCAACTAACGAGAATTTAAGACTGAAATAAAGTGCTCTCACAACAAATTTAAGAGAAAATAACATGCAAAAATTGGTATCACGCATATCGTTTCAATATTGGACACACTATCAGACTGGGGATGACGATTGTGATGGAGGTCACGGATAATCTATTAACCTACTCTAATGCAGATGAATAAAATACGATGTAGTTCCGGTAAATTTAGGAACTGACGTTTCGTGTCAATCGTAAATGTCTAAGCTGACAGTCAAAAGGCACATACATACTTTTAAGCATTGTGAAAAATACTGTTTTGGGACAAAGTTGATGTTGAATGTCTTTGATTAGGATATATTTTGAAATGAAGTATTCACATTTTCATTTATCAGGATATAATGTCCAATTTCCCATCACACATAAAAAAAAATCAAGTTTTTGGACAAAATATTTGGCATTTAAGCAAAAAATGTATAAGATACTGTCGACATAATTAACCCCCGGGACTCAATTCGCTGATGTACCATTGCTGTATGGCGTCATAAAACAAGCAAAAAGTTCTATGTCACCCTCCTATCTCGCCTAGTTAACAGCATTAAACCGAGATTATACTTGAAGGCGTGTGCCTAGTTAACAGCATTAAACCGAGATTATACTTGAAGGCGTGTGCCTAGTTAACAGCATTGAACCGAGATGATACTTAAAGGCGTGTGCCTAGTTAACAGCATTAAACCGAGATGATACTTAAAGGCGTGTGCCTAGTTAACAGCATTAAACCGAGATGATACTTAAAGGCGTGTGCCTAGTTAACAGCATTAAACCGAGATGATACTTAAAGGCGTGTGCCTAGTTAACAGCATTAAACCGAGATGATACTTAAAGGCGTGTGCCTAGTTAACAGCATGAAACCGAGATGATACTTAAAGGCGTGTGCCTAGTTAACAGCATTAAACCGAGATGATACTTAAAGGCGTGTGCCTAGTTAACAGCATGAAACCGAGATGATACTTAAAGGCGTGTGCCTAGTTAACAGCATTAAACCGAGATGATACTTAAAGGCGTGTGCCTAGTTAACAGCATTAAACCGAGATGATACTTAAAGGCGTGTGCCTAGTTAACAGCATTAAACCGAGATGATACTTAAAGGCGTGTGCCTAGTTAACAGCATTAAACCGAGATGATACTTAAAGGCGTGTGCCTAGTTAACAGCATTGAACCGAGATGATACTTAAAGGCGTGCTTATGAAATCATGACTAAATAATGCTCCAATGATTGAAAGTTTAGTTTAGTTGGCTTCTAGAGATAGTATATAACTATTTTTGCATGTGTCATACATGTACTTTCTTTCGCCTGTCACTTTATGAAATAGCAAACACTTCCTACAGTACACCTTTGATTCGTTGTATGAAAGACTATACAGTCAGTATATACAATAATCGGGGGTAGCTCAGTTGGTAGAGCGTCCGCTCATCACCCGGAAGGTCGGGTCTGAACTCCCGGTCGCGTCATTCCAAAATACGTTAAAAGATGGGAATTGTTGCTTCCTTGCTTGGCGCTCAGCTATAAGGATAGAACAACGCTTGAACTGGCACTGCACTGTTGCTGCACAAGGCTAAAAACCAATGTTACATTGATTCTACAAATCAACATTCTTTTACTGATCTGGCAGATTTAAACATAGTTATGAAAAGAATGGATTGGGTACAAGTTATTCAACGACGTGAAACCTTCTCCTATTTCCAAAGCTGGTATATAATAATGAAACGTAATAATGTATGAAAGACATACTTAATTATAGTAAAAGGAGAAACGCTGAGAATACTGATATTCATAGCATCTATGTGTTTGTGCCGTGACATTGGATACTATAATGGCTCTCTATTTCCTACATGTATATCTTCTGCAATATATATTTCTCGTAACTAAGCAACTTTTAAGCGTCTTTTATATATTTTTAGTATGTTTCTGACAAATATATGTTGTGTTGAATAATAGTGAAAAAGTGCAGAAAAATACAAACTATTTTAACATTATAAAGACATCAAACACGACGGTTTATATAAGCAATCAAAAGAAACCTTGCTTTGTTTGAAATGTATATTCCTTTTGAATTTATAGTCTGATATTTAGAATATAAGAATCCCTAAAAGAATATAAAGAACAAACAAGAATATAAATAGCAAATGATTAGAACTCAAATGTCAATGATCGAATAGATTCAAAGATATTGAGTGAGTGAGTGAGTTATTGTTTAACGCCGCTTCGGCAGTATTGCAGCCAATAGCGGCGAGATATTTAATTTATTTGCCTAATTTAAAAAATAAAATTGCCCAAAGATATTGATGGCACCTTTATATCTAAAAAAGTAATTACGCCTTTATGACCCTTATTCATCATTACAGATGTCCCGAAAAAGTCTAAATCTTCATTTTGGATGACAACATTACATTACATCATATCTCGCATAATCCCCACTACTGTCCCGACACTTTCACTTATATCAAGCTTAAGGCTGTTAGTGTTAATGCATGGATCACGCCATGGTGGCTATTCATTGCAGTGAAACATGCGAGTACCGGCTGGAACTAGCGAACCATGAGTTGTACTGCACTGATATTCAGTGTAACATTGTACCTAAACCTAACTTAATGTATAACAGCTCTCTACAGCAGACACAGTAGACGAGCCCCTGGTGGGATTCAAACCCCAACATTTTTATGTTTTCATTTAGTTTTCAACTAAAGCATTTTGAAATCTCAGTTAAAGCATCTATACACCGTGGTGAAAAGAAATGCGCACATTGATAAGCACTTCGAGATGACACCACACAGAGTGCAGACTGCTTCACATGCCAGTCAGTGTGCATGAGTCAATAAACACGTGATTGAAAAAAGTCAAAGTTTACATTGCCTTAAGTATGCAATTAACACGGCTTTGTTAAAATACTTTTTAATTAGTACTGTACGTTATATAACACGCAATGTTCTTATTATTTTTGTTTTTGACAGTAGTATATATGAACATGACTATATTTGGTTTAACTACAAACTACATGGCCTGATACAACGGTAATGTCTTTGTGTCTGTAATTTTAGTCAACCTTTGGATTTACAGAACTCACTCGATGAAGCTGTATACACTGTGTCAACTTGGAAAAAGTGAACCATAGCTGATTATGTCTATTCATACTCTCATGAATCAAACTATTTATATCTGTTTACGAATTATATCCTCATCACATCACATTCAAAATAAAATATTAAGATGAGACATTAAACTAAAAAATGATAATGATTCAATGTTAAAATCGGATTTGAAATCAGCTCTTAAAGAACACATCGTCACCAAACGTTTACACGTTATCAACTACCGATCTACCACCACCGGATAGCGACGAGGCAATCTATGGGGATCGATCACCATTAAACAATTGGCGTCAAGAAAATAGGGATCAAAGATGGTATCTACCCAGCTCCTGGCAAATCAAGCCTTCCTTCGTACGTCCATATACCTATCACCACCTAATTCACTTGAACAACAGGAATAACGTGCTTCATTTACAACGATACATCAAAATGTAATAACCAAATAGTCTAAAACTTCATTAGACTCAAATGGGTTCATCTAGCTATTACTAATTAATTTAATTTATTGTAACAATACCTTACCTACCTATGTATTACACACAGATTTTCTTTCTTTATCATCATCATTATTAAGAATAGGACGATTTTCTGGATTAGAACTTTTTGAATGGGAAAAAACATGACTTGTCGGAGTATATACTCACTCGTTCGTCAGGTGGAATGTAAGGAAATAACAAAAAAAGAATACATTTATATAGCAAAGAAAACAATGGTGTGGAAACACAATCAGAAATATCAGAATTAGAGAGATTGAAATCTTCCTGTTCTTATGTATGTCACTTCTAAATGCCCTTCAATGCTGTGTTAGTGTACCAGTTATCTGTAAAGTTCGAATCATTTTATTGTACACTGTTTATTGTATATACCATGCATATAGCAGCTCTGGTATCATGTATATATAAGTTTTATACACCTTGTAAATCAGTTACGTTTAGACAATAAGAAGATGAAGTCCCCAGAGGAAACCAGCAAATGAAAACAAACAGGTCAAATGATAATGAACACATAATTAACCAGATTAGCAATACATATTTTCTAATGAGATACAAAAGTGAGTGAGTGAGTGAGTTGGGGTTTAACGCCGTTTTCAAGAGTATTTCACTTATATCGCGGCTGCTAGTATTATGGCAGGGATATAGCCCGCAACGCCATGTGGCTATGCACCGCGGTGAAACCTGCGAGCATCGGCTAGAACTAGCGAACCATGGGTGGTACTACGCTGAAATTCAGTGTAGCACTGCACCCAAACCTTACTGCGTGTAGAACAGTTCTCTACTGCAGACAAAGTTGCCGTGCCCGTCGGGGAATCTTTTTGATGAATTGTATACGTAGAATGCAGCGAGTAATTTCGATGAGATGTTGACAGATACAGACATTCAAGTTGACATAGCATCCTTCTGCAACAACAGAAATCTGTCTAGATGATTCCACTCATTGTTTCTAAACACTAGATCAGATCGACAGCCTCCACCTTTGGGAGAGGTAGATAAGTCTATGTAGCAGCTAGTGTCAAATGTTTTCACTGAAGTTGGAGTTCAAATCCAGGTGATCTTTACTTAAACATTGGTGGCCTCCAAACCGCTAAACTTAGTTATTTAAAATTAGTTAAATACAAATACATCCTTATAACAAATATGTCAGTCGACCATCACCTTACGAAGGGGAACATGAACAACTCTGAAACAGTGTACATAAAAAAGGTAGTTATCATCTATAATAAGTATCTTACACTTGAACACCAACTTATACTTGCCTCTCAAGAGTGAGTGAGTGAGTTATTGTTTAACGCCGCTTCGGCAGTATTGCAGCCATTAGCGGCGAGATATTTAATTTATTTGCCTAATTTAAAAAGAAGATTGCAATTGAAAAAACAGAACACGGCACGAAGGCCGTAAAAACATCAGCGCATTATCACAAGTTGAATAAAAGCTGATAATGAAAAGTTAAAATTTGTCAATGAGGTGTATAGCCTTTAGAAAATCTAAAACACGATGCTCACCGAAATGAGTAAAAACTTGATTGATTGAAATAGAAGGATAAAAAGTTTCCTTGATATGTGCAGTGTCCCAACACTCACATAGAATGTGTTTGATTGTGAGAGGACACTGACAGGGTATACATACCGGGGGATCTTCCCCCTTTAAAAGATATGAGTGTGTAAGATGACTGTGTCCAATACGACATCGTCGTAGGACACAAGCTTCCTGTCGGGTAAAAGATGATAGAGATTTGTATCCTAAATGAGGTTGAATAGTGTGAAGTTTGTTATGATGTTGTTGATCCCATTGGGACTTCCAACGTTGTTTAATGTAAGATTTAATAGCCAGTCTGATTAAAATCGACGGTTTTCCGCGGAATAAAAATTGCAAAATAGTGCATCTACCGGGATACGAACTCGTTCGTGGGTTTCCACGCCAAACCGTCTGAAAGCACCCCGTACACTAGCGTGTTCGGGCGCAATTCAGCTAGCCAATCAAAAGATGCCCAACAAATGCTTTCGGTGCGAGAAACTAGGAGCAGATAACTCCAAACAGCTATCCTTTTGTCTGTTCCGAATGCTTTCAAAACCGCAACCGTTTAAATACTATGATGTGATTGGTCAGCTATTTGACTGGGTTTTGGCTGCGCTAAACTGGTTCTGAACACACGTCTATACGGGGTGTTCTCAGACCTTGTGGCGAGGAATCTACAGAACCTGTTCGTATCCCGGCAGATGTAAAATTTTGCAAATTTTATTCCTCGGAACAATGTCGATTTTAATCAGACTGATTTAATAGCAGGTTTAGAATCTGTATAAGGAACTTTAGTAGGAGAAATATGTTTGAGGTTTAATGCAGATTTAGCTACTGAGTCAGCTTTATTATTACCTCTAATACCCATATGGCTAGGAAGCCAGCAGAAGACGATGTCGCATTGGAGACAAGAATTATGGAGTAATAAAATATCCCTGATAATTGGGTGATCACTCTTACAGTTTTTAATTGCCTGTAAGCAAGAAAGTGAATCAGAAAAGATGATGTAATTATTGGGAGTTGAGTTTTTAATGTGATGGACTGCCTTAAGAATGGCCTTAGCTTCTGCAGTAAAGATGCTGCTGCCATCATGCATTGAAGCATATGTTGTTGAAGGAGTCACAGTTGCTGCTGCAACTGTGGGTCCATCCTTAGAACCGTCAGTGTAAATTGGTTTATAATCTGCGAAAAAATCACGTAGTTCAAAAAATGCCTGTTGAAATATTATTTGGTCTGTATTTGATTTTTTATGAGTAGATAAAGAGAGGTTGACACGGGGCCTGACCAACTGCCATGGCGGAGTGGCAAGCAGACCGTGCTCTGCTATGGTTGTTAGGTCGATATCAGAATCTTCAACATGTTGTTGAAGTCTGATACCAAGTGGTGGAATTGCTTTACGTTTTAAGTTATACAACTGCTGGTATTCTGGATTGAATACGCAGTTGTATGCAGGATTTGAAGGGTTGGATTTTAATTTGGTGATATATTGAAGTGCTAGCTTGATGCGCCGATCTTCAAGAGATGGCTCATCAGCTTCAACGTAAAGGCTTTCAACAGGTGAAGTTCTGAAGGCCCCAAGACAAAGCCTGAGACCCTGGTGATGGATTGGTGGAGTCTACTAACGCCTACAGGGACGATCGCCTACAGTCTTAAACAAACAAGTTTATGCACCAGTGGTTTTGATTTTTACATCCTTCAACCTTTCATCAAAGTGGAATAACCCGTTATTTTGTGGACTAATGCCTACAGTTAAAACAAAAATGTGTGAAATGTTGAACTTGGTGACATTTTGGTTTTGAAAAAGATATTTTGCATTAAGTGAAATATTGACTTTGATCAGGTATTGACTTTGATGAAATGTTGACTTTGAAAATATTTATTGACTTTTGTGAAAGTTTAACTTATATAAAATGTTGACTTTTGTGACATGTTGGTTTTGAAAAAGATATTTTGAATTAAGTGAAATGTTGACTATGATCACATATTGACTTTAGTGAAATGTTGACTTTAAAAATATTTCTTGACTTTTGTGAAAGTTTAACTTAAATGAAATGTTGACTATGAAAAAGATATTTTGAATTTAGTGAAATGTTGATATTGATCAAGTTTTTATTTGGTGAAATGTTGACTTTGAAAATATTTATTGACTTTTGTGAAAGTTTAACTTCTATAAAATGTTGACTTTGAAAAAGGTATTTTGAATTTAGTGAAATATTGACTTTGACCAGGTATTGACTTTGATGAAATGTTGACTTTGAAAATATTTATTGACTTTTGTGAAAGTTTAACTTATATAAAATGTTGACTTTTGTGACATGTTGGTTTTGAAAAAGATATTTTGAATTTAGTGAAATGTTGATTATGATCACATATTGACTTTAGTGAAATGTTGACTTTAAAAATATTTCTTGACTTTTGTGAAAGTTTAACTTAAATGAAATGTTGACTTTAAAAAAGATATTTTGAATTTAGAGAAATGTTGATTTTGATCAAGTATTTATTTGGTGAAATGTTGACTTTGAAAATATGACAGTTTCATGAAAGTTGTTCTTAAGCTTTTTGCTCTTTGCTCCAATAATCCCTCAGCTTCTGTTATTACTTCTCTACTGTAGGCATTAATGCACACTGATTGGAACAGTTCACTTGTGTGCAGGTAAGCGTATCGCTGTCACAACTCAAACTGTAGCTATTAATCCCCGTAGGCAATTGTCACTGTAGGCGTTATTACACCTAACCGATGGATTGTGTCTAGCATTTTACCATAAGAGGGGCGAGCAGATCCATATATTATGGATCCATAATCTAGTTTGGAACGGATGAGTGATCGATAGAGATGAAGAAGAGTTTCCTCATCTCCACCCCATTTATTATTTGATACAACCTTTAAAAGGTCTAATGCCTTTAAGCATTTAGCTTTTAGGTTTTCAATATGTGGGATAAATGATAATTTACTATCAAATGTGAGACCAAGAAACTTGGCCTCAGGAACGACTTTAATTGGAGTTGTATCAAGGAATAATTCTGGATCTTTGTGCATTTTGCACATATTGCAAAAATGCACACAAGATGTTTTGGCTTTGGAAAATTTAAAGCCGTTTTCCAACGACCATTTGTGTATTTTATTGAGGCAGAGCTGCAATTGGCGCTCGATTGATGGCATATTTTTGCCTCTGCAGGAAACTCCAAAATCGTCCACAAAAAGTGAACCATCTGTATGGTCATTTAAGACTTTCGCCAAGCTGTTGATTTTAATGCTAAATAATGTGACAGATAAAATGCTACCTTGTGGGACACCCATTTCTTGATCAAAGAAATCAGAAAGGGTGGAACCCACGCGCACTTTAAATTGGCGGTCATGTAAAAAATTGGAAATAAAATGAGGCATACGACCTCGCAAGCCAAATTCAAATAAATATTTTAGGATGCCATGCTTCCATGTAGTGTCGTAAGCTTTTTCTAAATCGAAAAAGATAGACACAGCATGTTGTTTGTTAATAAATGCATCACGAATAAATGATTCTAAACGAACAAGATGATCAGTGGTACTGCGTTGTTTGCGGAAACCACATTGAATATCAGTAAGTAATTTATTAGTTTCCAAGTACCAAACTAGACGATCATTGATCATCCGTTCCATAGTTTTACATACGCAACTTGTTAAGGCTATAGGACGGTAGTTGGAAGGGTCTGTATGATCCTTCCCAGGTTTTGGGATAGGCACAATAGTAGCATTGTGCCAACAAGATGGAAATTCACCTGTTTCCCATATATGATTAAATACCTGGAGTAGAACCTCAAGGCAAGGTTCCGGTAAATGTTTAAGAAGTTGATAATGGATTTCATCAGGGCCGGTTGCTGTATCATGAGCTTTAGAAAGTGCAGTTTTGAGCTCTGACAAGGAGAAGTTTTCATTATAATCTTCTCCATTGTCAGATTTGAAATTAAGTGGTCGTTTTTCCTGTACCTTTTGGTACTTTTGGAAAGCAGGGACATAATTTGCAGATGAGGAATTTTTAGAGATTGTTTCAGCCAACTTATTGGCAATGTCAGATTTTGATGTGAGAAGGTCATCATTGACCTTAAGATGTTTTATTGTAGATTTAGAACTTTTGCCTTTAATTCTACTAATCATATTCCAGACTTTGCTGATAGGTGTTCTGGAATTGATCTTAGAGACATAGCCTCTCCAAGATTCGCGTTTTTGTTGGTTGACTGTGCGTCGAGCTTTAGCTCGTGCTTTGCGACAGTTATCTAAATTAATTCTTGTAGGTCGTTTACTGAGCTTGCGTTCAGCTTTTTTACGTGCCTTAATGGCAGTATCGCAGGTTTCATTAAACCATGGCTTGTGAATGCGTGGATTTGCCGAGGTTTTAGGGATAGTTTCAGTTGCTTTTTCAATGAGACCTTTAGAAAAGGCCTCAACAGGATCAGTTGCATTGATTATTTCATCATATATAATATGTTCACGGCAGAGGGTAGAAAATGTACCCCAATCAGCCTTGGGAAATTTCCAACGAGGATTGTGCTCCTCGGGAATAGGTGATGAGGGTTCTTATACAATGGGGAAGTGGTCACTTCCACATGTATCCTCATGGACTGACCATGAAAAGTCATGTAATAGGGATGCATCAGTTACTGATAAATCTATAGCTGTATAAGATCCTGTAGCAGGATGTAGATATGTGTTTGTGCCATCATTAAATAGACACAAGTCATTTTCATTGAGCAAACTTTCGAGTCTTTTACCCCTAGTATCTAGAGTATTACTACCCCAGAGGGGATTGTGACCGTTGAAGTCACCCATGATAATAAAAGGTTTAGGTAATTGGGTAGCAAGTTGATCAAGATCTTTTATATTTAGATCTTGAGATGGTGGAATATATAAAGAACAGAGAGTTAAAGTTTTAAATAATGATAAGCTGACAGCAACAGCTTGTAATTGTGTTTTTAATGGAATTACTCTGTGGATAATTCCATCACGCACTAAAATTGATGCACCCCCTTTTGCCCTATCAGCAGAAGGGGAGAAAGAATTATAAAAAGTGAATGGTCACATTGCAACTTTATCAGATTCTTTAAGATGAGTTTCTTGAAGGCAAATAGCTTGGGGATTGTATTGTTGGGCCAACAAGCCCAATTCATTAAAATTGACCTTAAAGCCTCGACAATTCCACTGGAGAATCGCCATAGATGCGAGGATAAAATATAATATTAAAAGCCTCATGGCGGATGTTTTACCGGGGAGAAGCGACGGTCATTGGACCGACCCCTGTGCCCCTTTTTGGGCGAGTTGTTGAGAGACTCTGTGTCTGATGCGTCCATAAGGACGTCATCAGACTCAAGGTCAAGAGATCCATACTTGTTGAAGACCTCTACCACATTCCTTAGGCCTTTGGGAGTGCGGGATGCTGTTTTGGATTTAGAATTTTTGGCAGTTTGTTTTGAGGTTGAATGTTTTCGGTTTTTGGTTGCAGTTGGAGGTATTTTAGATCCTGTCGGCTTGACAGGCTCTGTAAGGGACAGAAGAGGGAATGTCATGGTACCTATTGTGGAAGAAGTTGAATTGCGGAGTTTGTATTGAGTTGGGGGATCACTCACCCACTGAATGTCTGTCTGGGTTGATACAGAGCATTTAGTGGCAGTTGCTGATGATACTATGGTTGAGTATGAGGGTTTAGGACCCTCAAGAACGAGGCGTTTTGCTTCGGGGAATGATATATTTTGGGTGAATTTAAGTTTGAGTATTTTCGACTCCTGTTGCCACCGTGGGCAATCCTTGGAGGAAGCCAGGTGTTCGCCAGCACAGTTGGTGCATTTCGGCAACTCCTTGCATTTGTCTGGATGGCTTTCATCATCGGGTTTGCCACACTGTGGACAAACACGCTCATCCGCTTTGCAGGAATTGCTTCCATGGCCAAACTTCTGGCACCGGTAGCAACGGAGGGGGTTAGGGATATACAGTTCCGTGGGGAGTTTGTAATACCCTGCATACACTGTTTTTGGAGCTTGTGGAGTTGAAAATGTTAAGAGATAGGTACGCGTCTTGATGATGTTGTCCTCCTTCTTGATAGTGAAGCGCTTGACAGCAGTCACTGCCTGGCTCTTCAGGTTATCAAGGAGCTCTTGTTCAGAGGAATCATCAAGACAGCGATCCTTATCCCGGATAATGGCTTTGCTGCTGTTTAGTGATGTATGAGGGGAAACCTTAACAGGTTTGTCAATAATTTTCTGCAAGGTGAGAAGTGATGTAGCCTGTTGTTTTGTTCTTACTTCCACAAGAAGGTACCCATTCCGTATCTTCTTGACGTCCTTCACATCACCAGCAAGACCCTGAATGGTCTTGGCGGTGGCGAAGGGATTGAGCCGAAGAGGCTTATCATCAGTTGATGATATAACCAAAAACTGAGGAAAGGTGTTTGAATTAGAAGATGAAGTTGGAGTTGGAGTTGAAGTTGAAGGTTTTGATTTAGATGATTTTGAAATTTTAGTTGATTTTGATGATGTTGCCTCTTCCTCAGAAGAGGGACAATCATCCGTTGAAAGATTGCGCTTGAGCTGATCTGGTCATGTTCGGTTAGTAAATATTCATCAACCTGGATCCCCACCCACCACGGAGCACCAACAAGGGCAATGCTGTGTCAGCGGGTCTCCTGCTGACAGCACCGGGGATACCAGGATGATATACTCCACTAAAACGTTGCCAATGTTTCACTGGATTGGCCCATTGGCCACCGCTTTCTTGGAAGCTGAGTAAAGTTGATGAATGTGTGCAAGATTGCACTAAGAAAGAGTGCAGAGAGTAGGGATAGTACATCAGGAAGGAAAGCATTGTTGAAAGGTGATGAAGGTATGCAAGAGAGCACCAAAAAAGTAAAGAAAATAATTGTAAAGAGGTAGCAAGATAAGAAGAAGGATAGCAAAGATGTGCGCAACCAAGTGCTTGGCATGACCAGCCGATTGACCAGCCCGGGCCCATCTGGCCACCTGTCTAGATGAAGTCGGGGCCGAAGCAGTGTATTGGTCAGTGGTAGCATTCTGCTACACACAAGCCTCAACCACCAGGCATCCTTCCTCCACCCGTACAGGTCGCAGTCCACGGCAAACAGACTGCCCCCTTTTAGTCGCCTCTTACGACAAGCAGGAGGAACTGAGGGCCTATTCTAACCCGGGCACCCCACGGGGTTGCCTCTCAAGAAGTAATGTTCATGTTTATTGTTAATTAACAACATGTACGTACATTTTTCGGTGATTCGAAGATAAGATAAGTTACCTTTTTTTTTTATCAAAGGTGTGCCATTAACTTGTTTCTGTATTTTTTTAAATCAAGTCCACAAACAATTGCTTAAAACAGAAAAGATGTAACATGTTTATATAATATGAGAATTATGTAAATACTTACACAAGTGGTTAGGTAATTAGTTTTTTGAAAGCTAACTCAAACATTTTTTAAATGTAATATGTAATTTGTAAATTGAAATTTTTTAGAAAACTGATAAATACCAAAAGCCTCAGTAAGTTACCTCACACTAGCATTCTACCATTGTTTAAAATTGACCGTTATGAAGAACCAGAGACGGTTTAATTTGATATTACGGTGTTCTGTTTACATTTCTAATGCGCCAATAAATGAACGTATTGCTCAACAACGACGGACTAGTATTATGGCAGGGAGAAAGCACGCAACGCCATGTGGCTATGCATTGCGGTGAAACCTGCGAGCATCGGCTGGAACTAGCGAACCAGCTGGAATTCTGTGTAGCATTGCACCACAACCTTACTGTGTACACGACACTAATATGGTTCAATAATTCGGAGATCTAAGGACGCTATCAGTGTTGCACATTTTTCATCGTAGAATATGGTCCACTTGCAACAGACGTTATGTTGGAAGTAGTGACTAGAGTAACCTCTCTGGGGAGACAATGTTGATTAACATGGCACGAAATCAATGCAATTTTGCAATTATGAAATACTGAACGTGATCAAACCAAAACATGAAGGTTAAGAATGTTGCCAAGATTCATCCTGAAATCTGATAAACGGTTTAAAGAGTCTAACCAGGAACTCATCAGAAAGCAGCGGAAATTCAGAATAAACTTTCTTCAACTTGTATTCATAACGTCGGCAATAATACTGATCGGATGTTAAGTTTGGAAATGTTGATAGAATTATCGAACAAGTTGACGCCGGTTGTGAAACACTGACGTCTACAGCAGGATGTGAGCTCCTTCTCATGCCTTTAAGCAAGTGGCGATGTTTTCCCCGAGGCCTACTACAAGTGACGTATTTTGATATCACGTTTTCATGTTTTGATTGTAGAAATAAAATATCTTTGAAATGTTTATGTTCCATTTAAACTGAATATACTAACGTGGATGTTGAGCATTATATCTCGTGTAACTAAGCATTAATGCATGTTGAAAGGAAACACGTTTCAAGACTATTCATCACTCTAAACATATCGTATCTGGAATGAATCTTTGTGTCCTTCCAAGACGGTAGAAGCGTCATCAACGCTTATCCCAACCGGCGACAGTACTCCATCATGGTCGACAACTACTTCTTTTATTGCATTACACGGATGTGGATAATCAAACATAATGCAACGCATGCTCATCCATTGTCACTTAAATGGTAAAAGTGTTCGTTTATATTTGTTTCTAATTACCGGAAAATATTGCCCGATCTTCCTACTATACTCAAAAAAAAAAAGAAAAAAAAAGAAGAAATTGATTGTCATGGACTTTGGCACTCCCTGGCAAGGAAATTGTAAATCGGGAAGGACTAGCTATTGTAAACTTATTTTTGTTTTTGTTACAGACATTTATTGTTCTGCAGGAACATACTCAGACTTTTTATTTATTTATTAAGTAACTGTTAAAGTTGAAGAACCGAGTCTATGAATGTCTTCCCTTCTTTTTGTTTCCAGATAATATAAAATTTTAAATGTAATTTGACCATTAATATTAAGGCAGTTAGCTTATTGTCTACAAATTTCAATAAGGCATAAGCCCATTGCCTGGGAAGTCCGGATCCCCCTTATTGTCGCTTATATATGAAAACGGAGAATCAGTGATTTATGAGTGATGAATATGAGAACTTAAACGTTCACAGTAAATCACTTTATATCACAGCATTTCTTTGAAGAAGTGCAGCAAGGTTTAAACAAAACTTTAGAGTGTCAAAAAGAAAAACAAACCGACACACACAAGTAAACACAGTAAAAAAAGTTAAGCACCCCCTTTTTTAATAGGGGTATGTTTCAGAGACCCATTATAGCAAAACTAAACATCCCACAGGGGAAAAACGAATTTCAGGAGCAAGTGTAATTAATTGTTTTATTCGTTGACATTTTTGTGTAATCTTCAGAGATTTCAAATGACAAAAAACAGGAAACAAAAATTAACTGGAAAATGGTGAAAAACACAGACTCGTAAATGTATTGTCATTTCAAGTTTGATGGCTGAACATAAATCATATTTATAATCATACTGAATAACCCGTGCCATTGTCTTAGGAACGATTTAGTGTCAATATCGTGTGCTGCAACCGCGTGCCTGAAGTACTGCTGCCAGTCTTCTGGGCATACCCCTGACAAGGTTCTTTAATTCTTCCATAGGGATTTGCTGCCACTCATCGTGAAGTGCGGCCTCCAGTTGTCTTAGATTGTGTGGAGCAGGGTTCCTTCTCTGTAGACGTCGACCAATCATGTCCCAGACATGCTCGATGGGATTCAAATCTGGAGACAATGCTGGCCAGGGGATACGAGAAACAGCATTGTTCTCCAGATGTTGAGTCACAGCTCGTGAACGGTGAGGCCGAGCATTATCATCCATGAACAGGGGTCGAGTTGCAAGTCTGTGATCATCAAAATGGTCAATCACAACTGGATCCAACACTTCTGCAATGTAGCGGGCGCCGGTAAGTGTGCCTTGTAGTGTCACCAAATCCAACTTGCAATCAAAAGAAAAGCAACCCCACACCATAACGGATCCTCCATCATATGGAACCCTTGGAAGAATGTTCCTTGGTGTGTATCGACTGTTCTTGACTCAAAACTCTGATTCGCCCGTCAACGGTATGGAGGAGGTAGCGACTTTCGTCTGACCAGTGGATACGTCTCTATACCACATCCTACGATCCCATTTATGACGATAAGTAAGGTTTGGACGTCTGATGACATGTCGAGACCTTAAACCTGCTGCTTTGAGGTGGTTCCTCACCGTCTGATTGCTGATACGTCTATAGGGTAGCCAGGCTTGTTTCAAGACGGTACTTGGCGCAAACGGTTGACGTCGTTGATGACGCAATAAGTTCCTGTCCTCTTGCAATGTGGTAGCTCGGGGCCTTCCGGAACGTGGTCGATCGAGAACATGGTTAGTTTGGGCATGTTTCCTCACTAAACGACTGATGACCGAATAGTGGTAACCAGTTCTTCTCTCAATTTCCTTGTACGAGAAACCTGCTAAATGCTGTTCAATAATTTGCCATCTCGTACCCTCGGACAATCTCCTTCGTGGCATTGTTCATGAATTTTGTGTATTGAACTGACATTGAAGCCGTAAAAGGCGTTTATTTAGCCATGGTAAATCGAAGGTTGAAAATGCATTTTGCTAAAATCATGGGTTGCATGATATGCATGCCAATAGCTCCGTTCGTGAGAACCGTTCCATAACAGAAACCACACCAGTTCCCATCCAGAATACCATATTTTGCCTGTCTATCGAATTGAATAACATGATCATAACATCCAAAATGGTATACAACTTTTAATTTGGGGGTGCTTAACTTTTTTTACTGTGTATATTTTCTTTTACTCTTGTGTAATCGAACACCGGATCTCTTGATCCAAAGCCGAACACACTAAACCACTGCGCTATCCCACCTTATATTTCGTGACGTAGTCTACCGCTTCCTAAACGTATATCTAACGCACGTATTCTTCAGCTCTTTGATCTACCCAACAAACACCATATTTAAACACTTACATTTTCATTTCAGCAATGCATGGTATGAATCGTGACATATTACAGGACGGAAGAAAGGTGTAAAAGGTTTATACGATAGATACACACATTCACTCATTGAGGTGAGGTGAGGTGATTTGGGGTTTAACGCCGCTTTCAAGAGTATTTCACTTATATCACGGCTGCTAGTATTATGGGGAACGCGCAACGCCATGTGGCTATGCATCGGGTGCAACTTGCGTGCATCGGCTGGAGCTAGCGAACCATGGGGTATACTACGCTGAAATCCAGTGTAGCGTTGCAACCAAACCTTACTGCGTGTAGAGGTGAGGTGAGGTGGGGTTTAACGCCGCTTTCAAGAGTATTTCACTTATATCGCGGCTGCTAGTATTATGGAAGGGAAAAAGCCCGCAACGCCATGTGGGTATGCCTTGTGGTGAAACCTGCGAGCATCGGCTGGAACTAGAGTACTACGCTGAAATTCAGTGTAGCATTGCACCACAACATTACTGCGTGTAGAACAGTTCAGAACAGACAAAGTTGCCGTGTCCCTGGCGGGATTCGAACTAGGGACCTCTTGATCCGAAGCCAAACGCGCTAACCACTGCGCTTTCCCGCCCCCCGCGCGCGGAACAGTTCTCTACTGCAGCCAACGTTGCCGTGCCCCTATATTGATCAAATCCCTGACCGACTGAATGAACAATGCAAGAAAGTGAATGTTCTTACGTGTTCACTATCGATATATATTGCCTATTGAGGTTATTCTATTCAGTAAAAAAGTATAATAAGAGTGATAAAGCAAGTCATACTGTAATAAATAGAACATTTCATATAAGTCAATATATTCTTCATTTTGGGACCTTCTGTTATCTTATGAGGGTTTTCAAGCATGTACTAACTGGTACAATCAACCAGAGATCTTGTTAGTTTAACCGTTCTGCATTTGAGAGACACTGCATTTGGGAGGACACGGTCTGGATTGCGCTGAAGGCCGTTATACAGCAGCGGCTACGAATCGTTGTAGCAGATCTGAGATCGAGTTTGATCACGATATCTATATATACTGCTTTTCAAGTGACGAAGAAGTTGCTGTTAAACCTAGTGGACTAATAGGTATTACATATTAATTACTAAGAATGACCAAGAATGACCAAGGGAGTAATTTGTAGTTTGAAGCATGTACATCTACTGATTGTTAGGAGATGATATATGATGACTTCTTGGTGTGAAACACGCGTTTCTAATATGCATTACAAGATCGGACGTTCCATCACACTTTTTTAAATTTGAACATCATCTGACAGTAGGAGATAAATCCTCTTTCCTCCTGGAAGAATTGTGCAGAAGATGTGTTGTACCATGCTTGTCAGTAATGTTTTTTAAAGAGCTTGGACAAGCTAGATGTGACTTTCCTCATTTTAATTATGTGAAGATTTTGAAAGGAGGCGGTCGTTTGGAAATGAGACTTTGCAAACATGCTTATTATGTAAATCCATAATATGAGACAAGGGGAGGCGGAGGATGGATATATCTATTTGTAAACTTTCCTTGTATCAGTAGGTATTATACAGAGTTTGACTTTTCATTTAACTGAGTTGAAACTTGCATTTTGTCCTTGAAGAAAAGTGTAGACAACTTTATTCCAACTTGAAGCCTACGGACCGACCTATCCCTGACTAAAAACCCAGATACAAAACACCAGGCATTATCAACTCACCCGGGAACTTATCCATAAAAGGGAACGTTTTGTATCAGCGATGGTGAGTATCAGGAAATGACTGTATGTTCTTTACATATATGCCCAGGAAGGTATATTGTTGTCCAGGTATGAGAGGTGAGGTGAGGTGAGGTGAGGTGAGGTGATGTGATTTGGGGTTTAACACCGCTTTCAAGAGTATCCAGGTATGAGAGGAAATGTGTCTATGCATTGCGGTGAAACCTGCGAGCATCGGCTGGAACTATCGCACCAGGGGTGCTCTACGCTAAAATGCATTGCAGTATTGCAACCAAACCTTACTGCTTGTAGAATAGTTATCTACTGAAGACAGAGTTGCCGTGCCCCTATATTGATCAAGTGTTTCTACCTTAAAACTCACTATTATGGTTTGAATTGTAGGGGACTTGTCATTCACTTTTGAGGAGAAAAAAAAACAAGTTCCTGATTCACGACAACACTCATCAGACAACAATCATCAGCCTAATCGTATCACCGTCGTCGCATCTGACAGTGCACTCCGTCACTTGACTTTAGAGGAAACCTGTTTATGGATGGAACTTTTGCTGCTGCCCCGGGCCTGTTTACACAACTTTGTGTCATCCGTACGTCTTGGTGAGAGTGCAGTCAGTTGTGATTATGCTTTGCTGTGCGACATGACTCCGATATCAACCAATCGTGAATAGCTGTGATGAGGTGAGGTGAGGTGAGTTGGGGTTTAGTGAGTTATTGTTATTGTTTAACGTCACTTTGGCAATATTGCAGCCATTAGCGGCAAGATTTGGGTTTAACGCTCCTTTCAAGATTATTTCACTTATATCACTGCTGCTAGTGTTATTCCAGGGAGAAAGTCACCATGGTGACTATGCATTGCGATGAAAACTGCGAGCATCGGCTGGAACTACCGAACCATGGGTGGTACTACGCTGAAATTCAGTGTATCACCGGATCTCTTGAAGAAGGCAAGAGAAAACCAATATATGTGACACACCTAGTAAACTGACTACGAGCACAACACAAACATCGCCTTGGTTTGTAATACAGTATAAATGGTGGATTGAAAAACTTAATCTTGGTGGACTGTTCCAACAGATTCTTTTTCACGATGTGTAAATAAAAAATCCTTATTAAAAATAGATGAAAACCAAGGATAGAGTGCTCATGGACTATGAAGTATAATACTAGGTACATCTCTGGAACATTTACCAAGTAGTGGGTCATGAATGTACGTGGACGTGCAACTGCCAACCTACAGCATCTTCAACTTCGGAAAATCCAGGCAATCTCGCAGAAGAGAAGGAAATGGAACAGATAACCCCTGAACATTTCTCCCACAAGTGCTGCTCATGATTGACGGATTTTCTATTACTAGGGAGTTTCAAAAGAAAGGGATATACTGATTGCAGTGCATTGACTCCTATACCGCATTCCATGGTTTGTGTACAATTATGCATCTCTCGTTTTCGTGGACAAGGTGTGGAGAAGAACAATGCTGACATAAAGTCAATTCACCTGTAAGGGAGCAACAGACTGGTTGCTACTAAAGACGCTCTTGGTGTAAGAATGTCCGAAAAGAAAGTACATACAATTTGATGAGTACTATCGGAATCTTCTACAGAAAGAAGACAACGATAGTGGAAAAGGAGATGTGTCAGCTGAAGGTGCATACAAGACAGAAATGAAAATACATGACCAGATATGGAAGAAAGGAGCAATGACCACACAAGAAAGATGTTGAAGCATCAATACAGAAGCGCATTCATATGCTGACGAAAGCTAAAAAGAGTCTGTTAACAACTTACGTCATTGTGTTTTCTTTTCATTGATCAGCATACCAGTATGATTGATTAGAAAGTTATGTGAATATGCAATTATAAAATTACAAAACAACTTTTATTGAGAAGAGCCTTTAAAGCCATAATGAAGCAAGAAATAGTTTTCAAACACACACAAAACGTGCTTAATATCATCACCGATTTAACAATGTTGAGTATTATATCAAAGACGTGGCCCTCAGACTACGCTGTTACATTTTACCTAATCTGTCATATATATCGGTCATTGATATAATATCTCTTTAAAATAAAATTCATATTTAACTTCTTTTTTTATTCACATGGTGGATACAATTATTGTTTCATAGTATACATAGAGTGAGATAATACAACATTCAGTTGACATAGTTTTAGTATCACCGGTGGGAACAAGAATAAATAGATAGTTCTTAAGTAATTTTCTCTCAAAAGTATTCATATTTTCATTTTTCATTTTTTTTTTTGCAATATGTTTCTCAATGTTAACGACATCCTTTCATATTCCTGTATATATTGTGAAACTAGGTTTCAAACCATTAATGTTCATGCCAACAATGCAGCGTTTAGCTAATAATATCATATGGTTCAGCAAGAGGTCATAGTTAGCACAAAATAATATATCTTGAGTTGAGATCTTGAATGTTCTACTTAAAGCTAGAATAATAAAATTAGCGAATTCTTCCCAAAAGATTCTAATGGTAGGACATTCAACATATACATGATAAATATTCTCCTTGAACCACATGATGAACATAAGTCATTATCAACTAATTTCATTTTCAACAACTCTCTCTTAGTATAGATAACTCTATGTATAAATTTGTATTGGAAGTCCAATAGCTTTGTGTCTTTCGTGCATTTTCTATAATTAAAAAATATATCTCTCCAATTGACTTGTGCCTTTTAAAGGTTTGATAAGATCATTCCAAGGGGAATTTATTATTTATCTTATGTTTTACTTTAACATATATTGAATTATATTATGAATTAAATGAAAAAGTTGTTGAGAGTTTTTGTCAATTCAAGATTCCAGAAATATGTATAAGTCAACCATTTTTCTGATTAAGGCATACCAATAACGATTTGTAATGCAACATCAATATACCTGGGGATGAAGCGTCTCTAAATGCCAGTATTTAAGAAACTCAAAAGTAAGTGGCAGATAACTCTAATTCTTTAGCCTCAGGAAACGTTGGACATAGAACACATATTTAAGAGGGTTTGTGTTTATTTATATAAATAATTGTGTTTGTTTATGTCTTCATTAAAACAACATGTCGTAAATGAAATAAAAAAAGCACATCATCGCATCATTTTTATCAGCCTGTAAAGACCAGAATCATTAATTTATTTTTATTTGTTTAGGCCTAAGTGAAATTTCAGGAGTCATCTAAAATGTCCAAAGAGCAAGCGGGTGGTGTCCCGGCCTCGGGCAGCTTGCAACAAATCAACAAGATGGCAAGTTGAACTCTTTAAAGTATCCTTATTCGTTTATTTACTCCCGCCTGTCAGTGTGACAATAAAGAAGTGTCCATAACATCATACATGCCACACCACACTCGTGTAATGGAATAAAAGAAGTACTTGTCCACTTTGATGTAGGAGCGGCGCTGGCAGGGATAACGTTAGAAGAACCATCCTTTTCCCGTAATCGATGTAATCAAGTGTTTTTGTCTGTGGCAAGACATGATAAGATTTACTACAAATTGGATTTCAGATAGTATCATGATAGATGAGGAACGAGAAACAAAATAACAATAAAGGTGAAACAGGATTCCCTCTGGTTCGATGCGTTCAATACACTTTCTAATATTTTAAACAAACAACTACACTAAATGTTAATATTTATTTATCTTTATTGAGTGAGTGAGTGAGTGAGTTGGGGTTTCCGCCGCTTTCAAGAGTATTTCACTTATATCGCGGCTGCTAGTATTATGGAAGGGAGAAAGCCCGCAACACCATGTGGCTATGCATTGCGGTGAAACCTGCGAGCATCGGCTGGAACTAGCGAACCATAGATGGTACTACGCTGAAATTCAGTGTAGCATTGCACCCAAACCTTACTGCGTGTAGAACAGTTCTCTCCTGCAGACAAAGTTGCCGTGCCCCTGGCGGGATTCGAACCCCGGACCTCTTGATCCGATAATCTTTATTGAAACATTTAAAATCATGGCATAATTCAGATTAAATAAGGGTAAAATAAAATAAGGGTAAATACGGGGATGGGATTAAGTCAATAAATACAGCTACCGTTTATATATGAAATATAGTAACACGTATTCAGTTTTTAATTAGTTTAGAAAAGCATTAATCAGGAAAGAGGTGAGGTGATTTGGGGAATGATGCGCAATCCTTCAAGTTCAACCTCAGGGGAAGAGCAAATCCTTCCTCCAATACACATGGTAACATTGGTTATGCGCACATCCATATAACTTTTGCGCACACAAAAAATAACTATTAATATACCAATTAATCAAAATGTGCGCAAAAGGCATACGCCCATACACATCACCACAGACAACAAAGCAACAAAACATTAAAGCATCTCGGATAACGTCAGCGCCCTGAACGAAATCATCACCCTTGTACACGACAGCATTCTTAGCATCACAAAAGCATTGCAGTATCATCAAAAGTAACAGCAAAGACACCAGCAATGCTAGCATCATAAGCTTCTTAAACAACACAAACTATAACAACAGGAAATTAAACAACAGACGTTACAAAATGACAAGAACAGCAACCAACACAGAAATAACAAGAGAAACAACAGTAGCAACAACAACTTCTCAAAGTTCACGTGTAATGCATTTTTGGTTAGGTCCTGGGAAGCAGAACAGTACAAACACACAGTCTGCCTTAGGGGGATTAACTGTAAGGATAAGTGGTCGCTAACAATAGGCGGTCTATGTGATTACAGGCACATGGGTGATATGAAAATGTGAAGTGGTAAAAAGACGAACATGTATTCGACAGAGACAATTTATTGATGAAGAAATACATTGCATTGATACTAGTTAGACATGGACATTTGACATAGCACTTATGATTAACAAATTAAATAATACAGACTAGGCACACATTGGCATCTGACATAGCACTTAATATAAGTAAATTTAATAAAACAGACTAGTTACACATGGACATTTGACATAGCACTTAACAAATTAAATAATACAGACTAGATACACATGGACATTTGACATAGCACTTAATATAAACAAATTAAATAATTCAAACTAGTTACACTATACATTCATATTGTTACTTAAGCTAATTTGATTGCATGGGAAACCCTATCCAAGTAATTTAACAAAGGTTGTCCTTGGGCGAGTCTGTCTTTCAAGGAGGCAAGGTTCCTCTCCAGTTCCCTGTATTTCTTCTTTCTTGGTGGGAGTCGCTGGCCAGCACGTACTGTACTGTAACATCTTTATTTCGTTTAGCTTCTGTTCCTCCAGCAAGAATTTTACCATCTCAAAGACGTTGGGGTGGGCTTTCCAAACAATCTTCTTCAGTCTCCCATGCCACCCCTCCAAGTTGTTGTTGGTCCTCGGTCCGTCTGTGTTATGGTGGTTCCATGAAGAAATGTCTCCTTCCACCCAGTTGATCGTCATGTAGTCTGCGACCTGCCAGCATCTCGGGTCGTTTGGCATGTCGGCAATGACATCCACCGAGACATCTTCAACCTGAAACAGTCAAGACAAGATAAGAATATATATGAATATGGAAGGTGTTTAAGTTATAGTTTTTATAGTTTTATAGTATTTGATTGTGAAATACACTTATTATTATTATTTTTTTTTTTAAAAATAAAAAAAATACAATTATGAAGTATACTTACATTTTCCACAGGAACCAAAGGAAGACCAGCACAGCGTCGTATAAAACGTCCAATGTCCTGGTTCAGTCTGTACTCCACTTGCAGACCGACATTCTGCGTCTTTCGCCATATGCACTGGGCAAAATGGAAAAAGCATCCTTTCCAAGTAGATCCTGGGAAAACCGACAAGGCAGCAGTCTTGGTTGCGACCTCGAAGTCCATCTAAAAGGGAAACAAAAAGGCATAAATTAATAATCTAAATAATCCAAATAATCTTTAAAAATATAATTTGGGACAGTTATGTTAAATAATTTACTCATTAATAAATTCACTGAAATATATTAAAATATTATATTAATATATATAAAAAAGACATTTATGTACCTGTATTATACTGGGTGCCAACTGCAGACCATAGGTAGCTGATAGTTGTTTCAGAAGGCGGAAGGCTCTCGTGTACGTCGCTTTGGTCTTATTGGGCAAAAGGAAGAAGACCAAGGGGAACATCTGGTCAGCAACCTTTGCATGGATCGTATAGAGTTGCAGGAACAAGTTTGGTGACACGTAAAATGTACCATCTCCATATACGACATCAGTGGCACACAGGTGTTCAAGGTTGTTTCTTGTTGTAAATCCAAGAATCTTTTCGTCATCGCCATCATCGATGGAGAGAAATCTCTCCCCTGCATCTGTCCTCTGGTATCTGGATTTCAGCTCTATGTGTCGGCATGGCTGGGAAGACAGATCGTCTCGTGGCGTAGAGTTGACTTTTCACCCCATGGTATGTTGGCATGTTCTGGATCAATGTCCGGTTGTCATCTGTCCAGGCTCCATCTCGAAGTGACAACAATTCCTCGTTGAATAGGCTTGGCATCGGCTGCAATGTTGACCTTGCTTTCAACTTTAGGTGACCTAAAGTCTGTCGAATCTGTAAATTAAATAAAAAAGATATAATGTCATCCCATATTTACAGTGCATGGTTTAAGTTACTTTACATGAATGCTAATGGATTTTTATAACTTTATAACTTTATTTTTTTCATGGATTGTTATAAATCGAGTGAAATACAATACATACCTTAATGTCATTATGCACATGTTCGTGGTTGTGTGCTGTGGGTGGCTTAGACACAACGTCGTTAATAGTTGATGTTGTGGCATTGCAGTCTTTGGAGAGACATCTCCAGAAGATCCATTCATCAGCTTTCCTCTTATTTAGTCTATACATATATCCATCAACACACAGGTATCTACCACCACGGGAAGTGGGAATAAACTTAACATTAACTTGTGGTAACTGAGCAAGAGCCATTGTGGAACTGATGTCGTTGTTGGCGTTTGAAAATATTTATACATTATTGATGTTTATATAAGACTAAGTAGAACTTTGTGAGTAAACTAATCAATTATGTAATAAAATAGTGAACATCACTCATTTAACTTAGTGAGTGAGTAAATTAATCATCACTCATCAGGTCATCACTAACGGATTTTTTTGAGTGAAAGCTCAGTCAGATATTAGGTGTTTGTATAAGACAAGTCAAGTAACTGAGTGAGTGAGTAAATTAATCAGTTATCACTCACGATTTTTGTTAGTAAAAAGAAACTCATTCAGAACTAAATTAATTGAAACATTAAACATACATTTTAATATTCAATAATCAACATTCTTAAATTTGTATGTTTCATGTATGTTATTTAGCGAAAGTAAGGGTTGATTCTGCAATTTTCAAGCCAAATGTCACAAAAATAGTTTATTTCATACCCTTAATGCATTTTGCCGTTCAAGTCGCAAGTCACAATATTAGTTTATAAAAAATCCTTAATTCATTTTGCAGTTCAGTTTTTCACATTACCCAGTGTTTTAATCCTTTGAAATCACAGATTATAACATCAAAGGGATTATACTAATGCTATTCATTCTGCTTCCCAGGACGCCCCCTTCAAGTCGATGCTCGCAGGTTTCACCGCAATGCATAGCCACATGGCGTTGCGGGCTTTCTCCCTGCCATAATACTAGCAGCCGCGATATAAGTGAAATACTCTTGAAAGCGGCGTTAAACCCCAACTCACCTCACCTCACCTTTACGTGAAATACTCTTGAAAGCGGCGTTAAACCCAAATCACCTCCCCTCAAATGTTTGAGTCCGTGGACTGTCCACTCCCGGGTCAGTTTACCTCGGTGTTATTTATGATTGACCTTAACACGTCTGGTCAGTTGTAGATATGCCGAAAATTTACGGTCTGTCAAAGAATAATGGGGAAAGGCATGCCACTGTGCAAGAAGGACGTTTTGTATTGGTAACATTGTCGGATTATTATTCTTAGGACACTAAGAAGAACGTCTCATGTTTCGAGTCACATAAGACATATTTTAATTCCTTTCTTCTAATTCCCAGTCTCGTGTTACAACGAGGCCCGCGAACAGACAAGGACATCCACATAGAATTTTCTTTAGCCGTATAAAACTAAAGGTTACCCAATAGTTGGTGAAACGTTAGCACAGAATATTTCATTTCAAAACGACTAATCAACAAGACAATGGATTAGAAATGCTTTAGATATTGAACAAAGAAGCAATTGTCACTAAGGTGATATGATCCCCCGCCGCTAATTAATACTTCAAAATTGAAAAATTATGTGTAGGTCAAAATCGACTGGGCCCTGAATCTTCTCTAAAAGAACCATTGGTGTAAGATAACGATGATAATCTATTTGACAGTTCTTGTGATATCCCGAGTGACCTTGAGAATAATGTCAAAGTCATCAAAATCTGACAAGGCCTTTGTCGTCCATAGGAGAAGCTTTGTGTAAGATATTAAGAGAATCCAGTCTACGGTTCGAGATATCCCGCTAACAAGCTTAACATGCTCTTTTACATGCTGAAAGATTCATAGTTCCATGGTGACCTTGAGAATAATGTTGTGATGACCAAAATCTAATCAGCCCTTTGTCTTGTCCCTTGGAAACACTGTATGTAAGATATTAAGAGAATTCAGTCAACAGTACTTGAGATATCCCGATGACAAGGATAACATGACAAAGCTTCGTTGTGACCTTGAAATGAAGGTCAATGTCACACTTATGTAGGAACATTCGTTTCCCTATTGTGAAAAGAATCCAGCGAATGGGACTTGTTGAATTTATGGATCACGCTATCTCTTAAAGTTGGGCTTTAATCGCAAGCACTGACTGTACCAATATATTATCCACTCGGCAGGCGGATATGTATTGTCACTGTAAATGCTGGCTATTGGTGTTATATCAAATTGTGGTATGAAATTCATATATATAACCCCTGTTTCTTTGATGTTGTTAAATCCTGATATTGTAGTCGATGACCCAAATGAATATCAAAATAAGTCTTTGCACTTCTCCTTATAGCTAGTTAATACTTGATGGGTATATAATGCAGTGTTTGGTTAGATATTTCGTTTGAATAACAATGCGGAATTGAGCGACATTCGAACAGATTGTAATTATGCGTCTGTCAGAATCAACATGATTGAAACGTGGATACTGATATGTAATAATAAAATAATGTCAGTTAAGTAAATTAAAGAATGATATATGTATCCTCTATGCCACTGTTTTGTAAAATAAACACATTTTAAATAGTGCTAATAATAGTGCTAATGTGCTGAATTACTACGATAATAACTTCCGAGATTATTATTTCATTAATTGAAAATTCCAATTTTAGATTATAAATCGGTAAAAATTCCAACTGTTAGATCTATGTAGACATCACATACAAATGACCATTGTCTATCAAAACACAAGAAAATATCTTTGTATCTTCTACCCATGGTTTGCTAGTTCCAGTCGATGCTAGCAGGTTTCACCGCAATGCATAACCACATGGCGTTGCGGGTTTTTTCCCCTGCCGTAATACTAGCAGCCGCGATATAATTATATAACTGAAATACTCTTGAAAGCAGCGTTAAACCTCCCCTCCCCTCCCCTCTCCTATCTTCTACGCAATTTGAGAATCACTGTAAGAATATGAATGTTAGTAATTTGTGATATCTTTAAGATTTCAAATGTCAACAATGGAATAAGGTTTCTGTAAGAATATCCTCTTATTGCAAATATTGCCATGGAAGCATTGTTTCAAACAATATCGACCTCTTCCTATCTTTAAAATGCTGTATAATCTGTGTCAGAAGATACACATATTTACTCGTCCCTGTCAGATACAGAATTGTGTTAATACTTTCAATGAGTATATATATCCTATTACCAGTTATATGACACTCAATTCATGTTGAAACAAACGTGCAACTCCCTGTGGTGTATAACCGAAACTCGAACTGCCTACTAGCAATTCTGACTCCTTTCTGCTTCGAATGTTGGTGGAATTTGACACATTAAACTCAGACCCAACTTCCCAATGCAAGGCATAACTCGTGCCAGTCTCCATTACTGCCTGATTTAGGCCTTACAGTATTTCCTTAAAAATCTGTGTTTAGAAATCCAGGCCCACTATGCATTTCTGGTGCAGCGATTCACTATCTTGACACAACAAAGCGAGGGAAATACCACAAGGCTTAAATCAGCCTGTAATGCAGACTGACAAGAGTTATGCCTTGCGCTTGGAAGTTGATTCAGATCCCGCTCACCTATTACTGATCTGTGAAATTATATTGACTAGAAGAATTTAACATGATATCTACATGTACGCAGACAAAAACCTTTCCTCACGAGATAAAGCACGTTTCCTTTTTCAGTTTTATTGAGATGTTTTGAATATATATGATATGTAGTAACATGATTTGAATTTTAAAGCAATAAGATAACTTTAAAGGGATCTTTGTCAAAAACCTAAAACAACTTTCGAAACCACCTGATGCCTATAATAAAACTAGCAACTGTCAGTGATCTCGGACTATAAAATCATAATACAGTGCGGAATTTGAATACACCATGTAACATTAAGGTATTTAATTTACTTGTGCTGATTGTATGCTCATGAATACTGATATTCATAAGATGAAACTATTTCAATAATATTACACAAGTAGCTAAACGGGTGATCATATTGAATCTTTTTAACCAACCGAAAATAGTCTTTTATTGAAGCAAATAAAGATAAATTTAACCTCACAATACTGATTGAAAGGACCAAGGAACGTTAAGAAATATAAGCAGGTGTGCATCAAAATGGTTATAAAATTTCTAACATTAAATTAATCCCAGACAATAGAGAATAGCCATTATCTCGTGAGTGTACACAGGCCATATTTCACTCTCCTATCTAAGCAGTGCTCCGGATAAGCTGCGTATCTGCGTATTTTACGCAATGAAATTACTAAAAACGCAATTAACGAAAGATACGCAGACATTTTATTTAAAACGCAAAATAATCAATATATCTTTCGTACTGTACGCACTAGCGTATATAAACTTTTCACATATTGATATCAAACCTCTACATCAGTGTTTGACATGTAAACCGATTCATCTCTGTTGTTTTAAATTACGATGAATCTGAACGAGTAGGGAGCTAATATAACTCTACAACAGTGTTTGTTTGTGTAAAGCGAAGCCTCCTCATAAGTTAAGATGTTTACTATTACCATGTTAGGAGCTTTATCGCCACAAATTATCAAAATGACATTCACTACCAGCCCGTGGTCTAGTTTTAAATAGTTTTTAAAAGCTAGGAAACATTAATTTCAGTAATTGCATGAACTGCTCAATGATTGTTTCATCAAATTGTTATGCAAACATGAGAGAATGCTAAAAAAATTCAAATTCATCTAATTATTCTGACATGACTACAGATGAACTAATTTACATTTATTTTATAAAAAATGTCATTACAAGTTAGAATTTTATTCATTGATTTCATATAAAATAATCTTTAATAGTAGAGCATAATCTGATCATGTAGAATCATGAGTGTAGTACAATCTTCTTTTTTATATAAAATACCCAATTGTCAGAGTACCATTTAACTAACTACGCTATCAAAACCGACTTTACTCAATGGTTACTAAAACAAGGGGTAAATACCCAATAGGTCCAACAATTATCTATCTAGCCTAGTTAAGGAGATTCAAAAAACGTTTTTTAAAAGCCGCATTTTAATGAACTGGTAATATATATACGAAAATTACAAATTAAGTTAAAGACGTCCTTAAACACAGAAAACCAACGTGCTAATTTAAATCAGTTGGATAAAGGGGTCCGGCGTTGAATCCCGCCAGGGAAACGGGAACTTTATTTGCAGTAGAGAACTGCAATTTTACACTGAATTTCAGTGCAGTGCCACCCATTGTTCGCTAGATCCAACCGTTGCTCTCGTGTTTCACTGCAAAACTTAGCAACATGGTGTTGCGGACTTTCTCCCTGCAATAATACTAGCAGCCGTGATATTAGTGAAATACTCTTAAACCCCAAATGGGGGCGGGATTGCGCAGTGGTTAGCGCGTTCGGCTTCGGAACAAGAGGTCCGGGGTTCGAATCCCGCCAGGGGCACGGCAACTTTGTCTGCAGTAGAGAACTGTTCTACAGGCAGTAAGGTTTGGGTGCAATGCTACACTGAAGTTCAGCGTAGTACCACCCATGGTTCGCTAGTTCCAGCCGATGCTCGCAGGTTTCACCGCAAAGCATAGTCACATGGCATTGCGGGCTTTCTCCCTGCCGTTAAAAGCGGCGTTAAACCCCAACTCACTCACTCACTCACTTAAACCCCAAATCACCTCACCTCGTCTCTTTAAATCAGAAAGAAAGGTTTAAGGTATTAGGTGCCTGTTCGCATTCAGATAAAAAGCACTCCTGTTGTGCCAGTTTTCACTCAACATACACTAAGAGGAAATGAAGCTTGATCGGAAACCCTCAAGGGGAACGTCAATCCAGCATTACCTGTCACGCGTCTAACTGGAGCCCACAGGGGAACAGAACGAGTGGATGGCGCTAAAACAGCTTGGGGCGAGACACAGAGGGGCATGACAATCTGCAAGGAGAGATAGTGAACACATATCCCTGAGCTAAGGTGGAGAGTTGCCCAATATGGCCTTGGGGGTTTAGTGCCTTAGAAGGCTAGTGGGTAAGAGCCAGTAGGTCAATTATCCATCCTATTTTATAGGCTCAGAGAGAAACAGGAAAACGAAGGAAATATCCGCCAGGAGGTGCATAAAGAGAGACAGACAGTAACTGTAGGTGCTCTTGAATATGGAATAGTAGACGCCTTCATACACTTATTCATTCACACATTATTTGCAGAAAACATTTACAGTAATATTATTGTTTTGCAGTTGTATCCGTTTAATTACAGTCTCTTATATCTTTATACATACATACATGCAGGTATTGGATGTGTTGGCCGTTATAATAAGAATAAGATCACATACCTTATAATTAAGAGTGTTATATTATTTCACATGTATATCAAAATGTTTGACCCATGTAATAAATTAGTAAAAGTCAGTAACGCGACTTGTCATGAAAAAGTAGAAAAAACAAATATCACACCTATTCTACAGTTTCCTTGTGAGATCTGTTATATTTCTTAAATGTTTAACTGTCTCTGAATCTGTTAAATATTTGAACACTGATAACTTAACGAGATAATAATCCAAGGCAGATATTGTCGGAAAGGAACGTGCTCATTAATATGGATGATGTCTTAGTGAAATAAGGGCAATTATTTATGGAAACACAACTTTCTTATTCTGAAAGCAAATATGAAAACAATAAAAGAAAGTGTATCGAAACTTGCCCTCAGAAAAAAGTTGTTTATCCATAAATAATTCATCTTTTTTACTTCCAACTTATGAAATGCCACTAAACGAACTGTGATATAAGGAAGTGATGTAATGCGAAACAGTGAACCATGCTGTACTTGACAGATTAGTGATAATAGCAACATATTAATTCTCTTCAAAACCACTCCTCATAACTAATCTTGACAGATGCAAATAACCTTTTATACCAACAACATTTAAATAAACAAACATCAAAATGGGATGTTTCCACACATCAAAGCTGATTTGATGTATATTGACAAGTATTTATATACGATTTTAAGATGTCACGAAATGGTGTCATAAATACATCGTTAATCTAATATTAATAGAACGGATTGATTCTTATGAATAAATTGATGAAATAATATTGTAATGTCAACAGTTGCTTCGAGTAATCTAGTTTCAAAGGAGTTTTGAAAATTAAATGTCATATCCTACTCTGTCACGTAAATTCTATCTACCGTAAATGCGTGAAAATAATATGAATATCATTTTATGTCAAGACATCAACCTCTTGGAATATCAAAAATGTTATATATCTGTGAGAAATACTTCAAAGTACATGTAATAATTCTAAAAAGTGTTTTATGCTTTACTTAGAAGTTATGTGTGTTGCGTCGAAAGAAATATCATATAGGAACATCAAAGGAAAGTTATTAAAGTTATTAAAAATCTCCATACCAGTAAATTTTGAGAACATAAAACCTGTCTCCCAAAGGGAGACTAAATTTCAGATTGTTACGACACATGCAGCCTACATAACCATCTTTGTAGTCATCAAAAACATTGTGAGATAAAAATTAAATTCAGCATTTTCATTCACTTGTATATATTGTGAATGTTTTTGAAATCGGAGATTCAGAGAAGCTAGTAACATTCTGTAAGGTTGATAAATTGGTAACAACAATTTAATCACAATATATATATAAGTAGATTAATATATATATATATATATATATATATATATATATATATATATATATATATATACACTATAATCTATTTTTTTGCATTGGGATAATAATACAGAACGTTAAATAAGATACGTAACAGCCTTAATGACATGATCTATCTTAGGAGCAGCCACTTCACAACAATTTAACAATTACAGATACACAGTTGAATCTTCAGTGTTCTACACGATTCTCTCACTTTAAAAACAATGCGAAACCCCTTAGATTTAATGGCATCCATATCTAATTCACTTATTTGTGAAATACAGATTTGACAATGAAAGCAATGATTTATATATGGAACCCCTAAGCTATCCTTGATTTAAATGTAAAGAGTGAGTGAGTGATATTATTGTTTAACGCCGCTTCGGCAGTATTGCAATTTGCAAAAGATAAACGGAACACGACACGAAGGCCGCAAAAACATCAGCATATTATCACAAGTTGAATAAAAGCTGATAATGGAAAGTTAAAATTTACAATTTGTCAATAAGGTGTATAACCTTTAAAAAATCTAAAACACGATGCTCACCGAAATGAGTAAAAACTTGACTGATTGAGATAGAAGGATAAAAAGTTTCCCTGATATGTGCAGTGTCCCAATACTCACATAGCATGTGTTTGATTGTGAGAGGACACTGACAGGGTATACATACCGGGGGATCTTTCCCCTTTAAAAATATGAGTTTGTAAGATGAGAGTGTCCAATACGACATCGTCGTAGGACACAAGCTTCCTGCCGGGTAAAAGAGGATAAAGATTTGTAACATAAATGAGGTTGAATAGTTTGTTATGTTGATGTTGGTCCCATTGGGACTTCCAACGTTGTTTAATGTAATAAAGGTAAAGACAACCTAAAAATAGTTCCTGGAGCTGGCAATCAAAGGTCTTGGTGTATCAGTCTAAACCAATGCTTCAAGTATGTCAGGGCTATTTCATTCATTATTTTTCGTATTGATCATTCACAAATTCGAATTGAAATTGTTGTAAACTCTTTCCCCCACAAAGGCAAAACCACTTTTTTGATCGATAAATGATTTATCTTCTTCCGTTATCCCTACTGGCGAGGCTACTTTATCAAAATGGACAACTACTTCTTTGATTCCATTACACAACTATGATGTTTAATGCATAATGTCAGGCGTCGTCCTTTATTGTCACGTTGATAGGCAGGTGTGGAATTCAAAGGTTATTTCTACTCTTATGTAATATACTGTACAATGTACACGTTTTGCTGATTGAAATATTACTTCAAGAAAGTTGTTTGATATTAAAACAACAGTTTGCAGAAAGTGTATGTGTCATTTAGAGCAAATGCCAAAAGCTCTTTATTTGGAAAATCATATTACAAATATTAAATCTGATTACAAAGATCGATTGCCAGACTAGACATGACAAAGACTTAACAAGAACTCATAACACAGAAGCATGTCTTCCAATCTAAATGTTTTTAACTTCTAAACACGTAATTTTGAATAACATTTATTAATTATTAAAACTGCTAATTAGTTGTCATGAAAATTCATTTCCTTGATATACACGTTAACTTCCCACACAAGGCATAAGTCATGCCTGTCTCTATCACAGTCTTCCTGCATTTCATCTCATTTTCTATGCCTGAGATTTCTGATTCCACTACCAAGTGCAGGTGGACAACGCTGCTACGCTGGCACGAAAAAGCTGACTAAATGTGACAAGGCCTAAATAAGCATTTTTGCTTAAATGGCAAGTTACCCATGAAGAAAATATTACGTCACATATAAAGCATGAAACACCTTATTAGCTTAAAACATCGATATTTTGTCTCATGTTAATCCTTCAACAATAATGCTGTTCATTTTAAACGTGTGTATGGAATGTGGGTAATCTTGTACTTAAATTAATCTATGTAGCACATTATTTCCTTTTGGAATGAGTCTAAGTGGCATTTTGCTTTCCCAGGATCATAACTTGTCAATAATGAATAACCGTTATATCAACTTCTCATGGGACACGGGAACTCATTGTGCAGTTCGATACAATGACAATCGTTCTCATTCACCTGGTCGAGGTGATAGCCATTATCATCTCACCTGAATGTGGGTCATATATATATTGAATGGAATGTGAGTTCGGGAAGGTATCCAAAATCACTACCATTTTTATATGTGTAATAATATCATAGGTCTATAACTTGATATCTTCTGCAACATAAACTGGTGTTAAGGTTGTCATACCTGTAATTCTGCATACTCCAAACTAGATCAATTGAGGAGGAGAACGGAAGTGTTCTGATACTCTGAAATTATATCCCCCTTTTCAACAATAATTGACAATCAATACAAAAAAGGTTATAATCAAACACTTATCTAGGGTACCGAGGTGTCATTACAGTAATACATTATTTTGTCAGTAAGCAATGTTTTTTTTCAAATTTGTCTTTTCCCAGAACATTATTTTGAAGGTTCATACTGCTGTAACTAGTGAAGTTTAAAAAAAAAAGAAGGCAGTTACGAAAGATCAATTAGTTTACTTTAAAGAATGGAATTACTAACATTACAACAACCAATTCAGAAATAATTTTAATTTTTCAGTGTAACAATTCTTGTCCCTTGACATAAAGAAGTTTATAAATGCAAATATAACAAAATAGTGAAACGTTATCCGAATGAAATGTGCATTGTTAAACTCGTTGATAATGCTTCTGTCACATCACCAATTTGCCTTTTTTGATACACTGTCCACGTTCTTATCAGACAAATGTTATCAGTGAAAACATACTTTGGATGCAACACTATTTTGTATCTGTATAACTATTTGGATCTACATGTATATAGAGAATCTCATGATCACCCAAGTGTCTTCTGATATCAAATATATCAACACGAGTTGATAAAAGTTAAAAAAATATCTGAGGCTTGCCGAAATCTGTGCAAAATCTACTGCCAGAAAGATATCTCCTGTTGAACACAGTTCTGGGTGATACATGTATATATCTGTATCGTTATCTGTTTCTATCAGTATACCTGCATGAATATATATGTGTTTTTATCTTTATCTCTATCGGTACCTATCTCTATCTCTTAACATTTGTATTTACATGTATCTGTATCTGTATCTGTATCTGTATCTGTATATCTGTATTGGCATCTATCAGCATATCCAAATGTATATGTATCTAAACTGAAGCACAAAAGAAACGTCACCCCTCAGTTGTTTTTATCATATGTATAATTTTTAATGTCAAATATCTCGAGTTTTCGACGTCGTATTCAAAAACTGAATAGTTTGGGAAATTAGTCCAACATATTAAATCATTCAAAGAATTCTTCTACTTGTTTTTAAAAAAATTAAAATTCCCCCAAAATAATTTTGACAAAACACAACTGTTCATCGATATATAACACATACTCTGTGTGAAAATCAATAAATTTGCCTCGTCTTGCACACATTTAGAACATTTTAAACACGGTAGGTGTCATGTTGGTGTAAATTTCATTTCTAACCCCTGTCTAGTTTAAAAAATGATATTGTAATAAAAAAAATAAAACAGTCACCAATTAAGTCATTAAAACTACTGCCAAAAGGTGTTATTGCATCGTGCCATAATCAAATGCATCTCATTTCTTTAAAATATTAAATTAATCGAAACCAACAGAGGTGTGACGTTTCTTTTGTGCTTCAGTTTATATATATCTATCTGTATATTGACTTGCTGTTCAACGACAGTCCTATTGAGACATACTTAATTTTCGCAAGTGATATGCTATGAATAGTATTGAGATAAATATCAGGATAAACATTCCTTTTTCCTGTCCAAATCTAAATATCTAAAGAAATGTAGACGTGACTGCAAATCAACCAGTTAATAATAAAAACATGGGAGGCTATTAGAACTGTATCTAGGATGATTTTCTCCACATTTACATCATTGTCAGTTTAAGAATATAAACAATCTATCTCTCTCCTGGCTATGCCAAAAGGTCAATTATGGTAGTTCATGAGTTAAAGTAGGACATTAAGGGGTTACATTGCCTTCATTATGAATAGAAAAAGTGTATCTGCATGAATGAAGTTGTAAATGTAGACATGATTTCATGTCAACCAGTTGATAATAAAAACATGGGAGGCCGTTAGAACTGTATCTAGGATGATTTTCCTCACATTCAAACCACTTTCAGTTTGTCTTTTAGCTGTTCAAAACATTTAAAATACACCAAACATTGAAAGGAAGTATACCATATTCCTTTTTGCAAATGAAGAACATTCCATCGATATCATAACCGTTATCATGAAAGGGTTATTAAAAAATAGTGACTTGCATCAGCTCGATATATATATATATATATTATATATATATATGTCGTGTACAAGTTATGTTTTTGTACAAGTTATAACATGTACACAACAACTGTACAAGTTATAACTCGTATGACGCTACTATACAAGTTATAACTATGATTTCACCTGTACATGTTATAACTTGTGCAACTTTTTGCTAAAGTTTTGGTATAACTTGTACAACAATAAATGAAGTACTTCTCAGCAGTATTTCATACTATGCTTGCATTCTATTAGAATACTGAGAGGCTAATTGTTTAGCATATGCATTGTGTAAGGCTTGAATGCTCCCACTTTGTCAATCTAAGAGGTAAGCCAATCTATTTGACTGAGTGTGATCATTGAGCTTATACGTTGCTTAAAGCCTGTTTTTGACGTCTCTTAATATATCTTGAGCAACAATGGAGTCCACACATAAACACAGATTTAGATCTATCTTGTTGAAGTTGGAAGAAGACAATACCTAAAAAAATAACACATTATTTACAAGAGAGAAATCAAGCAACTTAAGTTGGATGGGAAGAAGTCAAGCACCGAAAGGTAATTGTTGAAGAAATATGATGTTGTTCATGCGGCTGGTTTGGATAAGCTTGTAAAGAAATCATCAGAAAAGAAAGTTATCTACTATGTGCCAATAGAGGAAATGTTTCATATTATCAAAACTACACATTGTGCTGTAGGCCATGGAGGTATCCATAAAACATTTAAAGAACTTAATAACCATTTTGCAAACATAAGTAGAGAAGCAATCAAGATTTTCATCTCACAGTGTGACCAATGTATGATGAAGAAAAAGCGTACGGAGACATCAAAACTAGTGGTTAAGCCAATAATTTCATCAACTTTCGATTCACGGGGACAAGTCGATCTAATTGACTATCAATCTGCATGTGATGGTGAATTTAAATGGGTTTTGCACTACGAATACCATCTGACGAAATTCTCTGTGCTTAGACCACTTAAAACTAAAAGAGCAGCTGAAGTTGCTTATCAGCTTTTGGATATCTTTCTACTGATTGGAGCACCTGCAATTCTGCAAAGTGATAACGGGAGAAAATTCACAGCAAATGTGATAACGGAACTTAAAACTTTTTGGCCCGATATTCTGCTTGTCAATGGTCGACCCTGTCACCCACAAAGCCAGGGGTCAGTAGAAAGAGCGAATGCAGACGTGAAAGAATGCTTTCTTCATGGATGAGTGAAAACAACATTCCTAGATGATCTGAAGGTCTACGTTTGGTTCAATTCATGAAAAACAAGTCCTTTCACAGAGTGATTAACCAATCTCCATATGAAGCTGTTTTCGGAATGAAACCTAAAGTTGGACTTCATTCTGTGAATCTACCTATGGAAGTTATTGCTGGTATTCACACAGAGGAAGAGTTGGAAGCTTTGTTTTCGTCCCAGGATTCTGCTAGTTCTACAGCAGATAGTTAATCGGAGTCTTCTTTTGCAAGGTCTGCATCTGAGTCTGAATCGGATCTCCCTTTTGACACTGATTTAGCTTCCATACAAGCGTCAGCGGAAGACTCACAGACAACATGTGAATCAGATACCTTTGATGACGCCAGTATGGTCATGGAAATTTCAAATGAAACACCAATTCTCCTGGCAAGGAAACGTACACATGAGGGCATTTCAAAGCAAGCTGAAACAATGGCTCAACGTAGTCGTCGCCGATTGGCTGATGTCAACATCAGTGACAATGTTGCCATACCTGTGCTGCATGTGGATCGCGGACCTACTGACCCAAAAACCTTCACGGGATTGTACTTGATATTACTGGTACAGCCCCGTGGGGTGCCCGGGTTAGAATAGGCCCTTAGTTCCTCCTGCTTGTCGTAAGAGTCGACTAAAAGGGGGCAGTCTGTTTGCCGTGGACTGGTGGAGAAAGGATGCCTGGTGGTTGAGGCTTGTGTGTAGCAGAATGCTACCACTGACTAATACACTGCTTCGGCCCCAACTTCATCTAGACAGGTGGCCAGATTGGTCCGGTCTGGTCAATCGGCTGGTCATGCCAAGCACTTGGTTGCGCTCATCTTTGCTATCCTTCTTCTTACGCTGCTACCTCTCTTTACAATTATGTTCTTTACTTTCTTGGTGCTCTCTTGCATACCTTCACCACCTTTCTCACAATGCTTTCCTTACTGATGATGTACTATCCCTACTCTCTGCGCTCTTTCTTAGTGCTCTCTTGCACACATTCATCAACTTTACTCGGCTTCCAAGATAGCGGTGGCCCATGGGCCAATCCAGTGAAACATTGGCAACGTTTTAGTGGAGTATATCATCCTGGTATCCCCGGTGCTGTCAGCAGGACACCCGCTGACATACAGCATTGCCCTTGTTGGTGCTCCGTGGTGGGTGGGGATCCAGGTTGATGAATATTTACCAACCGAACATGACTCGTTCAGCAAAAAACAAGCGAAATTTATCAACGGATGATTGTCCCTCTTCTGAGGAAGAGGCAACATCATCAAAATCAACCAAAATATCAAAATCATCCAACTTAAAACCTTCATCTTCTACTTCAACTTCTAATTCAAACTCAAGCACCTTTCCTCGATTTCTGGTCATATCATCCACTGATGATAAACCTCTCCGTCTGAATCCTTTCGCCACCGCCAAGACCATTCAAGGTCTAGCCGGTGATGTAAAGGATGTAAAGAAAATTAGGAATGGGTACCTTCTTGTGGAAGTAAAAACAAAACAACAGGCAACATCACTTCTCACCTTGAAGAAAATCGTTGACAAACCTGTTAAAGTCTCCCCTCATACATCACTAAACAGCAGCAAAGCCATCATCCGGGATAAGGATCGCTGTCTTGATGATTCCTCTGAACAGGAGCTCCTTGATAACCTGAAGAGCCAGGGAGTGACTGCTGTCGAGCGGTTCACTATCAAGAAGGATAACATCATCAAGACGCGAACCTATCTGTTAACATTTTCAACCCCACAAGCTCCAAAAACAGTGTATGCAGGGTACTACAAACTCCCCACGGAATTATATATCCCTAACCCCCTCCGTTGCTACCGGTGCCAGAAGTTTGGCCATGGAAGCTCAGTAAACTACCTACAAGAATTAACTTAGATAACTGTCGCAAGGCACGAGCTAAAGCTCGACGCACAGTCAACCAACAAAAACGCCAATTTTGGAGAGGCTATGTCTCTAAGATCAATTCCAAATGAAACAGTTAATGCAACTGATCCTGTTGAGGCCTTTTCGAAAGGTCTCATTGATATAGCAACTGACACTATCCCTAAAACCTCGGCAAATCCACGCATTCACAAGCCATGGTTTAATGAAAGCTGTGATACTGCCATTAAGGCACGTAAAAAAGCTGAACGCAAGCTCAGTAAACGACCTACAAGAATTAACTTAGATAACTGTCGCAAGGCTCGACGCACAGTCAACCAGTCAAAGCAGTCAAAGCAGTCAAACAGTCAAAACGCGAATCTTAGAGAGGCTATGTCTCTAAGATCAATTCCAGAACACCTATCAGCAAAGTCTGGAATATGATTAGTAGAATTAAAGGTAAAGGTTCGAAATCTACAATAAAACATCTTAAGGTCAATGATGACCTTCTTACATCAAAATCTGACATTGCCAATAATTTGGCTGAAACAATCTCTAAAAATTCTTCATCTGCAAATTATGTCCCTGCTTTCCAAAAGTACCAAAAGGTACAGGAAAAACGACCACTTAATTTCAAATCTGACAATGGAGAGGATTATAATGAACACTTCTCCTTGTCAGAGCTTAAAACTGCACTTTCTAAAGCTCATGATACAGCAACTGGCCCTGATGAAATCCATTATCAGCTTTTAAAACATTTACCGGAACATTGCCTTGAGGTTCTACTTCAGGTATTTAATCATATATGGGAAACATGTGAATTTCCATCTTGTTGGCACAATGCTACTATTGTGCCAATCCCAAAACCTGGGAAGGATCATACAGACCCTTCCAACTACTACTAGCCTTAACAAGTTGCGTATGTAAAACTATGGAACGGATGATCAATGATCGTCTAGTTTGGTACTTGGAAACTAATAAATTACTAACTGATATTCAATGTGGTTTCCGTAAACAACGCAGTAGCACTGATCATCTTGTTCGTTTAGAATCATTTATTCGTGATGCATTTATTAACAAACAACATGCTGTGTCTATCTTTTTCGACTTAGAAAAAGCTTACGACACTACATGGAAGCATGGCATCCTAAAAGATTTATTTGAATTTGGCTTGCGAGGTCGTATGCCTCATTTTATTTCCAATTTTTTACATGATCGCCAATTTAAAGTGCGCGTGGGCTCCACCCTTTCTGATTTCTTTGATCAAGAAATGGGTGTCCCACAAGGTAGCATTTTAACTGTCACATTATTTAGCATTAAAATCAACAGCTTGGCTAAAGTCTTAAATGACCATACAGATGGTTCACTTTTTGTGGACGATTTTGGAGTTTCCTGCAGAGGCAAAAATATGCCATCAATCGAGCACCAATTGCAACTCTGCCTCAATAAAATCCATCAATGGTCGTTGGAAAACGGCTTCAAATTTTCCAAAGCTAAAACATCTTGTGTGCATTTTTGCAATATGCGCAAAATGCACCAAGATCCAGAACTTTTTCTGGATAAAACTCCAATCAAAGTCGTTCCTGAGGCCAAGTTTCTTGGTCTCACATTTGATAGTAAATTATCATTTATCCCACATATTAAAAGCCTTAAAGCTAAATGCTTAAAGGCATTAGACCTTTTAAAGGTCGTTTCAAATAATAAATGGGGTGGAGATGAAGAAACTCTTCTTCATCTCTATCGATCACTCATCCGTTCCAAATTGGATTATGGATCCATAATTTATGGTTCCGCCCGCCCCTCTTACATCAAAATGTTAGATACTATCCACCATCAGGGTCTCAGGCTTTGTCTTGGGGCCTTCAGAACTTCACCTGTTGAAAGCCTTTACGTTGAAGCTGATGAGCCATCTCTTGAAGATCGGCGCATCAAGCTAGCACTACAATATATCACCAAACTTAAAGCCAACCCTTGTAATCCTGAATGCAACTGCGTATTCAATCCTGAATACCAGCAGTTGTATAACTTAAAACCTAAAGCAATTCCACCACTCGGTATCAGACTTCAACAACATGTTGAAGATTCTGATATCGACCTATCAACAATAGCAGAGCACGGTCTGCTTGCCTCTCCGCCATGGCAGCTGGTCAGGCCCTGTGTAAACCTCTCTTTATCTACTCATAAAAAATCTAATACAGACCAATTAATATTTCAACAGGCATTTTTTGAACTACGTGATTTTTTCGCAGACTATAAACCAATTTACACTGATGGTTCTAAGGATGGATCCACAGTTGCAGCAGCAACTGTGACTCCTTCAACAACATATTCTTCAAGGCTGCATGATGGCAGCAGCATCTTTACTTCAGACTTCAAACTCAACCCCTAATAACTACATTATTTTTTCCGATTCACTTTCTTGCCTACAAGCAATTCAAAACTGTAAGAGTGATCACCCAATTATCAGGGATATTTTATTACTTCATAATTCTTGTCTCCAATGCGACATCGTCTTCTGCTGGCTTCCTAGCCATATGGGTATAAGAGGTAATAACAAAGCTGACTCAGCTGCTAAATCAGCATTAAACCTCAAACATATTTCTCCTACCAAAGTTCCATATACGGATTCCAAACCTGCTATTAAATCTTACATTAAACAACGTTGGAAGTCCCAATGGGACCAACAACATCATAACAAACTTCACACTATTCAACCTCATTTAGGTTACAAATCTCTATCCTCTTTTACCCGGCAGGAAGCTTGTGTCCTACGACGATGTCGTATTGGACACTCTCATCTTACTCACTCATATCTTTTAAAGGGGGAAGATCCCCCAGTATGTATACCCTGTCAGTGTCCTCTCACAATCAAACACATTCTATGTGAGTGTTGGGACACTGCACATATCAGGGAAACTTTTTATCCTTCTATTTCAATCATCAAGTTTTTACTCATTTCGGTGAGCATCGTGTTTTAGATTTTCTAAAGGCTATACACCTTATTGACAAATTGTAAATTTTAACTTTTCATTATCAGCTTTTATTCAACTTGTGATAATTTGCTGATGTTTTTGCGGCCTTCGTGCCGTGTTCCGTTTTTCAATTGCAATTTTCTTTTTTAAATTAGGCAAATAAATTAAATATCTCGGCGCTAATGGCTGCAATACTGCCGAAGCGGCGTTAAACAATAACTCACTCACTCACTATTACTGGTACAGGTTTCAAAATTGGCACACAAGCTGGTATTGTATCAAGATATTTTCTCGAAATCAGTTTGAAAAAGTGAGTGGATCTATAACGAAAGACATGATACCCCAGGAAGAAGTGTCCCTAAGAAAAGCGGTGACCATTTTGTCACAAACTGGCGGCCAAGGACATTTTCATTGTAATTGTAAAACAAAATGTAAGACAGCTCAGTGTAAGTGGCATCATACAAGTTATAACTTGTACAATCGTGTTATACAAGTTATAACTTGTACAAAATCATAACTTGTACACGACATTATAAATAAAACTATGCAAAACAAAAGTAGAGGATATTGGATTTATAAGTGTTATTAAAGGAAATTATGAATCCAAAGAAGAAACAAATAACGAAAACAAATTAAGGGAACACATATCGATTTATTCCACATCATTGGTGCTGTAAATGACACACACAATGTACATACTGAGGACAAAACCATACTCGGGGTGAACATCAGCATTACCATATCATGAAAGCAAAGTCAGTAACGGGTAAACACCCCTCTGTTGGCCAAACAGACATGGCTACGACGTGGCATACTCATTATGAGACGTCTCAGGTTATTTTGGCCAAGATTATTCCACTCCTCTTGCAACGCAGCAGCAAGTTCTTGGACATTGGCAGGACGTTGTTGACGTTGACGTAACCGCTGTCCCAGAATGTCCCAGACATGCTCGATGGGCAAGTGCTGGCCATGTTAGTGTGGTGATATTCTTTTGTCAGAAGTACTCATAAACAATCCCTTCTCTGTGACATCTTGCATTGTCATCCTGAAAGATGAAACGGCGGCCATGATGACGTGCGAAGGGCACAACATGGGCTGCTAAGATGTTGTCCCGATAGTACTGGTCTGTCACACGTCCGGCAACAACATGTAAGGCCGTTCTTCAAGCAGCAGCGATGCCTCCCCACACCTTTTCAGTCCCAACTCCAAATCGATCATGTTGAATGACGTTGACGTCATGGAAGCGCTCTTTTCGTCGACGCCACACCCTCCTACTCCTGTGCAGTAAGTCCACAGTAAACCTCGATTCATCTGAAAACGTAACATTGTTCCAACGTCGATTATCCCAATGTTGACGTTCCCTACACCAACGACGCCTTGCAATATGATGTGATGATCTCTCAAACAAGGAATCACGCGAGGACGTCGGGCGTGTAGATGACCCCTGTGCAGGCGATTTCGGATCGTCTAGGCACTCTCTCTCACACCGGTGTCTGTTTGAAGTCGAGCTCTGATCTGATTTGCGGTTATGACACGATTTCTTAAGGCTATGGTACGGATAAATCTATCCTGGGCATGAGTTGTCGCCCTTGGTCCACCAGAGCGTGGTCTGTTGTTTACAGAACGTGTATCACGATATCTGGACCATAATCTGCTTATGACAGATTGAGAAACGTTCATTGTCCGTGCCACAACCATCATCCTCGATAATCCAGCGCTATTGTTCCGATAAATCTACACACAAGCGCTGGAAAACAGTAAGGGTATTTATCCCTAACCTAGTTACCTCCTCTTGGGTCCATGTTATCCAATCAGAAACGAAACGCAGACACTATCTGCGTAAACAACTCGACCAATCAAAACGCATCACTACCGTTGTTTGTAGAAACAAACAGCGGCGGCCAACTCACTCGGTTACGATAAAGTTTGTAACACATTCAGCGTAGAAAACCTGACAGAAACTCAAAAGAAAGTTTTAAGAAGTCTGTACGAGAAGAAGGGTGTATTCATGTCCATCAAAACGGGTTGAGGTAAATGATTAAAATCCCTGTGCTACCAGGCGTTCCCAATCATCTGCGAAAGCCAAGATCCTGACACGAGAGTGCTTGTTATTTCATCCTTGATTTCAAGTGATCTCATTGGTTGTTAGAAAGCAAGCGTTTCGCTGAGTCATTGCGAAGGGAGGTAACTAGGTTAAGGATAAATACCCTTACTGTTTTCCAGCGCTTGTGTGTAGATTTATCGGAACAATAGCGCTGGATTATCGAGGATGCACAACCATCTGTGATGTGCCAATCTGTAGCATGCCAAGGGCACGTAATCTTTGATTTTGGGTTAGTCGACGCATATCACCCTTTTGTTCCTGGTATCCAAAGCAACTGAACTGATGTTTCCACCTTCAAATTTCATTCCACAGGAGTTGTAACCCTCAACTTCAAAGTCGTGCAAATCTTGGGTTCGACCCCCATGATCATCACCAGCATCACGTGCATACCCTGCAGTTGCCATTGTTGCGTTTTGGTGACAGATGTAACTGAAAATGTTTCTTCTGTAAGGATCTATAGTGACGTGCTTCGTATTCAGTTCCATAGGCTAGTGATGTGTTCCAAAAATTAAATATCCCCTACTTTTTTTGCATAGTGTATAACACTGCACTGAAAACCTTAAAATGTTGTAGTTTAATGTTGATGTGCAGTACATCTGAACGAAGGAGCATGAATATTGATTGACATGATGGTTTAATGAAACAATGCAATACCCGGGCAATGGAGGCAGGAGAAAAACAATATACTCACAAATATATCATAGATTATATCTGCAAAAATGCAAGAGGAATCTGTCTTTAAATCTACATGTACCTTTGACAACGATATATAACACATCATTACGTCCTGACGCGCTGACATCTTTGTAATATCTACCAGGAGGATTTGCATGTATTTACTCTTTGTCGGAACGATCGTACTCTAAATAGCACTGTTGATGGACAAAGAGAAGAAGGCAGAATGTGTCCTTGACATAGAGTTGTTAGAATTTGTCAAGTGCAAGTAATATTTCTGTGCCTAACATGTTTTAAATGAAATTGTAGGTAAACACGTGACTTTAATTCGGATTTTGAAAATTGTTTTAAATTATAGAATCCTAAGCAATCCGTGTTTTTAGAATGAAAACAACCTAAAAGAACCAGGGACTTGATGTGACAGTCTAAATCAATGCTTCGGATATTTCGGGAAAATTTCATTCATTATTTTACATCTTCACAATTGACGACTTCAAACTGAAATTGTTGTAAACTCTTTCCTCTGAAAGGCAAACCACTTTTTTAATCGTTAAATGATTTATCTTCTTCCGTTTTCCCTACTGGCGACGCTACTTTATCAAAGTGGACAACTACTTCTTTGATTCCATTACACAACTAGGATATTTAATGCATAATGTCAGGTGCCTTCCTTTATTGTCACGTTGATAGGCAGGTGTGAAATTCAGGATATGTGTACTCTTATGTAATATACTGTACAATGAAGTTAAAGTATCAGTTACAACAATACTACAGGTCATGCGTGTACAAGATTTACATGTCTTTATGCAGTTGAATATATTAACGAACAACCTTGACATGCAAAAATCGTACTGTACTTTAACTAAGGGTTTCGCTTTTTTAAAATGTTATATTGTTCAGAAACGATTTCTTTATGTATGTATTTACTGAAGTATAATTCTTATGTATACTTGAATTGAAACTTGTTGCTGATACAACCAAATTAGCGCAGTGGTTAGCCCGTTCGGCTTCGGATCAAGAGGTGTCATATTTTCAATATTTAAAATGTCAACAATGGAATAAGGTTTCTGTAAGAATGGCATCTAATATCTAAGAAATATTGCCTTGCGTTGTGTTATAAAATATCTATCTTGAGCTATTTAGCCCTCAATCAGGGATGTATCCATTTGGAAACAAACTTGCCAACTTCCCGTGGAGTATAACCAAAACTCATACTACCTACAAGCAAATCTGACTCCTTTCTATTTCACATGTTGGTGGAATTGGCACTTAACCTCTGACTGTGGTCACTTTGACTGTATTTCTCTGAAACTGTGGAGATGATGATGATGATTTACGGAAGGATTTTCATGATATACAGGGGGGCGGTATAGTGCAGTGGTTAGCGCGTTCGGCTTCAGATCAAGAGGTCCGGGTTTCGAATCCCGCAAGGGGCACGGCAACTTTGTCTGCAGTAGAGAACTGTTCCACACGCAGTAAGGTTTGGGTGCAATGATACACTAAATTTCAAAGTAGTACCACCCATGGTTCGCTAGTTCCAGCCGATGCTCGCAGGTTTCACCGCAATGCATAGCCACATGGCGTTGCAGGCTTTCTCCCTACCATAATACTAGCAGCCGCGATATATGTGAAATACTCTTGAAAGTGGCATTAAACCCCAACTCACCTTACCTCACCTCATGATATACATGCAAAAAGCCTTTAAAAACATATGAAATAAGCAAGTTATATAAGCACGTTTCCTTTTAAGTTTTATTGATATGCAGTTACAATATTTGAATTGTAAAACCGTAACATTAATTTAAGGGAATCTCCATCAATCAATATAAACTTTCTAAATATAAATATATATATATATATATATATATATAAAGATTTTTCGCTGATGCTGATAGCTTCACAAAAGACCATCCAAGACTGTCAGTGATCTCGAACTATTAAATCGAAATATGGTCTGAGATTTGAAAACCATATATCACATTAAGTATTTGACTTACTTTTAATGAACATTTGCCCAAGAAGACTGGTATTTGTAAGATATAACTATTTCGATAATGTTACACCAGTAGCTAAACTTGTGAAAATATTGATTAATTTTAAACCAAACGAAAGCAGTCTTTCATTGAGGCAAATAAGATATATATAACATCCATATGGTGATGAAAAGGACCAAGGTGCATGCAGAAATATAAGCAGGTGTGCATCAAAATAGTTTATACAAAGGTCAAACTTAAAACCTAAAAATAAATCCCAGGCGATAGAGAATACCGAATATCTACGTGTATAAAAGCACGTTTCCTCTCCTATTTCGTCTGGTTAAGGATATTCCAAAACGATGAATTTTAAAAGCCGCGTTTTTCAGCCCTTTGAACTGATAATGTTACTAATGAAGTTTATTTGCCTTTTAGAGACAACTGTGTTTCAGTTGTGTTCATCACTCGTTGAGCAATATATCTTTCATTTTTGTGGTATAGTTTCTTTAAATTGATAATCACAATGACAGCTGCGATCCTGGTAGAATGCCAAATAGGATTGAACATCTTCAATAGCTTGTTTCCCTCAACCCAGTTTAATTCATCTCATCAAAATTGGCCGCTGTCATATAGAGAGCCAGTTATGGCTTTCATCCTTTTTTAATATACAGTTTATATGTGTAGTATTCTAAATTTCCTGTGCATTAAGTCGAATGAAAGGGCACAGACAAACGATAATGAAAAAAACCATGTTTGTTCAAGGAAACACAGAAGACGTCCTGAACACTGAAAACTGAATGCCATTTCAAAAGATCTTTAACTAAAGAACACCCCTGAGAAATTATATGAAATGAAAGAACCTCTGCAGTGCTAGTTTTCCCTCCACACATACTAAAGAGGAATGGAGCTGGATATGTAATCCTCAAGGGGAGCCATTATATGCATTATACCAGCATTATCTGTCAAGCATCAAACTGGAGTCCATGGGGGAACAGAAAGAGTGGATGGCACTGAAACAGCTTGCGGCAAACAGAGATGGGAAGGAACAGCTGCAAGACAGGATTTGGAAGGTGAGATAGTGAACAATTATCCCTGAGCTAAGGTGGAGAGTTGCCCAAAATGGTTTAGCACCTAAGTAGTGAGTAGGAGCCAGTAGGTCAATCCTCAAGCCTATTTGATAGATTCAAGGAGGAAAAGGAAAACGAAGGAAATACCTGGCAGGAGTTACATGTATGGAGACAAGTAGTTGTCATTGAATATGAAATAGTAGACGTCTTCATACATTAATTCATGAAGAAATTACTCACAGGATATATATACAGGAGATGTTTCGCATCTGTGTTGGATTAATTTCAATAAATCAAGGAACAATTTCAACAGAATACACCCCCGTGGGGTGCCCGGGTTAGAATAGGCCCTCAGTTCCTCCTGCTTGTCGTAAGAGGCGACTTAAAGGGGGCAGTCTGTTTGCCGTGGACTGCGACCTGTACGGGTGGAGGAAGGATGCCTGGTGGTCGAGGCTCGGTGTAGCAGAATGCTACCACTGACCAATACATTGCTTCGGCCCCGACTTCATCTAGACAGGTTGCCAGATTGGTCCGGTCTGGTCAATCGGCTGGTCATGCCAAGCACTTGGTTGCGCACATCTTTGCTATCCTTCTTCTTACGCTGCTACCTCTCTTTACAATTATTTTCTTTACTTTCTTGGTGCTCTCTTGCATACCTTCACCAACTTTTCACAACGCTATCCTTCCTGATGGACTCATCTCTACTTTCTGTATACTATTCTTAGTGCTCTCTCACACTTTTTTATCAACTTTACTCAGCTTCCAAGATAACGGTGGCCAATGGGTCAATCCAGTGAAGAATTGGCAACTCTTTAATGGAGTATATCATCCTGGTATCCCCGGTGCTGTCAGCAGGAGCCTCGCTGACATGCAGCATCGCCCTTGTTGGTGCTCCGTGGAGGGTGGGGATCCGGGAAGACGAACTTTTTCCTCCCAACATGAAACCTACAGGCAAAAAAAATCGGACATTGTCAACGGATGACAGTCGCTCTTCTGATGAAGAGCTAACTGCATCAAAATCAAATGCAACCAAATCAATATCTAAATCAAAATCCTCTACCTCTCATTCAACTTCCTCAAATTCAAATGCTAATTCATCAACTGCAAAGCTGGCCTCGATTTTGGGTCATTTCATCGATTGATGATACACCTCTACGCCTTCATCCCTTCGCCACCGCCAAGACCATCCAAGGACTGGTCGGTGATGTGAAGGATGTTAAGAAGATTAGGAATGGGTACCTTCTGGTTGAAGTAAAATCTCATCAACAGGCAATATCAATTCAAACATTACAAACCATTGTAGACAAGCCTGTAAAGGCCACACCACACCTGTCACTCAACAGCAGCAAGGCCATCATCCGAGACAAGGATCGGTGTCTCGAGGACTCCAGCGAACAAGAGCTCCTGGATAACCTGAAGAACCAAGCCGTTACAGCTGTGAAGCGTTTCACCATCAAGAAGGAGGGTAACATCATCAAAACCCACACCTACCTTCTAACGTTTTCACTTCCGCAGGCTCCAAAAATTGTAAATGCAGGCTACAACAAACTCCGTACGGAACTATATATCCCTAACCCTCTCCGTTGCTACCGGTGCCAGAAGTTTGGCCATGGAAGCAACTCCTGCAAAGCCGATGACCGTGTTTGTCCACAGTGTGGCAAACCCGAGGATGAAAGCCATCCAAACATCTGCAAGGAGTTGCCCAAGTGTGCCAACTGTTCTGGCGAACACATGGCCTCCTCCAAGGAGTGCCCACGGTGGCAACAGGAGTCTAAAATCCTAAAAGTAAAATTCACCAACAACATTTCCTTCCCTGAAGCAAAACGCCTTGTTACTGAGGGTCCAAAGCCTTCTTATTCAACCATAGTATCTTCAGCAAATGCCCCTAAATGCTCCGTCTCCACTCCGACGGACATTGAGTGGATCAATGATCCACCTACCATAAAAACGTTGCGCAATGCAACATCTTCAACCATAGGTACCATGACATTCCCACTTCTATCCCTCAAACAGCCTCTTAAACCGACAGGTTCTCAAACAACGCCAAAAGCAAATCAAAACCCAAAACCTAATCAAATCACAAATAAAAAATCTAATTCCAAAACTGCAAACAAATCAAAAACCAACAATTCCAACCGCACTCCAAAAGGCCACAAGAATGTGGTAGAGGTCTACAACAAGTATGGATCTCTTGACCTTGAGTCTGATGACGTCCTTATGACGCATCAGACACAGCGTCTCTAAACAACTCGCCCAAAAAGGGACACAGGGTACGGTCCGTGGACCGTCGCCTTTCGCCAGTAAAACATCCATCATGAGACTTTTAATATTTTATTTTATCCTCGCATCTATGGCGATTCTCCAGTTGAATTGTCGAGGCTTTAAGGTCAATTTTAATGAATTGGGCTTGTTGGCCAAACAATACAATCCCCAAGCTATTTGCCTTCAAGAAACTCATCTTAAAGAATCTGATAAAGTTGCAATGAGACCTTTCACTTTTTATAATTCTTTCTCCCCTTCTGCTGATAGGGCTAAGGGGGGTGCATCAATTTTAGTACGTGATGGAATTATCCACAGAGTAATTCCATTAAAAACACAATTACAAGCTGTTGCTGTCAGCTTATCATTATTTAAAACTGTAACTCTCTGTTCTTTATATATTTCACCATCTCAAGATCTTACTATAAAAGATCTTGATCAACTCGTTAATCAATTACCTAAACCTTTTATTATCATGGGTGACTTCAACGGTCACAATCCCCTCTGGGGTAGTAATACTCTAGACTCTAGGGGTAAAATACTCGAAATCTTCCTCACCCAAAATGATTTATGTCTATTCAATGATGGTTCAAACACATATCTACATCCTGCTACAGGATCATATACAGCTATAGATTTATCAGTAACTGATGCATCCCTTTTACATGACTTCTCATGGTCAGTCCATGAGGATACATGTGGAAGTGACCACTTCCCCATTGTATTAGAACCCTCATCACCTATACCCGAGGAGCATAATCCTCGTTGGAAATTTTCCAAGGCTGATTGGGGTACATTTTCTACCCTCTGCCGTGAACATATTATATATGATGAAATAATCAATGCAACTGATCCTGTTGAGGCCTTTTCTAAAGGTCTCATTGATAAAGCAACTGAAACTATTCCTAAAACCTCGGCAAATCCACGCATTCACAAGCCATGGTTTAATGAAACCTGCGATACTGCCATTAAGGCACGTAAAAAAGCTGAACGCAAGCTCAGTAAACGACCTACAAGAATTAACTTAGATAACTGTCGCAAGGCACGAGCTAAAGCTCGACGCACAGTCAACCAACAAAAACGCGAATCTTGGAGAGGCTATGTCTCTAAGATCAATTCCAGAACACCTATCAGCAAAGTCTGGAATATGATTAGTAGAATTAAAGGCAAAGGTTCCAAATCTACAATAAAACATCTTAAAGGTGCATCCGTTATGTTTCATAAAATTTCATTTGGCTTTAATACGTTCCACCACACCATATGTGCTGTTTACAATACAAACAAATTCACTCAGCTTGCATATTCATCCCCAATCGCCAAATATATCATAATTACTAGTTTCCAATTAAAATCGAGTAACATCATTATGCATGTGCAGAAATCGAAAGTGCATGTCCTATATACATGCACAGTAGTTATATGACCTATTAAACATTATTAACCCAAATGTGTTATTTTGTCTGGTTTAAAAAAGATTCCAAAATTACGTTTGACTCATTGGCGCGCGCCACACGCAGTGCATTGTCCGGTTTTCGATCAGAAATCGACACTTTTACCTCCATATTGTCAATATACTAAGTCGAGTATCATCAAAATGGTAGTTTTCGGTAACAATTGGTACTTCCCGATAAAGTAACACCATTTATAACGATTGGCATATTTGACCGCCAACAACACAATGGATGTACCTTTAAGGTCAATGATGACCTTCTTACATCAAAATCTGACATTGCCAATAAGTTGGCTGAAACAATCTCTAAAAATTCTTCATCTGCAAATTATGTCCCGGCTTTCCAAAAGTACCAAAAGGTACAGGAAAAACGAACACTTAATTTCAAATCTGACAATGGAGAAGATTATAATGAACACTTCTCCTTGTCAGAGCTTAAAACTGCACTTTCTAAAGCTCATGATACAGCAACTGGCCCTGATGAAATCCATTATCTTGCCTTGCCTTGAGGTTCTACTTCAGGTATTTAATCATATATGGGAAACAGGTGAATTTCCATCTTGTTGGCACAATGCCACTATTGTGCCAATCCCAAAACCTGGGAAGGATCATACAGACCCTTCCAACTATCGTCCTATAGCCTTAACAAGTTGTGTATGTAAAACTATGGAACGGATGATCAATGATCGTCTAGTTTGGTACTTGGAAACTAATAAATTACTAACTGATATTCAATGTGGTTTCCGCAAACAACGTAGTACCACTGATCATCTTGTTCGTTTAGAATCATTTATTCGTGATGCATTTATTAACAAACAACATGCTGTGTCCATCTTTTTCGACTTAGAATAAGCTTACGACACTACATGGAAGCATGGCATCCTAAAAGATTTATTTGAATTTGGCTTGCGAGGTCGTATGCTTCATTTTATTTCCAATTTTTTACATGATCGCCAATTTAAAGTGCGCGTGGGCTCCACCCTTTCCGATTTCTTTGATCAAGAAATGGGTGTCCCACAAGGTAGCATTTTATCTGTCACATTATTTAGCATTAAAATCAACAGCTTGGCTAAAGTCTTAAATGACCATACATATGGTTCACTTTTTGTGGACGATTTTGGAGTTTCCTGCAGAGGCAAAATTATGCCATCAATTGAACGCCAATTACAGCTCTGCCTCAATAAAATACACAAATGGTCGTTGGAAAACGGCTTTAAATTTTCCAAAGCCAAAACATCTTGTATTCATTTTTGCAATATGCGAAAAATGCACAAAGATCCAGAATTATTCCTTGATAAAACTCCAATAAAAGTCGTTCCTGAGGCCAAGTTTCTTGGTCTCACATTTGATAGTAAATTATCATATATCCCACACATTAAAAGCCTTAAAGCTAAATGCTTAAAGGCATTAGACCTTTTAAAGGTCGTTTCAAATAATAAATGGGGTGGAGATGAAGAAACTCTTCTTCATCTCTATCGATCACTCATCCGTTCCAAATTGGATTATGGATCCATAATTTATGGTTCCGCCCGCCCCTCTTACATCAAAATGTTAGATACTATCCACCATCAGGGTCTCAGGCTTTGTCTTTGGGCCTTCAGCACTTCACCTGTTGAAAGCCTTTACGTTGAAGCTGATGAGCCATCTCTTGAAGATCGGCGCATCAAGCTAGCACTACAATATATCACCAAACTTAAAGCCAATCCTTGTAATCCTGCATACAACTGCGTATTCAATCCTGAATACCAGCAGTTGTATAACTTAAAACCTAAAGCAATTCCACCACTCGGTATCAGACTTCAACAACATGTTGAAGATTCTGATATCGACCTAACAACAATAGCAGAGCACGGTCTGCTTGCCGCTCCGCCATGGCAGCTGGTCAGGCCCCGTGTAAACCTCTCACTATCTACTTATAAAAAATCTAATACAGACCAATTAATATTTCAACAGGCATTTTTTGAACTACGTGATTTTTTCGCAGACTATAAACCAATTTACACTGACAGTTCTAAGGATAGATCCACAGTTGCAGCAGCAACTGTGACTCCTTCAACAACATATGCTTCAAGGATGCATGATGGCAGCAGCATCTTTACTGCAGAAGCTAAGGCCATCCTTAAGGCCGTCCATCACATTAAAAACTCAACCCCTAATAATTACATTATTTTTTCCGATTCACTTTCTTGCCTACAAGCAATTCAAAACTGTAAGAGTGATCACCCAATTATCAGGGATATTTTATTACTTCATAATTCTTGTCTCCAATGCGACATCGTCTTCTGCTGGCTTCCTAGCCATATGGGTATAAGAGGTAATAACAAAGCTGAGTCAGCTGCTAAATCAGCATTAAACCTCAAACATATTTCTCCTACCAAAGTTCCATATACGGATTCCAAACCTGCTATTAAATCTTACATTAAACAACGTTGGAAGTCCCAATTGGACCAACAACATCATAACAAACTTCACACTATTCAACCTCATTTAGGTTACAAATCTCTAATCCTCTTTTACCCGGCAGGAAGCTTGTGTCCTACGACGATGTCGTATTGGACACTCTCATCTTACTCACTCATATTTTTTAAAGGGGGAAGATCCCCCAGTATGTATACCCTGTCAGTGTCCTCTCAGAATCAAACACATTCTATGTGAGTGTTGGGACACTGCACATATCAGGGAAACTTTTTATCCTTCTATTTCAATCAATCAAGTTTTTACTCATTTCGGTGAGCATCGTGTTTTAGATGTTTTGAAGGCTATACACCTTATTGACAAATTGTAAACTTTAACTTTTCATTATCAGCTTTTATTCAACTTGTGATAATACGCTGATGTTTTTGCGGCCTTCGTGCCGTGTTCTGTTTTTCAATAGCAATTTTCTTTTTTAAATTAGGCTAATAAATTTAATATCTCGCATTAATGGCTGCAATACTGCAGAAGCGGCGTTAAACAATAACTCACTCACTCACTCACGCAACAGAATACTGATGTATGTAAGATCACAGTATTTCAATGATCATATTCTTTCCCAGGGCAATTATCCACGAACCCTACATAGCACCAGGTTCACACTGATGGGTACATCAACTGACGTCATTCTTCCAGATCTTGGAACTAATGAAGATGATCTCGCAAACACCTTCGCCCAGTTTTTTCACGACAAAATAGCGATTGCTGTGGATCTCTCAGGAATAGATCTGGAGATATGCAGCCTACTCCTGCTTGTAGCTCAAATATCAACAGTTTCATTCATTTTACAGAAGATGAAACCTTCAAACTTATTAAGAGCTCCAAACCAACGTCATGTTCCCTCGACCCTGTTCCGACCAAACTACTTCTCGGGGTGATCGGAAGTCTGTTGCCAGTGGTTACATGGATAATCAACTTAGGTCTTGAAACTTGTATCGTGCCTAAAGCTTTCAAAACTGCCATTGTCAAACCTCATATTCAGAAGACATCCCTCGACCCTCAAACTTTGAAAAACTACCGACCTGTCTTAAACCTACCATTACTCTCTAAGATCTTAGAAAAAGCTGTAAAAACGAGGATTCCTGACTATCAGGACGCGCATAGCCATTTTGATAAGTTTCAGTCCACTTACAGATCAACACACAGTACCGAATCTGTCCTAAATCGGGTCAATGATTTTCGGGTCAGCGTCGATAATTGTGACTTGGCTTTGTTGGTACTCCTCGATCTGTCCTCGGAATTTGACACCATCAACCATAAGACGTTGACCACATACTTACAACACGACTGTGGTTTTGATGGAGTTGTCCTGAAATGGTTCGGTTCCTATCTAGCTGATCGTTTGCAATATGACTCAATAAATGCTTCAAACTCACACTCAAAAGTACTTGACTGTGGTGTACCTTAAGGATCTGTAATGGGAAAAAATGTGTTCGTCATGTACACAAAACCGATCAGTGAGGTAATCTCATTTCAAACGTCCCCTATCATCTATATGCTGATGACACCCAGTATTCGGATATGTGCAGTGTGGATATTTCATCTCAACAACGATGCATCAGTTACATGGAAACCTGCATACACAATGTTCAGTCTTGGATAACAGGCAACAAATTGTTGTTGAACGCAGACAAAACAAAGGCTATGATGATCATCCCTCCATCCCGCCTTCGGAAGTTTGTACACAACCACATATCAGTTGATGGATGTGACATTAATTTCTCATCATGTCTGCAAAATCTGGGAGTCTATTTGGACACTTCACTGTCCATGGAACAACAGGTGACAGCCATAAAGAGAAAATGCTTTTACCACTTAAGAAACATCGGGAGCATCTCAGTGATGAGACCGCTTGTCCTCTCCAGACAGTCTTCTCGCAGGACCAACTTTCAGAGCAGATAAACCGCCTGCCAGAGTTGCTACCAAGTCACCAAAGCATTGCCACATTAAACCGATCTTAAAATCCCTGCACTGGTTCCCAGTCCAAAAGAGAATTCAGTTTAAAGTATTGACACTCACATACCAATGTGTCAATGGAACAAGTTATCTCTGCGACCTGGTCAGCGAGTATCAGCCAGCCAGAAACTCTGATCCTCTTCGCAATACAATCTCACTACTCCTCAGACAAAACTGAAAACCTTTGGCTGTCGATCATTCTCCAGCATATCGGCACAACTCTGTAACGTACTCCCAATGGAGTTAATGACTGAACAAACTGTTATTATTATTATTAATTACGAGCTTTTATAACTTATCATAGACATACACTGTAAAAAACGTGTTGAGCTATTAAACACAATCGTTACAGGTTTAATGATATACATCTTTAATAGCTTAATAGCTTAACGCAAGAACGATATTTTATCTGATATTTAAAAATAAATAGCTTTTAGACACATTTCTAAACAGACATTACATGTTTAGAGAATGTCTCTGTATGTTGCCTATTTTCCATCTATTCAAATGCAACCCATAATCAACAGTGGTTTGAACTTCAATAGTACCATAATGAATTTCAGGAAAACTGTTTTGTTATTCAGCCGCAGTATTCTAAATGTAGGTAAGAATTAAATTCAAGTCCAAATAAGGTAATGTTAAATGATAAAACGTTTCTTGTTTCTTTGACCTGACAAATATTAACATTTGGAAAAGGTGACACACTAATAATAATGCACTTTATACCCAATATATAATTTTCTAAATTCAAGTAATACATGTATATACATAAAAAACAAAGGCTGAAAATGTTTTGGATTCCCGACCGGTTTCACACTATTAAGTGATCATCATGGGATCTTTATGACGTTGTCTTTAAATAATGTCACAGAACAAAGGGCGCATAACAATGCGTCATCTGTGACGTCATATGTGTACATTCATCACATACATATACTAAGCAGTTTATATCAATAGTTTAAAAAAAATATGTCTTTTCATCGCTGTCTGACATGACTTTGTTATAGGGGATTATTTTAAAATTTGGAGTTTTATTCCCGACGCATTTATCTATATGTCCACTTATTGGAATAAAGACTAAATGAACTAAAATATCTATTACTACAGAGACACTATCCAAGGCAAATCATTGATGACGCCCTTTGCAAAGCTAGGCGGCACAATCGAAATGATCTCCTTAAAATAAAAGAACAAGTACACGAAAAGGTACTACCATTTGTATCCATATTTAACCCTTGAAATCCTGAAATATTCTCTAAAATAAAATAAACGCTCCAACCCTTTGGAAAGGTGATACCTTTAAAGATAAAGGTATCCCATATTAAAACTAAAAAGCAGACCCGGAGTTGAAAACAAATATTGACTAGGGCTGAATTTTATCAGCCAGGATGACAAATCGATTAGTAGGTGTGAATGACCAAATTGTGGTACTTGCCCATATTTATTATAAGGAAAAGAATAATCTTTCAAAAGAGGCCATTTATTCCAGGTACGGCTTAACAAAACTTAATATATTTCAAATATTGCAGTGGATATGGTGAGGATCATATTGGACAAACGTGAGATACTCTCAGATCAAGAATGAGGTTCACTGAAATAAAAATCCACCATAAGCAAATTATGTGAGCGTAAATGTGAAGGTTCTGAATTTTTACCTAAATAAACTATTATCCAAGAAGAGAAACTACAAGTCAAACTTTAGAATTGAATTATTGAAGTTGTAAATGTAGACGTGACTGCAAGTCCACCAGTTGATAATAACGTAGGAGGATGTTAGAACTGTCTGTAGTATGCCTTTCCCTATATTAACATCAGTTTCAGTTTGTCATTAAGCTGTTCAAAACATATTCAAAATACGCCCATTATTGAAAGGAAGCTTGCCAAATTCATTTTTGCAAATGTATTTCAAGAAATTATTCACGGCATTGATCACATAAATGTTATCATGAAAGGGTTATTTAAACGCTAGGTTTGCTTCAGCTCGATATATATTGGCAATGTACTGTAAAGATGGGATCTAAGTTAAAAAAAGAACTATGTTGAAATGCATCGTTAGAGTTTATAGAATGATTATAAGTAATTGATATGTTTTTTTTATAGCGTATGTTTTATTTTAGAGTGAAAGCACTACATTGAAAACCTAGAATTATCGTGTGCAGTACAACTAAAACAAAGGAGCATGCCTATTGATTGAAAGGATGGTTTAATGAAGTATATGCGATACCAGGACAATGGATTTCTAATAACATTGTTTGCATGTAACATGAGAAAACAATTAACTCACAAAGATATCATACATTACATCTGCAAAATGCAAAAGGGATCTGTCTTAACATCTCCATGTGCCTTTGACAACGATTGCCATATAACCTACGATTTCGTCCTGACGCACTGACATCTCTAAAATCTCCACCAAAATGATTTGCATGAATTTACTGTTTGTCTCAACGAACCTGACTGACTTTAATTAGCACTGTTGATTGACAAAGAGGAGAACATGTACAGGAAGGATGAGTCTTTGACATAAAACTGTTAGAATTGGTTAAGTGAACTAATATTTCTGTGTCAAGAACATGTTTTAAATCAAATTGTAGGCAAACACATAACACATGATTTTGACAATTGTAAAAATTCATAGAACCTCTTTCTGCAGCTGCAAATCAAGGGTCTTGAAGTGACAGTCTAAATCAATACTTCAGGTATTTCAGGGTCTTTTAATTTATTATTTTACATCTTCATCATTAACGAATGCTCATTGACATTGTTGTAAACTCTTTCCTCACAAAGGCAACCCCATTTGTTTGATCGATAAATGATGTATCTTCTTATGTTATTTCTACTGGCTACTTTATCAAAGTGGACAACTACTTCTTTGATTCCATTACGCAACTCTGATGTTTAATGCCTAATGTCAGGCGTCGTCCTTTATTGTTACTTTGATAGGCAGGTGTGGATATCAAAGGATGTTTGTACTCTTATGTCATTTACAGTACAATAAAGTTAAGACGTAAAGTATCAGTTACAACAACACAAAACGAATTTATATTTGTGTGACACTCTGTCTTTGAATATCTTCACTAAATGCTACTTTAAGCGCAGACTTTAAACAAAGTATTCTAATTTTGTGTCAGGAAACTTGCACATTGCATATCTTTATCAGACTCATGGAAATTTACAATGCAATTACCTAAGGATTCATTTGTTAGTGTTAAAATTTGGTTGCATATGTTGCCACTGTTTTCCACTTCTCATGTTGTAATGATTTCATCATCTTATGGTTAATAACAGTTCATTCTTTCTATTGAGAGTAATAAGTTAGGTTGTGAAATTATTATGTTATGGTTTAGTGTTCAAAGGATTCATTATGTTTGCTGCGAATGATAACACAATTGACAAATTAGCAGCGCCTAGTATGTGACTGCTGTTCACGTTTGTCTTCTTGTCGATATGTAACTGTCGATATACACAACTGTTTTAGTGACATAAAAAATTCCAGTCTAACATATGTCTCAAAATGTGACCTAGTATTCAAAAGTTAAACAAATTCCATCGTAGATGAATAGCCCAAGGGACGTCCGACATCTTCTCATTATTGACAAGGTATATCCGTTAGATTCAAGATTTATCCCGAGACCATTCTATTAAGCCTCATTTAATAACCTGAAGGGACTCTTGTCTGTCAAATCATTTCTATTATGTTAATGATTCCAGTAGATATATCACGGATATACTAATTAGATCAGATGATTTCATACTGCAAGAGAGTACCTTCTGGCTAAACATTATCTTCACTGCTCAGGGTCTTAGTTGGATATATGTATCATATTGTAGTAAGTAACACTTGCCATTTGTACTTCTTATTGGCTTTTGTGATACTTATTATCAGTAGTTTTATCTTTACTTCGTACATGCAACCTGTTTTGATATCATATATAATTAGGATACATATTCTTTGCATCATCGACATTTTGAATGATAAAGCTGTAATAATAATCAATCATGAACAGCTTCTGTGTCAAATTGAATAATTTTGTTGATCACTGCATCTGCATCTAAATGTAAGTCGTTTTTTTCTGGATTACATGTGCTACATAATGTAATAGGTAAAGAATGTTAAAAAGGTATTTCTTTTGTCTTTTTGAATTCAAATTAGGTATGGCATGTCGTTCATTTCGTGCTATTGCAGACTTAGCTTCCAGTATATCGTCTAATGTCAGCATAACAATCAAACTGTAATTTACTTACGTGTAATTTGTGGTATAGAAGATGTCTTTTGAATGATATTATACATGATTAATGTATTAAGTAATGGTTAACACAAAATAGAAATAATAGGTGGGCGATAAGTGGGAAGATGTGGAGAAATACATAGCAAATAAATTCTTAACAGCCATAAAAGGTATGATTATGCTAAACTAGAATTTAACAGGTGCAGGATCTGTGTAAGACCATCTAAGGTTTGCCACACCATGATGCGTATAATGTAAGATTAACTCCTCAGATAAGAGAGCTTTTAAGATATGAATGCTATTCTCAAAATCTTATGCATCAGAATGACCAAGTTGGTGTGGAGGTAGAATTAAAGGGTACTAATGTTTGGACAGTATGATATTGCAGTTTCATTTTTATAGTAAATAAAACATTTTCATCATGTTGTATGATTTCATCAATCGAATGTTATGTTATAAATGTTTCTAATTTTGACCTCATTAAGGCTAGGGTTACAAAATAACTTCAACATAACCATAATATTCTATTTTAAGTTTTATGGTTAAGTCGAGACTGTTACATGATCAGTCTGATTGTAACACTGTGAGATGCTGTAAGAATTGTATCTAAACGTTAACTTCAGTGGGTTAGATTTTGGTAACATATTCATATTACTACTCCCCAAACTTTCATAGATTATAATTGAAAAACATGCAAAAGGGAAATGTCTCACTAATGCCCATGTACCTTTGACAACGAGTGTCATTAAACATGCCATTACGTCCTAACGCACTGACAATCTCTACCAGGATGATTTGCATGTATTAACTGTTTGTCTCAAAGAGCTTGACGTACTCTAAATAGCACTGTTGATGGACAAAGAGTAGAACATATGAAGGCAGAATGTATCTTCGACATAGAAATGTAAGTATTGTTTAACTGCAGGTAATATTCCTGTGCCAAGAACATGTTTTAGATTAAATTGAAGGTAAACAGGTAGGTATATTCATAATATTTAAAATGAAGCCAACATTAGATTGACATATATTTCCTAAAAAAAAAAAATAGTTAAATATAACATTTGAAAATTGGAAATTTTATTGAGGAAAGGCCAAAAGCTATCCCTACAACAACATGAAACAATATCTCACATCAATAGCATTTGCAGAAACATGTCTGAATTATGTAATTCCTTATTGAGTTGAAATTATTGACCATCAACCTTGGCATTAAATTAACGACTGAAATAAACCAAACCCAAATGATATCCATGGGACCTGTTCCACTTAATTAAACTGTCAAATAGTTCTATCCAAGGTGCATTGACAAATTGAACATGTTTTCTCTTTCAATCAATGTAAACCAATTTCATGAACTTAATATACAGCTTAAATTATATCCCAACTGACGACTTTATATATAGGACTCAGCCTTCCAAACAGTCTCTCCGTCTGAACATGAAGATGCTTGACAATTTCACATCTTCAAACACTTTTTTTTATCAGAATGTCTTGACAATTTAAGATAACGCATGAGTGAAGAAGTTGCGTTTTTTTAAGAATATTGTGACCTAATTGTCAATATGGATTGTAATAATATGTTTGTGTCTGCATCTCAATCAGTATATCTGTTATTATGTAAGTCGTATTTCCTGATTATCTTTAAACCATTATGAACTTTTAAGAAAAGGTTATCATTTACTCATGATACGTCCTTATTATCTATGTCTGTAACATTGTTTTATTGCAGTATTAATTTCCAATGCTTATTCAAATGATGTAAAGCTTGATAATAATATTTTATGGAATTGAATCAAAATGTCAGCACGACGAGCAAACCATATTTTATTCACTTGCAATCTGTGGGGAAGTGTTCTACATGCAGTTTGCGCGCAATGCTACACTGAATTTCAGCGCAGTACCACTTATGGTACTGTTCTACATGCAGTAAGGTTCGGGGGCAATGCTACACTGAATATAACCATAGTTAACTACAACTAATATTATTGCAATATTATTATAATACCAATATATTGCAATACAGAGTTGTGAATATGATTTTCATATCGCAATATATTGCACCAACAAATATTAGGTCAAATTTATTTATTTATCTTGTAAAAGGCACATTTACTGGCTTAACTTGTATTATTTTGAAGAGATAGAATGTGTGTTGAACTTATTACAAATGATCTTACTTGGTTGCGCACATCTTTACTATCCCTCTTCTTACGCTGCTACTTCTCTCTTTACAATTATTTTTCCCCTTACTTTCTTTTTGCTCTCTTGCATACCTTCACCACCTATTAAAACGCTATCCTTCCTGATGTACTTATCTCTACTTTCGGCTGGCTTTTCTTAGTGCTTTCTTGCGCTCTTTCATCTACTTAACTCAGCCTCCAAGATAGCGGTGGCCCATGGGTCAATCCAGTGAAGCATTGGCAACGCTTTAGTGGAGTATATCATCCTGGTATCCCCGGTGCTGTCAGCAGGAGACCCGCTGACATACAGCATTGCCCTTGTTGGTGCTCCGTGGTGGGTGGGGATCCAGATTGATGAATCTCTATAAACCGAACATGGGAAGAACAAGTAAAAAAAAGCGTACTATTTCAACAGATGACAGTCGCTCTTCTGATGAAGAGCCAACTGCATCAACAACAAATGCAACCAAATCAAAATCAAAATCAAAATCCTCTACCTCTCAATCAACTTCCTCATCAAATGCTAATTCATCAACCTCAAGCAGCTGGCCTCGATTTTGGGTCATTTCATCAATTGATGATACACCTCTACGCCTAAATCCCTTCGCCACCGCCAAGACCATCCAAGCGCTGGTCGGTGACGTTAAGGACGTAAAGAAGATTAGGAATGGGTACCTACTGGTTGAAGTGAAATCTCATCAACAGGCAACTTCAATTAAAACATTACAAACCATTGTAGACAAGCCTGTTAAGGCCACACCACACCTGTCACTCAACAGCAGCAAGGCCATCATCCGAGACAAGGATCGGTGTCTCGAGGACTCCAGCGAACAAGAGCTCCTGGATAACCTGAAAAATCAAGCCATTACAGCCGTGAAGCGTTTCACCATCAAGAAGGAGGGTAACATCATCAAAACCCACACCTACCTTCTAACGTTTTCACTTCCCCAGGCTCCACAAATTGTAAATGCAGGCTACTACAAACTCCGCACAGAACTATATATCCCTAAACCTCTCCGTTGCTACCGGTGCCAGAAGTTTGGCCATGGAAGCAACTCCTGCAAAGCGGATGACCGTGTTTGTCCACAGTGTGGCAAACTCGAGGATGAAAGCCATCCGAACATCTGCAAGGAGTTGCCAAAGTGTGCCACCTGTGCTGGCGATCACATGGCCTCCTCCAAGGAGTGCCCACGGTGGCAACAGGAGTCTAAAATCCTGAAAGTAAAATTCACCAACAACATTTCTTTCCCTGAAGCAAAACGCCTTGTTACTGAGGGCCCAAAGCCCTCGTATTCATCCATAGTATCTTCAGCAACTACCCCTAAACGCTCTGTCTCAACTCAGACAGACATTCAGTGGGTGAGTGATCCCCCAACTCAATACAAACTCCGCGATTCAACTTCTTCAACAATAGGTACCATGACATTCCCTCTTCTGTCCCTTACAGAGCCTGTCAAGCCGACAGGATCTAAAATACCTCCAACTACAAACACAAATTCAAAATCATCATCCTCAAAACAAAATTCTAAAAATTCCAAATCCAAAACAGCAAACCGCACTCCCAAAGGCCAGAGAAGTGCGGTAGAGATCTACAACAAGTATGGATCTCTTGACCATGAGTCTGATGACGTCCTTATGGACGCATCAGACACAGCATCCCATAACAACTCCCCCAAAAAGGGACACAGGGCTCGGTCCAAGGACCGTCGTCTTTCTCCTGTAAAACCTCCACCATGAGGCTTTTAATATTTTATTTTATCCTCGCATCTATGGCGATTCTCCAGTGGAATTGTCGAGGCTTTAAGGTCAATTTTAATGAATTGGGCTTGTTAGCCCAACAATACAATCCCCAAGCTATTTGCCTTCAAGAAACTCATCTTAAAGAATCTGATACAGTTGCAATGAGACCATTCACTTTTTATAATTCTATCTCCCCTTCTGCTGATAGGGCTAAGGGGGGTGCATCAATTTTAGTACGTGATGGAATTATCCACAGAGTAATTCCTTTAAAAACCCAATTGCAAGCTGTAGCTGTCAGCTTATCATTATTTAAAACTTTAACTCTCTGTTCTTTATATATTCCACCATCTCAAGATCTAAATATAAAAGATCTTGATCAACTTGTTACCCAATTACCTAAACCTTTTATTATCATGGGTGACTTCAACGGTCACAATCCCCTCTGGGGTAGTAATACTCTAGATACTAGGGGTAAAAGACTCGAAAGTTTCCTCAATCAAAATGACTTGTGTCTATTTAATGATGGCACAAACACATATCTACATCCTGCTACAGGATCTTATACAGCTATAGATTTATCAGTAACTGATGCATCCCTTTTACATGACTTTTCATGGTTAGTCCATGAGGATACATGTGGAAGTGACCACTTCCCCATTGTATTAGAACCCTCATCACCTATTCCCGAGGAGCACAATCCTCATTGGAAATTTTCCAAGGCTGATTGGGGTACATTTTCTACCCTCTGCAGAGAACATATTATATATGATGAAATAATCAATGCAACTGATCCTGTTGAGGCCTTTTCTAAAGGTCTCATTGATATAGCAACTGAAACTATCCCTAAAACCTCGGCAAATCCACGCATTCACAAGCCATGGTTTAATGAAACCTGCGATACTGCCATTAAGGCACGTAAAAAAGCTGAACGCAAGCTCAGTAAACGACCTACAAGAATCAATTTAGATAACTGTCGCAAAGCACGAGCTAAAGCTCGACGCACAGTCAACCAACAAAAACGTGAATCTTGGAGAGGCTATGTCTCTAAGATCAATTCCAGAACACCTATCAGCAAAGTCTGGAATATGATTAGTAGAATTAAAGGCAAAGGTTCCAAATCTACAATAAAACATCTGAAGGTCAATGATGACCTTCTTACATCAAAATCTGACATTGCCAATAAGTTGGCTGAAACAATCTCTAAAAATTCTTCATCTGCAAATTATGTCCCTGCTTTCCAAAAGTACCAAAAGGTACAGGAAAAACGACCACTTAATTTCAAATCTGACAATGGAGAAGATTATAATGAACACTTCTCCTTGTCAGAGCTTAAAACTGCACTTTCTAAAGCTCATGATACAGCAACCGGCCCTGATGAAATCCATTATCAGCTTTTAAAACATTTACCGGAACCTTGCCTTGAGGTTCTACTTCAGGTATTTAATCATATCTGGGAAACAGGTGAATTTCCATCTTGTTGGCACAATGCTACTATTGTGCCAATCCCAAAACCTGGGAAGGATCATACAGACCCTTCCAACTACCGTCCTATAGCCTTAACAAGTTGCGTATGTAAAACTATGGAACGGATGATCAATGATCGTCTAGTTTGGTACTTGGAAACTAATAAATTACTAACTGATATTCAATGTGGTTTCCGCAAACAACATAGTACCACTGATCATCTTGTTCGTTTAGAATCATTTATTCGTGATGTATTTATTAACAAACAACATGCTGTGTCTATCTTTTTCGACTTGGAAAAAGCTTATGACACTACATGGAAGCATGGCATCCTAAAAGATTTATTTGAATTTGGCTTGCGAGGTCGTATGCCTCATTTTATTTCCAATTTTTTACATGATCGCCAATTTAAAGTGCGCGTGGGTTCCACTCTTTCTGATTTCTTTGATCAAGAAATGGGGGTGCCACAAGGTAGCATTTTATCTGTCACATTATTTAGCATTAAAATCAACAGCTTGGCTAAAGTCTTAAATGATCATACAGATGGTTCACTTTTTGTGGACGATTTTGGAGTTTCCTGCAGAGGCAAAAATATGCCATCAATCGAGCGCCAATTGCAACTCTGCCTCAATAAAATCCATCAATGGTCATTGGAAAACGGCTTCAAATTTTCCAAAGCTAAAACATCATGTGTGCATTTTTGCAATATGCGCAAAATGCACAAAGATCCAGAATTATTCCTTGATAAAACTCCAATTAAAGTCGTTCCTGAGGCCAAGTTTCTTGGTCTCACTTTTGATAGTAAACTTTCTTTTATTCCTCATCTTAAAAATCTAAAAGCTAAATGCTTAAAGGCATTAGACCTTTTAAAGGTCGTTTCAAACAATAAATGGGGTGGAGATGAAGAAACTCTTCTTCATCTCTATCGATCACTCATCCGCTCCAAACTGGATTATGGATCCATAATATATGGATCTGCCCGCCCCTCATATATCAAAATGCTAGATACAATCCACCATCAGGGTCTCAGGCTTTGTCTTGGGGCCTTCAGAACTTCACCAGTTGAAAGCCTTTACGTTGAAGCTGATGAGCCATCTCTTGAAGATCGGCGCATCAAGCTAGCACTTCAATATATAACCAAATTAAAATCAAACCCTTCAAATCCTGCATACAACTGCGTATTCAATCCTGAATACCAGCAGTTGTATAACTCAAAACCTAAAGCAATTCCACCACTCGGTATCAGACTTCAACAACATGTTGAAGATTGTGATATTGACCTAACAACAATAGCAGAGCACGGTCTGCTTGCCGCTCCGCCATGGCAGCTGGTGAGGCCCCGTGTAAACCTCTCTCTATCTACTCATAAAAAATCAAATACAGACCAATTAATATTTCGACAGGCATTTTTTGAACTTCGTAATTTTTTCGCAGATTATAAACCAATTTACACTGACGGTTCTAAAGATGGACCCACAGTTGCAGCAGCAACTGTTACTCCTTCAACAACATATGCTACAAGGCTGCATGATGGCAGCAGCATCTTTACTGCAGAAGCTAAGGCCATCCTTAAGGCCGTCCATCACATTAAAAACTCAACCCCTAATAATTACATTATTTTTTCCGATTCACTTTCTTGCCTACAAGCAATTAAAAACTGTAAGAGTGATCACCCAATTATCAGGGATATTTTATTACTTCATAATTCTTGTCTCCAATGCGACATCGTCTTCTGCTGGCTTCCTAGCCATATGGGTATTAGAGGTAATAACAAAGCTGACTCAGCTGCTAAATCTGCATTAAACCTCAAACATATTTCTCCTACCAAAGTTCCATATACGGATTCCAAACCTGCTATTAAATCTTACATTAAACAACGTTGGAAGTCCCAATGGGACCAACAACATCATAACAAACTTCACACTATTCAACCTCATTTAGGTTACAAATCTCTATCCTCTTTTACCCGGCAGGAAGCTTGTGTCCTACGACGATGTCGTATTGGACACTCTCATCTTACTCACTCATATCTTTTAAAGGGGGAAGATCCCCCAATATGTATACCCTGTCAGTGCCCTCTCACAATCAAACACATTCTCTGTGAGTGTTGGGACACTGCACATATTAGGGAAACTTTTTACCCTTCTATTTCAATCAATCAAGTTTTTACTCATTTCGGTGAGCATCGTGTTTTAGATTTTTTGAAGGCTATACACCTTATTGACAAATTGTAAATTTTAACTTTTCATTATCAGCTTTTATTCAACTTGTGATAATACGCTGATGTTTTTACGGCCTTCGTGCCGTGTTCTGTTTTTCAATAGCAATTTTCTTTTTTAAATTAGGCTAATAAATTAAATATCTCGCCGCTAATGGCTGCAATACTGCCGAAGCGGCGTTAAACAATAACTCACTCACTCACTCACTCACAAATGATCTTTTTAAACATCTGAAAGTTATTATCAAATGTGTCATGTTTAAACTGCAAAAAAGAAGAATAAAAGTTGAATATAGAGTTCATTTTGCATGTTGCAATATCATTGGCACTAGTTAAAATGGTATTTAGAAAAATATCTCATTGTCAGATGATCTTGTGGTACGTATTGCAATACATGACAGTTCAGCAATATGTATTGAAATAAGCAAATTGAGGCAATACACAGCCCTGTAACAATCATGACTCTGTGGTTCCAGCTGATACGTGCAGGTTACACTGTAATGCATAGCCGCATGGTAGTGCAGGCTTCCCCCCTGCCATAATACATCGTGATAAAAGTGAAATACTCTTGAAGGCGACGTTAAATCCCAAATCACAATGCCATCCATGATTCGCTAATTCAAACCAATGTTCGCAGGTTTCACCACAATGCATAGTCACCATGGCGTTGCAGGCTTACTCTCTGCAATAATACTAGAAGTTGTGAACTACTCTTGAAAACGGCGTTAAACCCTAAGTCACCTCAACTCAATACCAATGGTCGGCTAGTTCCAACAGATGCTCACAGCTTTTACCACAATGCATAACATCAGGGGCAATAGAAACTTTACCAAAATAGTGTTTTCAAAAGTTGAAACTAGTTTCAAATCGATTTTTTAATATCAAAATATGTCACAACACTGCAACTTCATAAATACCGAGAAAAAATTCATGCTTCTAACCAAATATGACTTTGTCACACGAGTAAAATGGTATGCGTTAATATCGTACCAAACTGTATAAAAACAACGAATCTGCATGAACGAACACAACACGTGACATGCCGAGACCTACCACAGAGAGAGAGAGAGAGAGAGAGAGAGAGAGAGAGAGAAGAGAGAGAGAGAGAGAGAGAGAGAGAGAGAGAGAGAGAGAGAGAGAGAGAGAGAGAGAGAGAGAGAGAGAGAGAGAGAGAGAGATACGCTGCTCGTATCTTCAACTGCACCCGCACTAAGATAAGTAGACTGCCAACACGAATGGCACAGACAGATGGGACCTAGGACCGGCCAAGAAGTGGAAGATCCAGGGTCGCAACCGCAAACGATGACCGCTACATCCGTACGATTCACGTACGCAATCATGTCGTCACAGTGACGTCATCAGCAGCAATAGCGTAAAACCGTGTTATCAGCAGAAGGACAGTGGTCAGACGTCTTCGTGAATAGTATTCGAGCGTACGGGCCCTTTCGCGGGATGATGCTAAGCTGAAGTGACCGCCGTGACCGACGTTAATGTCACCAATGGGCAAGAATGGTACAGCGGTGGCAAAACAGGAACTGGCAAAGAATTTTTTTACAGACGAAAGCAGGTTTCAGCAACACATAGCTGATGACCAAGGGCCTGTTTATCGTCGGAGAGGAAATATAACGTTGTGTTGTGTCCAGGTCGCTGTGCCATTCGGCGCAGGTAGCGTCAAGGGACCACACAACCGAACTGGTTGTCTTTGACCGTTATAAGAAAGCCCAAGGCTACATCGACACCGTTTGACGTCCTATAGTGCTCCCTTACCTCCTGAAAAGTCCAAGAGTAATCCTCCAACAAGACAATACTAATCCCCACACAGCCAGAGAACCTAGAGACTTCCTTGCAATGGCAAGGATCACCAGATTTATCACCGATTAAACACTTGTGGTATCATTTCGACAGGCAAATAAGGCAGAGAAATCTACTTCCATTAAATCGGCTAATGTTAACCCAGGCACTCATGGAAGAATGGCAAGCCATCCCCAATGACGACATCAGGCGCCTTGCAAATTCGGTGTGTCGACGTGTGCAGGCCTTATTCAAAGCAACGAAGGCCATACCAGATACTGACAATTTTCTAGTGTTCCCTTTCTGAATAAAACCGTTCTATGTAGGCTCTAAATGACTTGTTTAATATTGCAAATTGACCTTTACCCCCAGTGCCATTCATTGCATACTACAGCATTAACCGTACGTGCAACCTTTTCAAAATTTCGATCAAAACATGGTCAGTTAAATTGTCTTTAAAAACGAATATCACATTATTTATGTGACATATCTGATAATGTTGGTAAAGTTTCTTTTGCCCATGAGTTTAGTGTATATGTAGAATGTTCAAATGCCATTGTTAAGCAACTTACAGCTATTCATGTATATATGTAAAATCCTTTCTTTTCATGTTCTCTATTCCAGGAGGATGGGTGCAATATGTCATTGTCAGGGGATTATTAGCATCGACATGTGCAGTGCCGAACAACAGACCATATCCGGGATACCTGCTACTAACCCAAACCCTAATTCTAAGTAAAACAGCATCCACTGATCCATATGGACCCGGATCACCATGTTCTTGATGAGTTCCACTTGATTCTTAGACATTCTTCTTTAGATATCGAACAAATATATAATTTCGCTTTCCCTCAAAGTCAGGCACCAATCTCCAGCACTGACTGTACCAACAGGTTGTTTACTTGACACAAAGAAGTCTTGACTGAGTGGATATGATGTTGGTATTGAAAATGCTGGCGAGTGGTGCCTGACTTTGCGGGCGAGGGTTTGAATCCCCCAAGGGACTAGTTCGAAATAAAGATAAACAATTTATACTATTACAGACATTGTGATCCCAATGTAACAATCTTATATCAACATAGTGGTATGACTGTCACATATAAAAAAAAAACCGGTTTCTAAGGTATTGTTAAATCCAGATTTTGAATCCAGAGAACTGAATGAATATCATGGTTTTCGAAATAAATCTTTATACTAATTGATAATTAATCCTGTATACAACATGCAGTGTTTGGTTAGATAAGGACATTTCGATCAAATAACTATTTTGAAGCTTGAGAATTTCAAACAGATTGTAATTATGCCCCTGTCAGTATCAACATGATTGAAACGTGGATATTGATATGCAATAATTACATAATGTCACAAGTAAATTAACGAAGGTTATATGTATATTCTCTTACTTTTTTAAAAATGACGTTATGTTTGTTTTAAGCTAATCTGCTGAATAAGTATGATCAGATTATTATTTCAGTATTTGAAAGTCAAAGTGTATCTTATAAATTAGGAAAGAAATGTTACTGTTAGATCTATGCAGACACATTAGTTATGAACAAAGATACAAATGATTATTGGGTCTCATAAAACACAGTCATATCACTTCTCATCTTCTACGCTATCAAATAATGAAATATTAGAATCACTGTTAGTATATTAATGTTAGTAATTTGTCATCTTTAGGATTTCAAATGTCAGCAATGGAATAAGGTTTCTGTAATAATGGCATCTAATTGGAGCTATTTCCATGGCAACATTATGTTAAATATATATGTACCTCTTCTAATGTTTAGTATATTCAATATATTTTTCAATGATTACATCACCTATCACCAGTTATAACCTCAATCAGGGATGTTTTCATGTTGAAACAAACTTGCCAACTCCCTGTGGAGTATAACCAAAACTCATACTACCAACTAACAAATATGACTCCTTTCTACTTCACATGTTGGTGGAATTTGACACTTACACTCGGAGAGTGGTCACTGCTAATACATATACTATGGTGATATGCGGAAGAATTTACATGCTATACACACAAAAAAGCCTTTCTTCATGGAATACCCATCCCGAAATAAACAAGTTACATAAGTACGTTTCCTTTTAAGTTTTATTATCCCCCTCCATGAAGTGGAAGGGGGATATAGGTTTGGGCTCCGTTCGTCCGTCCGTCCGAGATAAAAGGGACAGCTTTCTCAGAATCCGTTTAAGATAGGGTTACCAAATTTGATGAGTTGCTTGAGGGCATGAATACCTTGATGGAGTTCGAAAATGAGAAGCGTGCAATTATTTTTTCCGGAGTTATTGCCCTTGTTCCGTATTTTTGGACTTTGTTCATGGTATCTCCAAAGTCGACAGTTTTTCTCAGAAACTATTTAAGATAGGAGAACCAAAATTGGCATGTTGCTTGAGGGCTAACATACCTTGATGGAATGAAAATGAGTAATGCACAATTATTTCGAATTATTGCCCTTTTTCCAATTTCTTGGCTCTTGCGGGGGATGTTGATGACTATGTCTTCTTGTTGAGATATAATATGATATGTAAAAACAAGATTTGAATTGTAAAGCCATAACGTTAATTTAAAGGAATCTTTGTCAATTAACTCAGCAGATTTCTAAATATGGGTACCATGTAACTTACACCAAGTTTTGTATCTGACGCTGCTTTCTTCATAAAAGACCATCTGAATACCATAAGCTTTAAACTACCTGATACCTATAATAAAACTAGCGGCAACGATCTAGTGATCAGTAACTAGTCCGTGATCTCAAACTACTAAATCTAAATATGGTCTGGGAAATAGAAAACCATATGTTACATTAAGGTATTTAATTTTCTTTTAATGACCATTTGTTAATGAATACTGGTTTTTATAAAATAACTCTATGTCAATAATAGTACACCAGTAACTAAACTGGTGATCATATTTAATGATTTTAACCAAACGAAAGCGAGGGAAATAAAAATAAATATAAAATCACTATAATGATGAAAATTACCAAGGTTCATGAAGGAATATAAGCATATGTGCATCAAAATGATTTACACATCATGTAGATGTGCCTTTTTGGTGATTGAACTTTTATAATAAATTCTGTTTCCATGTCAATAGTTTGGACTTTCTCTTTTAAAAGAGTATTACCTTGAACTGAATTGGGGGAAGGGGGAGATTTCTGTTTGTTCGAGTGAAAACGCCTTCTAGTTTTCATCCTTTGTTATTTAATATACAGTTTATATATGTAGCATTCCAAATTTCCTTTGCATTAAATCGTATGAAAAGGCACCGACTAACGATAATAAAAAAACGTGTTTGTTCAAGGCAACACAGAAAACATCCTGAACACTGAACACGAACGTGCTATTTCAAAAGATCTTCAAATGAATGAGAATTATTTTGCCTATGGTTTATGAGTGTGATCGCATTCAGATCAAAGCATTCCTGCAGTGCCAATTTCACTCAACAGATACTAAAGAGGAAATGAAGCTGGATCGGTAAACCTCAAGGGGAACCGCCATATACATCGAGCAGTATCTGTCAAGCATCAAACTGGAACCTGTGGGGGAAATGAAAAAGTGGATGGCACAGAAACAGCTTGCGCCATACACAGATGGGGAGGAAAAGCTGCAAGAAAGATCTTGTAGGAGAGATAGAGAACATTTATCTCTGAGCTAAGTTGGAGAGTTGCCCAAGATTGTCTATGCTCCTTTAGGCCTTAGTAGGCTAGTGAGTAAGAGAAGGGCCAGTAGGTCAATTATACATCCTATCCTAAAACGAAGGAAATACCCGCCAGGAGTTACATGTATTGAGACAGGAGGTCATTTTAGTTGTCATTGAATATGGAATAGTAGATGTTTTCATACATAAATTCATGAAGACGTTATTCACAGGAAATATATACGTATACAGGATATGTTTGCATCTGTGTTGGATTAATTGCGAGCTGTTATATCTTATTATTGACATACATATAAAGAAAAAGATAATTGATCACACATCTGTACATCAATATAACATCAATAAAACGTGATGGCAATATATACAGATGTCCAGCCATTAGACATGTTACATGATACATGTAGGTATTGGATGTCTTTGTCGTGATTTGTGGTATTGAACATTGATATTTTAAAAGAATCAGATCAATACATTTAACTATGTGTCATGTTATATTATGATATATCCAAATATCTTTTCTGATTGTTATGGACCCTGAAATAACTTCAGATGAGAGGAAACATAAGCCTACATATCGCAATCTATCTCATACGGTGTCTGTGATGATCAGGTGCCCGTAACTGCACACACATGATCAATACATTTGTATACAGAAATTCATGATAGGCGATCTGTATGTATGTTTAAACTTTTTGTTTACTCTGGCATTTCTATCTGCCAAGGTGTGATACATGCATACAACACACATTCTTTCTTGACTCCCGGACATCCCAGATACCAGACATAACAGGAACTTCTACCTGTATATACTGTTGATCTCAACGAGCCTCACCATGCTCTTTATAACACTGGGATAGACGCAGAGGAGAAGTAGGGAGCTACTGCGACTTCCAAAGTGCGTGTATTTTTAACATCTTATCATATCTTTTCGTCAAAGATTGATTCATAAATATATACAGATAATAAAGACTGAAATCTGGACACTATAAACAATAAAGTTGATGAAACACGATAAATACCGTTTGTGAAAAAAATTTCATATCGGAGTAAAGAAATGTCGAAATAAAATGTTACACGTTATGTGATGTCTATTTCCAATGTTATAGCATGTATTTATTTGTTCTGTACTTTCATTTACTAAATCATTGTCTTGTATAGTTGTTATTTTATCAACCTAAATTAAGCTTCTATTTAAAATGTGTATCTAGTCTTATCACATTGAACAATAAAATACAATCATATCCTCAACTAGATTTAACAAAGTGGATAACTACTTCTACAATCTAAAATGCCTATCGATGAGTTGTTGTATGTTGTATATAAGGACTGTGTTACACAATTATGAATTAAACGCATGCAATGATTTCCAATTGCTGGCCTAAGCATTTCAATGGACATATATTGTTTTAGATTATGATAAGCTGCATTCGTTCATTGTTGGCTGGACTGTTATGTGGTTATTAAGTAGCTCTGACCGCGACCGTTTGACCGTTTAGGCGATGTTATTCAATATAGTTCATTCCATCAACATATTGCCTCAGGCAATGATATTTCATTAGTTGTCTGTATTCTGTTGATCTTGAAGATAATAATACAGACATAGAATACCAAGATAATGATGCATCTCTTTTCGGGATGTAGACGTTGTAGCCCGATTTTTACAAATTATTTTTTCTCTCAAATTTGTCCTTTTTTTTTATTAACGTTATTGTTATCTTATAAAAAATATCATTATATGACTCAATAATTCCTATAGATAGAAAACGGTAATCTGTATCGGACGAAAACGGTGCGACGTATAAAGCGAAACTGTTGTGGAACTCTTCATTGTGAGAGATCCATGCCAGTTTGCAAGTTCAAACAGCAAGATGGTTGACCATTCCATTATTGTACCATATTAAAACTCCACTCTCGAGTGTTAAGGTATCGCGACATTAGTCAGATCACTTGAACTACCCATAAACGACCATTTTTATATGAACCTCTTAAAATGGTCGCTCGAATGGAAATGGACTCGCATGGTTTAACCAAACCATGTGCGTTCATTTTAGAACGATTTTTTCTAAGGTCACTTATTTCACTAAGAACGATGTATTACAGCTAGCCTTAAATATGTATTTGTGGCTGGTCTGCTTCGATGATATAGTCAAAACAAGCTACTCATCTATGCAAATGGGAAATATCAAAGTCAGTGACTTGGCCTGTAATCAACAAGTAGACACAACAAATATCACACATATCCTACACTTTTTCCTAAGTTTGTAAGCTATGCTATGTTTCTTAAATGTATATTACATATCTTAATCTTGGACTATTATAACTTAAAAATATGAAAATCAAATCCAAAGCAGATATTGTCGGATAGGAACATATTCATGAAAAAGATTTAATGATAATTATATTTGGAAACACAACTTCTTTATTCTGAGAGCATATAGGAAATTGGTATAATCTATGAATTATCCAATAATCCGCTTTATTTAACTTCCAACTTATCAAATGCCTCCAAAATAAACTGTTTTAAGTGATAAAGTGCGAACATTGAATCATGTTGTACTTGGGTGGTTTGACTGATGAGTAAAAGGTAGCATTGAATAAATGTTTCAACACATCAAAGAATCTAGAGATGAATTCGATGTATATCGGTGAGTTCTATATAAACTGTGATGTACAGATTTTCCGATTTCACAAAATGTTAAGAAATCATTTATTTAATATTGATAAAATGTCAACAGTTGCTTCCAGTACCGAGTTTCCTTTCAAAATATGTTATTTTAAATTATAAGTAATATCCCGCTATCACTTGAAATTGTATTTAATGTTTGCTTGGAATATCAAACATATTATATATCTCTTGAGAAATATTTCAAAAGTAATAAAAGTAAGTGGTCTTTTATGCTTTTATTCTTTTATTCAGAGAAATCTCATATAGAAACATCAAAGTGAAACATTTGAATGATAAAAACCCCGTCCCAAACAGCACAATTTAAAACATAAAAACTGTCCCCCGAAGGTAGATTTAATATCATTAGTTATGATGATTGTTCATTACAAACTTCGTAGGCAGCGAAACCATGGTAAGATAAATGGTAAACCAAGAGTTTTCATTTACTTGTATACTGTATGTAGTTGAAATCGGAAATGGGATTCAGAAAAGTTAGTAACAGACCATAAGATGCTTTCAACTGTAGTTCATGTATGTATGTAGCTCAAAGTAAATCTTCAGGATTTTGTTATATTCTCAGACAACGTTAATTTTAATCACATTACATCAAATAAAAACAATGAGCAAAGTATATAGCAAAATATAGAAGTTGTGTGAACACACATTATTTGAAATATAGTGACACTGGTACTATACCTTCGTTGTAGCATTGGATAATAAGACAGAACGTTTATTAAGATACTTAACAGCACTATGTTATATCAATGGATCATCCACATCCTAATATCAGTTAAAAATACAGATACACAGTGTTTTACGTATCAGTCAAATATGTAAATAAATCTTTGATTTTGTCAATGATTAGGACTTAAACAATTGTTTTTTACTAATAAAAATAAAATTTTGGAGCTTCCGAAAAATTTTCAACATATGAAATCGCTGTCACCTCTAATGTAAAGCATAGAATACACCCTATTCTGTCTGTTTTTATAGAATTAGATATTCATTCGAAAATTATAGAAATGAGACGATAATGAAAAAGTAATATTCAAAAACAATTAATATATTTTATCGAAATATTCAAGAAAACGTTATGATCAACAGAAATGTGTGATGTATTTGAGTTCCTCTTAATCATACATTTGGTATTTAGTCTTGAAACCTTTCTCTCTAAAATTAAGTTCATTACAACAGTCTCCCACTTCATAAATGATCTTTAAGAAACCCGTAATAATTAATGTCACCCAGTTCTTTTTTGCAAAATTAATTAAGCCTTTATTGTAAATTTATTAAAATCAAATAGGTTTCGCTGATGGAAAGTGAAAGTTGTTTGATATATAATAAAGTTGCACAATGTATATGTGCCATTTAGAGCAAAAAAACAAAAGGTCTTTATTTTGAAAATCATATTACAACTATTATCTGTGAGTACACATCTCGATTGTAACACAGATGTCTTATAATCTAAAATACACAAATTTAAACTTCTGTTACTATAACAGTTGTTAAAACTACTTATTAGTTGCCATGAACCTGAAAGTTTCCTAAAAGCTGCTGAATGGGTTTATATTGACATTACATATCTGTATATATCGTTATGTATGGGTATCTATCTTTATCTTCAAATGTATATGTATCTATATCTATCTGTATAGCGACTGACTGTTAAACGACAGTGCTGTCGAGGCAATATTAATGAATATGCGAATGTGATATGCTATCAACAGTAATGAGATGAATATCAGTACAAACAAGAAATGTTCCTGTCCTAATCTAAATATCAAATCAGCCATAAACAGTAATATAGATGATACCTTGTCAAGGTCAATCAGCCTCTATAACTGGTAGTTTCAGGGTTAAGGTAGGACATTAAGGGGATACATTGCCGTTCTTATGAACATAGAGACAGTGTAAATCTATGTGCTTTGTAAATGCGGACGTGACTGAAAGTCCACCAGTTGATAATAACGTGGGAGGCTGTTAGAACTGTATGTAGGGTGGTTTTCCCTATATTGACATCAGTTTCAGTTTGTCTTTTAGCTGTTAAAAACATATTCAACATAGGATTGTAGGCAAGTGTGCCAAATGCATTTTGGAAGATGTATTTGAAGAACATATTCACTGCATTGAACACATGATTACACGTAATCATGAAAGGGTATTCAAAAGCGTGATTTGTTCAGACCATTATCTATTGGAAATTTGCTGCAAAGATGGGATCTAACTAAGTAAAACTATGTTGAAAACGCATCGTTAGAGTTTATAGAATGATTATAAGTAATTGATATGATTTGGGTCTTCAGAGTCTATGTTTTATTTTAGAATGAAAGCAGTGCATTGAAAACAACAAAATATCGTATGTTAATGATGATGTGCAGTACAACTAAAACGAAACATTCCTAATGACTGAAATGATGGTTTAATGACATACATGCAATACCAGCGAATGGATTTCTAATAACATTGTTTGCATGCGACAGGAGAAAAACAATTTACTCTCACAAAGATACCATATATTATATCTTTAAACAGCAAAAGGGAACTGTCTTTACATCGCCATGTGCCTTTGACAACGATTTGCCTTTGACACCTACAATTTCATCCCGACACCTTGGCATACATACATACATACATGAAAACATTTGTATAGCGCTGATTCCAGCAACATTGTCACTGCTCAGCAGCGCTTTGAGTAAAGCTACAAAGAAAAGTCACATTTAATCACATATTACGAAGGGAATGCTTCTTGGAATAACCAAGTCTTCAGATACGACTTGAAGCACTCCAGGTCTTCAACAGATATCAACTGAATGGGCAGTTTATTCCATAGGCAGGGTCCAGCAATTTGGAACGATCGATCGCCGTAGGTGCGAGATTTTGATGAAGGTGGTTTCAGGAGGCATTGATCTTCAGATCGCAGACTTCTGTTCGGTTGGTATTTTACCAACATGCTAGAGAGATATCCAGGTGCAAGATTGTTCAGACATTTATGAACTAGCAAGAGTACTTTGTATTTGATCCTGTACTTCACCGGAAGCCAATGAAGCTCCTTCAGGACTGGCGTTATGTGTTCACGCCGTCTGGTACGAGACACGGCACGTGCCGCCATGTTCTGAACACGCTGTAGGGAACTGACAGTATGTTGCGGAAGACCATACAACAGTGCATTGCAGTAGTCTAAACGCGATAGAACAAGTGCGCGCACAAGAGCAGATGCAGTACTTTTGTTTATATATTTCCTTATGAGACCGATGTTGCGTAGGTGGAAATATGATGACCTGTAAACCGTGTTAACATGGGAATCCATGGACATCTTCGAATCAAACGTTACACCCAGATTTCTGGCTTCCTGACTAGGGGTGATGACGTAACCGTCGATGTTGATTGATTGAAGAGAGATGTGTTGTCTAAAGCGTTTCGGACTGATAACTAGAAATTCGGTTTTGTCCCCATTCAGTTTTAGGAAATGTGACGTCATCCAAGATTTGATTCTACCGATGCAGGTCTCCATAGACAGTATAGAATCCACAACTGACTGATTGTTCAAAGGTTGAAAAGCAATATAGAGTTGCGTATCATCGGCGTAAAGGTGGAAACTGAGGTTAAATGGCCGTATGATATCTCCCAGAGAAGACGTGTATATGGTAAATAACAATAACAAGTACACCATATTGAAGTGCTCTCGGTTCGGATGAATGATCGCCTATTACGACACATTGGCTCCTGTTTGACAGATAAGATTTCACCCACTCCAATGCAATACCCGTGAGTCCAACCTTTGTCTTCAGTGTGTCAAGGAGAATTTCATGATCGACCGTGTCAAAGGCGGCCGATAAGTCAAGGAGGACTAAGATTGCAGCTCCGTTGTTGTCAAGAGTATGCAAAATGTCACCCTGTACCTTTAAGAGTGCCGTTTCCGTGCTATGAAAGGCGCGGTATGCCGATTGAAGGGGCTCTAGACACTGTTGTTCTGCGATATGCTCTTTTAACCTTGTTGCAACAACACGTTCCAAAAGCTTCGACACGAACGTCAAATTTGAAATAGGACGATAGTTTCGGAGTTGGTCTTTGTCAAGATTGGGCTTTTTCAAAAGAGGAGTTATTATCGCTTTCTTCAGAGATGCTGGTACACATCCTCCACCAAGAGAAGAGTTGATAACATGTGTTGTGAAGGGGACAGAGATATCAGGGATAGATTTGAACAGCCACGTGGGCATATCTGCAATCTCTATCTGGATGATGTGCATGTATTTCCTTTTAGTCACAGCCTTAACACTACTCCAAATAGCCCCGTTGAAGGACAAAGAGGACCACACGTGAAGGCAGAATGTGTCTTTGACATAGAGTTGTTAGAATTGGTTAAGTGAAGTTAGATATCTGTGCCAAGAACATGCTTAAATCAAAATGTAGATAAACACATGATTTAATTCGGATTTTGAAAATTGTTATAATTTATAGAACCCTTTTCTGGAGCTGGCAATCAAGGGTCTTGATCTGACATTCTTAATCAATACTTCAGGTATTTCAGGGCATTTCATTCATTATTTTACATCTTCATCATTCACCACTTCGAATTGAAATTGGTGTAAACTCTTTCCTCACAAAGGCAAACCACATTTTTGATTGATAAATGATTTATCTTCTTCCGTTATCCCTACTGACGACGCTACTTTATCAAAGTGGACAACTACTTCTTTGATTCCATTACGCAACTATGATGTTTAATGTATAATGTCAAGCGTCGTCCTTTATTGTCACGTTGATTGGCAGGTGTGGATTTCAAAGGATGTTTGTACTCTTATGTAATTTACTGTACAATAAAGTTAAGACGTAAACTATCAATTACAACAACACAAAACGCATTTATATTTGTGTGACACTCTTTCTTTGAATGTCTCCACTAGATTCTACTTTAAGTAAACTTTAAACAGCGTGTTCTAATTTTGTGTCAGGGAACTTGCACGTTGCATATCTATATCAGACTCATGCAAATTTACAATGCAATTACCAAAGGATTCATTTCTTACTGTTGAAACGTGGTTGAATACGTTGCCACTGTTTGCCACTTCTCATGTTGTAATGATGTCATCTCCTATGGTTAATAACAGTTCATTCCTTCTATTGAGACTTACAAGTTAGGTTGTGAAATAGTATTATGTTATGGTTTAGTGTTCAAAGGATTCATTATCTTTGCTGCAAATGATGACACAATTGACAAATTAGCAGTAGTATGTGACTGTAGTTCACCTTTGTTTTCTTGTTGATATGTAACTGGAATATACAGGTGGTTGACATTCACAAATTCCAGTCTCACATATGTCTCTAAATGTGAACAAGTATTCCAAAAGTTAAACAATGTCCATCGTAGATGAATAGCCCCAGGGACATCTGACATCATTTCACTATTGACAAGGGACATCCTTTAGATTCGAGATTTATCACGAGACCATTCTATTCACATTAAGCCTCATTTAATTACCTGGAGGGAATCTTATCTGTCGCATCATTTCTATTTTGTTATCAATTCCAGTAGATCATGGATATTCTAATTAGATCAGATGATTTCATACTGCAAGAGACTGCCTTCTGGCTAAACATGATCTTCACTTCTCAGGGTCTCAGTTTGATATATGTATAATATTTCAAGTATAATTTACTATTTACATTTCTTATCTGATTTTGTGATACTCATCATCAGTAGTTATATCTTTTCCCTCTTACACATAATCTAGCTTGTGTTTGTACATAATTAGCTTACATTTTATTTGTATCATTAGCATTTTAAATGATATGGCTGTTACAAATTATCAAGCATGAACAGAATAGTTACAGAACAGAACATATGATGCAGGATGTATTGTTGAATTGCCAAGAAAATGGATGTAATAGGCGATAAATTCGAAAATGTGAGGAAAAACAGAGCTAGGAAGTTCTTATCAATGTTTGAATAATTTGCCATTTATACTTCTTATTGGCTTTTGTGATAATTGTTATCAGTAGTTTAATCTTTACTCCGTACATGCAACCGGACTTGATTTTATATATAATTAGGACACATATTCTTTGCATCATCGACATTTCGAATGATATAGCTGTAATAATTATCAATCACGAACAGCTTCCGTGTCAAACTGAATAATGTTGATGATGACATCTAAATGACTATCACTTCTTCTTTATAAGGTTTTGTATACTTTATCAGTATCACAACGAGGACTGGCAAATTTGCTGAAATTCCGAATGTTAAATGTAAGTAGTTTTTCTTGAGTACATGTTTTATATAACTTAATAGCTAGGTAATGAATTCAAAAAAGTTATTGGTCACTCGTGTGAATCCTAATAAGGTATGGTATGTCTTTTATTTTGTGTTATTGCAGAAGTAACCTTCAGTATTTGGTCAAATGATGTAAAGTTTGAAATTAATCTTTTATGGAATTGAATTCAAATGTCAGCAACGAGCAAACCATAATTTATTTACGTCCAATTTTGGGTAGAGAAATTGAATGATATCATACGTGATTTATTGTAGAACAGAAAAAAATGAGGTAATAACTGGGTGATAAATGGGAGGATGTGAAGAAAAAAACAGCCATAAAGGCATGATTTCAGTTAGAATTACACAGATGCAGGATATGTACAAGATCATCTAAGATTTGGTACACCATGATGTTAGTGTAAGATTATCGACTTTTTAGATAAGAGTGTATTTAACATCTGAATGCTATTCTCAAAATGTCAAGCCACTGAATGACCAAGTTGTGTTGTGGGTAAAATGGGTATGGCAGTATAATGTTGTGTATGTTTGATTTTTTTTTTTTAGATCAAATAAAACCTGTTTCTTCACATTGTGTGATTTTATCAGTCACATGTTATTTTAGAGATGTTTATAGTTTGGTTTGGCTTATAAAATAACTTCAATCAAATGTTCTGCACAGCAAAAATTACTGAGAATCCTGAGATCTGGAAACCAACTGTAAACTGGGTAATAGGGGTATCTAGAATCCATATTGGATTCTATAATATTTAGTATTTCCATAATGGAAACGAACAGGAAACTCTGATTATGTATTTCCTGTTGATTTCCATTCCTGGAAATAGCAATCAAACTATAATTTGGAGTTTCATGTTGGTTTCATTTCCTGAAATGTTGTATTAAAAGATTCCATTAAATGGAAACCAACATGAAACTGTCAAGTGTATTTTCATATGTTGGTTTTCATTCCTGAAATGTGTATTCAAAGATTCCATTAAATGGAAAGCAACATGAAACTGTCAAGTGTAGTTTCATTTTGGTTTCCATTCCTGAAATTGACATTCATAGATTCCATTAACGGAAACCAACATGGAACTATCTAGTACAATGATCGGACAAGCTGGATAAAAAATGAAATGAATTATGAACTATATACGGGTGAAAGAATGACAAAAATATAAATTATAAGGTCAAGGACTATTAAATGAAAGGTGTCATTGTGTTGTTGTGTATACCAACTGCCTATCGAATTTAATAGAAATGTATTGTCTTGTGTTATTTATTGTTTTACTATTTTACAAATAAGCAATACAAATATCTATGCTCAAGCCTAAATTTCAGTGAGCAACCTCAATTTTACTCAAATAGATGGAAGTCAAATACATGCTCTCCAGTAGTAACGCCTTACTGCTATAATGAGAGAGTCGCATATGGGGATAATTGACGCTAGCCACGGCCCGGCCCTTCTGACTTAACAAAGGCCTTTGTTTCACCATTCACCCAATTGCCGCCAAATTTGTCCATTTGCCGACTTCAGTTATCATGATAATCTGTGACTTAATGGAGAAATGGCAAGGATATCAAAATCATGTCTGGTGGGTAGTGAACGTCAATGCCAACAACAGTTGTCATTCAAGGAAGGCCAAACTTCATGATGTCTCTACAACCATGCAGGTATAGTGCGCATTTCATGTACTACAGTATAGCTCATATTTTTCTAATCGTTTTTCGCCATATGCCAACGATTGAAATAACTGATTAAATTGTAAAAATGATCAACTATCTTCGAAATACTGTGGCTTGAAAAATAGAATAATTGTGATATGTATCAGGGCACACCCTGTATGGCATCATTGCAGAATAAAATGATAAAATAATAGAAACTAGCATTAAAATAAACTACCCCATTGATTTAGAAAAATGAAATTGTTCTCAAGGTTTAACACTAAAATTCGCATACAAGAACTTATTTGGTCATTATATATAAAAAATGTAAAAAAAAAAACAACAGAGATCTTCCAAAATGTTAACAAATATACAAGACTGAATATATTTAAAAAGTTAACACAATGCTACGTTCAGAATTATCAGACAGCAAATGTATTACAATGTATATATATGAGAATATGCACCATTTGACTATATTAAACAAATCACAGTATGTAAAACATTTCTTTATATTTACCCTGTCACATGATATATAAGAAAGAGTTTGGTAATATAATTTAATAGTTTATGTACTCCGATTTATGTTATGTTCCTTAAAAGTGCACAGGTATTACATATCAAATAAATAATTATTTCAATATTTATAGAATCAATACAACTAGTCTGCACTTTCTTTATTCACTAAAATTTATAAATGATTTCATGAAAAATACATTCTCAAAATCGACAGCTACAGTTGTTGTACTAAATATGTGTTTGTATGTCATGCATACTATGACCTTAAATTAGAATATACAAAATGTCCTTTGAATATTCCTGTTTCATTTATTAATTAAATTAATACTTACTACATCAGCACCCCACACTTACCAAGGCGATAGATGATCCTTTATCTCAACCTACAACAGGTATATATAACAAATACGAACAAATCAATCCTGATATGCAGCAATGTCCTGTTATTCACATCAAATTCAATTGATGGTTGTTTGCTGGATCATGTATGAAGTAATTTATATAAATAATGCAATCTCTCAATGTGTATCTATGATGATCATAATTAGTTTCACCACATAGTCTTGTGTGTTTAAATACATTTTATAGATTTGATTGTCAGATGTCTTTCCTTTTTGCAATTAGTTAAACTAATATAACAAGCTTTACTCTGCCATTGGCACTTTATGTAATAATCTTTATAACAAAGTACAATTATTTTTGTCATTACTAGAATTATTTTCTCCGAAGCATTATTGCTCTTGATAGGATAGCAGTTGATGCTGTAGGTGTTGACACTGTATTCATTTAAATCATAACATGCTTGATATACATGTACGTCTTTAGCACAACATGCAAATGTCAACCATGGACACCAGGTTGAAACCTACAGTAAACCATTACATTGAAACCACATTGAAACCTACAGTAAACCTTAACATAGAAACCAGACTGAAACCTACAGTAAACCATTACACTGAAACCACATTGAAACCTACAGTAAACCATTACACTGAAACCACACTGAAACCTACAGTAAACCATTATACTGAAACCAGACGGAAACCTACAGTAAACCATTATACTAAAACCATACTGAAACCTACAGTAAACCTCAACATGGAAACTAGGTTGAAACCTACAGTAAACCTTAACATGGAAACCAGACTGAAACTTACAGTAAACCTGAACATGGAAACTAAGTTGAAACCAAGTGTAAACTAAGAAATATGGAAACCAAGTGGAAACCAAGTGGAAACTATCACATGGAAACTGAGTTGAAACCTACAAGAAAGTTATTCATGGAAACCAGATGGATACCACTTGGAGGAGTGGATAATTATTCGCACTGGATACCATCCGGATACTGGTGCAAAATTCAGTTTCAGTGTTGCTGGAAACCACATGGAAACTGTTAAAAACTGTCTGGATACCCACTGGAAATACTGTTTTCCATTGGATACTCACTACAAACTTTCTAGATACGCACTAGAAACTTTCTATAAATTTCTAGAAAGGGGGTACTTTGTTTCTTGCTTAACTGTACTGGTGTACAAACTTAAATCGTTTCCTCGCCAATTCAAACTGTCTCATAAATAGAGAGTAGAACATGTGAATGCAGAATGTGTCTTCGACATAGAAATGTAACATGCAGGAAATAGTCCTGTGCCAAGAAGATGTTTTAAATTAACGAAATTATATTGATAGTAGACAGGATCGACTTCTAAATATATTCAAAATGTATATGTTAATACCAATTTCTCTTTTGGATAACAAAATAATTGTTATATGTCAATGAAACCAAAATCAGATAAACTTATATTTCCTTAAATAAAATGAATAGTGAAATATAACATTTGAAGATTGAACATAAAATTTAATTGAAAAAAGGCCCGAAGCTATCCTTAATTTCAAGGTAAAGACAACTTAAATAACTTTTTTTGGTAGCTGGAAATCACAGGTGTTAATGTGACAGACTCAGTAATGCAAATACTTCACCAATGCTTGAGGTAATTCAGGGCTGTTTCATTCATTATATTCCATTTTCATCATTCACGTATTCGAATGAAAATTGTTGTAGATTATTTTCACTAAAAGGCAAAACCATTTTTTTCATGGATGAAGTTATGTTATTCCTTTATCCACACTGGCGACGTTACTTCTTCAAAGTAGATAGCTACATGTACCTCTTTGACTCCATTGCACAAGTATGATGTTTAATGCATAATGCCATGCATCATTTATTTATTGTCACGTTGATAGGCTGGTGTTAAAGGAAATAAAATGACATGTGTAATCGTATGTAATATACTGTATATAAAAGAAATAAATCTTTCTGATAAACTTTGCTAACATTATCTAAATCAGCTTTTGCTATAGTTTGCTTGTGTTTTACGGCCTTTGGGCCGTTTCATGCTTGCTTTTGCAATTATTTTAAAATTAGGTAAATAACTCAAATTTCTCGCCGCAAATGGCTGTGATATTTCCCAAGCGGCGTTAAACAATAACTCACTCACTCAATGATATACTGTATAATGAAGTCAAAACAAAAAGGGCTGATTACAAAAATTCAAAACGCCATGTCTATTACAAAATCTACATTCAAGTAGCAATTGCAGAACATGTCTGAATTATGCAACTCCTTATGGAGTTGAAATTATTGATTATCAACCTTGACATTAAATTAACGACTGAAATAGAACAGCGATCAATGACATCCATGGGACGTCTTCCACTTAACTAACTGTCAAATATTAAGGTCCAAGGTGCATGGACAAATTGGACATGTTTCTCTTTCAATCAATATAAACCAATTCCATCAACAGTTTTACGGCTTAAATTATATCCCAACTGACGAATTTATTTATAGTGCTCAGCATTCCCATCTATCCCCCGGTCTGACAGGCTTGACAATTTCATATCTTCCAAAACTTTTTTGCCAGAATGTCTTGATAATGCATGGGTGGACTAGTTGTGGTTTTGAAGAAAGGTGATCCTTGACTTAATTTGCATGATTAATTGTTATACCAATTGTCTCCATTGTATATCTCAATGAGTATGTCTTTAGACTCTTTCATTTAATGTCTTCATTGAATTTGATACTTCTCAAATGTTGTGCCAGGTAACGTTATGTGTTACATATCTTTAAGAAACTCATGCATATATGTTACAATGTAATTACCTAATGGTACATTTGTATTTTTGAAACCTTCTGCATACTTTGCATGCAGATTTGTGTAGTAATATTCATGTTGATACAAGTGATACAACAAGTGACGTTCGCTGTGTCTGTCACAAACTTCTCGCCTCACTAATTGTTTCACGAGTAAAAGAACTACAACATATGAACAATAAATGAAGTTCAGAATGCTATGTAATGTCGAATAAGATATTAACACCACAACAGGTCAACAGTCACTGGCTGAAAGAGCTCAAAATTGTTGTTCACCGTAAGACGTTGAAAGCAAGGGAGGTAATCACTTTACAAAAGGAGATAATTTTATTTCAAAGGTTACAATCATGAACAGCAATCCCAACCACGCGTTAGTCACTTCAGTGAAAATATGACTTTCTACTGCTTATGTGCAAATATGGATTATATTTTCATTATATAATCATATAATGCATTACTTATTATAAAATAAAAATGGAAACAAACTTGTATTCATAAAATGTCAAACCCACTTTCAAATTAAGAACGTTTTACGGAATTCCAGGTAATTTTTCGATTGTTAAACGATTTGAAATCGGAAAACATTATATATATTGAACTTTGCTCAACAAACCAAAAACATACACAAACTGACATCATCAACAGGATTATGTTTTGATGAACTCTACTCTATCTACATCAGCTGACTTAAAAGCATAGATGAGATTATTGAATTATTATCTCAAATTCAATAAATTAACTTTGACAATTTCATTATCTTAAAGAGGTGTTATATATAATTATAATATAATCTTTATTCGAATGGGTAAAATTTGTTACATGGTTATCAGTCAATGAATAAAACAATAAATTCGATATATCAGATTTATAGGTAATTAAAACCTAACGATAAATCTACCTTCTTTCCCAGCATATTTCAAGGATTTCAACCAAGATCATTGCTATAACTATATCAGCTGACAATAGAAAGCTGTGTGCATAGAAATTTAATTTATTTGGTCTATAACGATATTAGAAGTCTTAACCCATTTCTATCAAACAGTTTATTCATTAAACATTTTGGCCAGCTAAACACGTTAGATGATGAAGAAGACAAATATTTCTTTGATGCGTGTGTTGAAACAACAACAACCTAAAGGAGTTGTTTACAACATTAGCTGCGACTGCGGCAGCAACTACATTGGGGAAACATCAAGACCGCTCAACACACGCATCAAAGAACACAAAACATCAACAATCAAGGGAGACAACAAATCAGCCATTTCGGAACACATCACCAAATTTCCTCAACACAACATCCATTGGGACTCTGTCAAAACACTCACAAACAACAAACATGACTACACTCACCGGCGTTTAGCTGAAGCCGTGCAAATTGTTAGACATAAGCCCTCTATGAATAGGGATCAAGGCTATTTCATCCCATCAGCTTACAACCGCTAAATCCACAAATGATTAATCCAATCTACTAACTCTGGCTTTTACCTACACCACTAATTGGTACCCTCATCCTGCCTTTGTCCTCTCATCCGCCACCCCCTTGCTAATTAACTTACTACTCTCTGGTTTCCTTGTTATCACAACTTCACTTGTACAACCATTTATGCCATTGTTACCTCATCTTGTTGTATTTGTTATCTCTTTATCATACCAACATGTATCCTGTATATAATCTGCTGTTTCACCATCCATTCCATATGCTTGATAACAGTATAAGGATCTATACCGAAACGTCGCTATTGTTAATAAAGAAGTTGATCATCCATAAAATATTTGTCTTCTTCATCACACCAACTTCTAGAATGCCTCTCAAACAGTTTATACGTTAGATGATGTTTAAATGTCACTTGAGGAAGAAATATATAGATCAAATAACGTACGATGTACGTCCAAATGTCAGACCAGGTCATATTTCAATCGGCAAACTGTTTTAACCGGATTCAACATAAAATCACGAAGTCAGACAGACAAAGAAAGAGATGTATTTGAGAAACTGTAAATTGAGAACAAGTTTTTCTTTCATACTTCTTGAAATCTAACACTAACAGTAACTATACTTGTTTATGAGTAGTAGTCATACCCAGTGGATTTGGATTTGGTTTATATGCATACAATTCAACAGAAGGCGCCTTTGTATGCAGCGTTAAATTGAATAAAAAGAGTTGGAAGTTTTTCCACGGAAATTATATCGTTTGCAGAACGTGACATATAATTTGCAATCTTATTCTAAATGAATTTCATTAACAAAACTACATTGTATGTCTTCTCCACTATTAAAATACATACATTACAGCGGTTGCCATTACGACTTTACAGCCAGTGCGTAAAAGAACTATTGCAATTCTTGTAATCGGGTAAAGCACGGGTATATCTTGGAATGAAATATTTTATGACACTTGTTCTATATGTTTCAACAACATACTCAATGTATCTTTAATCTTTGTTGCACATTAAGCTCAGCAAATGTATAACGTCTTAGCCCTTGGTTATTGATAGAATTCCTCATAATACGTATCTTGGTGCTAAAAAGCTTCGATAATCTAGTCACGAGGGTGGATTCATTTGACAAGTAAATCAACAAGGGGATTAATATTCACGTTTAACAGATATAAAGTATTCGTTGTGTTGCAGTGGCAGCATTTCTGGTAACTTTAACTTTCAAATTCAGTAATTAAAATACCATAGATAAATGTATAGACCTACTTTACTTTCACAGCTAGCTGACACTTGTAAAATTAGTCTGGCAACTCTTGTGTTATGTTAAGGTTATCCACTAGCTGATGTTACGAACGGAGTGGAAGTTTGATGGTTGTAACACCTTCTTCAATTCAAAGCCCATAAGCTCTTAATCTACATGTATTATGGAATAAGTTTGCTCTTAAGAAATGTAGATGGAATAGTTAAACAGAACTTGAGAACTGATTGACGCACAATACAACGCAGTTGTCATGGAAATTTACTTAATATTACACCCTCTCCTGACACCACATTATGGCATTTATTACAGATAACTTTCGTAAGTAATGCTACACATATAAGATATAAAGTTGATGGTTATAACATATTTTATGTTTATGATGTTAGCGTGTTAGGTGAAAATATTAGACATTTAAAGCAAATCACATTTCTTAAGTTATGATATTAGATACACCATGTACTTAATGACTACAACATGTGATCAATGAATTAAAGGCTATTATCAAATATATTTGGCATTTAAAACAATCATGGTCCCCGTTTTTTCAAATATCTTACTCCACAATGACATGAAAACAGAGTTAGATACATGTAAACGGAGATAGTATTTGTAGATACCAGATTAAACGTTTAAAGACTATTTCATTGTTATTGTTGGATACAATTTCTATCTCATCGAGTGAAGTGGGGAAGTGAAAATATCACTTTCTACTCCTTTTGTGCATGCAATTGCCTATATGCATATTTTATAATCATGCATATCATTGTTACTATAATATCATACTTGGGGTAATAATACAAAATTATGTTGGCATAAGAAAAACGATTTCGGACATCCTAAGCCAGAGGCAAAGTATTCCCGATGATAGAGATAATCACTCACACCATTGACTAGAGAATTCATATTGTGAAACCTAGTTGCTATTCAACTGATTCCATGTTTCCGTTCTCATAATTGTAAATGCCATCTCTTATTTGATTATAAAGAGAGAGGTTGTATTCATTAATGTACGTTTCATCGCATTAGATAATATTGGTTTTATATACAGTTCAATAACATAAATTTGGCTTTGTTTTGATAAAAAAATATAAAAGAGAACACATAATGCTATTTCTATTCCATTGCAATGTTATTCCCTGCATTAGTATTTGCATATCATGTTTAAGCTTGGACTAGACCTGTGGATGATCGCAAATATCTGTTCATAATTAAATTTATGGTTTCCGCACCCGAGTGTCATTTTGTGACAGTTCAGTGCAGCATTGCGCCCAAGCTTTACTGAGGTCTTACTTACAAATTCTCCACGGCAGATAATGTTGCCGAGATTCCAGCATTCGACCCCCGGACCTCTTGACACAAAGCCGAACGCGCTTACCACTGCGCTATCCCGCTCACTATTCTTATGTATTCCCCTTTCAAATGCTGTTCAAATATTGCTCTTGATAATTAACAATATGCTATAGCAGATGCTAAATGAACCAATCGCCATAAAATATAAGCAAAGTATGCACGTTAAACGTGACGGTATAATTTGTCTCCACTTTTATAAGGTAGGAAGAATGATGTCCACTACTACATCACGCATCACACTCTTGACGTGGGATACAGAAGTGGGCGTCCACTTTGATGTAGGAGCCTCGCCGGCAGGGATACTTGTGTAGCAAGTTGTTTTTGTCAATGCATGATAAAATTTACTGCAATTCAATTACAGATTACTGCGAGCGTGTTACTGAAATTTGTGGTGAAAATCATGTATCAAATTTCTTTCAGTAAAGAACATGGCATAATTTAATAAAAAAAACAAACTATCAAGTAGTTAGAATACCGCATTTGAACAATATGTATTCGCAAAAGATATATTGTATCTCAAAGCAAAAGACATGTAAATGTTATATCATATTTTACGAATTTTATATAAATACGTACATGTACTGAATGACGGACAAATGAAGGATGAAATCTCTTCCAAAACGCTTCCACCCTGACATACAGAACTTTATCTTTTACTTGCTTATCAAAACAGAGATTGTGCATGTACGATTGACCCTTCATCAACCTGTATCAGCCCGTCGTCAAGGGCAACATTTATTTTAAACCTCCATTGAAGCAGGAACCAAAGGTAAATATATTTCATAGAATAGTACTATATGTGTGTTTACATTTTACATCCTGTATCAGTCTTCGTGCTAAGCATCTCAGGCTGACTTTGGGGTCTGATACAAAATGTGACATGAAAACACTCATATATATATATACTATACTTATATACTATACTCATATATTTAAACTAAAGATAAATCAACCAATTGAAATTTCCACCTACTGGAAAGAGTAGAATCATTGTGAAAATCACTGGACACACATTTATCATAAACTGATGCTATCCCTTATGATGAGGTAATAACGAATCGTCGAACTATGCTACTTCACAATGGACATGTACAGTATGATATCAAGGTTATCTTCTTTAAGTTTCCTTCACGTTACTAACACAATCCACTTGTATTTCCACACAACTTATTTTTTCAACGTAGTTTATTGTACTCACTTGATGTGATGCGAAGTCTTCACACTATATTCAATCATGCTGGCCATTTCAGGATTTCATCATAAAACAATTCTTTTTCGGAAATATAAAGTTATTATTTGATCACAATTGTTTTATGACGATAGTGAATTAATGATGTTGTTGAACAATATCATATTGTTGAATAATAAATCGAGCATTGTTAACTTTATGGTATGCTTCCGAGAGCGTTACGATTTCATACTTGTCAATATTGCATGTTTATTTGGTGTCATTTCAATCACCACATTGTTAAGGATTTCCCACATGCATAGTGCTGATGAATGACACCATTGTTTTAGTTTTGAATGAATGTGCAATTTTTTTGTCAAATTGTCAAATCTAATGTCACCAGCAGATGTTTTTTTTAAAATTATTAGCATTATTGCTACTTCCTATATCTTCCGTATCAAATTCGGAACGTTATGACGAGTTTTACAAATTAACAATCTAGTTAAAATTAGCGAAAATGTCAATGAAGTGTCCATTGTGAATAAATAATGCAAATGGCTTTGCAAGCACACATATATACACTGTATCATAATACTTGCAGACGTCACGGTGTCTAAGATGAACGCTAGTTTGAGAACATCTAACATAATAGTTCATTCCGCACATGAAAAATAACCCTCTGGCAATGCAAGATGTGAAGCAAAAATAATGGAAATGTTTCTTTGCAACTAACTTCCTCACGGACTGTTTCTGACAGTTCTGTACTTGTTTGGCAGATGTTCTGAGACAGGCCTTCTTTGAGATCACAATCCTGAATATTTATAATATATATAAGTTATCTCACTAACGAATCAAACATTAGAAATAATAAACATGGAAAACATGGAAAATAATCGTTTTTAATCAATTGCAAGGAAATAAATAAAAGTGTTTTACCAAACATTGCATTTGTTATTATTTTACATATTATATTAACTTAAAGAAAAGTCGATCAACGATATGGGAACATCTAAATTTGACAGGTACCTTTAATCTTCTGACGCGACTGTTATGAATCTGTATACAAACTAATGATTTCATCACTTCTGAAACTCATTTGGTACTTCAGATTAAATAATTAGGAGGACGTTATTCATTAATATTATTATATTATATCGTCTAGGCTGTTGGAATACACCTGCCGACATGATAAACACTAAATTAGTATACATTAATGGTCGATTCAATAAGAGTTTATAATTATTGTTCAAATAGGTGATGTGATATAGATGGAGTGTCAGTTTTGCAGTTTAAAATGTGCTGATGTTGATAGTCAAATGGACGACATGATATAATTTCGAGTTATCGCCACTGCCATTGCATTGTTGTACTTAGAAGAGGTGGTCGATTAGGGAAGAAGAGTTTTGGTCATATAGAGGAGATAACGTTGAAGTTGTCACACATTTTAAGTACTTGGAAATTGTATTTTAGGAATGTCCAAAAACCATTGGTTGAACAAAGTACTAAAGCACTCTTCTCTTTATACCAGATATGTAATAATAACAAACATATTCAAGTGTATGTTAAGTATCGGTTATTTCAATCTTCTATTACAGCTATTCTATAATATGGCTGTGAAGTTTGGGGGTTCATGGAAGCCAATCCATTGAAAGAGTCCATCTAATTAACAACACCATCCCCATATGTCTATGGTGAATTGTGTGTATTACCATTGTTGTGTGAAAGATTGATAATAATTGTAAAATATTGGTTGAAGGTAATAAACTTGCGGTGAAAATAGATACATATGTATCATATACAAAGTGTTATTAAAACTTTCTATTGACCAACCCACATTTGTGAATTAAGCTTCATTGGTCAAGAAACTCCTCTTTGACTACGGCTTTGGTTATGTTTGGCTTACTCAATATGTCCCTTATGTACATAGATTTATATCTGAATTTAGCCAAAGAATAACGGACCTTCACAAACGAATGTGGAAATCTTAGTGAAACCAGAACTTATTTTTGTATTATTTGTACCATAATCTTTATGACAACTATTCTTATCTTAACCTGCAGCTTAGAGTGAGCCCTATCTACTGATACCTCTCTTTGTATTTGTATTTGTGCGCTACATAAAAACTATCCACTATTATTATTATTGTTATTGTTAGTATTATACCAACTAGTGTTCTTCCATAGATAGATAGATTTCTTTATTACCTCCAAGATTGAAGATTACATGGGTACAGTTGTATATATGATAGACAGGTCTAATGTACAGTTACAAAAGGATTGGTATTACACAAACAAAGCTTTATATTTGCAAATAAAGTCAGCAACAAGAGACACGATTTTACACCAGGTATCAAAGTCAATATCTTCAGTACATTCTCGAAAGCCACCGAGTAAGAATGAAATCATGACATCATCATCATTTGCCCACAATTTGAGAAAGCAGTCAACATCAAGGATATCAAAAACATGTTCATACAGTTCATTTCTTTATTGCATATTCATATGGCAAGACATAAAAACATGCTTAACAATATCGTTGGCAACAATACCACAACAACATTCTTTTGATAGAAGCCTTCTCGATGCAGTTAATACAACACGAGATAGATGTTTAAATCTAAATGGATAGAGTTGACAAAGCAGCCATAACGTATTGTGACCTGCACATCTGATGGAGACATATCGTGAAAGATCCAGTCTACATATTGCACTTTTTCACAGTGTCTGTCCACTTAGACTTGCATAGTACATTGCTGTTATTAACATATTCAGCAAAGTCATTGGTGAGATTATATTTTTCAACCAACCTAAACATATTAAAACATGGGGAATAAATACTTTTTTTGCAGTTCTTAGACTCACATTTGAATTGAGCAAGTCTGCCAATAAAACACGTTTGAAGTAGTAACAACAGCTTACTCTACAGAGTCTACCCATAAAGAGGAGGGCTTGGGAATCAATATAGGATTGTATGGTAATAAGTTTCAAGCTGTCCCTAACAACTTCTGATGGCGTTTGCTTAGGTAGCCCTTGAACTTTTTTGCTAAATAGTTCAAGCATTTCATACTCTTTTGATGATAATTGCCCCCATGTGGCACAGTCGTATAATGCACATGGCAATATAACACGTCGAAAAATCCGTACAGCAGATAGCGGATTTAAGCCTCCAAAGTAAAGTCCGTCGCTAATTTCTTAATCTTCTCACAAGCACGTAGAGTTCGGTTATGGAGAATGCATGAGGAGCTGTGGATTCGTTACAAATAATCAACGAGCCCCGAAGGGAATTTGTTGTGCCACCTTTTTGCATAATTCATTCATCAAGTGTGAGAAATATTTTATATGACGACCACACTTGGTGTATGCGCTTAATGTTATGATATAAAGCGTCTTTCTATCACAGCACAAATATGATATATGGTACTGACTTCAATGACTTTGTTGGGACATAATATTAATGCACATAATTTTATTCATTTGATTTTATCTTCATCTTAAGGAGATTCCAAAACGCCAACTTTTTATAAGGCTTGTTTTTTTCCAGAAATATGAACAGAAATGTTTATTTAATGAAATGTCATGGTTGCATACATGCCTCTTGACATCACTATGCAACTAGTATACTGTCATTGTCATCATGTATTTTTTATTAATTATCAATTTTGTTTGAACACGTATAACAAAGCACGCATAACTACTGTTATAAAATGAATTCTTCTAAAATGTGAACAGGTCTCCTATTTTACAATGCAAAACTACACAAAATCGTTTCAGGTGGTGTAGACATCTCAGGGAGATAAAATACATAAATATGGCAATAAATAAAGACGCAAATTTACATGCTACCTCACCATTAACAGATTCTCGTTAGGAATACAAAATCGATTTTGAAATTCTACTTTTGAAAACTACTTTTGCAACCTCTCCGAATTGTTTTGACGGCAGTTTAATGAGGACTATTCTTTACTCTTGGTTGCTATGACAATATTTAACTTCTTAATACCTGACATTTAGGTAGATTGTTTAGTCCATCTTTGACATTTAAATGAAATGACACATAGTTTAATGAGATTGATATCCTTTTTCTCATTCATTCGTCTGCCATTCTAAAGGTAGAGAGATGTTTGAACAGGCATAAGTTCATCTGAGACTTACAAACTACATTTGTCTGATATATTTGTATAGTTCTGAAGTAGAAATACATTCCTGACATATATTGATTATAATTTTAATTAAGACAGTTATTAAAAATTAATGTTGTAAGTGTCATATCCTAAGATATTGGTTTCAACTACAATGTCACGGCGTCATTGATTCAAGAAATAAAAGTATATGATGTACATACGATTTTGTGAAACGATTTGCATTGCTACTGTGGTGAGATTTATGGTTTATTCTTTATTTCGAATTAAGAATGATCAAACGTGGTTCTGAGTGTCATGATTAAAAGTTAAATTTAATCTCATAATAGTGGTCTTTTATGTGGATGCCCATTCACGCAAAGAAAACATATATGCATATATGAATACAAGTCAATGCTTTAAAAGTATATCCAATATACATGCAAAAGGCATCTTGTTCTAAATTTTATTATCAATACCATTTGAATATTACTGTTGATCTTTAAGGTTCATGTACCTGAATTGTTCTTCATTTTGTTTATGAGACTGTCTGTGTGTAACTATATATGGATATAGAAATAGTGTGTAGTGTTTTCCAAAGTAATGAATATATCTAGTTAATATTTCTCCTGTAACGATATATTATGAATATGTAAGGTTAACAAGAAGTTCCCTTATAGAAAAGAAACGTTGTTAGTTAACATGATAACAACCACAGTGAAGAACACGCCACTTTTGCCCATCTCTAAGCATTGCAGTGAATTTCTAAAGCACAATATTACTTCAGAATATTAAATGGAATTGCAATCCTTATTTAAATACATCTTTAAATGTTGTTATGTTATGCAACATGCACTAATTATTTCTCGTCAATGTCGCCTCGAAACAAAAGCAGAAACCGTGAGTTCCATATCAATGTCCAAAACGCCTCAAGAGATAACCAAGAAGTTACATAATCAATTGCTTAATGCATTCCTTTTTATGGTCTAATTTTCTATGGATGCATTTCACTTCCAGGCAGAATCGAAAACAGAATGTATAAACAAATTCAATGCTTGAGATTGGCAGAACCCGAGTGTATCGGGGCGAGGAGAACGTCGCACTCAAGTATGCACCGGTGAAGTTGACAGATTTAGTGGTGGCGGCAGCGTCAATGTTTGGGGTTCGTTTTCAACACATGAACGTTCACCTCTTGTTCCCTCCAAGGGAACGAAAAATGCAGTCCAGTACAGTTTAAGAACTTGCAATATGTTCTGCTTCCGTTTATGCAAAAACAATGACCCTGGACTAACGTTCCAGCTGGACAACTCTTGATACCAATTGGCAGTTCTTAAGCAGAAGCAGTCCGGGACCTCAATCCTATCAAACACATCTGGGTCGAGTCCAAGAGGAGACCTTACCGTTACTGTACACATGAGTCATATTGTTCTCCAGTTTTTGAACTTCGTTTTGGAGAACAGTTTGATATCATGGACGTTAAAGACTTTCGGCGAGACGTGTTTCTGTTTTCTGTTGATGCATATTCAACTACATGTACACTAATTACCTAAAATCTAGTATAACGGTATGTTCCCGGTCTGCCTACATCCCATTCTGCCTACACTGCTAAAACAACATGTTATGGTCTGGTGACGGGCTTTTCATGGATGAATAGTCATCAGCATACCTCTGAATTAATAATGGAATCTTCCATTCCTAGTCCCAATCTGCCTAGTCAACCATTTTAAATAAAACACCAATATTGCAAAGATACAACACTAGTTATTTATTAGACTGTTTCACATTGAAACATTTGTAACATTTCAATACAACAATATTTCAGGTTTTCACATTGAAACATTTTAAATAAAACAACATAATTGCATAGATACAGCACTAGATACAGCACTAGATACAGCACTAGTTATTATTGAAACATTTCAATACAACATTTAGTGGAGTTTGACAAAGTGTCCAGCGGCATCCAGGAACTGAAGCACTGTCCGTCTGCCGGTGGCAAGTTGCTGCTTCAGTCGTTGCAGACGCTGGTCTAGATTCCTGTACACTTGTGCTCGGGATCGGACTGTAGCTCCATTTTCTGTCTGGAGTCTGGTCCTTCTGTCGGTGGTTTCTTGTTTCTTGATGGCCGTCACAAACTCGTACAGGTTGGGGTGATGTTTCCTGATTGCCTTCTTCAGTCCATTGTGGAAACCCTCAAGATGGTTGTTGGTACGGGGGCCTGTGTTGTGGTACTGGTTCCACAATCGGAGGTGGAACCTGGCATCATCGTCGACCCAGGTGGCTGTTACGTAGTCATTGATGGCAGTGATTCGGTCACCGTCTGGGCCATCTTCCATCACCTCCATCCAGGCATCTTGGACTTAGTCAGTTGGCAGTAGAGGGAGGGCTGCAGCACGACGGATGTGGTTCTGGACTGCTGGGTCATTCTTGTAGTCAACTGCTAGGCCTTTCTCACCAACTTGACGCCACAGGGCTTGCGTGTAGTGGAAAAAACAGCCCCTGACTTCAGCATCTGGAAATACTGTCTGGACAGCACCAATAGCTGCAGCTTCGTAGTCTGTCTGCGCAAACTCTGGTGAGAGGTCCACGCCTGTTGTTGCTGCTACTGCTTCCTTGATGTGAGTGAAGAGTCTTGTGTAGGTGTCTCGAGTCTTGTTTGGGAGCAGGGAAATGGTTACTGGAAACATCTTGCCAGACACCAGACAGTGAACAGCATACACCTGGTGCCACAGACTGGGGCACACAAAGAATGTCCCATACATGAAGAGAGTGTCGGCTTCGCTCATGATGTTCAGCATCTCGGTTGTCGCAAACACCAGGATCTTATTGTCAAAGCCATCATCGACAATCAGGAACTGTCTGCCATCATCTGTTTCGGTCCAGGATCCTTGAAGGTCGACATCTGCCAATGTCTGTGGAAGTGGTGGAAGAACTCTAGAGCGATGACGATAGAGGGATGACTTGACGCTGGAGAAGGATGACATGAAAGCAGCAGTGGCAATGTCTAGTGTTGCAAGTTCTTCATTGTAGATCTGCTGAACTGGGCCAGTCTCATCACGGGATCTTTGACGTAGTCTGCTGAGTAGTCGGACCTCATCTTCGCTCTCAAGAAGGGGATGGCAATTGTCTGTCACATAAGTGATGTGGTCTCCAATGGTGCTGCATCTTCCTTTGCATACTCTGACGACACACTTCCAGTGTGTGGCTACCTGGCGCTTCACATTCAGTCTGTAGCGAAAGCCTGCATGAAGAATCTGTTGACCTCCTGCCTGTGAAATGATAAACTCAACTCTCTGAAGGTTAGCCATTTTGACTGAATAGTACCTTTTTTCACCCAGCTTATAAAGCATTGCATTTTGAAGCATGTGATAATTGTTAATTAATTAATCCCTTTAAAAAAAATCACGCTTTCTGTCATAATTTACTTATAAACACACACTCTCCTTTGATCAAGATGTTATGTTCGCTTAGACAGAGAAGTCGCAGGTTTTTTAATCCCCTATCAAAACACTTGCAACATTGGAGTATGCTACTATTGTGAACTAGTTAATTTTATTAGTAACTATTTTGTTATAAAAACATGATTTTCCTTGATCAAAGTGTTATGTTTTCATAAAGAGAGAAACCACGGATCATATAATCTCACATCAGGATGTTTCACAATTTTTTAAAAGAACTAATCCTTCTACTCAGTCCACTTGTTTGGTTAATAGTAACTCTGCGTCTGACTCAGGCACTTGGGTCTTATCCATTATAATAGTAGGATTGTTAGCTTATGTCCCAATCTGCCGACAGTTTGTGGGTGGGCAAATTTGGCTGTAGGCAGAATGGGATGTAGGCAGACCGGGACTCAACCAGTATAACAAATCCAGGGAGTCAAGTTGTAATTTTTGCACAGTTGAACATAATGAACCCTTCGTTCTTTTAATATCACATTACGTATGAATAATGTGTTTTACAAACACATGTTGCTTGTTATGTAGCTAGATATTATAAATGTTTCCCCGAGTGAGTGAGTTATTGTTTAACGCCGCTTCGGCAGTATTGCAGCCATTAGCGGCGAGATATTTAATTTATTTGCCTAATTTAAAAGGAGAAAATTGCAATTGAAAAACAGAACACGGCACTAAGGCCGTAAAAACATCAGCGTATTATCACAAGTTGAATAAAAGCTGATAATGAAAAGTTAAAATTTACAATTTGTCAATAAGGTGTATAGCCTTCAAAAAATCTAAAACACGATGCTCACCGAAATGAGTAAAAACTTGATTGATTGAAATAGAAGGATAGAAAGTTTCCCTGATATGTGCAGTGTCCCAACACTCACAGAGAATGTGTTTGATTGTGAGAGGACACTGACAGGGTATACATACCGGGGGATCTTCCCCCTTTAAAATATATGAGTGTGTAAGATGAGAGTGTCCAATACAACATCGTCGTAGGACACAAGCTTCCGGCCGGGTAAAAGAGGATAGAGATTTGTAACCTAAATGAGGTTGAATAGTGTGAAATTTGTTATGATGTTGTTGGTCCCATTGGGACTTCCAACGTTGTTTAATGTAAGATTTAATAGCAGGTTTGGAATCCGTATATGGAACTTTGGTAGGAGAAATATGTTTGAGGTTTAATGCGGATTTAGCAGCTGAGTCAGCTTTGTTATTACCTCTTATACCCATATGGCTAGGAAGCCAGCAGAAGACGATGTCGCATTGGAGACAAGAATTATGAAGTAATAAAATATCCCTGATAATTGGGTGATCACTCTTACAGTTTTTAATTGCTTGTAGGCAAGAAAGTGAATCGGAAAAAATAATGTAGTTATTAGGGGTTGAGTTTTTAATGTGATGGACAGCCTTAAGAATGGCCTTAGCTTCTGAAGTAAAGATGCTGCTGCCATCATGCAGCCTTGAAGCATATGTTGTTGAAGGAGTCACAGTTGCTGCTGCAACTGTGGGTCCATCCTTAGAACCGTCTGTGTAAATTGTTTTATAATCTGCGAAAAAATCACGTAGTTCAAAAAATGCCTGTTGAAATATTAATTGGTCTGTATTTGCTTTTTTATGAGTAAATAGAGAGAGGTTGACACGGAGCCTCACCAGCTGCCATGGCGGAGTGGCAAGCAAACCGTGATCTGCTATTGTTGTTAGGTCGATATCAGAATCTTCAACATGTTGTTGAAGTCGGATACCGAGTGGTGGAATTGCTTTGGGTTTTGAGTTATACAACTGCTGGTATTCAGGATTGAATACGCAGTTGTATGAGGATTTGAAGGGTTTGATTTTAATTTGGTTATATATTAAGGTGCTAGCTTGATCCGCCGATCTTCAAGAGATGGCTCATCAGCTTCAACGTAAAGGCTTTCAACAGGTGAAGTTCTGAAGGCCCCAAGACAAAGCCTGAGACCCTGGTGGTGGATTGTATTTAGCATTTTGATATATGAGGGGCGGGCAGATCCATATATTATGGATCCATAATCCAGTTTGGAGCGGATGAGTGATCGATAGAGATGAAGAAGAGTTTCTCCATCTCCACCCCATTTATTGTTTGATACGACCTTTAAAAGGTCTAATGCCTTTAAGCATTTAGCTTTAAGGCTTTTAATCTGTGGGATAAATGATAATTTGCTGTCAAAAGTGAGACCAAGAAACTTGGCCTCAGTAACGACTTTGATTGGAGTTTTATCCAGAAATAGTTCTGGATCTGGGTGCATATTGCGCATATTACAAAAATGCACACAAGATGTTTTAGCTTTGGAAAATTTGAAGCTGTTTTCCAACGACCATTGATGGATTTTATTGAGGCAGAGTTGCAATTGACGCTCGATTGATGGCATATTTTTGCCTCTGCAGGAAACTCCAAAATCGTCCACAAATAGTGAACCATCTGTATGGTATTTTAAGCCTTTAGCCAAGCTGTTGATTTTAATGCTAAATAATGTGACAGATAAAATGCTACCTTGTGGGACACCCATTTCTTGATCAAAGAAATCAGAAAGGGTGGAACCCACACCTACTTTAAATTGGCGGTCATGTACAAAATTAGATATAAAATGAGGCATACGACCTCGCAAGCCAAATTCAAATAAATCTTTAAGGATGCCATGCTTCCATGTAGTGTCGTAAGCTTTTTCTAAATCGAAAAAGATAGACACAGCATGTTGTTTGTTAATAAATGCATCACGAATAAATGATTCTAAACAAACAAGATGATCAGTGGTACTCCGTTGTTTGCGGAAACCACATTGAATATCAGTAAGTAATTTATTAGTTTCCAAGTACCAAACTAGACGATCATTGATCATCCGTTCCATAGTTTTACATACACAACTTGTTAAGGCTATAGGACGGTAGTTGGAAGGGTCTGTATGATCCTTCCCAGGTTTTGGGATTGGCACAATAGTAGCATTGTGCCAACAAGATGGAAAATCACCTGTTTCCCATACATGATTAAATACATGAAGTAGAACCTCAAGGCAAGGTTTCGGTAAATGTTTAAGAAGCTGATAATGGATTTCATCAGGGCCGATTGCTGTATCATGAGCTTTAGAAAGTGCAGTTTTGAGCTCTGACAAGGAGAAGTGTTCATTATAATCTTCTCCATTGTCAGATTTGAAATTAAGTGGTCGTTTTTCCTGTACCTTTTGGTACTTTTGGAAAGCAGGGACATAATTTTCAGATGAAGAATTTTTAGAGATTGTTTCAGCCAACTTATTGGCAATGTCAGATTTTGATGTGAGAAGGTCATCATTGACCTTAAGATGTTTTATTGTAGATTTGGAACCTTTGCCTTTAATTCTACTAATCATATTCCAGACTTTGCTGATAGGTGTTCTGGAATTGATCTTAGAGACATAGCCTCTCCAAGATTCGCGTTTTTGTTGGTTGACTGTGCGTCGAGCCTTGCGACAGTTATCTAAGTTAATTCTTGTAGGTCGTTTACTGAGCTTGCGTTCAGCTTTTTTACGTGCCTTAATGGTAGTATCACAGCTTTCATTAAACCATGGCTTGTGAATGCGTGGATTTGCCGAGGTTTTAGGGATAGTGTCAGTTGCTATATCAATGAGACCTTTCGAAAAGGCCTCAACAGGATCAGTTGCATTAACTGTTTCATCAAATATTATACGATCACGGCATAGAGCAGAAAATGTACCCCAATCCGCCTTGGAAAATTTCCAACGAGGATTGTGTTCCTCGGGAATAGCTGATGAGGGTTCTAATACAATTGGGTAGTGGTCGCTCCCACATGTATCCTCATGGACTGACCATGAAAAGTCATGTAAAAGGGATGCATCAGTTACTGATAAATCTATAGCTGTATATGATCCTGTAGCAGGATGTAGATATGTGTTTTTGCTATCATTAAATAGACATAAGTCATTTTGAGTGAGGAAACTTTCTAGTATTTTACCCCTAGAGTCTAGGGTATTACTACCCCAGAGGGGATTGTGACCATTGAAGTCACCCATGATAATAAAAAGTTTAGGTAATTGGGTAACAAGTTGATCAAGATCTTTTATAGTAAGATCTTGAGATGGTGGAATATATAAAGAACAGAGAGTTAAAGTTTTAAATAATGATAAGCTGACAGCTACAGCTTGTAATTGTGTTTTTAAAGGAATTTCTCTGTGGATAATTCCATCACGTACTAAAATTGTTGCACCCCCTTTTGCCCTTTCAGCAGAAGGAGAGAAAGAATTATAAAAAGTGAATGGTCTCATTGCAGCTTTATCAGAATCTTTAAGATGAGTTTCTTGAAGGCAAATAGCTTGGGGATTGTATTGTTGGGCCAACAAGCCCAATTCATTAAAATTTACCTTAAAGCCTCGACAATTCCACTGCAGAATCGCCATGGATGCTAGGATAAAATAAAATATTAAAAGCCTCATGATGGAGGTTTTACAGGAGAAAGACGACGGTCCTTGGACCGAGCCCTGTGCCCCTTTTTGGGGGGAGTTGTTAAGAGATGCTGTGTCTGATGCGTCCATAAGGACGTCATCAGACTCATGGTCAAGAGATCCATATTTGTTGTAGATCTCTACCGCACTCTTTGGGAGTGCGGTTTGCTGATTTGGATTTGGATTTGGAATTTTTAGGATTTTGTTTTGAGGATGATGGTTTTGAATTTTTGTTTGCAGTTGGAGGTATTTTAGATCCTGTCGGTTTGACAGGCTCTGTAAGGGACAGAAGAGGGAATGTCATGGTACCTATTGTGGAAGAAGTTGAATCGCGGATTTTGTATTGAGTTGGGGGATCACTCACCCACTGAATGTCTGTCTGAGTTGATACAGAGCGTTTAGTGGCAGTTGCTGATGATACTATGGTTGAGTATGAGGGTTTAGGACCCTCAGTAACAAGGCGTTTTGCTTCAGGGAAAGAGATATTTTGAGTGAATTTTACTTTCAGGATTTTAGACTCCTGTTGCCACCGTGGACACTCCTTGGAGGAGGCCATGTGCTCGCCAGCACAGTTGGCACACTTCGGCAACTCCTTGCATTTCTCTGGATGGCTTTCATCGTCCGGTTTGCCACACTGTGGACAAACACGGCCATCCGCTTTGCAGGAGTTGCTTCCATGGCCAAACTTCTAGCACCGGTAGCAACGGAGGGGGTTAGGGATATACAATTCCGTGGGGAGTTTGTAGTACCCTGCATAGACTGTTTTTGGAGCTTGTGGGGTTGAAAAGGTTAATAGATAGGTTCGCGTCTTGATGATGTTATCCTCCTTCTTGGTAGTTAACCGCTTAACAGTAGTCACTCCCTGGCTCTTCAGGTTGTCAAGAAGCTCCTGTTCGGATGAATCATCAAGACAGCGATTCTTATCCCGGATGATGGCTTTACTGCTGTTTAGCGATGTATGAGGAGTAACCTTAACAGGTTTGTCAATAATGGCCTGCAAGGTTAGTAGAGATGATGCCTGTTGTTTTGATTTTACTTCCACAAGAAGGTACCCATTCCTTATCTTCTTTACTTCCTTTACATCACCGGCCAGACCTTGAATGGTCTTGGCGGTGGCGAAAGGATTGAGACGGAGAGGTTTATCATCAGTGGATGAAATGACCAGAAATCGCGGAAAGGTGCTTGAAATTGGATGAGAAGTAGAAATTGAAGTTGAAGGTTTTGATTTGGATGAGTGAGTAAGGATGACAAAGACATACATAATATTTTTGTCGTATTCTCCATTCTTCTCCCCGAGAGGCAATTTCACTCAGTTCTTCAATACTAACCTCTGTGCTAACACTCTTTTTCGGGATTGAAATAGAGATTACTGATTGGTAGCATCAAAACGTGGTTGTGATATCAACGAAATTGTTTGAAAATGTCTGTTTTCATAACTCTTGAAATGACCACAGTTGATTCATCTGTGCATCACCGAAGTCGAGTGCAGATGTAAAACCAATTTTTATTGGATAAACATAAGGATGTAACCAGTTATGCTAACTATCACCACCAGGGGATTTTTCAGGAATGGTGAAATGTGCTCTTTGTAACACAGGTTAGGATGGAAGACCACAGTGGAGTAACCTCTGTGAGAAGATAATGGGTTTAGTATTGAATATTTAAAGTATGCGAGCAAATGTATGGGATGAAGCTTATTATTGGTATTATCAGCTATATGGTTATCAAAACGTTGTTAACATAAAACGTCAATAACCAGATGATGACTGGGATCTCGCACTGTATTCAGAAAGGGTATTGTACAGTTGTCTATCAATTATTCGCAGTCGACTGTTGCGCTTGACTGTTTTTGCTCTCGGTTTGCTCACTCGGATCTTCTTCCTCCGCATACAAAACCACTATGACATGTCCAAAGTTTACATTTATCTCATTAATCAACGAAGACAACTACTTCTTTATTCCATTACAAGGGCGTGATGCGGCATGCATAATGTAAGGCGTCATGCTTCTATTGGCATATTGAAATACAGCAGCACAAGAAAACACATTAATCTGATAAGTCGATGACTCTAAGGATTCCAGTTGTCGCATAATTCTTGCATTGATAATTAACTGGTTTTGTTCTTGGCTGCAATGGATCATTGTATGTCTGGGACAATCAATTTGTTTTCTTCAGTCAAAAGACTGTTTCCATAATTAACGAAGACACGTCGTACTGTAGAGTCTGTTTACATTTACGTTGTTCCTCCAATTCTATACAATATAAATGAAAATTTATAATCGATAGTTAAAATTGTACATACATACATGTACATACAGATGTACATACATACATACATACATGCATACTGTAAAGTCCGCCCAATCCAGAAAAGTTTCCATTAATTAGGTCTTCAAGCGTATGTCTCGAAGACCTATTGTTATTATCATTTTTTTTCTTATTATTATTCCGTCATCTTGGGGACACGATATCGAACTAACGGCTGAACCGATTTGAATGAAATTTTCAGGGCTGATAGCACGTGTCGATATCTCGGCCTCCATTGATTATTTTTAAATAATTGGTTCTTGAGTTATTGCCCTTTGAAATCAAAACTTCAAACCTCAATATTTTGAAAACTTATCCATATATTTTCACAACACTTTCACCAAAATGTTAGCAACAATAATCCTCATCGATTAGGCCTATAACGGTGTTCGGCGGTAATAATAGTTTTTTTGCTATTTAGCAAAAACTGTAAATTTTGTGTAAACTAATTCACGGAAATACAAACAGCTACATGTATGTGTGATAGCTCATTTGGAAGATAAATGAATTTTGAAAAGGCCTGTTTTCTCCGAAATTGTTTATATTTCTTTCTAGAATTTAAATAATCTGTCCTTGAAAATTGTCATTTTTAAAAAGGGTTTTTCGGCTATATCTTCAAAGGGACATAACTCTGTTATTAATGATCTTATTTCTTATCACTAGTTTAATAATTCCATAGCACTTTGTACTGACGATACCAGTTTGTTTGATAGCTCATTTTGAAGTAAAGACTACTTGTATTAAAGACAATAGATTTGAAGCATGTATCTGTCGTAGGTTACGTGTGACTGGTCATAGAAGATTGTCATTTTTTCGAAAATTCAGCAAAGATCAAAAGCTCACAACTGCTTAACTTAATTTACACCGTCGGATGCAAAATGTCGAGAAGATCAACTTTTCATACTTAAGCTTCAAAGATTGCGAACGTTACGCATTAATTATCTATGCAGTCTAAATTATGATCACACCTAAGTGGAAATTACAGCACAACATTTTCTATGCATACGTTAGTATGAAAATAATAACCATTCTGTCTCAATCATGAGAATCATCATATAGGGATCCATTAATATGAGATTATTCCATTTTCAGAGGGGTAGTTTCTTTGGCTATTTTTTTTTAAAAACTACTGAAGATAGAGACATGTTTGATAGCTCATTGTAAAGCAGAGAAACTGATGAAATAACCAAGACACCAAAAAGGTCAAGCAGAAGTCTTGAAGATCTAAGTATTGACACGTCAATCTTAGTTTATATTGTCCCTCCAATCAAAAAGCAAAATTAAGGTTTGACATAAATGTACAGGGTGTTACCTATTGCCAGTCATTGAAAATAATAGCTTTAATTTCTTCAGTTCTATATGTTATTATAATTTTGATAAAGGGTAAATTTGAGCTAGATTAAAAGTGCAGTTCAATTTGAAACACACCTAAATTGCGTATTGTATGTGCTGGTATCTGTGATATTAAAGGTTCACCAGAGAAACGTAAACCTTGTGAGAAATGAAAGTGTCAATTGATTATTGCTGCAATAACCTGTACAAAATGTACAAATAGGTGTTTGACTTTAAGAAGTTAAATATAAACGAAATAACGTTATAATTCATTATTATAACATCTCTTACATAGTATCTAGAAATTATTCTTTATGGAAAAAGAATTCGTTTCACACTATCTTTAAGGTCGACTAGTTTGCTATCACCACCAAATTCTTTTTGTAACGGAAAGTTACAAATTCGAAATAAGATATCTAGTTGACTTATAGAAAGACAAAAGTGGCGTCGGCGTGAATTAAGTACATCTGGTGTTTGCTCTGTGATCGTATGCCGTTTTGTGTCTGCTGTGTGTGGCCATTTATTCCTGCAAAAAGCGAAACAAAGAAGCACTGCAACATGCAATGTACAAATTGTGGTGATTTTATTAATGGTAATCTATAAGAGAGACGATGCATTCTTTATATTGCATAACACATCTGGCTTATACTTCATGTTGAAAGAATTTATGTTGTTGCGTCCGACGGTTGTTATATCATATAAACAAACATATAAACCTTCATACTGCTTGTAAGATATTCGATTAAAACATATCTCCAATTTTAACATATGGTTCGGAAATATGGGGTGTAAAATACCAAGAAGTAATAGAAAAGGTACAAACAACCTTGTTAAAAAGATTCCTTGGTGTTGGCAAATATGCTGCAAATAAGGCTATTGTTTGGGAAACTGGAATATATTGTTTGTTTATAAAAACACAGATTAAAGCTATAAAGTACTGGTTTAAGTTATTAAGAATGGATGCTTCTCGTATTCCAATACATGTGTATGAGATGCTTAAGATACAAGATGAAAATGGTAAAGTTAATTGGGTTTCTCATGTTCGTGAGATGTTATTTGTTAATGAATTTAGTTATGTTTGGATTGTACAAGATGTTGGTGATGCCACTGTATTTTTAGCAACTTTTAAAAGACGTTTGACTGACATTTATATACAATCATGGAAAGAAAATATTGAATTATCATCCTACCTGTCACATTATTCAAATATAAAAGATTTCTTTCAATGTGAAAAATATATTCATGAGCTTAATAATCAGATTGGTCAGATCCATGTGTAAATTCCGCATTTCTCTGCATGACTTTAGAGTAAATCATCAGCGTAATAAGAAGTATAATGCTATTTCTGATACAGATTCAATTTGTTTGCATTGTAATCATAATGTTGTTGAAAATGAATACCATGTAGTTTTTATATGTAATAGATATACTCATATCCGAAATGAATACCTCATGTCCATCAAACATTACTGTAACGCCAAATTGACATTGCAACTAATATTTAACACGCTTGATATAAATATACTTCAATATACCTTTTGTAAAATTTTCAGTTTAAGATCATTATAATTCTGGTCATGTGACAACTATTTTTTCCCATGTACCATGGGCCATGTGGCCTGCACTACTGAATAAACATGATTGATGTCCTAATTGTCAAATCAATCGCAACTCAAGACATTGTTCCATAATTGTACTAAATAATTAAGCGTGTTCATACCAAACGCTTATTAGGTGACACAATTTTAATCTTCTTACAATGGCTTTCGGATGCTTCAATGCAGCGTCGTTTCAAATGATAAATATGAACAAACTTCAAAATAAATGCTAAATGAGGTCTAATACTGTAAGTAAATTGAGAATTGGTAACAGTCATTTCACAACGTTTATAAAACTGGCTTCTTAGTGAACTTTCCAGGTGGCGTAATTGCACGGAGGATCAAAACTTAGGTCCGATACAACTCTTTCATTTCATCAATATCCGAACTTTGATGAAATAATTATTCTTTCCAAATCAATGCGACCTGCAATATCTGGGGGAAAAGAGCCTACTTAACCCCAAGTAAAAGCCATTGTAAAAATACAGATGAAAGTCATCCGCCAGACGAGTGGTCGAGTTGTTCACAACTATTGTGGTTTAGAAAACTGATGACATTACTTCAATTTGCTGTAACGCTATTATGATTTTAATATGAAGGGAGTATTGTTATAAGGTGGGGTGTTTTGGGAGTACATGCCACTTCCAAGGGTATTTCACGTATATCACGCCTGCTAGTACTTCTGTGACAGAAATAAAGCTTGCAATAGCGCTGTGGGTATCGCTTGTAGTGAACCTGCTAGCAGCGTCTGGAACTAGCAAACCGCGAATTGTATTGCGCCGAAATTCAGTGTAGGTGTTGTTTAGTGCTAAGAGTTAATTAACATTCCAACAGATACAGTTTATCGAATTCCAAGACAGCACATCGGAAACTGTATTGGCAATTATAGCAAAAGCCATAATCGAAGGCATTGTGGTATATTTAGCCAAAAGCATAATTCTCACAACAGGGAATTTTGTGATCCAATTACTTCTGTAAGTTCTCCTGGTCCAAATAACACAAGTGAAACTCGATTGATTATGACCAGCGTCCAATACATTTATGAACTGAATAACCCCAGGGTAAGTGAGAAATTCAATTGATATTGCTTGTTGATTGTGACAATATGATGTACTTGAGGCTATTGTTATGCAGGGAGCTTGAGATTGACGTCTTGAACTAATACAGATTCGTGATATTATTATGATGTTTTTTAGATGTATTTCTGAAAATCTGAAAAATAAAATACAGCTCGAATTTCCACTTGTTAACAAGTCTTTTCAACATTGTGGAACATTTTTTTTATCATGGCAAACATTTAAGTAACATGCTCAACAATGCTTTACAATACATATAGGCTTGACTTGCAAGTGAACAATTTAAAGCTTGATGAAAACACAATAAATCAGTCAAGAGAGATTAAAATAAAATTATTATATCTATGTAGATCCCACCAAACACGAAAAGTAAATGTCTTTGGTGTAATTTCAATTTAATAATAAAGGCCTTTTTCTAGAAGCCCAAAATATTATACTTCCGGAAATTAAACAGGTACAGAAGTGTCAAATGTTTGAACAATCGGCAGATTGTGAGCTCACATCTAGGAATATTTCACCATTCTACTTTCTGATGGGTTATAAAACGCAATCACGCAGCAGCATGTTAGTCATAAGATAAAGACTATCTCCGTTTCCTCGATCAATGGCTAACAGAGAGATGGGCCTTTATTGTTAGATTTAGACACAACAGCAGTAGGCAAATATCCAACACCTGCTACAGATATATAACGATACATTGATTTTAACTATTTTATGCTGGGTTATATAATTATATAATTAAAAAAAACAACCATACAGCAGCAATGGCTAACAAAGAGAAGGGAATGGGTTCGAAACAGCCGTATGACAAATGCGGATGAGCTCATTCTTCACTTCACTACTGTCTTAGACATAATTGTGTTACGCAAAAGGATGAACTCCATCACATCACTCTATGACAACTCTATGTCGAATACACTCTCTGCCTCCACTTCTTCTCCTCTACGTCCATCACCAGTGTTATTTAGAGCATGATGTGGCTCGTTGAGACAAACAGTCAATACAGGTATATCATCATGTTATGTGTGCTATCAGAGTTGTCAGTGTGTCAAGATATAATGACAGGCTTTTCTTCATGAAAAGTTTTATGGAGGACATGCCAATACGTCAAATAGAACAGACGGAATTATATAAGGGATACATAAACAACTCTCGTTTATCTAGATACATCTGTATCTGTATGCATCTATACTCACCAAAAGAAACGCGAATAGTGTAAAGTGTTCCTGTTGACAATGAGTGAAAACAGTATGTTTCTTTCCCCAATTTCTTTGTCACAAAAGACAAACAAAACTCGATTTGAAGCACAGGGTGTGTTTCTTATGAACATGACTCTGAATCATTTTGAAATCCAGATAATTTCTTGTTTTTAGGAATTGTCATTTTCAATAAAATAAACAATCACGAGTGTGGCCTCCTTTTGCAAAAGCAAAATGTTCGCAACGCCTTCCCATGCTGTTGAAGAGACTTCGAATGAACCTCAATGATGATGACAATGATCAGACGACTTCTATTTAGACATGAGATGTGCCATTGTATAAATATTTTTCTGTTAATGGAATATATACTTCTAAATTTACTATTATTCCAATTTACGTTCTCGTGACTATTTAAACTTCAAAATGTCTCAATGTCTATTAACACACTCAATAACTTCCTTTGTAAGCTAAAAACAATCTTTTACGTTTCATAGCATAAACACTAATGTGATATGATAAATATATCACCTATAACAATTGCAGTTTTTAAAAAGGTCCAATCAAGCTGGTTAAAACCATTAGGATTAAACTCTTCGCTTGTGAGTATTCATCGTGCTAATGATAATATTAATATTTCATGGTAAATGAGCATTCACGTTAACAATTATGGGATAATTCAGTCATATACACATGTACATCAGTCCCTTCTGACCACATTACTGCGACAACCTATTACTTTAATTGTTTACTGTCCGATATCTCAGTGGAAGTACCAATTTACGGGTGATAATTGGCCTCAATACGTGATTTTGACTGACAATACAAAATGTGCAAATCATGGTTTCATAGATGAGTTGTTCCACATGTTTAAGTAGATACACATGTTGGATACATCACAGGGGCGTGTGTCGCTTAGAAACAGCGTTTGAAAGACATATATCCATATAGACCCTACCCTACTACTGTAAAAACAGAAAGGGATGATAAATTGAGTAATAAATAAATAACGTGAACGAATGTTATATATTAAAGTCATTGATTAGGAATCGACTCCCTGCCAGCAAGACCAAGGCAAAGCCCTCATATCACTTTATAATTTTTCCATTATGAAGCCTAATGAATCAGTATTGTGCTGACAAGTTGTCACCTTTCTGTGTTTAAAGGAGCAAATATTGAATCATGTGTGAGGCCATAATGTTAGTTATGAAGTGAAATTTCACGTAAGGATAAGTTATTTTAAGTATTTTTTCTTGTTCACATTGTTATGAAATATTGATTCATAATCTAACCTTTCTTGTGATTTATTCTAAAGGATCAAGTAATATTTGTAACCACATCGTTTTGAACGTTGTATTTTATTTGATAAACAAATTCGATTAATTTCAAACCTGGAAGTTATTCGATTCATATGTACGAATCAGTTGTACTTGAAGGGGCCTGCAAATTGGTGTAGGATCTATTGAGTGAAAGAAGGAAGCGAGATAAGAATCTGAAGCAAGAAATTAATTGGACCTAATATAAAAGTTTTATATTTTAGATGACTTGATCTTATATAAGAGTTTCATATTTAGTTGAATTTACCTCTGGTTATAAACTATCAACATAGATTGTGCCAGTGCAGTTCCCGAGAGACATTTAAAATCGAGATTTATTGCTGAACGTGTTCTACAATATTCATTATCTTTACCTCATGTAAGAATCTCGATATATGACTGTCCATGTGACCCTGAATAGTAACTGGAATGATCCACTCTTAGACATTGCATAATCATATATGAAAGGGTAATAAATTAATAAAAATAAGGGTTATGAATGCATGTAACATAAAATAACATGTATACAGGATACATGTTGGGATGATGGTCAAGTAACGAAGACAAGATGAGATAACAATGACATGAAAGGTAAGAGGTGAAGTTGTGATAATTAGGGAAAAAAATGAGGGAAACCAATTTGTGGGGGATTTATGGTGGAACCCTAAAAAAAACCCTTATAACATGGTTGAGTGAACAAACATCACAAGACACCTCTAACCCTACTCATTAGACAAAAAAAGACACAGATAAGATTTGATTTCGAGCAATTTCATTGCATAGCACAGCATTGTACATACATATATACTTTAAAACACTTCCTGTTTGAAAATGTTTATTAATGCTTTCTTGATTATGCATCGTCATCTCTCAAAGATACACTTAACTTTATGGTATGTGACGACATTGGTAGATTCTCACTTATAGCTGTTATTAAATGAAGAATTGTATGTTTTGGGGCTCAACTTCTAAACGAGTTTTATTTGGAAATCTCAAAATTAGTGAGGGAAGCCAGAGTATGTTCGTTGACCAGCTAATCACCTGATGATTAATCCATTTACTCAGTCAAATCACTCTCCCTCTGAAGCAGTTGATCATTCATGTCTATCCTTGTCTTTTCTTTTCGTTACGAGTTACAGTTGCCAAATATATATCTTATCATCACCCATGTTAGAACTTGCATTAGTGTTTGAAACAATTCAAGAAAAGGAAAAAGAACGAATGTGAGATATTCAGGAAAATACTTACTTACCATACTTACAAAACAGAATCACCCAAATGGGTATACTCAACAACCTGTTTGCGAGTCAGATACCACCAAAGGACTGATAAGTGCCGATGAATAAGTCCTAGACTGAATGCCATTACGATATAACCTTAACACATCTTTAAAATCAGTGTCAAATGTGAAAAAGAGAAATGCACCAAATCAAAATTAAGTGTTTGCCACTCACATGACAACCAATATCACAGAGTAAAAGGTCAAAGCATATTTTTGGCATTTTATACAATTCATTGAAATCCTTTGAGCTGTGAGATTCAGAGACTATTGGCTCTAAAATTGTAAAATTGAATTACTTAAATGCAAAATGAAATTTAAATTTAATTAAATTTAAATAGAGGTTCATTTAAACTACAATTTAAAAAAATATATTTGCAAAACATAAATAAACAGCTGATTAAAGTGTGTTACCTCGCTGTAATATTCCAACGGTTTTATCAGAAGAAATGCAATATAATGTCAAATATGATGTCAGTTACTAAAAACAACATAAGAAAAGTATGAATCATATGGCAGTATTCTACTTTACAATGAATATCGTGTTAGAAAAGGCAAATGTAACAATACGTTCAATAATTTTAAAAGATAAACAAATGGTACCATAAATAAATTCACCCTGTTTTGCAAAACGAAGTTAAAAGATTCCAGGAATAAACTTAAATGCGTTAAGGCAACAATTTTGAATTTTAGTTTAAAACAAATCTCTTTGTAATAAAAGTATGTACAATATATGCTTTACATTAGAGAATATGATATGTCATGCATTGCACAACCCGATTTCCTGGAATCGTAAAAAACAGATGTAAAAGGAACTCTCCAGCAAAAAAAAGCAAATTTGCAACTGGTACGAAGAGTACAAGCGTTGTTGAGAGCTTTGAACGACTTATGGCGAAGTGTAAATGTAAATGAAGATTCCTTCAATCAAGTTTGATCCACTTTTTACAGTCATATTAACTGTAAAGGGAATCATCCTATGGGATTCTCCTCTTGATGTATAGTAAAGATAATAGTGAATGCTATTATTTTAAGAACATTAAATAACCGTCCCCAATATTTTCCTTCCCTGGCATAGCGATGAGGTGAGGTGAGTTGAGCTTAATTTTAAAAGTATTTCACTTTCAAAAGTATTTCACTTTCAAAAGTATTTCACTTATATCACAGCTGCTAGAATTATTGCAGAAAAAGAAAGCCTGCCATGGTCGCTATGCATTGCGATGAAACCTACAAATATCGGCCGGGACTAATGAATCATGGGTCGTACTACGCTAAAATTTAGTATACTAAACCTTACTGCATGTGGAACAGCTCTCTGCCGGAGACAAAGTTGCCAAGCCCGCCTCAATTGAACCATGTTTAAAATTGTGTGAGACAAGTGACCAGATACAGTCTCTAAATCTTGAAATACAGCCTGCTAATTTCCTAAGTGAGAAGCACATAAAAAATCCTTAAGTGAACTGTTTGAAAAGCGAAGTATAGCTCCAAGAACGTTTATTCGGACCTATGGAACATATGGACATATGATCAAGATGCATCACGACAAGAATTGCTTTATAGTATAGTCATCTCTCTCTTGTGTTTCATGTTGACACAAAATAATGAAATGGTAAAATATATAGTACAATGTGAGGTGAAGTGAGTTGGGAGTTTAACGCCGCTGCAAGAATATTTCACTCATATTACGGCTGATAGTATTATAGCAGGGAGAAAGCTCGCAGCACCATGTTGCTCTGTGTTGTGGTGAAACCTTCGAGCATCGGCTAGGCCTAGCGAACAGTTGGTGGTACTACGCTTAAATTCAATGTAGCATTGCACCAAACCCTTACTGCGTGTGGAACAGTTCTCTACTGAAGACAAAGTTGACGTGCCCCTGGCTGGATTTGAAACCCGGTCATCTTAATCCAAAGACCGAGGTAAGTGATGGTATTTGCCTTTTAGTGGAAACATCCCAAGGGTTCCATGAAAATAAGAAATTTGGACAAAGAACGGTTTTCTGATTTTGTTTTGTTTGCGAAACATAACTCGAAAACCATGTGACTTAGATACGTCAACTTCGGTTTTAAAGTAATGTATTTAGTAGGATTTTCCATTTCCAACTCATTTACAACTCGAGCATGTCAACAAAGATTAGACTAAAAACCCACAATTTGCCGACTTTGTCAGTATAGGGAATTCAGAACATGGAGATCCAGAAGATTGTTTTCATGGCTAAAATCAACTCGAGGATTGTTCAAGGCAATTATAAATTTCAGCAATTGCCTTAAGACAGGCGATCATACAAAGCAGGCGAATATTCACAGATATACAATAAACGTGATTTTAGTAGAACCCTGTTGTCATTTAAAGTAATCGAATGTGTTGATAGATTTTGTCCTAGAGGATTATGTCCTTGGGGTTTTTGTCCACTGGGGATAACTACCTGGGGATCTCCCTGCCTAAAAGTCTAATTAATGACATCTTCTGGGAAAAAAAAATTGGCCTTCAATATAAGTGGACCAGGAGTTAATATACATGGCCAGGGAAAACATACAGTGCAAGCAAGTAAACTTTACACAGTAATGGCTACATTATTGCTTTCTGTAATTTACCATTTCATTGGCTCTGATTCATGATATTTTATTGTTATATATTCCATCATAAAATCTAATAATATGTTTCTTCTTCAACAGGTACATTCCTTTTATAATAAAAGATCTCCTTAACTGATTTAGTAGTTTACTGATTTAGCATTGTGTGAACTATTGATTTCCATGTTTAACCATCGTCAAGGGACACTAATTCAATTTACGTTCTAATTTTGATTTCACCAGTTTGAGTTCACTACCGCCGGGAAATTCGTTTTACATGTAAATGGAATTAGAATCAATCATGTTTCGTAAGGGAACTCTCAAATCAGATTTCAAGAAAATCACGCAATGTGTGTTACTTCCAGGAATATGACCTGTATTTGTCATTTTTGTTTGATTAACATTTTCATCAAATCAAAGTCCCATTGTTACAAATTGGTTTTCAACATCAGTTCAGCTAATGTCCCTCTGGCTGTAGTCAGATAAATTGAAACAATCAAGGAAACTCATACACATTGTTACATTTAAATGTTCATATGTGTTCCACTTAAATTCTCCATACATCAGTGAACAGAAACTGAGATGAGTGTGTGACTATACATATGACTTTGTAACAGGCATGAGTATGATAATATTCCATTTGAACAATATTTCTCAGCTATTTTTGGACAAAAGTTAACATAAACAGGCTACAGAAACATAAGATGAAAGTGTGTAACTTCACACGAACATGGCGTTATTACTGCATTTGTCTGGGACATATAAATTCGTTTGATGTGATGTATAACACCAAAGCAAAAACGTGTACACGAAACAAAGAGAAGTCCAGGGATGATACCTTATTAGAAATCGATTCCTCGTTTCATCTGACTGATGAACATCTTTGGAGAAGCGTTATATGATAATGTATATACTTTCTCTCATTTAATCCGCTCCCGAAATAATAATTCTGATTTGAAACGCTTTGGTCTTGAGAACATAACAGTTATATTAGGATGCATAAAAAAATCAAATGTTTCTCGGGCTAATTTGTTTTAAAAGTAACGAGCAAGGAAGGCTCTCTTCTTATATCATGGATAAGTAATACACAATATGTATTTAATTCTCCAATGCTCGCAAAATAAAATGTTAATTCCTAATGCAAGATACTGACCATCCAAACACACAATCGCATGCTAACTTCTCTTTATTTGTTATAAAGTGAGGCTTTCCCTACAGTTGTATATTCGGTAGTGCAGTTCAGATCTATTCAATTTTACGATCTACATACCTCTTACTGTAACTTAACTGTAAGGACATTTGGATATTTCATGCTGATGTTAAACATCACCTTCGAACAATGCAACTGACTGTATGAAACCTGATTGTATATAACAGATGAGGTTGACTTCCATGCAGGTTATATTATTATGTGATTAGTAGATTTTTTTTACCCAGGCTGAAACTGGCAAGTTACAGTGAGTATAATAGTTCCCATGGAAGAAAACAGCAATATCAACTACAACATTTTCTGAAACTTTCGTGGCTCCTACTAGTGAGAAATGACATCATATTGCAGCAAACAAGGAATAACTGACCGTTCTAAAATGTAATTCATTGATTTTAATCTATGTATCTATCTATCGAATCTATTCATTTATGATTCTCATATTATTATACTATAGTATGAGTGTCCTGAATGAGGAAACATATGCACTGCTAGCAACCAACATTTAAGTCCGGACATACAGTAGTTTCAGCCCGTGTCTTCGTGTGGATTTAGAAATGAAAGAGGACCTTCAGTTCAGAGCAGGAGAAAGCATCACTCAATGCCAGTGTCTTGTACATTTTTGTATTTATGTATGTTTATAACGGATTTAAATTGATATAAACTGCAACAGAGCAGATTATAAACAAACAAAAACTAAATATATGAAATATATTAGGTCTATGAGTGAAAATAGAGAAACCGACTTAATTATTCCCTCACTCGTATCATGTCTACTGGTTATGGACGATCCACAATATAAACTAATAAAATTGTTATTCAGGATATTCGAATAGACAATTTGTAATACGATGGAGTCCGAAATAGTTTTAAGGGTAGATGTGATATCAGTCATTGCTAGTTAAAGTTATTAGAAGATTTGTCTTGCCGTTCTAACTAGTTTAATGGATAACGTTGTATCTTAAGTAATAGATAGAGGACGAGTAGCAGTACATTATCGGGATTTATCATCCAAAACTGGCTCCCACAGTAGATATCGCTTGTGTGAGATCAAGCGATATCTATAAGCGATATCTACATTGTAGATATCGCAACAATCATTTCGTCACAATTCTATTACATCATCAGTTAATGACATCACAAGGCTTTGACATCACTGAGAACCCTGCTGACAATGTTATGACGTCACAAAGTTGATGACGTAACAATGCTGTGATGCCATAATGCTAATGACGTCACAATGCTATGACATCAATGAGCTCGCTGCTGAAAACGCCAAATGGTAGTTTTGTGTTGCAGATATGTTCATTATTTTGCTAATAATTGTTGAAGAATGATTTTAAATGATACATAAAATCTCACCCTCGTATCTTCTGATATCAAATATATCAACACTCGTTGATTAAAGTAAAAATATCCTCGGCAAGCCTCGGATATTTGTAACTTTAATCAACTCGTGTTGATATATTTGATATCAGAAGACACTTGGGTGAGATTCTCTATATAAATGTACCGTACATTTATATCCAGATAATGTACTGCTACGAGTTCTCTATCTATCTACAAATTTGGGAAACATTCTTTCGAACACAACAAGTAAAACAATGACATATCTCATTTTCATATGCAAATTTAGGGACATTGACGTCATCTTCGGCACTTTGAGCACTGAATTTCCTAATTTGTCCGAGGTACATGAGGCGTACATTTTATATAAAACGTACGAGTCGTGCTACTGCATAAGCGTCCTGCTTGAATCCCGAGCATGCATGATAAGCACGTTTTTTTTCAGAAATATTGAACACTTATACATTATATATACATTATTATATACATACTATAAAGACTGAGTGGTTTTTAAAATGAATCAGTTCACACTATGGCTTCATCACGGACAGTACACGAACAGGACAAGTACATTGTTCATTCAGTAAAGGTAACTTTAGTTTTTTTACTTCGTACATTTTAAAAGTCAATACTAATACTTATTAAATTGGTTTATTTAACAGTTAGTGTTTTTGTAATTCAAATATTTTTCAAGCATTGAAAGTGACAAGCTGAGCTGTATTTACTGATTTATATTATTGCATATGCTAATGAGCATCACGTCTATATTGCATATACATGATTTCAGAACAGAAAATAAAATAATCTATTATATTTTCAAAAATTGGCAACGTGGTTTGATGCATGACACCATTTCACTTAATTTCGTGATGTAAATGAAATACATTTAAAAAAAATCAGTTGATTTCACATAGATCACTTGCTTTAGTTACATGCTAATATTCTTCTTTTAGGAATATCAAAGTACTGAACATGGAAGACCCCATCGATGGAAGCGACTATATCCTTTCGGAAAGGAAACACCGAAATCAAATTGTTAAACTAATAAGTGTTTTATGGTGTATTTTTTCACACAAATAAAACAATCAGTTGGCATTGTTGTTGTTGTCTGTGAACCAGTTTTATGAGCATGATACCAGAACGCAACCAGACAACCGTACATCTATCGGGATATAATCATACAATCATATAATTGGACAAAAGCATTTGACTGTGCTCTTACTATCTGTAATCTAAACCACAAATATCAAATCATAATAAACAGTTTAACCTCTGTATACATTTTATAGACCTCAGATCTTATGAAACCGATTGTCATACCTGACATCCGAATTTGGCGCTTTAAGTTTGACTGTTCTTGGTTAGTTTAAAAATAAATAGATGTACAGAATGATTACGAGCAAACTAAGTATGTTTTATTATCAAAACCCACAATGCATAAGACTGTTCTACTTTGCAGTCTGCTCTTACCTTGAAACTGTTTAATGGATACAAAATTTCAATTTAAAAGTTTAAAAGAATGAAAAAGTGTTTCATAATACATAAAGATAAAATGGTATTTTCAAGAGATTGTAAATTCGAAAATCTCCATTGTGTTTTATATTGAGAAGAAAAGATGGAACACAATAAATATAACTTATGTTTATCCATAACACATGCCTTGATAGTAAAATAAAGACGTATGTCATACGAAAATGTAGTTTACAAACATTTATGAACATTTTACGAACTGTTATGTCATAATCGGCAACTTCATAAGCTCAGTAACTCTTTTTAAATAGAACTGTTCTACACGCAGTCAGGTTTGGGTGCAATGCTACACTGAATTTCAGTGCAGTACCACCCATGGTTCGCTAGTTCCAGCCGATGCTCGCAGATTTCACCGCAAAGCATAGCCACATGGCGTTGCGGGCTTTCTCCCTGCCATAATACTAGCAGCCGCGATATAAGTGAAATACTCTTGAAAGCGGCGTTAAACCCTAACTCACCTCACCTCACCTCTTGTTAAATACCTTTTATATGGTAATATGATTTCATGGATGTTCGTTTGTCATTAATGTGTTATATATTCATGTTCTAAATAATAAATATGAAAAACAGTGATGCAACAGTAACATAAGAACGTTTCTCCAGTTTCAATTAAGTTGTACCGTTATCATTCAGATTTAATCTTGCCTTTTCTATAAATATATCTGGAATTCATGTGATTAACTAATTGATCATTTTTGACATCATTCTGACACGTGCCTTATTCGTTCCAACAAGTTAATCTAGTGTAATGTCTTATTTTGAGAAACACCGAAAAGAAGAACATGGTGAGCATATGACATGTTCCGTTAATGCAAGTTTATGATTTTAATGCTTGTAAAATAAAAATATAACGGAAGTCAAAGCCTATGTTCCATCTTTGTGACAGAATTTCTCGCTGCTAATGCATCAAGCTCAAACCGTCACAAACATTATTCCAATAAATTAAATAGGAAACAAAAGAAAATTTCCATTCCACATGTGACATTCTATTTTTACCATCTTTTCTTTCAATCGTTTGTGAATATTTTGTTCCTTTTGATAAACTTGTGAGATATTTATTTCCAGATAAACTTAAAATAAATGCTTCAGCAATACTGTTTTAAGAAGTTAAACGTAAATTGATTTTTTCAGTCTTACTAATTTGACTTGTATCACAAGTAGTTGCTCTCTAACAAACATCTAAAATATTGACGTTGGAATAATCCGAATAAAGGATTGATCCTCAGAAAATGGGGATATGGTTTTATACTGCGAACTGGCAGAGTTAATACAACACAATGATACATATTCTGTCATCAAAGAGTGATTCAGATAGTTGGTCTTTGAGAAGCGCATGCACATCCTGGTTCCCGGGCCTTCTAGCGAGAATGAAGGCCTGGGAACCAGGATGTGGGCTACAACAGGTCAAATGAATGTCAAGATCAAGAATAGCTGACAAGTGGACTGCATGGCGATGATTTGTGACATAATGCCGTAGTACAGTCGGTGAAATGATTATGTAGGTGTTGTAATATTTGTTTACATCTGTAGTTTCACTCAGCGTTTCGAATCTGCCGATTCATAGGTGCTGTCAACATTCCTGGAATTAATGATTTTCTCTGATTTTCGTGAGTGGGGAAATTGGTTTGAAAGTTTGGAGGTAGCGATATACTGTCTTGTCTTATACCTTTTGAAATAATGATCCGATCGTGTCCATGTATAGCTCATTTTGTAGCGAAATCATTTAGCTTCCATATCGTAGTCATCGACTGTGCCATATCGATGCGAAACATGACTTTGAATGAGCATGGGTAGGTTTCGTCGTTACATCCTTTTTCTTTTATATAGTAATAGGGTAGGGTCTATATAGGCATATGTCTTTCAAACGCTGTTTCGAAGTGATACACGACCCTGTGGAATTATTCACGTATTCATCATCATTCTATAGCCATTATCAAATACTTCAGAATAAGTATGACGTAAATACAATGTGATTTTACATTTAAAACTGATGTTTATTGATTTAACTAAGACGTTTTTCTATCACAAGTATAATTTTCTGTGTTTTTGAAGGAATCTTTATTCATACAATACATTTTTAATTGATCCTATATTTCTAACATTGACAGCATTGATTTAAACTTAGATGTGTTATGTAAAATATCTAAAGGAGATGCTACTTCTCAGTTACAAGTTGTTCAGCAAATATTGAAAATTGTATTCAATCGATTAAAAGCTTTACACTCACGCACACATTCTAACCCAAGTATCATCCATTTCTTGTAAGTGCATGTCGACATTTGCATTTCAATATGTGAATGCACAAGTGGATTCTATATCCCCTACATTAACTCAGAAGAAGATGTTCAAGATAAAGTATTACACAATTGGAACCTCCAGTATCAGCATCAATATCATAAGGATCTCCTCCCTTGACATAACTGACATTTTTAGTTTAAACGTTGTCCGTTTTGTAACCGTGTGCATTGTCTAATTGTGTCTTTTGGAATGCTTATGTTTTCATAAATATTTGACTTACAAACTGGTTGTCATAATTGGCATCTTAGAGAATTGATGGTGATGTTTCTTTTCCTTTTCAATGGTTTTTAATGGTTATTTTGCGCAAACACAAAACAACTTGACTTAATGATGACATTGTCATCAATTGTGAAGAAAGTGCGTGGAAGTCATCAATAGAGACAATGACTATAGAAGCCTGATACATTTACCTACTGTATCACAAATATTGATGAGGTATGAACAACGCAAAATACCAAGACTAAATAATGCTGACTGGAACAAAGCTGGAGAAAGCCAGTCTGCGCGTTGCAAGACATTATATCCTTGCTCGACATCATATCTTCATATCGTCAACATGAGATATCCCAAGAAGTGGACAACCACTACAGTGAACATCCGTGTTGAGATATGGCACATCCTGGTGATAAAATGAAATACATTTTGTAGAAAATTCATTGCAAAGAAAAACAATGAAATTGAAAAATTCTTTCAAAAATGGAATTCACTCATCCCAATTTCCAGCAAGGGAAGGTTTCAACTGCGTAAAACTATGTAATCACCTTCCTAGTATATTACTGTATGATTGTAATGTTTGACTATTACCATGAAAATATTTGAAAATAACAAATAAAAAAAGGCATCCTGTTATTCCACTTGAACCATCTTACGAGAGATGTGTTTTTGGAAAATGGTAGAGGTTAGGGTCCACACGTAAGATATCCAATTTGTTCCGAGGTGTGCTCATACTAGGCACTGACTTGAGCCACACCTTGTGCAGTGACTTGTATGACAACGTTATGACTGTGTTCACAATACACATCTGTGCATGCAAACTTGGCTCACTAGGTTCAATCTGCTATGAAATATCTTTGTCTAAATAAACACAAAATATAACTTATTTTTCTCACATGCATTTATATTTTGAGGAGTGTCGTTTCTTAATCATCTCGGTCTCACACATTCTTGATTATGATAGTCAGATTCATAAGTTAATAAAAAAACTTTAATAGAAAATATAATTCATACTTTTAAATACAAATTTACCAGTTAATGTGTAGCTTTTAGGTATAAGATAAATTTATAAATCGACATAAAGTGGTTATGTTGTTAATCGTATTGTTTTGCTAATGCATTTTGAATATTATATTATGATTTGTTTATGTTGGTCTGCCATTTATCTAAGCCAAACAAATTGAATGACACTTTTACTGTAGAAACAAAAGTTGTATTTATTCATTTCAGGTAGGTACAGGCAGAGTCAGCAGCATACAGTATTGGGTAACAGGTTACTGATGATTGGATCACTTTCAAGGATCCTGACACGTGTAGATTCTTACTATTAATACTTAATTTGAATATGAACCTTTTATCCAGTAAGAATAATGTTGTTTATGACATCATTGCCAGTTATAATTCCTAACAGAATTGTGAACTCAATACTTCAATAAGTCAATATTTAAAACATTTTGTAAAACATTTCAAAATTATTTCTAAAACCTCTGAACTTTATCAAAAGTTAATTGCCAAAACTTTGGCGTCATAACGGTTTCTAGAAGTAATATCAGGAAGGGTAAAATGTTATTGATGACTTCCTGTCTTTGGTAGGTCCGTATGTGGTGGATCAATGAATAAATGAAAACTGATGAGGAAGCAAAGGTACGAGCGTATCTACAATAAATCATATGCGTTGTAAAAGAAGAACGAGTATGGTATACAGGTTCGTGGTAATGCTCGTACAGATATAAAGTAATTACATTAGATAAGCAAAGTCTAATTTAGATGTACAACTAAATTGATAGTTTACATAAAAGAGCGAAATTGTAGTAAGCACTTCGCAAATACTTATAACAGTCATTATGACATACTTAACATACTTACACTCCCTTTAATTTTATGTCAGAAACAATATTTATAAAAAAAATACAAGAACAATAACCATGTATTATGCATCAGCCATGCTTAAATCATTTAGAAAGATAAGCGACAAGAACGTTGCCTTCATTTATCAATACACAATTACACACTAATCCTTTTCATTTGGTAGTGAATAACAACACTGGTTTGACGCCATGAGATTCATTAGGACTTTGTCTCCTTTGTGCAACTTCACTGAGAAATACATGAGTAATTACGTATTACACGCAGTGTTGTTGGCAATGAAAACTATAGCCACTAACCAAGTATAAGCTGCATGCAATTGGTAAATAAGATGAAATGGACAGTGAGAATTATCCAATCATTTCTAATTATATACAGTAAACTCTGTTACAAATGGAGCAGTGTCATGGCAACATAGATATCTGATTAATTGCAATCACATTCATTAGTTGTGCAATCAGCTCCAGTTCGTTGTTTCTAACTGTCTGTTCCCGTAAACGTGACTTTACTCAACATTGACTTTTGCAAATAAAACCATCTTTAATAATGTCCGGTTGTTGCAATTTATCATATTATAGAATTATTGATTATACACAAATCTTTTATTTTTTCTTCATATTTTATAATGGTCTAATTTCCTCATTAGGCAATTTTTATACTGAATTTGTCATATTTAACAGTTTCTGATTTTAAAGGTTCATGCCGCTATAACTGATGACGTTGGTCAGTTGCAGACACTATCATCGGTACACATGGACAATTTACATTGCTCACATTACCAATATTATTTTCGTTCCTAAACTGGTTCATTGGAGAGCAAAATGTATGCATACAAATGTCCAAGAGTAGCAAAATATGCTTCATCATAAATTGATAGATAATGATTCTACAATATCATACAAATACTTTACAGCCACTTCGGCTTCCTACTTATCAGACAACTATTGCTGATGAAACAAAACTTGGGGACACTTTTTTCTCTATGGATAGATAATGCAAGTTACTGTCCAATGCTATGAATACCTTTGAGTGTAAGGGGCCATGATCATGCTCTCAATAACTTACAGAAGTAGGGTAAGCGAGTAAGATTATGATACACTTTATGTATTCCTTGCTGGGCCTGTGTTCTCTCTGCTTGGTGATATCATTGATATGGGTTATCGGATATGATTGGGATATCATGAACATAATTAAAGTGCCTGCCCTACGTTTTCACCAACACTTGTGAGCAATGCACCATCAAATCTTATTGCAATATCAGAGCCAAAGTTAACATATCGAACAATTCATATAACATTCTTTTTATGCTGTATTACACTCAACCGCTAAAGAAACGTCACCATACAAAATACAAGATAATTCAATCCGCGCGTAATACAGGCTACTGAAACAGAGATACATCGTGTTTCCAGAAGCAAACTAAACGAGATTTATAATTTCAAAACATTATCTGTTCATATTTCTGTGAAACCCACGTTTTTATGAAATCATCGTTTTTAATCTCCTTCACTGGGCGAGATAAGGGAGTCAAAAACTGCTTTCTTGGTTTCTTTTATGACGTCCTACAGTAAAGACGAGTCAACAAATTTAAGTCTAATAAGGTTATTTATGTCGATAACATCTTTTATTAATTCAATTTCTACATTTTATTAATTTTTAGGTTGAATGCCAAAGATTCTGGCCAAAATAACATTTTGAAAAAGCGATTTCATTACCCCAAGTGTATTCGAACAGATATGAAAATAAAAGAATTACACCCTGAAATGAAATTGTGGGTACCTCTTAACAAATATCCCTATGAAAATCATTAAAAATCGTCTTTCTCCAATACCAGTATTTCGTTTGTCACACCATTGAAAATATGGTGACGTTACCTTTGCGGTTGAGTGTATCTGTGAAAACTCATCAAAGTTAATGCTTTTGCCTGCCGAAACCATCGTGTTTACAGCATTAGATGTTAAGTTAAGGGAAATTCCTTTTAGCAGGATATTGAAACATGTTTCTCACAGTTGATTGCTTCTTTGGCAGTCTGATAATCAATGACTGTTATTTCACAAACACTCATCTCAGACATGTATGAATGAATTTCCCCATATGTTAACTTAGAGATGACGAGAATGTACGAACGAGTTCTTCTTTATTTCCACGAGACTGGCATTATAGATATTTACAACTCAGTATCATTTGGAATATTCTCAATTCTGTGTCATTCCAAATATCATTACCATCCCATTTTCACCTTACAGGTGCTAATGCACAATCGATTTCAGAATTGATTTTTCATTCTACTTTTTAAAACATTTTTTCAGTAACTGCTTCGAGCATGTTCAACACATAGATCAGTGCGCATTATATGTACATATATACGTATATATATTGTATGTTATTATTAAACATATGTTATTTAAACGAACGAGAAAACGAAAATTAACTTACAGAAAACCTTGAAAATTCTGATAACTCTTGAGCCGCATAGACAATAATAATAATATATATGTAGAATCAACTATAAAAGGAAAGTTGGAAGAGCTTATGGACAAATGGGTGATTCTAAGACCAAAAAGAAAAGAAATCGAATTGCAATGAAAAGCATCGAAATGCAAACATAAAGAGACGAATTTGCTTTGCTTAGTGATCAGCGCATTTGTGTACAGATTCCCTTCATTTCATTCTTTATCTCTTATTTACTATGCAACTTCGTGTCTTCATGTGTGCATTTCGATGCTTTTCGTTACAATTCGATGTTTTATACACATACATTGTATGGGTTGATGCATCACGTCACAAGTTACGCTGTTTCTGATTTCTTGATTTTGTATATCATCAAATTTGAATCCTGAAAATATTTTGTAAAGCGTAGGCATTCTCATTCTCTTACCACAGAGGTCAATCCCTTCAGATTTTCTATCCTAACCTCTGTTACATATCACGAATGTTTTCGGTTAGAAATCTAGAATCCTAATGGGTTGCGTCAGACGTTAGTTGTACAGCGACGTTGCTCCAAACTAGCTATTCTGTAACTGTAGAAATGATAAGATTTGCTTCATCTGTGTGATGTGCGCATTGTTTACAAAACAGAATCCGGTCGAAAATGAAAAACGATATCTGATTTGACAAGAACTTTACCAGTGGTTCAAACTTTCATATCCAGGGGATTATGCGGGAATACTGAATTATCGAGTGTATGGAATATATTTAGAAATGAAGGGAGAACTCTCTGCATATTTGTAAGTATAAGGATCTTAATTTGTTTACATCTAATTTACGTGTATATTACCCTACGATCCATAGAATCAAATGCAATAAATGTACCACACATAACATATTTTCAGTTTTCACATGAAAATTGACAGCTAAATTCATTGATGCTATGTTGAAGAGTTTGATGTCTATCAGGTCGAGTCCAAATTCGCTTATAGACAAGGAGATAAGGATTAGATTGTTGAAGTTGATTGTATCGGCTGCCTTGGCACTAACAAAATACGAAAACGTAACCAGGCATACATCTGCATGTAATCGTTGCAATAGACGAAATAGATATAGTAGTGATTTCTAAATTCTTAAAAATAGGTCTCTTAAAAACAAAAACCTTCACTTAACATCCACTATTATGCATGAGATACAATACAAATCGAATCGAGCAGTCAAATGCTTCTCGTTATGGGTATTAAATGGCATGTTTTTAAAAACTTGTTATATACTTGAAATATTCATTTTTATGATGAATAATATTTTATTCAAATGTTTATCTTTTAAAGATTCACGAGTAATGAAACAAATATTTTAGAATTTTGTTTGCTGATATTTAGTTTTTCAATATCTAAAATGAGTGTATGATTGTTTGTACATAGATATCCCTAAAGTGGTGTATGTTGAATATACAAAAAATCCAAGGATATATTAGAAGGTGTTGATTAACGTATCTGATATACACTAGTAATCTAATCTGTAGGTTATTTCAGATGAAACATGAATGAATGCTTAAGTGTAAAATGTACATTTAGAACATGTATAGTTTGGGGTTAGAACCTGACAATGGTACTGTCAACATATCAAACACGCTCTCAGATAACTGATATTAATATTCCCAAAGTAGTTCAGTTCCAAGGGGAATATATATTTATGCTTTGCAAAGTTATTGTTACATGTTGATGGACACTAACACTTAGGTAATTTGGTGTCAATGTCAATACGTGAAACATGTATAACAGTTTTAAGTACGTGTATCTAGTTTGACATAAACGACACCACTGTTGCGAAATAATATAGGCGAGGGAAATTCATATGAATGAGTCATATCTACTTGAGACAAAATATTAAAAGACAATTATATTCATTGTTCCCAAGACAATGTTATGACATTAGCAAACTCAAAAACATGCACGTACATGCCACCTCCTGTTATTGTTATATAATATACCAAAACAGTTCATCCTAGGTTTATGTCACTCAAGTAATGATCAAAGTGACAGCAAAAAAACATAGAAGTAATTAATTTATATCAATATATCAATTTATTTGTGTTTTTCCACTTTGCCAATGACATTGTTGGTCAATAACATCAAGAAGTTTGAATAGTTTGGAACATGCACTTTCTTGGCTTCAAAGTTACACATCAAAGACACAAGCAACTTGCTTGCTTTACAGTACTGTCTGTTTCAAATTGTCAGTTTGATATTTGTATTTAGACCACCCGAACCCCCCTTTTCAAAAAAGTTTGCATGGGCGGACGGTATGGGGAAACATTTTTTTGCGACCAGTGACTGATGTAATTTGACGTCATAAAACAATGGTCTGACGCGGCGAATAGGCTTATGACGTCACAGTGTTACTGTGGTGTTGGGCTGTTCCTAGCGACCGTTCGGAGAGAAAACGACCTTTTCTGGACGTAATTACAAGGATAACATCAAATAATAAATAGAATGTAATCTGATGATAGACAAACTTTATTCTTCAGGTTCAGGTGAAAAATGTCCTTTTGTTTTCTACACAATCTAAACGTTGCTCCTACCTTGTTTGACAAGCACTCGACACCCGTAACGGTAATGCCGTATTTGATTTAAAGGGGCAGTAGCACGTTTTTTTGCAAATTTTCGTTTTACAAATTTCCCATTTATAATGATAGTTTATGTCATTTATATTTACTTTAGAGGCTTAAACATCTTATTACACAAACTAATTATCCGTAGTGGTAATAGAGGTGTATAGCGTATAGACCAAACATTGCATGGCGGCCATTTTATTGCGAACACATTTTATTATTTTGAATGACAAGAACGATTCCCATGGCTTTACGGAAAAATGTAAACTCATTTTTTAACTTGATTTTCAGAAGAGAGAAGGGTGTTTTACTATTGGTGACATTATTTTTCAAATACATTTCATCGAACGTATTTCAGCGAAAGAACGTGCTACTACCCCTTTAAGATGAACAATTTTGAACATTTATGTAAATACAATATTTTGAATTTTTATCACACAAAATAAAATAAAGCAAACATGAGATCAGCTATTCACAAAACACTTCGAAAATTTCACCCACTCATCTGTTAGTTCAGTCGAGGAGATAGATATGCAAACAACCAGTTGGCAGATGTTTCCTATTGCCTGGGGCAATCGATCAGCATTACTGTTATTTCCTGATCAATTTTAGAACCTTATGGTGAACTTTACAAAGTTACAATCGAGGGAAATTAGCTAAAACGCCAATGAAGTGTCTATTTTGAAAGAAGAGTGTAACTGTTTATGCAACCACATCTATATTACTCATCTAATATACATCTAGGTTATTCCGTATTTGTAAAAAATAACCCTTTGGCAAAACATATTATGAAGCATAAATAATGAAAATTGTTCGTGTACCTGATTTCCTCACTGACTGTTTTTGACATTTCTGCGCTAGGGTGGCATATTTATCTCTTTGAGATGGCATATTTACTACATTTCTCTGTATGAGTGCGCCCAGAGCAGGCAGCCATTTACTCAACCTTTTGAGGCGTGTTTTTCAGAAATGTGAACAGAAAATGTTTAGAAAAAATTAATTCAGTTTGTATAGGAAGAATTGATTTTAAAATGTTTCAGTTGTAAAACTCTTGGATTAGAACAGCTGATATTTTTGTGTTGCAGGTGACTGTATTTGAGGAAACGACATGATAGTGTACATGTCCCTTTCTACGACTATACTACTTGTATATCATCAGAGTGTTAATGTGTAATATATAGAGAACCCCACCCAAGTGTCTTCTGAAATCAAATATATCAACACGAGTTGATACAAATATCCGAGGCTTGCCGAGGATATTTTCACTGTGTTGATATATTTCATATCAGAAGACACGAGGGTGAGATTCTATTTATCATCCAAAATCATTCTTATTACGTTTAAGTGAAAAAAGTGTACATCTCTGAGTACATTTCTGCTATTTGACTTCCAGTGCGGTGAGGTCATAGCACTGTGACGTCATCATATTATGACGTCATAGCATTGTGATGTCATTACTCGATGACGCAAAAACATTGTGATGTCATGTAGTTAACGGTGACAGGGCATTGTGCTAAAACGTACTGCCAAAAAGATATCTCCTAGGAGATATCGCTTGATCTCCCACAAGCGATAGCTCCTGTGGAACACAGGTTTGGGTGATAAATGCTGTTTATTGATTGATATTGACATTTCAGACAGTTAAGATTCATAAAGATGACATTAGATGACGTCAAATTTACATGCTACGTTACAATATCTGCTGTACAACATCTTAGCGTTAATATTACAATGTCGATTATGAAAATAACCAAAAAATATATTCAAACTACTTTTGCATCTTTTCAGATTTGTTTTGACTGCAATTTGATAATGACTATTCTTTACTCTTGGTTGTTATGGCAATATTTAACTGCCAAATACCTGACATTTAGGCAGATTGTTTAGTCCACCGTTGACATTTAGATTCAATTACAGATGAATAAGTACTGAAATTAATATATATCACTTTTCTCTTTTGATAAATTCGTCTTCGATTCTAAAGATGGAGAGATGTTTGAACGGAAATCAGCTTGACTGAGACCTGCAAGCTACATTATAATACCAACCTTAATGTTGATGTATTTGTACAGCTCGAAAGAAAACTCTAAATTCCTGAAATATATTACAAGAATTAAGGCAGTTACGAATTATCATAAATGTTGTAATTGTCATATCTAAAATTATATATTTTGACAACAAAATGAGACGGCGTCGTTGATTCAAGAATAAAAGTAGATGCTTGACACACGATTTAGTGAAACGATAATCTATGTATTGCTCCTGTGGAGAGATTTATGGTTTATTGTTTATTCCGCATTAAGAATGATCAAACGTATTTGTAGGTGTCAGGATTTGAGTTAAATTGTGATCATTGAAACGAATCGACTTAGTATTTAAGGATGCCCATTTACAAAATGATAAAGAGATATGAACACACAGTCAATGGATTGGAAATACATCCAATATGCACACAAAAAGGAATCTTGTTTTTAAATGTTATAATCAATAAGTAACATTTGAATAATACTGTTGATCTTAGGTTTATGTACCTGAATTCAGTGTCCATTTTGTTTATAAGACTGTCTGTATGTAATTAGATATGATTATGATACAGAATACAAATCATAATCTTTAAGTATGAAACATGGACATTGTATTTTACAGTAACTATCAAGAGTTTTATAAAAGATTTTAGAGATCCGTAGTCTTCTTATGTTTACAGCTGATATGATATACAATTTAATATCAAACATTAATATCACATTTTAGATGACATATTCTGCAATGTGGACTGTAAAAAGGAAATTAAACATCTAAATGAAATGTTATATATTTATGAGCTATTAACCTATTTGTAGCTTTCTCATCTTATCATATCCAATTCCACATATTATATATATTATTACAAAGCATCTTCTCATAAACGCTCACTGACAATTTACTTACGCATACACACATAATTTGCATATGTCTATTGTGATTTAAAGCCATTTGCTCATCTGCGAAGTAAAGGTATATGTAAACTATAGATATATTTGAGAAATTGAATATTGTTTATATTATTTCCAAATTGTCTGCATCTGATGTGGAAGATACATTGTGTGTAGTGTCTCACAATCTCATGAATAAATCAATTTCATATTTTTCTTGTATCGGTATAGTATGAATATCTCAGATTAACTGCACTAATTTACTCTATAGAAAGATACCTTGTTAGTTGACATGATTAAAAAAAACACTGTGAAGAAAATGCCACCTTTCCCCATGTTTTCGGCATTACATTCAATTTCTACTGTATAACATCACTTCAGAATGATCACTGGAAATGCAATCCTCATTTAATTACATCTTTAAATGTTGTCATGTTATGCAACATGCACTCATTATTTCTCGTCAATGTCGCCTCAAAACATCTCACTAACAAAGACAGAAACATTGAGTTTCATATCAATATCCAAAACGCCTTAAGAGGTAACCCAGAAGCTGCATAATCAATTGCTTAATGCATTACTTTTTGTGGTCTGGTTTTCTATGAATATGTTTCACTTCCATGCAGAGCGAAAACAGAATTTCTAAACAAATTTAACGATTTGTTGTCTGAACTAATGTCAGGTGCTAGTAGTTGGGTAGCTCTTTGGTCATTATTCACTTTTGCCCGTCCGTTGTAGCAAGGTTATTGGCAAATAAACAACATTATTTTTAATGTCATTTCAATTCTAAAAATATGAAAATATTTTCTTTATCTAGACAACTATCCTTATCTCGATAGGAAACCGGGAAATCAATTTTGATATACGTTAAGATCCAAAAGAACGAGTCTGTGTGCCAACCTCTATCTATCAATTAGTATTTCGAAGTTTAATGAGCAAAAATGAAAACTTGACACTGATAAATTTCAACATTTTATTTCTGTTTTCTGCCAATAGCAAACATTATGGTTGAAACACATGCACGTGTGGACACAAACTCATGAGGTTATTCGCTGCATGTTTGCTTAAATAAACATACACACTGAACATGGAACTGGAAAAACAAAATGTAATTTCTATGTTGATCTTTGTTTGGAAATGCCACGTCTTACAAGTGAAGAATGTCAACGTCTTACAAATGTGGAATGTCAACGTGCTATGGGGAGGCTCGATGTTTGTGCTTGGTTGCTGTTCTAAGAGCTTATATATATATATATATATATATATATATATATATATATATATATATATATATATATATATATATTCGTACATGAAGGCCACAGGCCCATATACATATACATACATCATATATACATATATTTTGAATCCAAAGGTGTTTTACAAAGTCTGCCTCTTTTCATAAGCAATATATTTCAGTGCAAATATGGTCATTCCTTGTGTCTTGAGTCAACCATTTTTACCATGAGTATATTTCAAATGCACCTTTACTGTACTGATATACAAGTTTGCTTATTTTTTAATGTCTTAAACTTTCATCTCTTATTTGCTGTTTGTGCACTGTTTTGTGCAACTCTTTTTTGAAGGTGATTAGTCTGTCTAATGTACACGAGGTCACACTTTTCACAAGAAATGATATATTTTCCGATTTGCATAACATGTTGCTCTTAACATGGAAGTCTTTGCCATTTTCAAAAGTTACTAATGAACGCTCCTTGAGATATACAAACATTTATTTTACACTTGGCAAATTAAACATGTCAGTGTGTTTTTTTCAGGTTTTTGGGTTGGCATTTACTTTTTATTATTTTAGTTTTCTTTAGCATTTGTGCGAGACGGTTATCTTATCTCATAATGTCTAAATTACTATTATTATATATTTTGTTATTTAATATTAACTATCAAAAGCTCTATAAAAGTTTTCAGTGATCTTTACACTTTTAATTTTATCTGCTTATATGATATTCACTTTTTTAAAATCAATAATTAAATATGACATTTAAGATGACAGTAACTGTATTGTATGCAACATATAATATCATGTGTCATATATTATTTAGTCGGAAGCAATGTAGGCGTTTCTGAATGATATATTATCCAATTTCCACATACCTTTGAAATATTAAGAAACATTTACTTATAAACGTGCAGTGGCAAATATAAATCCGTCTATACGCAAAATTTGCATATGCCTATAGCGGTTGGAAAACCAATTGATTATCGAAGATGTTCAAGTACATATACATTATATATATATAGCATTTGAAAAGGTTTTACAAGTATACAGTTACACATATTCAAAAGTAAAAAAAAGACACAGTCATTTTCACTCCAACATGTTTCATTAGAAACATTATATTTATATATATATCATTACATTATAGTGAGAGTGAGTGAGTTAGGATGACATAACTCTTTGTCAGTGCACTTGATGCAATCCAACACACGTTCAAAGAATATCCAAAACAGCTATTCCACTCAATTCTTCTATCCTAACCTCTGTTGCATATAGAATAACCATAACTGTCAACATGACAACATGAGTTTATTCATATGTCCGGTGTGCACACATTTCATAACAATATACTTCAAGGACGAAGTCGCATGCAGATATACAACCATTTTTTATTGGTTAAACGTAACCAGTGTTGTAAACTATCACCACCAGGGGATTTTGCGAGAAATGTGAAATATGATCCACAACTGATTTACAACTGAGGTAAGGATGGAAGAACTGAATAGAATAACCCATGTGAGAAGATAAGGGGTTAAGTATTGAATATATGCGAGCCTATGTATTGGATGCAGCTAATTGCACAGCTTGCAACACATAAATCCATTAAAACATTATATCATTTCTATTTATATAATACATCTTTGATAAAGGAAATTTGATTATACCTTGGTAATCAGATGATGAGTTGGATCTCACACTGCATTCAGAAAATGTATTGTACAGTTGTCTATCAATTTTCCGCAGACGCAGCTTTAAATGCAACAATAAAAGGTGTGCTTGACTGTTTTTACTCTCGAATTTATCACTTGGATCTTCTTTCACTGCAGACAAAAACACTTATTTTTTTAATGTGACATGTCCCAAGTTAATATTTATCTCCTGTATCAAAGTGGACAACTACTTCATTATTCCATTAAAACTATATGGTTTATGACGAGTTTGGTAGATTTCCACTTATTAACTGTTATTAAATGAAGAATGGTATGTGTTTTGTGCTAAACTTCTGACCGAACTGAGTTTTATTTGGAAATCTCAAAATTGACGAGGGAAGCCAGAGTGGGTTGGTGGACCACCTAATTCACACATAATTAATCCATTTACTCAGCCAACCCACTTGGCTTATAAAGAGGTTGATCATCGATATCTATCCTTGTCTTCTCTTTCCGTTACAGGTTATGGGTTAGGCGTTGCTAAAATGTATCACCAAAGAAGGAATGTTAGAACTTGCATAAGTGTATGAAATAATTCAAGAAAGGGAGAAACGAAAGAATGTGGGATAATTTGGAAAACCGTGTACATATTTACAAAACATAATCATCCAAATAATTTTACGCAACAAGCTGCTGGCGAGTCGAATACAACCCACTGGCCTTATAATTCCTGATGAACACCTAGACTGACAGATATTACCTTAGCGAATCTTTAAAATCAGCATCCAATGTTAAAACGAGAAATGCACCAAATTAACATGAAGTGTTTGCCACTCACATGACAATCATATCACATAGTAAAACGCCAAAGCATCACTTTTCTGTAATTTGGCACTATCTTAAATTTATTAAAATCCTTGGATTTGGGTGACTATTGGCTCAAAATTTTAAAACGTAATTATATTAATGCAAAATGAAATTGGATGATAGAAGTTCATTTAAAATACCACGACATGTGGCTATGCTTTGCGGTGAAACCTGCGAGCAACGGCTGAAACTAGCGAACCATGGATGGTACTAAGCTGTAATTCAGTGTAGCATTGCTACGTGTAGAACTGTTCTCTACTGCAGACAAAGTTGCCGTGCCACTGGCGGGATTCGAACCTCGGACCTCTTGATCCAAAGACGAACGCGCTAACCACTGCGCATTCCCGCCCCCCAGTTCAAACTGATTAACATGTGCAATCAGTTTGGAAATTTGGTACTTCGCTATATGATATCGCATCCGTTTTATCAGAAGAAATGCGATATAATGTCAAATATGGTATCAGTCACTGAAGTATGAATCCTATGGTATTATTCTGTTTTATAATGACTGTCGTATTAGAACAGGCAAATATATATAGTAATACGTTAAATATTGTCAAAAGATAAAGACTATATAGATTAAATAAATTCGTTATATGCCATCCTGTTTTGTAAAAAATAATTAGAATTTACAAAGGATATACTTAAATGCATTCTAGTATAAACTATTTTTGTAATGGATGTATGTACAATATATGTTTTACATTATTGGATATAATATCTCATTCATTCTCATTCGTAGAAAACAGTGAGATGCAAAAAGGCTTACGACGGTAGTCCTTTTGGACCCTGAGATAATAAACTTAATACAACTACAACAAGGTTACATTTGGGATAACACTACCTTCAACAGTCATTTTTCGGGCCGAGTCACATGCGGGATTCGAACCCACACCCTCAGAGTAAGGCAACTATCGCCAGCACATGACCGTACCAGCAGCTTACCAGACGACCATTTCGACTCGATGCGAAATGGTGGTATGGTAAGCTGCTGGTAGGACGCGAAATGGTCGTATCGTAGAAAACTATGAAATAAAATGGAGCATTTTGAAACAGTCAGACACAAACAAACGAGACTCAGGATTGTGTAATCTCTGCATTGAAGAGAAGCTGGAAATTCTCAGCAACAAAGAAAACAAAATCAACAAAAGGAGTGAACTCCTATCAACCTGTCGCCATTGGAAGCACGCAAGTCGAGTGAAAAAAGAATAGTCCCAAACAGCTCCAATTCAGTTTGTCTGATGACTGCCACACTGAACACTTGTGGTGTTATATGCGCATGAAACTCCGAGTTACAAACATGAACTGACCCAGTGTATTCAACATATGTATATGTGCTCGGCTATCTGAAGTGTAGAGCACTCTAACCAAGACAATAATTTGATCGAATAATTTTCGAACACGCACCAGCGTCAAGCTCTTCTTTGCAATAATAAACAATGCATAAAAACCTCTATTTATAGCTCTCAAAATCTGCAGATTTTAATTCATTATCAAAACATCCAAAAACATTGATGTTTCACTTCTGGTAATTATATCTCATTCACTAAGGCAGTATGGACATTTAAAACAAAGTTGTGTAAACATTAGTTTTATCACGTCTTGGTATGATTTTATGGATCCCTCCAATAAGTCAAATATTGTATCCCCACCCTCCATTAGTTTCTAACTAATGTCCAACCTCCAATAGTGGTGTGCGTAATCGTTATATAGGCATGTCACGCAAACGCAACCCATTTTGTAACTTTCAATTTCAATGGAGCAAAATATCATATCAACACCATTTAAACTATTTTGAAAAAGAAAACAAAGAACTAGTTCCAATTTTTATTTAGAAGGAAAGGGCAAGAATAACTAGTTTGATGTTTCTCTCTGAACTGTTATTAGATGTTGCAACACTAGTAGGTGGATCACAGGGTGTGTCTGCAGCTGTTCCGGTGCCATTGGCTGGTCCAGTGACTGAAGCGGGTACGCGGGACGTCTTTCCCCGAATCACGTCACTCACACGGTCACACGATCCTCCATCTCCGATGTATTCTAAAATGAATATACATACATGTACTATATACAACCATTTTGTTACATTGTTAAAGAATTTAAAGGCTTCAATTTATATTAGTTTGAAGGAAAACAGGTTTCACATTCAATATTCCCCATGATGAATGTATATAACTGCTTACAATGTTGTTATATAACATATAACGATTTATGTCAGAAACTGCAAGTATAAAATACCTTGTAAATCCTAATGGCGAGGGATCTGTGACCAGTACGTTCTGCGATGAGTTGTTCATCAAAACCGGAATCATACAACCGTGCTGAGGGAATCGTTTGTAAAGAAGCCGTGAAATCCTGCCTTTTTGTAAAGCTTTGAAATTGTAGATATGAGGGGGTGTTTCCCAACTGCGGCATCGACATACCAGACGTCTTCTTTGGCGTACTGAAGTGGCCGGCATTTTCAAGATCTTGGCCTGTAAAATAATGTTCATATATTTTACTTAACAAAGAAAGACAGGCCTTTGTTATATTTGTTATAAATTAGTATCATCTACATGTTGTAAGTGTTTCATTGAATTAATGGTTTTAAACAAAATATACGTTGATGGTTATTAGTAATGTCGTTTCACCACAATGAGCTTAAATAGGGTGCAATATAAAAGAACTAAGTTTACTTTACCTGAGTGTAATCGTCCTCACTGTCCAAAATTTGGCTTTCTCTGTCAGGTGTGAAACTGGTTAGTGTTGATGCACGTGAAGTCAAGGCTTATAACGTAGAGCAGCCCTCCAATAGTTTAGACAAACAAAGTTGCGTTTGGGCGTAACGACACGACACGAGAGTTTTAGTCCAAATTTATAGACCTCCAATAGTCACAAGTGACTTTGTTTTAAGTTAGATATGGTCCTCAAAGCCTCCATTAGTTTGGCACGCGTAGCTCGTCCTCGGGCTAACGCCCTCGTACGAGTCCCTCGTGCCAAACTAATGGAGGCTTTTCGTACCATATCCTACACATATCAAAGGTAATAGTAAACAGAACATAAAAGAGCATTTTCCAAAAGTTTTCTTCTCTGGTATAGCTACAAGCAAACATTTAATAGTACCAAGTTTAAATTGTTAGAGCCATGTCAACAGTAACAGTACTAGTCCTTTTATCCTGAAATACAGCATGTTAATTTACTATACAGAAGTAAATCAAAAGCCATTCAAGTGAACAGTTTGAAAGCGAAGTAAAGCTTCAGAAACATGTATTCCACCATATGATTAAGATGCAACATGACACGATTTGCTATCTAGTATAGTCATCTCTTTCTTGTGATTCATTGTCACACAAAAACGAACAGAACAGTAGTACAAAACTAACATCGTTTATCAAGTTTTAGGATTATGAAACAAGAAAAACCTTTCAAGAGGCATGGTTGGAGGCGACTTGTTAAGGTATAAAAGCATATGTATGTCATATGTACATATAGCAAAAGTAGAAGTAGAAGTAGACCTACATTATGAATTTAGTGAAAACGTTGTTCAGGGTTTTGTCATTGCTAGATTCCAGCAATAAGAATATGTTGGCCTATTTTCCCTGAAACAAGTAGTCAGTCATTTCTTTAAACTTCGGTAATTCAAAGTAAACCAATTCGATTGAAATCTAGTTAAAATTTACTGTTATGTTTTACGTCCCCTAATTCCGTCATTACGGACTTGGGCAACGTATAGCATTACAGCTAGTCTTAACTAGATTGATTCGATGGATTATGAACCATATTTCGGTTTTTCTTTGGACGAAAGGCATATGGATAAATTTTAGTCGCAGGATAATGATCCGGTGTCCCCATGCTTGGTGATTTCAGTTTTGACATAAATATGGTTCTATCCAATATTTGTTTATACAGGTACATGCTTCACTGTCATTAATTCATCATCAGTACATTGAGTATAACAAGTCTTATTTGCATTGAAAATTTGAGATCTGAGTGGAAGATTAGCGTGTTGATTGACCGCTAATATTATTATCTTTTAGTAGATGCTTGCGTTGCGCGGGAAACATTTGTGTGTAAAGTTTCTTGGATTTTCTGAAACTGCAGTGCGAAATTATGCACTCGAATTGGTACATCTCTGCTCATTCAGATGTAAAATGGCTTATTCAAACGGTACACTCTATTTATAATTAAACAACTCAATAACTGATTAGTAGTTTACTGATTTCGTTTTTGATCACCATGTTTAACCATTGTCAACGGATAATAATTCGATTTATGTTCTAATTTTGATTTCACGAGTTTGAGTTCATTACCGCCGGGAAATTCGTTTTAAATGTAAATAGAATTAGAATCAATCATGTTTCTTAAAGGCACTCTCAAATCAGATTTCAAGAAAATCACGCCATGCGTGGAACTTCAAAGAATATGCGCTGTCCTTTTTGTTTCACTACCATTTTAATCAAATAAAAGTCCCATTGTTACAAGTTTGTTTTCAACGCCATTTCAGGTAATGTCCCTCTGGCTGTAGTAAGTTAAATTAATCCCCTCAGGGAAGTCATACACATATTGCTGTTGAAGAAGAACTGTAGCATTTAAATGTTCTTATGTGGTTCTCAACACCATTAACTTCTCCATACAAAAATGATCATAAACTGAACACTTTAAGTGACTAGACATATGACACTGGTATAGGCATGAATATAACAATATTTCAATTGAACACTATTTGTCAACTTATCTTTGACCAAAGTTAACATTAAAAGGCTACTGAAACAAAACGTCCAGGCACTTTAATTAACGTGAACATGGTTTCATTTTTGCGTTTCTCTGGGGCATGGGGTTTCTCTACATCAAAGTAAAAACATGTTAATGAAACAAAGCTATTCCGGTGATGTAACTTCTGGTGCGTGAGTAATTATGGATTCCTCGTTTCATCGGACCGATGTACATGTTTGAAAAGCATTTTATTTGACATTGTATATAAATAATTTCCTTCATTTTATTTCGCTGTCGAAACGTCAAATATATTTCATCTGAAAATTGTTGTACAATGTATTTTGAAACATATTTAAAAAAATAACGTTAAGGTCATGAGTCTCAGACTCATTTTTTGTCAAAATTAACGAGCACATTGGGACTTTCTATTTATATCCTGCATTAGGAATAAACAGATGTATTTAATTCGCCAAGGCTCACTAAATACATGTTTATTCCTTGTGCAAGATACTGATCATAGCAAAACACACTCGCATGATAATCCCAATTCATTTGTTATAATGTGAGCAGTTCAGATCTACCTTGACATTTTCGAGGTTGGACATTTTCGTGGTTCAGGGTCCCACGACCTTTCGTGGATTTTAATGTTCGTGGTTTAGGAGTTGTCAAAAATGTACATTTCCGTGGGTTTTTATTTTCGTTGTTTAAGGTATCCACAATATATTTGTGATTAAACGCATTTGTCCCTTCTATCCACTCTAACCATCCATAATCTGACAGGCACAGATTAAACTTGAAAAGCCTATTACCCACCGGATGAATTAACTGTGTGACAAGAGATACGCTCCATTCACTAAAATGTCGACACGTGTCCAAATAAGAATAGCAGATTGACAGCTGTCATGTATTGTTGTCTCACAAAGGATTTGCAATGATATAAAAAGAGCCATTGGCTCTGTAACTCATCATTCTTTAACAATAAACTAAATATATTTCAAAATGTACATTTTCCAGAAGAATATATCACAGATACAACACATTTTAAGTACTTGAGAACAAGATGAAACTATTATTCTTAGATTGTGACCCGTGACCCCAAATAGGGTCATATGGGTTACCAAATCTACAATTTAGAATCGCCATTGGCCAAGAATCTGCACGCAACATTTCAGCTCTCTAGACCATTTGGTACTGGAGTAGAAGATGAAATTAAGGTTTTATGGTCATTGTTTGGGGTCATGGACTCACCAAATCTACAATTCAGAATACCCACTCTCTAAGGAGTCTGTACAAAACTGTTCAGCATTCTACACCCGAGGTACTGCAGAAGAAGATGAACATAGTTTTTAGGTCATGACCCCTGTGAACCTACATGTATTTAAGGTCATGAGGTGCCCAAATTTACAATTTTGAATTCCAATTTCCCAAGGAGTCAGCGGATTACTTTTCAGCTCTTTAACCGTTTTAAAGTTAACTTTTTAAGGATGTGACCCATGCGACCCTATTTGGGGGTCATTGCGTCACGAAATCAACAATTTAGAATCTCCATTGGCCAAAGAGTTTGCTCACAATTGTTCAGCCTTCTAGACCATTTGGAACTGGCGAAGAAGATGAAAATAGTTTTTTAAGGTTACAACCCCTGTGACCTCTTTTGAAGTCACGGGGACACGAAATCTACAACTTAGAATCCCCATTAGCCAAGGAGTCAGCATAAAACTTTTCAGCTCTCTAGACCTTTTCGAACTGGAGAAGAAGAACGTTTTTAAGTTTGTAACCCCTGTGACCCCATTTGGGGAAGTTTAAAAGTTTAAAAAAACGGACGGACGAAATTGACAAATCAAGTATTAACGGTGATAAGGGAATTTGATTTCATTAACATTTAAATTACAGCAAACAAGAAATCAGTGACATGACCTTTCTAAAATGTAACACATTGATGGAAAACATAGTTTCTACATTTTCACTCCTAGACCTAATGTATTGCATCGTTTTATTTAGGGCTTGTTTATCTATCATCTGCCATCATTTACCTCCATTTAAGTCCATTATTGAAAGATAATATTCAAAACCACAAAAAGTTACAAAACACTAACGATGTTTGATGCATCCTCTAGTTCTGAACTGGATGTGATGTTAATGTGACTCCTCCTTCATTTCTAACACTACACGAAGACACAAGCTAAAACATGAAAAGTAATACTTTATTTTACTCGTGCTAGTACTGCATATATTTCCCCAGTCAGGAAATTCATGTTACAGTACAGTAATATGATAATTATGAGTAGACAGATTAGATAGATATATAATATATTATTCATTCGCATCATGTCTACTGGTTATAAAGATTCACAATACAAAATAATAAAACAGGTATTCAGGATTTTTTAATAGAAATTGGAAGTATGATGGTTTCCGAAATAGTTTTAAGGGGGAATATTTGTCTTAAAGTTCTAACTGGTTTAATGGATAACGTTGCAGCTTAATATGTTATCTGAACCACAAATGTCAAATCATAGTTACTAATGTATACATTTTTCAAACCTCAGATCGTATGAAACCAATTTTCATACCTGACATCCAATTTTGGCCCTTTCAGTTTGACTGTTCTTGTTAGTTTAAAAACAAATAGATGTGCAGAATGATAACGAGCAAAAGATCTATGTTTTATTATTAGTTCTAAAGCCAAACGACCGTATCTTTCCCCCCGAAATGGATAAGGTTGTATTACTTTTGCAGTCAGTTGATCGACTGAAGTTATGGAAGCCAATTTCAATTTATAAATTTAAAAGAATGAACAAAATTGCATTTTCAATCGATTTTAAATTCCAAAATCCCCTTTGTGTTTTATGTTTGCAAGATAAGATTGATAGAACACAATAAATATGTTTTATAAATGTCTTAGACTTATAGACCGGATGCGATATTTATCAAATGGCATATTAGTGATTTTATGGTCTCTTCAATCGTATAACTCATATATATTTTAAAGGGGCAGTATTCGGTGAAAAAGTCGATGAAATGTATTTGAAAAACAATGTCACCAATAGTAAATTAACACCCTTCCCTCTAAGGCAATCAATTAAAAATATGAGTGTACATGGTTAAGTAAAGCCATGGGAATCGTTTTTGTAATTCAAAATAATAAAATGTGTTCACAATAAAATGGCCGCCATGCATTTTGTGCTTTATACGCAACACTGTTTTTACTACTACGGAAAATTGGTTTGTGTAATAAGATGTTTTACCCTCTAAAGTAAATATAAATGACAAAAACGATCAATTTAAATGGAAAATTTGCAAAAACTAAAATTTGCAAAAAACCTGCTACTGCCCCTTTACAAAATCAAACGCGTAGGAGGCCTGAGCTTTTCCTTGCATTTTCATATCAGCAAATGATATTTAAAGACTATTTTCATGTTAGAATGAGGTGACGTTTGTGATATTTAATGTTTCTGGCACAACCCATAACAAGTAAACTAGGATTGACGCGTCAATACTTAGGTCTTCAAGACTTCTGCTTGACCCTCAGCTCCATGTTTGATCGAGGAATGTCACAAACATTTTTCTGTCAAAACTTCCATTCATAACATGTTATAATGCAATGAGAAAACCTCAAAAGATCATAAATTTCATTTTAAATCGAAATGGCGGGAAAACCATGTGACCTATGAATTTGTCATGGTTGACGTTTTTGCTTGCTTTGTCATTGCCCATCTTTTAAAAAAAGCTGCAAGTCTCTATGTCAATTTTGAAAATGTTCCCCATGTTAAAATTCGAGATTCGTGATTTTCTGTCATTTTTCGGCCTTAACTGGGACAGGAAATGACTGTTCGCGAGCGATATTATTATTGATTCCTAAAGACACTATATTGATCTAGTAGCCCTAAAAATTTCATGCAATTGTGAGATCGGGAAGTTGGAGTAATGTTCCCTTGAAGTAGGTCCATTGTAACAAATCACCCAAATTTGACAGGTGCCTGTGCGAAAAGTATTAAGAGTTCGATCCTGAAAAACAACACCATGTATTCACCAATGCTTTAGCTACATACATAAATAAATGTCAGATTCGTCGCGCAAGTATCTTCAGAGAAGAGGACTGCAAAGGTACATGGGGTCGGACACTTTTAAAAAGTGACAAAAATTAAAAATGGCGGCTAAACCACGTGACCTAAAAATTCGCCATGATTTACTTTTTTGCTCACATTGTCATCCTGCATCTTTTAAAAAAAGTTTCAAGTCTCTAGCTGCATTTTAATTTTTTTTCCCATGTTAAAAATCGAAATTTAGAATCGAACTGGACCTTTAATGAGGCCAAAAAAAAAATCAAAATTCCGCTTCGACACTTTTTCAGATCTCTTCGAATTCTACAATCCCTGAAAGTTTCATGAAAATTGGTTAAGTCGTTAATTCAGGAATCTCTGGACAAAAAGTTCCCGAAATAATAATAATACCGATTCGGATAAAAACAATAGGTCTTCCAGACCTAATTAATTTTACCATTGTCATCAATTAGAGAAAATGCACGATCACAATGCACGGAAAATGAGTGGAGGTCACAAGCTGCAGTGTAGACAATGACCATAAAAACATTTCACCCCCTGGAACCCTGTACTGCAGGGCTCCAGTGATAGTGATTTTGTACAGTGAAGGATGCAGTGATAGTGATCGGAGTAGCGAGGATAATTGCTGTATGTGTGTACAAAATGCAGCTGTAAAACAACATATGGGAAATATACAGTACACGATTATGACTGATGGCAAGCTGAATCTATGGCCCATTCTTAAATGTATTTACGTTAACCTTTTAATGATGCATATGTTCAGGTGGTTTATTAGTCGGGGCCGTCAAAATAAAACCTTATTGGAACACGTATGCAAATACTACGTGGTTTAGTTAAATGTGCAGTGATCGTGATTTTCTGTACGAAATTAATAAATACTTCAAATTGAGCATCAGAATCGATGATTAATTGAATTTCAAAAGAGGAATTTGTAATCATTTTCCAGTCAGGCATCGTGGAAGATACTGTAGGGTGCGGATATTGTACTGTATTGCGTACTTTCAAAGAAAGTAGTATACAATTCCATAGAGAGACCAAACATTAAGATACTGACTGTAAACTATTATGAAAGTAGAAGAATATACCTAATTCTTCCTTCACAGACAATGTGCCATGAAACCCTGAACAATCTGAGATGGCATTAAGTTTTTTAATCGGCCAAAATGATCAATAAAAGAAAATGTATCACGTCAAATTGGCGATTTCTTTCTTTACACGCAAGGAAGATTGATTTGAAAGAACCCGAAATGGTATAAACCGATCCAAATTGAACTTATTCCATGCAATAATTTATTTTCTCATACTCCTTCTTCTAGTTGCTCAAATTAAAATAAAAATCATAATTGAAATTGGTTTAATGGTCTTTTGGTCAGTGTCAGCAAAACTATTTACTGAGAGATTTTGATATTTCATCGTATAGACATGTTATAAGTACTACTTCATTGAATGAACAAATGCGATTTCATGGCATGCTTAATTTGTCACCTCCTAGAATCTTATCTGATGTCATTGCATAGGGACACATGGTGGGTAGAACTGTTACTAATGTTTCTTATAACTTTCAATCTTTCAACAACAATCATGTCAACTGGTTATATAATAATAATAATAATAATAATAATAATACTTTATTACCCATATGGGAATTTGTTTTACATGTAACAGAGCATAGAACAATATACATACAAAGACGTAGACAAGGGACAACATTAAAAGTTACATTGTTAAGAAATATTTAAACATTAAACAAATAAGACGGCATGAAGTGAAAGCATATCAATAGAATAAGAAGTCTAAAAAATCTAAAGAAGTATAAAATGATAAGAGCACTACTTTGAGTTAAAATGGTCATTTAAGATAACAATGCTAACAGGTATAAAAGAGGTCTTGGCACGTTTGGTTCTGCAATTTGGCACTTGGTAGCGGCGACCTGAGGGTAGAAGAATATATTTACAATTCAAAACGTGGGATGGATCAGCAACAATTTTAGAGGTAAGGGAGAGAACTCTGTCTCTATGGACCATGTCAAGTGGGAGTACAGGTGTACCACAGATTGTACTGCTGAGGTTTACTATTTTGACAAGCTTGTTCTTATTCTTCATTGATAGGGAGCTATACCACAGTTGCATAGAAAATGTGAGTACACTCTGTATGAAATAGATATAATATGAGTACATCAATTTTGTTTCTACATTGAATGAACGGAGTTTCCTCAGAAAATAAAGTCTCTGTTGACACTTTTTGTAGACTGCATCTGTGTTGGCATTCCAGTTCAGTTTATTGTCAAGTATGGTTCCCAGGTATTTGTACTCTGTAACTTGTTCTACGGTCACACCATCAATTAGAACAGGTTCATCAGTTTTTCCTTTTGTCCGAAAGTCAATTATCATCTCTTTTGTCTTAGAAACATTTAGATGGAGGTAATGTTCAGAACACCAATTTGTAAAATTACTTATTTCAGTTCTATATGCCTCTTCCATGTCTGAAATTAAGGCGACAAGTGCAGCATCATCGGCAAATTTCACTAAAGAACACCCCGGCTCATTTGCCACACAGTCGTTGGTATAAGTGGTAAATAGTACGGGAGACAAAACACATCCCTGTGGTGCTCCGGTGTTTGTGGTGAGCCTGGATGAATGTTCAGTGTTCACGCGCACACTCTGTGTTCTCTCCGTCAGGAAGTCAGAAATCCACATCACTATATTCGAGTTAACACCAAGGTTGACTAATTTGTTGGCTAGAATATGTGGCTGAATTGTGTTAAATGCAGACGAAAAGTCAGCGAATAGCACTCTTACGTATGAATTTGAGTTTTCTAGATGAGTGTAGACCTTCTCTAAAACAGTTAAGACAGCGTCTTCTACTCCGCGTCTAGCGCGGTAGGCGAACTGCATGGGGTCCATAAATTGCTGGATATCAGTTATTAAATAGCGAAGAATAATCCTTTCAAAACATTTCATTGCCACAGATGTTAACGCAACTGGTCTATAGTCGTTCAATGCTGTGCAGTTATGTTTCTTTGGTATCGGTATAATTTCAGACAGTTTCCAAATATCAGGTATTTTATGAGAATTTAAGGATAACTGAAAAAGTTTGCAAAAGACGGGAGCCAGTTGATCACAACATGTTTTCAGCACTTTACCTTGAATCCCATCAGGTCCACTAGATTTCCGAATATTTATCCTGGAAAATGCACTTTTAACAACGTCAGCAGTCAGTTGGATGTCTTCTGATTTGTTCGTTAGGGATCTCTCCTTAATAACTTCGAGGTCTTTGGTGAAATTCTCAATTTTAAACCGTGCATAGAACTTGTTAAGCTCGTTTGCATATGCTTGAGCATCTTGAACCCGTATTGAGCATCGTGGTTTATCTGCACCAATCATGGTCTTGACGCCTTGCCTCGCCTTTCGCTGGTTATTCCCACGAAAATCACTTTCGATTTTATTCTTAAAGTCCGCCTTCCATTTCCTGATTTGATTATTGATGTCCTTCTGTGCGTCCTTCAACTTCTGTTGGTCTCGCTGTTGGTGAGCTATTTTCTTCTTGTTGAGAAGCGACTTCATTTCTTTGGTGACCCACGGCTTGTTGTTTGGGTACAACTTTATTGTTTTCGTTGGTATCACATGGTCAACACAGAACTTGACGTAATCGCTGATTACATCTGCGAGCTGATTAACGTCCGTGATATTTTCCATGAATAGGTCCCAATCCGTGCAATCAAGACATCCCTGCAATTGTGCGGTGGCGTCGGCGTCCCATACCTTGATTGTTCTTGTCTCGATGTTACCCGTCTTTAGCTTCTGTCTGTAAATTGGTATCAGGTGAACTGTATTGTGGTCTGAGCAACCAAGCGGGGGCTTGTCCACAGCTCTGTATGCATCTTTAATATTCCCATAGCAGAGGTCAATTGTTTTAGCTTTCCTTGTGTGACATTTAACGTACTGCTGATAGCTTGGAAGCGTAGCCTTGAGTGTACAACTATTAAAGTCTCCTAGTACAAGCTTGGGGGCGTCGGGTGATATTGACTCCATTCTTTGCTCATGGTTATGAATAATATCAGAGGCGACTTTAATGTCCGCACTTGGAGGCACATATACAAGCACAATACAAACTTGTCCAAATTCTCTTGGTAAATAATAAGGTCTAAACGACACACTTAGTAGCTCCACATTAGGGTTGCATATAGTCTCTCTTATAACATATTGCTTACACCACTTGTCATTCATGTATATACAAAGTCCTCCCCCTCTCTTTTTACCTGTTGATGTTGTGTCTCTGTCTAATCGTACAGGGGTCGCAAATCCGGGCAATTTAAGTGCGTTTTCACAGACAGTTTCGTCGAGCCAGGTCTCAGTAAAACATAACAAACAGGCCTCTCGATATTCATACATATGAGCAACATTTGCTTGTAACTCTGAAAGTTTGTTCTTCAGTGATCTTACGTTTGACATCAATAATGTTGGTAATGGGGGGTTGTACTTTCTCTTACGTACCCGTTGTCGTAAACCCGCTTTCTTTCCTCGTTTCCGTTTCTTCCGTCGCTGAGAGTGATTATCCTTTGTACACTCGACAGGAAGGTTGATATTCAGTCCAGTAATTGAGGTATATCCATCCATAGAAAGTAGAACGTCCCGGCTTGGGACCACTCCGTGATGGCGGCCATTAATGTTGTCATATTGAGGATGACAGGAAACATTCACATTTAAAACAATGTTTATGATCAGAAGTACTACGAAAACTCGTAGAATAGTTTCTTGATCCATTTAGACGCTTCACAGGATGCTTTTTGTGAACATAAAACATATATAGACGTAGCAAATGACTAAAATTGCTGAGCTCTGTTCATGTGCGTCGCCACTGAGCAGCGCCGCATAGAGCCAGAATTATGTTATCAAAATCATAATAAATGTCCTTTCTTCTCAACATGTCGTAAATAAACATCGCATTATTATTACCACATTTACCAAAACGAAATTTGCTACACTTACACGCATTATAAAGGTTTGATAATTGCAACTGAATTTGGTAATACACAATTTAAGCGCTTAAAATATTGATTTGTGAATAAATTGCTGTAGATCGTTTTCGACACTGTTTTGTAATATTTCATTTAATAGGCACTTCTTTAGTTGTGTTGTTGTTAAGTGTTTGACATTATACTAAGCAGCTTGAAGTTGAATATTGTGCCAAACAAACGTCAAATAGACAAATCTCAAATACAAGCGGTGTTGATATCCAATAGTAGTAAATTAGTTAACAAGATGGCAAAATGATGACAGCACTAGGATGGTATTAGTACAAATGGCATTTGAGAAGTCATGCACGGTGTGACTTCTCAAATGCACTTTCATGTTACATGTTTGTGACATATATACTTCATGCTTGTTCTTTTAAATTGAATCAACTACTTTTTTGCTTCCTTTGCTGACGAAACTCATATTCAGGAGTTCAATGCCAGTTATTTTCATTATATTGAAGACCTTGACGCATATAAGTGTTAACCTAATTGTTAACCTATGATTTTGCAGTACAGGGTTCCAGGGGGTGCATTTACTCTATTTTATCACAAATATTGACAGATCGACGATGATCAGAACATTGCTACTGCATGTCTGGAAGTTGAAGAAACCCAATCTGTCTTTGCATGACATATAACACCACCAAATCATATAATATCGTATTTAGGCCTGTATGCAGCATTTAATTGTACACGAGATCGCCAAAGAATGGTTCGCTAGTTCCAGCTGATGCCCGCAGGTTTCACCGCAATGCATAACCACATGGCGTTGCGGGCTTTCTCCCTGCCATGCCTGATATTGCACTTACTTCATCAGTGAGTCACAGCCAAGGATACAGCAGGACATGTGCCACGTGTACGTCGAGACTTCGATCAAAATATCCACAACCTGAGAGACGCAGGAGGTTGGACGAGACGCCCTATGGTTTGGTCGTGTGTTGTGCAGTCTACATCGTGGTCAACGTCTACGTTGGTGTCCCACCATACATCCCTGGAAGTTTTGTTCCTCCTGCAACACCATGGTGAAAGACAATCTGTTGACGACACAGGAATAAACGCTAAAGACAAAACATCATGCCCAACTGCGTACAAAAGTTCAATCGCTTTGGTAAGGGGAGAATTATATTGCGGTTTATGTGATACGTGTTTACTTTTGTTTTGCTAATCTGAAACTGCAGTGATATTCATGTAAAGAAAGAAGCATCATCTTTGTGGTTCATTGTCGATCACAATTTTTTTAGGTCAGCTGGACGCAGTGTTTCTCGGGCTAAAGGAATATACCAGCAAAAGTGAAAAAAGGAGGAAAAAATGTTGAGCTTTTTGAGCTTAGAGTAAATAATAACGATATGGCAGTAGACAGAGCAGTTCACAGAAGAGATATTATTTCAAAGTGAACATTAACCAATCACACAATTCCATATCAATGATAACATATCTGTATTTGTGCTTCACAATGTGATTTAGTATATTTGGGAATACAGTTTTTTATTTGATTCCGACAGTTATTTAAAATGAAAAAAACCCCCAATTATTCAAGATAAATTATTTGTAATTTGTTTAAGTTTAATTGAGTTTATGACAAACTATCGTTGATCGTCAAAACACTTAAAGAACGGTGATGAAATTGGTTTTTCTCTTTGCAACAGAAAACAAAAAAAATTAACTTTAAGTTAAAAGTGTGCATGGTTTGGATTTATTGATTAACAGTAACAATGTTCTGATTAATTTTGGGTGAAAATGCTTTAATATTTTGTTGATAATGTAGAGTGTTTGTTTCAAATTTGTGTTGTCTCTTTATATATGACACAATAGGTTTTTTTTTAAATTTCATGTGAAATTAAGATTTGTATTGCAGCTGTATAAACTAACTGAAGTTTGCATGGCAGCTAGCAGACAATATCTGATTTTATACTTTTAGATTCCACAGGAAACTATGGCACTATATACAAAGCCCGCGTCTTGTTCCCTATTTTGGTAAATGTAATTGTAATTGGTTTCCTTTTTGGGTTCTTGTAATGAACTATTTGCATCCATCGTTCCTAGTTATTTCTGAGTACCACAGTGCGCTAATTAAAGTAAGTAAATAGCATGTCCTACGTTTTACTTCTTCCAGTTAAATCTGTTTACCTGCCGATACTGGCGAGATTACAACAATTGATGTTTAGTTAAGGGGAATTCTTTTCAGCAGAAAATGTAAACATGTTTCACGGAGTCGATTGCTTCGTGGGCCGTTTGCAAATCAATGGTTGTTATTTCACAAACACTCATTTCAGACATGCATGAATACATTTCCCCGTATATAGATGTGCAGATGACGAGAATTGACAACCGAGTTCTTCTTTATGTCCACAAGAGTGACCTTATCGATATTCACAACTCCGTATAATTTGAAATTCAATGTCTCTCCAAATAGCATCCACATCCCATTTTCAACATGAAGGTGCTAATGCACAATGCACTGCAGAATGATTTTACAGTCTACCTAGTCCTTCCTTTCTTTGTTATGCACTTTGTGTCATACACAGATCAATGCGCACTGTAAGTATGCTATTATCAAACAAATTTTATTCAAATGAATGGGATAAGTAAACAAGCTTTATTGCTAACATGAATACCTCTCTAAAATTACATTTTGACAATTTTACAGGAGCTTGGCTTATGTATTTGCATAATAATGAGTATGCATAACACACTGTGTAAATAAATTAAATTTACAAGATGAAATTTACACATTAATATACATTTAAACATTAAAACTCAACTCTGAAGTGAACATTGTAAGAACTTCTCATTAAATCGCTTGCGAGAGCTTATGACAGAATTGACTGATTCTAACACTTCCTTATTTACTCCCGTTGGCCTTCAAAATGGTAACTGCTTTAGTTCACAACCCTTCTGTGTATCGGTATCATAATCCATGATCACCACTTTCTGTTTAATCATACAATGTAGACATGTTCACAATAATTATAGAAGGTCAAATTATTGTCATAATGAAATATTAATTCCATTTTCCGTAAATAAGATCACGGGAGACCTAATTCAAATTGCTCTTATAAAGGACCATCAATCTTGTTGATTGCTGTTCAAGACTGTTATTGATGTTGTGTCATGGGGGAATTGTAAGGGACAGTAAGGACTCCGATAAAGAAATGACTCCAACATCTAAATAGGAATATGATATAAGGCTTATATTAGCATATTATACTAGACAATGTGTTAAGGAGTAGTATTTGATTGTATCTGCTGACTGCACCAACAAATAGATAGAAAAATAGATGTAGTAGTGATTCCCAAGGATTCTTGAAAACACAATTTTTAAAAACAAAAACCTTCACATTGGCATCCATTATTGCATGAGATAGGGTAACTAACACCTTTGTAGCAAAGGTTGCTTAATGTACTTAATGGTTCTCATTGTCGGTGATAAATGGCGTGGTTAATTAAAAACTCAATAATAAATCATGTGTTTTTTTTAAAACTCGTTATGAAATATTAATTTTTATGACTAATAATGTGTGATTTGATTTTTATTGCTTTTAAGATGAACTGATGTTGCTGATGTCTTCACGTTTATTGAAACACTTACTTTAGAACTTTGTTTGCATATATTTGGCTTTTCAATATCTAAAATGGGAGTATGATGGTTTGTACTGTTAATTTACATAGATCTCCCTAACGCTGTGTGTTGTATATACACATATTCCAATAAGCTTTTAACGTATCTGAGATCATAAAGAAGATACTTATCTTATCTTAAACTCACAAAAGTAATCTGATCCATACATGTTAAGTTTTTTTAGAAACATGAATGAATGCTAAACCGTATTCAACACTCACCTTCTTTTCAACAGAGTCAAGTAACAAATATGTCTGCCCGATAAAGTCGACTTGGAATGTTGAGGATCTCGTCTACATATATCCACAATTTAATTCATGAGAGTATATTACGTAATATTGTATATCTGTTCAAGCACACATGTTTAAATAGCTTTTTCAAAAGATGATTTGGGACTATTTTTATGGTTTTTAAAAGGAGCTGTGGCACTTTTTTTTGCATATTCTGTTCATCAAATTTGCTACTTATTATTAATGTTTATACAATATATTGTTATGTTGGTGGGTGAAATATCTCATAATACGACCCGTTACTATAGAAAACGGTTATCCGTATTGAAAGAAAATGTATAAAGCAACAGTGGTGTGGAACTCTTCACTGTGAGAGGTAGATTTTGTTGACCATTCTATAATGGTATCAATGTATCATTATACTAGTGTTTAGGTATCATTGTATCAGTCAGATCACTCGAACGACTTCAAAAGGAGAGGAACTCGCATGGCTTAACCGAACAATGTACATTCGTCTTAGAACTCTTTTTATTGATTCAGGGGTATTATTTAGCCATTGGTAATACGTATTTACCTTTTCGTGAGATCTCGTTATTGCAATAAGGAAAACAACTTGCTACAACACCTTTAAGAACCTTATATGAACATTAGGTTAGTATAAAATGTTATCAACATAATGTACCTCCATTGATTTTAAATAAATGACGCATCGTTGCTGTAAGGTGTCATAAAACAAGCCAGAAAGCAATAGTTTGGTTAAGGATACTCTATAACGGATATTGATATTCCAAATGCAGTTCAGTCCCAAGTGGAATATATTTAGCTTTACCAAGTTATTGCCAGTTGGTGACTGCGACTAACACTAATTAGGTGTCACTGCCATTTATTTTAACCTTGATAAGAGTTTGAAGTACGTGTATCTAGATTGACACATTTGTGAGAAATAGTATAGGAGAGGGAAAGAGGGATCTACTGAAGAGACCTGAGTCAAACCTACCGGGACAAAACATTAAAAGGTAATTAAGTTGATTGTTCCCAAGAGAATGTTTTGCATAAGCAACATCAGCAATAAACATGTTTGTAATGCCAGCTTGTATTGTCCTCACCTAATATATGAACATATTTCTTCGCTGGTTTGTCTCGTAAATTATGGTTGAACTGACAGCAAAAGCACACAAAAAATAGAAGATCAGTAAGTTTAATAATGTGTAATAATGTGTTTTTTTTCTACTGTGTCCATGACATTGTTTCAATAGTTTGGAAACAGACACTTTTTCATTATCAAAGTTTTATACCAAAGAAACAATGTAAGCAACTTAATTGCTTAAAGGTACATCCATTGTGTTGATGGGGGTCAAATATGCCAAACGTTATAAATGGTCTTATTTTATCGAGAAATACCAACTGTTACCGAAAACTACCATTTTGATGATACTCGACTTAGTATAGTGACGATATGAAGGTAAAAGTATCAATTTCTGATCGAAAACCGGACAATGCACCGCGTGTGGCGCGCGCCAATGAGTCAAACGTAATTTTGGAATCTTATTTAAACCAGACAAAATAACAAATTTGGGTTGATTATGTTCAATAGGTCATATAACTACTGTGCATGTAAATAGGACGTGCACTTTCAGTTTCTGCACATGCATAATGACGTTATTCGATTTTAATTGGAAATTAGTAATTATGATATGTTTGGCGATTGGGGATGAATATGTAAGCTGAGTGAATTTGTTTGTGTTGTAAACAGCACATATGGTGTGTTTGAAGGTATTAAAGCCAAATAAAATTTTATGAAACACAATGGATGCACCTTTAAGAGTACTTATTTTATGGTTTTAATTTCCAATTTGATAGTTGACCATTTCTCAAAGATTATAATCTTCGAGCTAAAATCTCCAATGATCGATTGGATTGTATTAGTAAAACAAATATCATACTTAATACTAATCCAAAAGTACAGTTCAGGTATATTGATTGAGTAATCGTTACTGTAACACTCCCTCGTTAAATGGTCATAAACAATTACCTGAGGAGATCCTTATTGGTGTTGTTGAATATTATTACGACCTAATAGGAACAACAACAACCGATGCTTTAAGGGATTGACTTTATGTCCCAGTATGTCTTAGTTATCTGTTGCTTAAATGTAGATACAACAAATAACAGCAACAGTTTCACAATATGTTGTGTACCCATGAAAGGCATTTCATTCACATTCACACTGTTTAAATCGGTACCGACCTTTACGGTTGCATGAAATGCTAAGTTGCGGAATCAAAAGCATACCCACATGTAAGCCTCTAAACACAAATGAGCATAATCGTGCAATGACATAGCACTATACAGACATACTATTATTATGTATTTGATAAAGGGCACGCTTTCTGAAGCTAGGACACCACCTGAAGTCGCCCAAGTTTCGGACACTTTTCACTTGGAGCGAACGCAATAATTACTGAAATAACTGTACTATGTTTATTCTTCTGATAAATACTTCATAGTTCAGTGATGAACATGTACATGTAGGACGCTCCAGAATATATCAAATTGTATGAAAAAAAGGAAAAGAAACAATAATTTGTTACAATGACTTAGAAGATTGGAACTTTACTTATTTTGGGGTCAAGTATTGAGATTTTGATAATATTTCAAAATGACCTTGGTTCGGACATTTTCAACCATGGTTCGTAAACTTTACCAATTTCTTTGTAAAAACTTGCATTTCTTAAATGAACGGAGAGAAAATTAGAAAATATGTAGAAACATTACAGTTTCACATATGACTACAAAATTAAGTTAAAAATGAAAAGTTTAGCGCTCAAAAAGCTCCTTGAGTGTTGGTATCTGGTAATCAATGTTGAAAGATATTCTGGAGCAAGGTCGTTCAAACATTTAAACACTAGAAGCACAATTTTATATTGGAGTCTGAATGAAATAGGTAGCCAATGAAGTTTTAAAAGAACTGGTGTGATGTGATCATGGCGTCGAGTTCGTGTTACAACTCATGCCGCTGAGTTCTGAACTTGTTGATAGTCATCAATGTTGGCCGAGCAGGAGAGCGTTACAGTAGACTATTCGGGACATCACAAAGGCATGAGTCATAGTAGTTGCTTCGTTTACATAATTTATAATTTTGCTAATATTTCTTATGTGGAAATATGATTTCTTCCATACAGAGTTGACATGAGCTTCAAGAGACATGTTGGAGTCAAAAACCACTCCAAGATTCCGAGCTTCTTGACTTGAAGCTATTTCGTGACCCTAGATATGAAAAGTCGGAAGAGACAGCTTGTGAGCAAGCCGTTTTGGAGTTATAACCAAGAGTTCAGTATTATCATCGTCACGCTTTAGGAAATGATTTGACAAGTTCATTGAATGGATTGTGACATCACAGGGTATGAATGCACGAATTATATTTGCACGTTGTATCTGCATTCATCGAGAAATTGCACCAGGTTTTTGAGAGCTCTCGTCCAATCAGAATCACGGAAACTAGTGTAACAAAATCAATTTGTGATTATTATGATAAAAAGCCCCTTTCTATAAGATGCATGAACTATGTTACCGACTTAAATGGTTTCGTTGGGACATAAATTAATAAATAAAGCACAGAAGTCATTTGATCTTATTCTTGAGGAGATTCAAAACGACAACTATTTAAAAGGCGTCTTTTTCAGAAATATGAACAGAAAATATTTTTAAAAATCAAATTTAGTTCACTTTGCATCTGGGGAAGTGTTCTGACCATGTTTCATAAAGCTGGCAATAGATAAAGACGCAAATGTACACGCTACCTCACCATTATCTGAAGTACAATAGATTCTCGTTAGGAATACAAAATATTTTTGCATCCTCTCCAAATTTGTTTTGATTGCAGTTTAATAAGCACTTTTATTTACTCTTGGTTGCTATGGCAATATTTAACTTCCCATTACCTGACATTTAGATAGATTGTTTAGTCCATCGTTGACATTTAGATACAACGACTGACATTAATATATTTGTTCTCCTTCATAAATGCGTCTGCTAATCTAAACATAGAGAGATGTTTGAACGGACTTGCTACTTACCGTGACATACAAACTACATTTGTTTTATACATTTTGCAATACCAAACTCAATTTTGATGTATTTGTATAGTTCTGAAGTAGAAAAGTACATGATTAAGTGAAACGATTTCTATAGCCACTTTGGATAGATTTATGGTTTAGTCTTTATTTCGAATTAAGGATGATCAAACGCGGTTGTGAATGCCAGTATTTAATGTGAAATTGTGATAATTGTAAGGAATCGCTTAATCGACATTTTGTTAGAGAGGCCCAAAATGATAAACAGATATGAATATACAGTCAATGCTTTAAAATACATCCAATATACACACAAAAGGCATCTTTTTCTAAATTTTATAATCAATAAAAACCATTTGAATACTACTGTTGATCTGTAAGGTTTATGTACCTGAATTCTTCATGTCGTTTATGTCTGACTATATATATGGTTTGATACAGAAAGCAAGTAAGTATGAAACATTGCCGTTACATTTTATAATTACTATCAAGATCTTTATAAACGTTTTCAGAGATCCTTACACTTCTAATGTTTTCTGCTGATATGGTATCCACTTTATTATCAAACATTAGATATCACATTTAGGATGACATTTTCTGTAATGTGGACTGTTCAAAGGAAAACAAACATCTAATATCAAATGTCTTATATTCATGAGTGATTTAGTTGGATGCTTTGAAGACGTTTCTGGAAAAAAATCTTAAGATCTTATCCAGTTCCACATATCCTCGAGCTATTGTAAAACAACTACTCATACACGTGCACTGACAAATTACTCACACAACCATAATTTGCACATGTCTATTGTGATTGGAAAGTCAACAAGATATCATTTAGAGATTTAATATGTTTATATTATATCTATGTTTTAGCATCTGATGTGGAGGAGACGTTATGTGTAGTTTCAAACTCATGAATAAGTCAATTTCACACTTGTCTTGTAACGATACAGTATGAATATCACATAATAACATCAACAAGTTCATTTATAGAACGAAACCTTGTTAGCTAACATGATAACAACTACTGTGAAGAAAATGTCCACCTTAAAGCTTAACTTAAACTGCATAACATCACTTCAGAATGCTCACTGGAATTACAATCCTCATTAGATACACATTTAAATGTTGTTATGCAACATGCACTCATTATTTCTCGTCACTGTCGCCTCGAACCATCTTACTACAAAAACAGAAACATTGAGTTTCATATCAATATCCAAAACGCCTCAAGAGACAATCCAGAAGCTGCATAATCAATTGCTTAATGCATTACTTTTTATGGTCTCATTTTCTATGGATACGTTTCACTTCCAGGCAGAATCGAAAAAAATAATTTATAACAAGTTCAATGATTGGTTCGAGATTTGCAGACCCGAGTGTATCATAGGCGAGGTGAACGTCAAATATGCATCGGTGAAGTTGACAGATTTGAACATGTTAACAAGTCAATTCACCACAAACGTTGCAAGATCTCCGACGTGCTTTTGTTAAGCAATGGCGACGTCTTCTTCAGGCACTGTTTACTAACGTTCAAAGATCCATGAGGAGATGTGTGGCGAGACGAAACGTTAGAGGAGACTTTAACGTTGCTGTACACATTGTCCAATTGTTCTCCAGTCTGTGAACATCGTTTTGGAGAGTACTTTGACATCATGATGTTAAAAACTTTCTGTTTTCTGTTGATGTCAATTCAACAACAACAAGAAAAGCCTTTAAAAAGGCAAGCTTGGGGCACCTGGGTAGATGTAGTGGATGGAACGTGAGGCGGTGATTTGTTAGTGGGAGGTGATTCAAGGTGAATATGGGTGCTGGATGGACTGGATGGATGTCTGACAATGTATGATGAAAGGGTTGAGGAAGAATATACAATTAAGGAAGGAAGTATATATTGCGTGAGGAAAAGCTGAAGGAGTAATTCTATATATTCTATTCTATATTTCGGTTTAGTTAGTTTTGTATCGGAACCTTCAACAACTGTATGAAACCTTATCTTAATAATTTAACTTCTAGTAACATATGCAAATTTAATTTCATATTGTCATTAATAAGAGTTCCTCGCATAACTATATCGTTACATTTTGAGTTATTTTTGACATTACAAAGGTTGGCGTAAGACCTACTCGTGTAACATCTAACAGGTGACCTAAGCTTGCATACATATGTATTACCTGAGATAAGTTTTACCCACTCATTCTTAATGAAAGTGCACAAGTAAATATATCATTTTACAAAATTCGAAATTCTGCATAATAAGTCCTGATTGGTGTTGTCCGATAGTCCTCCCCAAACATCATAACATGTCAATATATCTTATTTTGAAGAATTTTCTGTAACAAATTAGAGCCTAATTAACTATTAACATAGGATTTGAATGTTATATATATAGTTGTCTTAATGTCTAGATCAAGTGTTATTTGTTAGAAATTTATAGACTGGCATTTTAATTGTTTTAAAACCTTTTTAAAAATATGTTTTATGATTTATTTTCTCTCGTTAGAATTACCCTTTGTATCCTACGCTTTGTAGGACTATAAATAATGCAATATCTCATGTTTACAGTCAATATCACAAAGACCTCGATCGGATGTATTATTCGAAAAAAGTATCACCGAAAGGAATCGGACTTGTTCTAACCCTAAGGACAAACTGTAACGGGAGTTCCAAGACAGCAACCAACGCACAACAAAACACAACACCATGTGTTATCATATCAATGTAAAGCTCTCAAACAAATATGTCAATTTACCGTGTGGCGATTATTCTTTTAATTTTTAGATTTTAATCTATGGAGACCAACTCTATTACATAGCCTATGCTAACTCGACATTAGCAAAATTTGGGAAAAGTAGGTCAGTGGCTATGTTTGATTCGTTTCATCGGCATATACACCGACCAAGTGACCGGAGTACATGCACCGTTCTGAAGCCAGGCTTAAAGTTAACAAGTGTATCGGCGTACAAACAGAAAGACGCCATCATCCCTCAAACTAGCTTAAATTAACATGTCATTTGAATGAGAAAACTTTAAAAAAAAATTACTTCCAAACATGAATTGACATTTTATTAGCGTGTTAGGCATTGTTTTAAAGAACCAGTATTATTCTTAAATAAATCACTTCGTCAAAGTATCTAGTTGTCAAATGCAAAGTCAAAGAAAATATAGTTATTAAATGTCGCATGGATAGCATTTGTAAGCCATTATACGCCACCTTCGCCTGTCATTTCAAACCGAAGCATTCGGATTACGCCTTAGGCGTACGCCGGTTTCACCATTTTCGGCGGCGTATGTCGGGTGTTGCGCCGGGTTCCGAATCAATCATTACCAGTAAAACTGTTAACCAAACGGAACGTAGTTTCCGATTCTGGAATGCCAAATAATGTACTTAACTTATAGAAAAGCGCTCTGTTACTTGTGATATTGATTTGAATTGCAGATTACAAGTTTATCATTGATTCTAATCAAACATTGAAGAAAAATTATATCTATATGACAAATATTGACAATCAAAATCCACATTTGTTTGTGCCAATTTTTTCGGATTACCTACAATGTCACGTGGTTCATAATTTGCTACAGCTTTGGTCATTGGTCAATAGAATTTCAAAGATACTAAGACAACGCATATCATTGGCTGAAGGTTCTATTTGAAAATTCCAACAGTATAAAGGGAGAAATTCACCTTATTACTGCTTGGGGCGTATGCGCCCAAAGCAATAAGAGCCTTAAACGTGGTTTTAAAAATCTAGGAAAAATAGTTTGAACATTATGATTATAGCTTTGATAAGACAGACCCTTTGATATCATAATGTCATAAGAGGCTGAGATAAGAGTGAATCATGTGTTTTACAAACAAATATTGATTGTTATGGAGATATTAAAAACATACATCAAAGCTGCATCCCGAAAGTCTGTTCACCTACTAGTATGCTTTAGTGCAAATATGTCATTCTGGCTGTCTTTCACCATTCGTTTCGTTCACCAGTCTTTCACCATGAATCTCATATAACAAATTAGAAACTAGAAATAAAACGTCAATAACCAAATGAGATAATGAGATAAAAGAACTGAGTGGAGTAACCTCTGAGGAGAAAATGGATTTATCATTAAATATTTAAAGTATATGAGCAAATGTATGAGATGCAGCTAATTACACACCTTGCAAAATATAAATCCATTTCAAAATTAAATCCTTTATATTAATATATAATAAATGTTTAATAAAGGAAATTTGATTGTACGTTGATAACATCGTTTATATTGTACCCAAAGCGTTGTTAAAATAAAACGTCAATAACCAGATGATGAGTTGGTTCTCACATTGTAATCAGAAAGTGTATTGTAGAGTGCTTTTAAATTTTTCGCAGGTGACAGCCTTAAATGCAACACTAAAAGATGCGCTTGATTGTTCTGAGTCTCGGATTTCTCACTCGGATCTTCATTCTCTCCAGACAAAAGCACTTCTTTTTTTAACATGACACGTCCCAAGTTTACATGTATCTCCTGTATCAAAGTGGACAACTACTTCTTCATTCCATTAACGGGTGTGATGTGGCATGCATAATGTAAGGCGTCATGCTTTTATTGGCATATTGAAATACAGCAACACAAGAAAACACATTAATCTGATAAGTCGATGACTCTAAGCATTCAAGTTGTCTCATAATTCTTGCAGTGATACTTAACTGGTTTTGTTCTTGGCTGCAATGGATCATTGTATGTCGGGGACAATCAGTTTGTTTCCTCCAGACTCTTCACCTACTTAACAAAGACATGTTATATTGTAGAGTACGAAAGAAATGTTTCCATTTATATTGTCATGAAAAATATAAATGAAATAAATGAATTGATAAGGAGTCAATTTAATCAAGATTTAAAGTGAAATAAAGTTTCAAATGCACCTAAATTGCGTATTGTCTGCGCTAGTATCTCTGCTGTTAAAGTGCAAAAGGAAAAGAGAGATCTGTACATAAATTATTGCAGCAATCTAGATGTTAATAACCTTCAGAAAATGTCTAGGTGTTTGATTTTAACAGGATAAATACGCTACAATACCTTATTACACCAGGTCTAAATAGTACCTAGCAGCCATGCTTTATGGAAAATATAATTTATCTGACACTATCTTTAAAATAGACTCTTTTCTCTATCATCAACAGATATTTGTTATGCTAAGAGTAACAAAGTCGATATCTCTATTTGATTTTAAGAATGAAAAAGTTATGAAATTTATTTTCTCGTGCATCTGGTGTTAGCTGTCTGCTCGTATGCCCTTGTGTTTCTGCTGTGTATGGCCGTTTATTCCGAAACAGAAGCACTGCCAGGATAGGACTAAAGTGCACTTGAGGTTGAAAATTTAGATGCTCAACATGCAATCTACACATTTGTGGTGATCTATAACAAAGATGATGGTCACCGATATTTCATTTTTCATACAGCATAACACGTTTGGCTATACATCACATTGAAGAAACTTCTATGAGTGCGTCCAAGGGTAGTTTTAAAAATAAATCATGTCCTGATTTTCAAATCAATCATAGTTAAAAGCTAATATTGTTCAATCAATGTGCTAATTAAAAAAGCAGTTCATACCACACGCTCCATGCCTAACACTCGATTTTAAGTCTGCAATCAATTGTAACCAATATTAAAAGAATGGGCTGCAGTTGATTCTAAGTCTACAATTGCTTTTTGGAACGGGGCCCTGGTGACACAATTTTAATAAACTGTTTGAGAGGCATTCTAGAAGTTGGTGTAGACAAGGAATTTATGGATGTTCAACTTCTTTATTTCACAATGGCGACGTTTCGGTATAGATCCTTATACCGTTATAACGGTGAGGTGAGGTGAGTTGGGGTTTAACGCCGCTTTCAAGAGTATTTCACTTATATCGCGGCTGCTAGTATTATGGCAGGGAGAAAGCCCGCAACGCCATGTGGCTATGCATTGCGGTGAAACCTGCGAGCAACGGCTGGAACTAGCGAACCATGGGTGGTACTGCACTGAAATTTAGTGTAGCATTGCACCCAAACCTGACTGCGTGTAGAAAGTTCTCTACTGCAGACAAAGTTGCCGTGCCCCTGGCGGGATTCGAACCCCGGACCTCTTGATCCGAAGCCGAACGCGCTAACCACTGCGCTATCCCGCCCAACTGTCAGCAATGAAGCGTTATCAACACAACAAAGCAGTTTAAGAAAGTCTCCCGTTATAACGGTATAAGGATCTATACCGAAACGTCGCCATTGTGAAATAAAGAAGTTGAACATCCATAAATTCCTTGTCTTTCTTTACAATTTTAATGTTCTTACAATGGCTCTCTGATAGGTCAATGCAGCGTCAGTTAAATTAATATATATATATATTTTTTAAAATTCAAAATAAATGATACAGGAGTTGCTAATACTGTAAGTAAATTGAGCATTGACAACAGTCATTGCACATCAATAAGTTTTCTTAATTTAAAAAAACAAACTATTCTTCAAATGTTTTATCTGAAATTGTTTTCTGAGTTAACATTCAAGGTGACATAACTACACATGAGGCAATGACGGTCAAGGCTAACCTGCGATACAAACAGGCATAACTCCTTTCAATCAATATCCGGCTTTTTTCATGGGGCCTTGAGAGTCACAACTGAAGTCAGAAACAAACGGGCGTAACTTCTTCATTTAATCATTTAATGTCCGAAATTAAGTTTTTCAGGTTGTTCACTTATTATTCTTTCCAAGTCAATGAAACCTGCATTATCTGGGAAAAAGAGCTCAATAATAACCAAATAAAAGTCATTGAAAGCAATCTGCCAGTCGAGCGGTCGATTTGTTCACAAATGTAAAACAAAACTGATGACATTATGTGCATATGGTCGATTGCCACTCGTGTTGGATATATTCTCTATTCGCCTACGTCTCTAAACTCTACAGTCTTAAAACAATGTTTTATGGTCTACTGCCCACTGATTTAAGAGTTTAGAGACTACCGCCTCGTGTTGTCAAAATCACTCATCGAATAAACTGTAAATGTCACAACTATTCATGGTTTCCATGACAATCAAACTAGGACGTGCTCATCTCTTCAATTTCCTGTAACGCTATTATGTTTTTTATTTGAAGGTAGTATTGTTATATGGTGAGGTGTTTTGGGATTACATGCTAATTCCAATAGTATTTCGCGTATATCACGGCTGATATTACCTTTGCAGCAGAAAGAAAGCCTACAATAGCACTGTGGGTATCATCTGTGGTGAAATCCGCCTGCAGCGTCTGAAAAAAAGTGAACAATGAATTTGTATTGGGCCGAAATCCAGTGTAAGTGTTGTTTAGTATTAGGAGTTCATGTGGATAATTTACTACATATACAGTTTTTCGATTTTCATAACAGCACATCATTTTCAAGACATCACATCGGAAACTGATTGGCAATTAAAGCAAAAGCCATAATCGAAGGACTATATGTGGAATATCTAGCCAAAAGCATAACTCTCACAACATGGTCCAATTACTTCTATAAGTTCTGCTCGTCCAGATAATACAATTGAAATAAACTCGATTAATTATGACCAGAGTCCAATACATTTATGAATGGAATAACCCCAGGGTAAGTGGAAAATTCAATTGATATCGCTGGTTGATTGTGACAATATATATACTTGAGGCTATTGTTGGTAAAAACAACATGGCTATTTTAATGCATGGAGATGAGATGGACAACTTGAATAAAACAGATTCGTTATATCATTATGATGTTTTTCAAATCGATTCATGAAGTAAAGCTTACTAAAAAATAAAATACTGCTCGAATGGGTGCGTCGAATATCCTCTTGTTAACAAGTTTTTTTAACAGTGTGAAGCATTGACACATATTTAGGTAACATGCTTAACAATGCTTTAGAATCTATTTAGACTGGATTGGCTAGTGATACTTTGATAGCTTGATGAGCACACACTACACATTTAGGAGAGATTAATATTGTGTCAACGGCTGAAATAGAGAACTGTACGGGCCGATTCGAGGAAAGCGAGTGAGCTCATTCTTCATTTCACTGTCATAGACATAATTGTGTTACGCAAAAGGATGAACTCCATCAAATCACTCTATGACAACTCTATGTCGAATACACTCTCTGCCTCCACTTCTTCTCCTCTACGTCCATCACCAGTGTTATTTAAAGCATGATGTGGCTAGTTGAGACAAACAGTCAATACAGGTATATCATCCTGTTTTTGCATGAGAAATGTCAGTGCGTCAAGATATAATGACAGACTTTTCCTCATGAAAAGCTTTATGGAGGACATGCTAATACGTCAAATGTCAAACATGTGCAACAACTCCCGCTTATCTAGATAGAAATGTATCTGTATGCATCTATAATCCACGTAATACATTAATCCATGGTGACAATGGTTTTGGATTTTAACGAAGTCATTGAGAAATGACCATGATTGGAAGTTTCCTGTTGTGTGTCCTACTACTAGTATATGTATGTTAATGCAATATTTACTTCCAAATTGTCTATTATTCATATTTACGTCCTCGTGACTATTTAAACTTGAAGATCAATCATTTCTATTAAAAAAGCCTCAATAACTTAAAGCGCGACTCCCGGATAAAATTGACCAAAATTCGTTTGACTAAACCAAGCTAAAGTGTACACTAATGTGCATCTGTATGCATAGTATCGTGCTCAATATGATTTTCCGTTAGGTCCTAAACATTTTAAAACAATAGATTATTTTATTATTTGCGATTATAAAAAATAGCATCATTTACTTGCCGTGATCGTTTTGTTCCGGTGATGTAACCGGATGTGATGTCGACTGGGGCAAACAAACGTGACGTAACAGCCACGTGACAATGTAAACAACACAGCGCTTCACTTCGGTGATCGCTTTTTGACGATTTGGGTCACAAATAAAGTTAAACTGAGAGTGAAATTCGAATATCTGCTGTATGAAAGTATAATGGCAACGAGGAAATAGCTAAACCTTTTTTTTGTACATAATTATGAGAAGAATTTATGATCCGAAAGGACATGTCAAATCCTGTAGCCTAGTGTAGGAGTCGTTGTCGTATGTCGACACGGAATGATTTTACTTGAATTTTCAATCTGAGTCGAGTTAAACAACATTATCAGTCTCTCAAACCGTGGGTCTCGTCGAGTGTGTTTTGCCGATCCATTTTTCGATACGCGCTCACAATCTTCCAAAGTGATTTTTTAAAGAAATTTGCCTGGCCCACAGGGATGGCAGTATCCACATTTTGATAACCATGGTAATTTTTACTAGCCTCGGGCTGAATGACTGGTGTTAATTTTAGCCCTGAGATTCATTAACATGTCAATTATGAGAACTTATAATTAATTTGCACTATTTCTTTGGTAAAATGTGAATGTGTGCATGACTCGCCTTTTTAATAAAAACTTTTATAATTGATTTGTCTTCAACTTCAGGAAATTATTTTTTAAATATTGACATTTGCTTTCAATGAAATATATTACACAGATATCCATATTCAAATCCATATAACAATGTAGTAGAAATTACAACTGGTATTTAAAAGAATACAAATTAGAAGCCATATGCATATTTAATTTTTCAAAGAAATGGCTTTCCATAAAATATTTCAATATTTAGTTTGACAGCTATTTATTTGTTAGTGATGAAATTAGACTGAGGTTGTAGATGTTTAGAATTATTTCACCTGGCTGACATAAAAATAGCAAAGCTCCTATACCAAATACAAAACAAAACATGTTATGAATTAATCATGTGTAAACATATGCAGCATCAAGAAAGATTTATTATTGTTGTTACAGGTGATGGGAGTCCCTAATACAAGAGAACACAACAACAAAAAAAACCTTTGGAATGGACTGTATGAGCAGTAAAATATTTGTGCTGAAGGTGTGATCCTTTGATTTCAGCAAATGATATATAGTGAGGCTGCTTAGCTATACATTTCTGAAGAATTGTGCATTTTCTGATAAAAGCACCAAATTTGGCTCAAATGACCACTGATATGTGGGAATCATTTTAAGATTGGGAGGCATTCAATTACTTATCTTTTTTGCGCATGCGCAGCAAATGAAAAATGTATCTCAAATATAAGACTGTAAGTGTCTGAAATATTCTTTTAAGAAAATAACATGCATATAATTTATTATGTTACTGTTTATAAGCATGTACAAAAATAATGTGCAATTAAAAAATAATATAAAAATATATTTCACAAAAAAAAACAATGACTGCTCCCTTCAAAATGGCCGCTAGCAGACGACACAACAGAAAAATAGGCTCATGAGAAAAAGGTATGTATCTGCTTAAACAATGTAAAACAGATATGGAAATGTTGTTGAACAGTTAACATACATCTTATAGACCATTTGTATATCACTAATAAACCAAATTCTCATATGGAAATAACCAAATTAGTTGAACAGTTATCAACAATTTTCCAGAGGAATTCAAGGGAGATAATCCAAAGCCATCAGCTCTCAGGGACCAGTCATTATTTAATTTTAAATTTTCAGATTTATTTAACAAAACATTTCTGGCTTTAATTTATAAGATTAGCATATGTTTTGCACATAAGTCCTTTAAGGCATGGTAGACTTTTATCTTAGCAAGATCTCTGTCCGTCCGTCCGTCTGTCCGTCCGTCCGTCCGTGCATCCGTCCGTCTGTCTGAAAATTTTGCAATTTTGACCTTTCTCAAAAACTACTTGCACTAAAGTGCTGAAATTTCATGCAGATAACTTGGCCCATTAGGGTTACAAATTGCAAATGTGGTGATCCCAAAACTTCTTATCAATGCCACACCACATTATTAAACAATTGTTTGAGTAATATTTATGAAAAATGTTGGATCAAAATTTGCAAAAAGTTTTCAAACTTAAATGATAACATAACACGTTAGGAACCACAAAGTAGTATCGACTACATTACTCATTTTTCGATATAAAGAATATCATTATTAAACGTAACTTATTTGTCATCATTAATGAACTATAAATAATTCTAGATTCAATTACTAAAAAAATAACATAAGAACAGGAAGATTTTCTGGATAACAACTTCTTTAATGTGAAAATACACGACGTTTCGGAGTACATACTCACTCACATTCCACCTGAGGAAGGAGTGAGTATGTACTCCGAAACGTCGTGTATTTTCACATTAAAGAAGTTGTTATCCAGAAAATCTTCCTGTTCTTATGTATACCACTTCTAAATGCCCTTCAAAGACCTAAAAAAATAACAAAATGATTTCTATTCCAGATACGAAACAATGGCAAATCCTTAGAAGAGATAGCTGGATCTGCTGGTCAACACAACAGTCATGGCAACCTTTAAACTTTTAAATGTGGCACAAACACAAGCAAATGACAACATACCTGATGACACTGATTGGTAACAATGTCTTATTTGTCTGACTGTGATAAGTGAGCCATTACAAAACCCAAATCACTCCAAAAGAAATGACAGTTTGAAAAGTTACCATTCCTTTGCAGATAATCTTCTGAGAATATCAGATTTTGAACATAATTTTGATCATTTGCAGCTCCTGCATAGGCTGGATAAAGATGATGAGGGTGTTGTCAAAACATTATTTTCTAACAATGCAAAATGGCACAAATCCTGCAGACTTCTTTATAATAACCAAATTTTTAGAAGAGCAGAAAAAGAAAATTGGACTGTTACAGTAACAGTGAAACTATTATGAACAAACGCACAAGATCTGTTTCATCACTTGTCCAAGAAAAAACATTGTCATAAGAAGTGATATATGCTGATTTTGTGAACTGATGTCTAAATCATTCTCTTCTCTTGGATATGAGAATGTGCCAATGTTTTAGAAATATTGTATTCAACTTTGCAGCAAACTGGAGCTGTCTCAGAGAAATAGTGTAATAGTAAATAAAATTAATATTCAATTTAATTATGAGAGTAAATAAAATCAAATATTTCCCAAATTATTTAAAAATAAATTGTATGATAAGAATCAATTTCATGTGCACTGTTCCTATGTTATTCCTAAAATGCAAACACTTACACAAAATAATGTTCAATACGTGTATACTTAGTTGAATAAATGTGGTTCTTATATTTGTTGTTTGTTTTATTCATGTTTTATTCATGATTAAAAAGTGGAAATGCAATATTGCATCTCAAGTGACTTTAATGTCACAATAAAAATAGAAAACTTTCAAACATAATTTTTACTTTCAATGTTTTTCAAAATTTATGAAACAATATCACTACAATTAAATTATTTCTATTGCAATACACTATTCATCCTAAAACAAAATTGGGTACGAGTTCAGCGAAACGTGTGGATATGCATAGGAGTTCACTGCATCCCGAGAAGACATCACGTGGTCATGCAGGTACGGTAAAGTTATTTCGCCAAAAATGAAATAACCTATATTATAGTCACCAAATTACACAATATTTAACTACATGCATACACTATTAATGGTGTATCTAAAATACGTAAGTTTGCCAGATATGTCAGCACTGAAACACGTATGAAGCTGTTCGGTTAATTATTTGGGAATTTACTTCCGGGTTTTGTAAGAACCATTTTTAAAACTTTATCGCTGATATTGAGTATATTCCTTTTCTGTTTCTCTTCAAGTTGTCATATGCAAATATCTTGCAAGTTTTTACATTAAATGGTCAACTGGTATGATTCCTATTGTCCGCGCAGTTTACTTGTCTGATAGTGTTTTTGATACGGCGGCCGCCATTTGCAAGGCTTTGTTTTCAACGGTTGAAGTCATACATTCTTTCGGGGAAAATCGAGATTTGTCCGGTGTTTTCCGTAAAACAAGATGGCCGACACGTCAAAAAGCGACGTAAAAAGACAGTTTTGTGACTTTTTTTTACGATTTGCTAAAGTCACACATACTTTCAATGGTAATGGAATGCGAGAATGTGTTGTTTATAAACCGATTCACAAAATTTCCATGTCTTTGCAATGTGCATGTAAACCATAGGCAGTTACTTGAAAGAAATTGGAGCAAAATTATCCGGGAGTATCAGCTTAAAAAACATGCTACTATCACATTGCGAGACATAGTGAAACAAATATCACCTATAATAAATGCAGTTCATTTAAAAAGTTCAAGCTGGTTCGAACTATTAGGAATCAACTCTGTGCTTGTTGGTATTCATCGTGCACATTATTTTGTTAATATTTCATGTTAAAGGAGCCGTTACATTAATAATTATGTGATCATTCAACCATATAAACATGTTCATCCGTCCCTACTGACCACATTATAGCGACAATCTATTCCACATAAATCTGTGGAAGTACAATTTACGGGTGATAATTGGCCTCGATGGGTATCATGGAGTGATAATACACTATGAATTCAAATGACCCATGTCATTGTTTCACAGATGAGTTCTTCCGCAAGTTAGGTAGAATATGCATCTAGCATCTCTTCTGCTTTGTTGGTACTTATATATAGGAAGGTGGTTCTATTATAAGTATGTGAATATATTATTGACGTTCTGTAACCTCTTGAGGGTATTTAATATAATGATACGTTAATTATCCACTGAAGAGTTATCTTCCTTGAATTGATAATCAAATTAGTATGTTTGGATAATTGTTAATTTGTTAAAAAGCTCCCCCGGTAACATGTATTTTTGTTATTTTCAAATTTTAATTTGGTTTAAGTGTATGATATATATTACATTACAATATCTTTATTTTATAAAATGCTTTCTATAATTGATGAATCAACAATATCTCGTTGTTTTCTGAAAATGAGAGAGAAAACTTTTTATTATAACAATTGGTACCACTGGAGGCTGCCGAATGTTGAACAAACCTTGTGGCAACTTATTTATATTATTTAATTTACGACACCCTTCTCACGAAAATAATACCAAATTTAACAATATCTGTAAATTTTAATTTGTTGTATCTTACCTCATGCACATAATACGAATGCCTACTTCCCACTATCTAATTTGACAGTACATTGTTCTTCATGTCTACCGTTCTCTACCTAAATTTACGTTGAGAAATCTTTCTGATTTTAAACACGTTGATAAGTTGTTCTTCGATATATATATAAATAATATATTTTGTGAATATCAGTTAACACGAAATCCAAAATTATATATCCCAGGCTTCATTCGATCACTCTAAATCGTCATAGGACTACATTTTATATAAAACAATTATCAAAAGAAAATACCCCTCAATAGCCAATGATATCATTACATATGTTTATTACCCCTACGCCACCAATTCATTGTTATGACTTCAAAGATAACATGTCAATAATAAGGTGTGCACATTACATATAGTGCTTGCATCTCCGATTATGTATACATACATACTATTCAGATTCCCTTTATAGTTCATATGCGTTGTCAAGCGTGTTGTTCTCTTTAGCGGTTTGTGAACATGAATTTTCAAAACACCCGTCAAAAAGTTTCAAACTCACAACATTTCGCATTTTCGTAAAGTATCACCTTTTATATGACAATGATCTAAAATTCAAAGTGTAACTTCAGTCATTGGGAACAAATTACAATAATTAGTTTTGAAAATATTGCATGTGTTATTGAGCTAGGTCTCTTGGAATAGGAAGCCGTTTAACACCTTTTTCAAAATTGACAATTTTCCAGAGCATAAAACACAAGTACCAGGAAAAAATAAAGAATTCTGGTTCGATCATTTTCTGGAACATTTATTTATCTTTAACAAATACAGGCACACATACTTGTAGCTATTGCCGTTACATGTACCATCAAAAACCTGAAATTTCAATTGGGGTATTGTTGTTGGCATGTTGACAAATGGTTTGTGTAAACATCCTTATTCTTTTTCGAGTTATTAAGATTATTTAAGTGTTTCCTCCTGGGGTAGATAACTAAATAAAAAAGTCGAAAATTAAAAAAATTATTGAAACAAGTCCAGTTTAGGTCACAGACTATCAACTCAATTGGAACATAAAAGATATTGAAATAAAATTAACAATGCAATTATTCAATTACTTCAACACATACATGCTTTTAAATCTTCGCCAAAGTTGTTTTAATTCATCTGAAGTATGGGAATTTGGAAATATTACTTGTCTTAAACGGCTCCACCTTAAATTTTAAAAATATATTCTTAAAGTAAAAATGTCCACGCCAGACTACATGGTCTATGGCGAACTCGGCCGTTACCCTCTTAACACTTGTATCAAAAGCAGAATGATTTCATTTTGGTGTAAAATGCTTCAGTGCCCCCAAGAAGTATCATACACAATGTACCTTCTCATGTATAACACGGTTTGCTTGCCACTCCACCATGGCAGCTGGTCAAGCCCCGTGTTAATCTCTCTTTAACCAAATATAATAAAATCTGACACTGATCAATTGGTATTTCAACAGGCTTTCTATGAGCTCTGTGATTTTTTCACAGATTATAAACAAATATATACAGACGGGTCCAAGGATGGCCCCACAGTCGCTGCTGCAACTGTGACTCCATCTAAAACATATGCACAATGGCAGTAGCATCTTCACTGCAGAAGCTAAAGCCATCCAAAAAGCGCTTCGGCACATTACAAATTCAACTGCAAATAATTATATTATCTTCTCTGATTCTTTGTCCTGCTTGCAGGCCATTAAAAACTGCAAAACTGATCACCCCATAATTCGGGATGTATTATCACTTCATAATACATGTCTCCAATGCGACATCGTCTTTTGCTGGCTTCCTAGCCATATGGGTATTAGAGGCAATAGCAAAGCTGACTCTGTAGCTAAATCAGCATTAAACCTCAAACATATTTCTCCTGCTAAGGTTCCATATACGGATTCTAAAACTGCTATTAAATCTTACATTAAACAACTTTGGAAGTCCCAATTGGACCAACAACATCATAACAAACTTCACAATATTCAACCTCATTTAGGTTACAAATCTCTATCCTCTTTTACCCGGCAGGAAGCTTGTGTCCTACGACGATGTCGTATTGGACACTCTCATCTTACACATTCATATCTTTTAAAGGGGGAGGATCCCCCGGTATGTACCCTGTCAGTGTCCTCTCACAATCAAACACATTCTATGTGAGTGTTGGGACACTGCACATATCAATCAATCAAGTTTTTACTCATTTCGGTGAGCATCGTGTTTTAGATTTTGTAAAGACTATACACCTTATTGACAAATTGTAAATTTTAACTTTTCATTATCAGCTTTTATTCAACTTGTGATAATACGCTGATGTTTTTGCGGCCTTCGTGCCGTGTTCTGGTTTTCTATTGCAATTTTCTTTTTTAAATTAGGCAAACAAATTAAATATCTCACCACTAATGGCTGCAATACTGCCGAAGCGGCGTTAAACAATAACTCACTCACTCACTCACTCTCATGTATAAATTACAAAATGTTAATCCCAAATACATCTTCAAAATAATTAATTCAATTGTAGAAATATTGCGGGAAACAGGTTTATTTTTATGTATGGAGTTCTCAAAAATTTATGAGTCCACATTTATTAAAAGTCATATATTAAACGAGACCTTATTGATCAAGTTTACCAAACGTGGACTGCTACCCAAATTGATTCCTCAATAGCAGAATACTATACGGAGAAACCATATATGATCCGTTATCTTTTGGAACTTCCCATCAATCCCCGCATTTGGCTTACCCGTTTCAAAACATCAAATCATACGAGGGGCGTTCAATAAGTGTTGCAAGCGGGGCATTGGTGTTTACATAACCAGTGTCAGCTTATAGCAGGTGTTACTATAGTCAAAACATAACATTGACACATGTCAAAACAATTTCTAGACATAACAATTATTTAGATATAATAGCTGCGCTGACCTAGGGGTCTCCATAATCATGGATTCTCTCAAACATGAACAACGCGCTGTGATCAAGTTCCTTACTAAAGAGGGATGCAAAGCTACAGAAATACATAATCGTATGTGTAATGTGATGGGTAAGGATGCTCCTAACTTTTCAACAGTTTGTCGCTGGTCTCTTCAGTTCAAGCGGGCCAGGGAGTCCTAAGACGATGACCCACGGTCAGGCAGGCCATCTGAAGTCACCCGACCGGAAGTTATTGCCGCTATCGAAAGACGAATTTTAGCTGACCGCCGTGTTAAAGTTTCTGAACTGTCTTTGGAATTCCAGATATCAGTTGGAAGTGTTGAAAAAATAATTCATGACCATCTTGGTATGTCCAAGGTATCTGAAAGATGGGTACCCAGAAACCTCACAGCACAAGATCGCCAGAAAAGAACCGAAAGTTGCATGGAGCTCCTGGATCGGTTTAATGCGGATGAAGCCAGGTTTTTGTCTCGTCTGGTGACAGGTGACGAAACCTGGATCCACCACTGGGACCCGGAAACTTAACAGGAATCCAAGCTATGGAAGCACCCGAGTTCACCGCCTCCCCTGAAGTTTCGCACTCAACCATCAGCTGGCAAGGTTATGGCGACAATCTTTTGGGATGCAAAAGGCATATTATTAATTGATAACTTGCCAACCCAAACTACAATGAATGGTCAATATTATGCCAACCTAATGCAAAAATTGCGAAAGACAATTCGACAGAAACGCCGTGGAATGTTGACACGTGGTGTTCTGATTTTGCATGACAACGCTCCAGTCCACAAGTCAAGAGTGGCACAGGCCGCTATACGTGATTGTGGATTCGAACAGCTTAACCACCCACCCTACAGCCCAGACCTAGCCCCCAGTGACTACTTCCTGTTCAGAAACCTGAAATCCGCCCTACGTGGAAGGCACTTCCGGGATGACGAAGACGTCAAAGCTGCCACAGAGGCGTGGTTAGGGGGGCAAACGGAAGACTTCTACAAAAGCGGTATCAAAAGTCTTAAAGAGAAATGGAATAAGTGTATTGAGGTGAAGGGTAACTATATTGAAAAATAAAAGTAAAAAATTGACTACGCGAGTTGGTTTTATATTGAAGTTGCAACACTTATTGAAAGTCCCTCGTAGATTACTTATCGAAACTGGCCGATGGAGTAAAATTGAAAAAATTAGCGGATATGAAATTATGTAATGTCTCCATCGGTGACGACTTCCAGTTCCTTTTGGCCTGCCCATTTTTAAGTCAATTAAGAAATAGATACTAACCATCATATTATTATAAATATCCTTTAATTGAAAAGTGTTTCTCCCTTATGAAAACCACAAATAAACCCCTTTTATTACAATTATCAAAGTTCATAAAAGAAGTTTTATGTCTCTTTTGATTACAAACTAACTTCGCTATCAAATTTAAATATGTAAATATATGCATAAATGTAACTTGTGAACATAACTTATGATTTAGGACATACTCTTCTCCATGTCAATGATGTGAATTATGAGAAATAAATGCTGTTCTGTTCTGTTCTGTTCTGTCATGCTTATAAAACACACATGTTGCCGGGAAAAGGGCGAGACTGACCTAAGAGGAATGTTCATTATCGGGTTCAACAAGCTGTCAACATATCGTTGTTGTCGGAAGTAAGAAAACCTGATGCAACAAGCTCTCAACATTGTTCTTGTCAGAGGAAAGAAAACCTGATACAAAATACATGAAAAAACAATTTCATAGTTCATATCACCATAAATGATCATAATTTTATTTCTCGAATTGACACCAACGTTGATACAAGAGCGATAAAAATACAATGATTTAAACAAACGCTTTAAATATTCAATCGCCGATAAAGAAAATGTTAGCACACGCGAAACAAGAAAAAATGTTAGCCAACAAATCGTAACTCAATTCAGATTATCACGAAATGGTACTACAATGTCAGTAATGCACAGTGTCCGTGTAAAGTGTTCGGTTCATGCTGAACATGAATACTTCAAATTCTTACTCAAATGTTATTAAATCTCTAAACTGATACGATAGATAATATCTGATAAAACACTTACTGATTACAGCAGTAATGTCACTATTTTCTGTTTCAAAGGCTATTCTCATTAAATATGAGTTATTAATCCAAATGTGGATTCCAATTAGATGCATATTTCAAAGCTACAGATACTTTAAGATACAAACAGTGTTTAGAACAACTGACGTCAGAACTGACATTATAAGTACAAGCTGTATATGTATATAAGAGCTAAGACATGACATATTGCTATTAGTTTGGCTTGTGTTACAATCATGCAAAATACCAGTATTTCTCCACTAACAAAATTGTTTTTCCCATTGTTGAGGTCTGAAAGAAGGACAACTGATCGCAGTTCCAGAGAGAACTTTCAAATCGAAATTTATTTCTTAACTTGTTCTGCAATATTCGTCATCCTACCCCGTGTACAATGTCGATATCTGACCACAGCCAGGCGACCCTGAATAATAACTGAAATTATCCCATCTTGAACGAGGCTAAATCATCTATCGAATTACAATAAGTTAATATAAATAAGGGTTACATGTACACATGCATGTCGCATGAAATAACATGTATACAGGTTATATGTTGGTATGATGAAGTAACAAAGACAGGATAAGAACACAATGAAAATGGTTACAATGGTAACAGGTGACGTTGCGATAACATACCCGAGATATATAGGATACCAGTGAAGGGTTAATTGACTAATAAGGGAGACAGATGAATAATTTAGTGCGGGATTTATGGTGAAACCCCAAAAATAAGACGCCCCAATACTAGAAAACCCGTATCACATGGTGAGTGAACAATAGCACAAGGCAACTCTAACCCTACTTGTTATACAAACAAGACACAGATTCGATTTGATTTCGAGCCCTTTTAATCATTGCAAACCACAGCACTGCCCATACATAAATACTTGACAATACATTCTATTTTAAAATGTTTATGTAAGTTTTCTCAAATATGTATCTTCACCTCTCAAACATACACTTAACTATATGGCCTATGGCAAGTTTGTTAGATTCCCACGTATAACTTTTATTAAATGAAGAATGGTATGTTTTTGAGCTAAACTTCTAACCGGACTGGTTTTCATTTTTGAAATCTCAACATTAACGAGGAAAGCCAGAGATGGTTGGTTTACCACCTTATCCACAAATAATTTACCCATTTACTCAGCCAAATCACTCTGCCTCTAAAGACGTTGATCATCCTTATCTATCCTTAACGAATAACATCAAGTGTTTACCACTCACCTGACAATCACTATCACAGAGATATATTGGACCCTTTGAGTTGTGGGTTTGGGAGACTATTTGCACCAAATGTGTAAAACGCATTCGGATAAATGCAAAATGAAATTGAATGATAGAAGTTCATTTAAACAACCATTTTATGAAAAAATATTTGCAAAACATAAAGGAAGAATGACATATGCCTCTAAATGTTCAAACTTATTGCCATGTGCAATCAATATGAAATTTGGTAACTAGCTGTGATATCCCAACCGTTTTATCAGTAGAAATGCAATGCAATGTCAAATATGATATCAGTTGATAGAAAACTACAGAATAAAAGTACGAACCCTATGATATTATTCCGCTCTACAACGAATATTGTATTAGAACAGGCAAATATAATAATAGGTTTTGGTGGCTTAAATAAATTCGTTATATGAAACTTACTTACTTTTTGAAGTCTCTGGAGAAAATAGTTAGGGATTCATGTAAATTTTGAAATGATAAAGATCATTTATTCATACTTAACCCACTGATATATATATATATATATATATATATATATATTAAAGTTAATGTTGCACCCTCCGAACACTTTATGCTGTGCCAATGTTACGTTTTTGGTATAAATCATAGATCATTTTTAGTAAATTTTTTAATCATTGACTTCTCTATGATTTTGAGGTGTCATTGCTGTCATACAGACCGGATTTCGGCAGTTAGCAACTTTCAAATTTATACTTTTTAAACAAAATTGGATTCTGAAGGTTCACACTGCTGTAACCAGTGACCTTTCATTTGTTCACTTGAAAGAATGGAATTACTAACATTACAACAACCACTATTGACATTCATTTTTCAGTGTACCAATACTTGTTCGTTGACACCAAAATGACAGAATTTTATGAATGCAATTATCACAAAGTAGTGATCCTCAGAGCACTGTTTCTACTTCTAAGGTTGTTCCTCTCAACACCGACCAGTGTTATTATGTCTTGTAGTTTATCCTCGACTTAACATTTAACTGCATATGCGGAATATGAAGATTTTATTAAACTGACTTCTCGGCTAAGCTAAATTCCTCGTTCACTAGACCCTTCAACGTAATATACAGTGAATTGATTTTGTTTTCCCTACCTAACATATTTTACATGAATTGTTCATACAGATCATCACACTTACATGCATCTCCCTGTCGGTGATTCTACATCACTTCGTTCATTTCAGTACGGGACTGTGGGTGTAATGTACATAATTGTTAACACCACTCTTCTATTGTAATCTTGATCAAATCAAAAGTATGCTTTACATTTTGGTGTAAGAAATTTCATCGTAAAATCGAATAAAACATTTGTTCTTCAACAGGTACATTCTATTTATAATATAAAGAACTCCTTAACTGATTTAGAAGTTTACTGATTTAGCATCTTGTGAACTGTTGATCTGCATGTTAAACCATCGTCAAGAGAAAATAATTTAATTTTACATTTAGATAGATTTAGGCTCAATCACGTTTTGTAAGGAACCCTCAAATCAGATTTCAAGAAAATCACGCCATGCGTTTGTTTGACTGCCATTTTAACCCCCGGGTGAAACCCAAGGGGGTTACTGTCGTGGCGTCCGTCCGTCCGTCTATCTGTCTAAAACGATACTCGTGTTCTGAAATCCTCCAACAGGTTTTGATCAATCTCTCTGAAACATTACATATGCTTAGGATATACATCGGTGATACGCATGAACGTCTTGGGGCCAATCGGATTAATATTATTAAAGTTATTTCCCTTGACTTAGAGCGCTCAGCTTTCCGATTTCAGACTTGCAGAAACTTTTAATTCGTCAGCATTTGAAAAATGTATGTTTCCAATGTAACACACTGAGGTTATAACCTTAACAATGTTTATTTAGTGAATTGTAGGCCATCCAGCTCATAATACAGTTGTACATTTAAATTATACGTATACATACACTACCCTTGGAATTTCTCTTCAAGTCAAAATTGTCACATTTGTCACATCTCCACAGGGCAGAAAGGCAGAGGTAGCATCTACTATATAGTCGTGCTCTTCATTACCAGTTCTAAATCTCCTACTATGAACACTTCTCTATACTGAACCAATCTACTTACTAACACATTTTCAAGTTCAATAATACCATTGCTTTCTTCTCAGTTCAAATAATACTTTGATCTTTCGGGGAATATATAGCAAAAGCACAACAACAAAAGTTTCACTAAGACTGTAAAACTCTGATCAAATAACAAACACACACATTTATTAGCTTCAAGGCAGACTCTTTTAAATATATGTTTGAAATGTTTTCGTACATAAACAAATCCCTCCAGGATTTCTTCCAAAGTTGCTTGTACGTTCATGAGAATCAGATGTGGTCACTAAAAATATCTGAGAGTTCACACTCACTTTTAGACCATAGCTCAATCAAGCAACCGATATCATAATCTTTAAGAAACTTGATAAGATCGGTATTCAAATTTCTTCTTCCACCAATGTTCCATGAAATAAAACTGATAGGTATTGATAGACTGTGGCTCACTTGTTATCTTGACTGTTGACTTATAAACTTTGACCTTGTGACCTTGACCTTGATGTAGGATCCATGTTGTGAGAAACTTAACCATGGTCTTAATTTTGTATTGGTTGGTGATAGGCCTTCGCTATTTGACATGCTTATTTATTTTTAACAGGTCATTAAATTACCCTTACATTTGAACTGCTTATTTGAAGAATGAGGAACCGGGGGTTCTTGTGCTCTCGGAGCACTTTTGTTATTAAATAAATGTTGTTACAAATTTACTTTTAACGCCATTTCAGGTAATGTCTCTCTGGTTGTAGTTAATTAAATTAAGTTAATCCAGGACACTTCTACATATTATATTAAGTGTTCACATGCCGTTTTCAACACTGATAACATCTCCATGCAACGATGAACAGAAACTGAGATAAGTAAGTGACTAGACTATAATATTTAAATAGAATAATATTTTTCTGTTTATATTTAACTATAGATAATATAAACATGCTGCGCAACAAAGGGCAAAGGTGTGTATATTCGCATTAACATGACATTAATAAAGATCTATTCAATTTTACGATATTCATACCTTCATCCTCTTACTGTAATTTGGATATTTCATGATAATGTTAATTTATATTTATCATTTTCATTAATTCCAGTTCGTGTCTTAGTGTGGAGTCAGAAATGGAGGAGGGGTCAAGTTAACATCACATCCAGTTCAGAACAACAAGAAGCATCACACATCGTTAGTGTTTGTTACATTTTTTAAATTTAATATTATCTTTTTATTATGGACTTAAATTGAGGTAAAATGCAACATGGCATACTATAGATAAACAAAACCTAAATAAAAAATATGCAATATGCAATATATTATCTATGAGTGAAAATGTAGAAACCAATTTTATTATTCACTCGTATCATATCTACTGGTTATGGACGATCCATAATATAAACAAATCATATTGTTATTCAGGATATTCGAATAGACAATTTGCAAAACGATGGAGTCCGAAATAGTTTTAAGGGGGAATGTGATATCAGACATTGTTAGTTAAAATCTATCAGAAGATTTGTCTTGAAGTTATAACTGGTTTAATGGATACCGTTGCTTAACTATCTGTGATCTGATGAGATCCAAATCCAATGAGATCCAAACTTTGCCTTTTCGGTTTCACTGTTCTTGTTAGGTTAAAAATACAAAGATGTGCATAAATCAATGTTCTAGTGTCACTTCTAAACCCAAAAGACTGCATCCTATTCCCTGAAATCAATGAGGCTTTCCTGTCAGCGGATCGAATAAAACTGTTTTATGAAAGCCAATTTCAATTTATAAATTTAAAAGAATGAAAAAGTGTTTCACAATACAAGCTTTCGAAATAAAATGGCATTTTCAAGAGACTTTAAATTCCAAAATCTCCATTGTGTTTTGTGATTGGAAGATATGATTGATTGAACACATTACATATGTTACATAACTCATTTTAAAATTTTTGTTTATCATATATGCCAATGTATTTTACGAATATTTATGTCATAATAAGCAACCTCATATGATGTGTAACTATTTTTAATACCTTTTTAATGTGATATGATCGCAGGGATGTTCATATTTGATTAATCTGTTAAAAATATATATTTATGATTTCTAGATAAATGCCAACATGCTAAAAACATGATACACAATAACATAAGAAAGTTTACCCAGTTTGCATTAAATTGTACGGTCCTGCAGTTGTAATCTTGCTTTCTCTGTGAACATATCCGGAATTCATGTGATTAACTAATTTATCATTTTTGACATCATTCTGCCACATGTTTTATTCTGTCCAACAAGTTAATCTAGTGCAATGTCATATTTTGAAAAATACCGAACAGGAAAACTAGAGCATGTGACATGTTTCATTAATGCAAGTCCTTGCTCTTAATGCTTGTGAACTTGTAAAATAAAAATAGAAAGGAATTCGTTGTCTCATCCATCAACCTCAAACCGTCACAAACAGTGTTCCAATTAATTAGACAGGAAACAAACAAATTCCCAATCCACATGTGACGTTCTATTTTATCATCTTTTCTTACAATCGTTTGTCAATGTTCTGTTCCTTTTGATAAACGTGTGAGTTATTTATTTCCAGATTAACGATTAAGTTAAACGTAAATTGCTTCTTTCAATCTAACTGATTTCACTTGTATCACAAAGAATCTCCAATTAACATCAACCATAACAAAAGCTTTGATGATAACAATGTTATAGCAATAGTCAATTAATCAATGTGATGAAAAGGGAAACATCAATCTCTAACTGCATCAGACAGTGTTTCTAAAACACATCTAAAAACATTGACGTTAGAATTATCTGAATAAAGGATTGATCGTCAGAAAAGGGGGATATGGCTCCATACTGCTAATTGAATGAGTTAACATAACACAATGATACATGTTCTGCAATCGAGCTGTGACTCAGATAGTTGTTCAGAGAGGGCGCTTCTTGACGTCTTCTTCGTGGTTAAAAGTCGATAAGTAATCCAGTTTCTTATTTTATTAGCACTGAAATTATTGTTGTGATAACTATAAAAGTAGCTGTTTAACATAGTGAATCTTACCTTTCTAGTTGCTTCAATAAAGTTTCCTTGAAACACATTATTAACGTTTAAGCTATATTGCTATCGAGAATCCGTGACTACATTGATACAAATACCTTTATACACTGAAGCAAAGTAATATTTCTCCAAAACAGACACAACGAAATACGAAGTAATTGTTTCAAAGTAGCGTCTGTGGCATGGTTTGGAGTGCTTTGAAATTATTAACGTATTTATCATCACTCGAAAGACGTTAACATATACTTGACAAATACTTAAAAATACATGTTTTTACCTTTAAAACTGGTGCTTATTATGACGTTTGTGATCACAAGTACATGTGTTTGCGTTGTCGAAGGAATCTTTATTCATACCATCAATTTATAATTTATCCTTTGTATCTAAAACTGACAACATTGATCCTAAACTAAGATGTGTTATCTAACATATTCTAAAACAGATGGTGTTACTCAGTTACATGTTGTTCAGGAATTATTGAAAATTGTATTTGATCCATTAAAAGCATAACACTCATGCATACACTCTTACCCAGGCAAGTACCATCCATTTCTTCTGAGTGCATTTCGACATTTGCAATCCAAAATGTGAATGCACAAGAGGATTCTATATCCACTACATTAACTTAGAAGAAGACGTTCAAGATAAAGTATTACACAAGTGGAACCTCAAGTATCAGCATCAATAACATAACAATGGACATCTCCTCAAATCTAATAGAATATCACCAGGTGGTTGCCCATAAGCTCATTACGACGTAAATGCAGAGAATTTATACGTTAACTTTCTTAATTTCGTGGTACGTGTTTACATCTCCAACATCTTTTAGTAAATGTTGTTATTCATTCATAGGTTGCATTCATAAGATAATACAAATTTAATTTTGAGAATTGTATACAACTACGATGCCATTCATATAAAATCTTTCTTGATGTTTTATTTCTGCCGTTGTTAGCCATGTGCACTGTACAGTGTTGTGTATATATATATATATATATATATATATATATATATATATATATATATATATATATATATATATATATATATATATATATATATATATATCTTTGACTTACAAACTTGTTGTTATGGCCATAATTGACTTTTGGAATTAATTTTATGTCAAAAGTTTATCCTAGATGTGAAACTAAATTGACCCACTTTTTGAACTCTTAGCTCTACTCAAGAGGCAAGGGAAGTAACTCCTGATCTGGGAGTAGATTTTGAGACTGTTGATGGGAGCACATGGTCATGAGCTCAGACATGTGCTTAGATTTGAAGATATGAGAGTATGTTAAATGTTTCTGAAGATATGAAGACTTGGAACTTCTATATTAATGTCAATCATTCAAGCATTCAGAAGTTGAACCATGAAGAATAAACTAAAAGGAACTGCATTGAAGGTATTGGCATTGTTTATTGATGAAAGTGAATGAACATTTGACTTTGAACATGATGATATGAAAACACAGTAGGTGATACAAACTGATTTGAAGATTTGCACACAACACTTGTCAATATGTGCATGCAATGTGGTTCACTAGGTCAATCTGCTATGAGATATGTTCTTTTGAAAACAATCACAAAATATATCTTGCTTTTCTCATTTGCATTTCTTTTTTTGTCGAGTGTATGTTCCTTAATTATCTGCAGTCTCACATATTGTAGATTATTGTTGGAACAGTTATAATATATACGATTACAATGCCCAAATTTATGATTCATAATATTGGCTTCAAAAAGTACCCCTGCATTTTGTGATCAGTATTTACCTTTGCCTGCTAATCTGAAAGTGCAATTAAAAAACACAACACCTCACTTTTGTACAGCTGTTCCTCTGGATTTTAATGACTGCTCGACGCATTGTGTCACTCGAATTAATGAGATAAACCAGAAAAAGCAAATAGACAGAGCATTTCACGGAACAGATACTATCTCACGGTGTAAAGTTAACTGATCACGTAATTCCATATCAATGATAACATATCTGTATTTGTGTTACAATAGGATTTAGATTTATGTACGGACATACGGTAACTTTTAAAATTTGATTCTGACTTCTATTTAAACTGTAACAAATCAATTAGTTGACATTTTGCATTGTTTTCGTTTGCATTATCAAAATCACAGAGACTCATGTTAGCTACATAAATGCTAGTAAACATTTACTGTTGATTTACAAGTTGATGTTTGGCACTCAAGAAAACTTATTACACATTAGCATGCTTTCATTATATTCAGGCGTTTCTTGTTACATTGTATTTATACATTCCAAAAACAAGGTAGTAGATAAATGGTATTTGGTATTAGAAGTCCCTCGTATTACAATTTCTTATACATTTTCTTGCAACAACCCTGAAACAATTTTGAAATTGAGTTTATGACAAGCTATAATTGATCGGCAAAACATGTATAAACAACAAATTGTTTTCTATTTGCAACAGAAATCATGACATATTTTATCAGATTCAGAAGTTAATAAAAGTTCAAAATGAAAATATCATCGATAGTTTTAAAAGAAATTAACCAGTAAATTGGTAAAAATTAAGGAATCACAAACTCTTAGTCATTTAAAAAATCTACATAAAGTATTGATGTTGTATATTTTATTTCTTTTAGCATTGCATAATGCCTATTACGTTATGATTGTCTTATGTTAGTGTGTATTATGTCTAGGCCAATCGAATTGAGTAACAGTTTAATTTAGATGCTTTATCAAAGTTAATTACACAAACCCTGTCGCCATTATTACTTATCGAATTAATATCAAGACAAGTCAAATGGTATGGACGGCTTCTTATCTGTGGTATGTCAGTACGAGGTGAAATGCAAGAAACAACGCAACGAAATGCAACGAATATATGCAAACTGATGAGGATGCAAACGTGTGTATCTATAATAAATTAGATTCGTCGTAAAAGATGGACGAGTGAGATGTATATATTCGAGGTCATTCTAACACAGCTAAGAGTATTTATGGAAGATAAACAAAATCTAATTGAGATGTATAACTTAATTGATAGTTTACATAGAAGAGAGAAGTTTAGATAAGAAATTAGCAAATGCTTATAGAAGCCATTAGGGCGTACTTGGCGGGGCGAAAGGGGCACGGAATGGCCCAGAAATGGTCGGTGTAACCTTACAAGAATGAAGTACAACCTATAAAATGTGTAGTAGCTGAAGGTATGTGCACATGCTCTTATTGTTATATGGTGTTTTGATGCATTTGAAGGATTTATGAGGAAGGAGGCAAAGTGAAAATTACATCGCCTTTAATTTCCTATCAGAAACATGAGATTCTTAATGAAATACTAGAATATAAACAATGTATTATGCCTTACCCAATCCCAAATCATTAGAACGATAACTAAAACAAGTTGCCTTAATTTAGTTTTATACATTTACAAGCTAAACCTTTTTATTTGGTAGCGACTAATGAATTTAATTAATGAACAAACTCTGTTTAATGTTCTTCTTTTTCAATATTCTTTGGTTTTAGGCCGTGTGGTTAATTTAGGACTCCGGCTAAATGGTACAACTGCACTGATGAATACACGTGTAATCATTTATGATATTATGCCACGTAGTATATTTGGCTATTAAAACAAATGCATTGTTAAGAAGATTGAATGAATAGTGAACATTACCCAATCATTAAGTTTACTGACATTGAAACAAAGATGATGATAGAGGTTACTCAATTCATTCCTAATTATGTGCATGTAACCTCGGTTACAAATGCAATACTCTCTTTGCAAGATATCTGCTTTATTGTAATAAATGTTAATTAGTGGTGCAATTAGCTGCAGCTTGCAAACTTGACTAAATGTTGACTTTCACACATCAACATATCTTCAATCATAAATATAAAGGAATTGTCCGATTGTTGCAATTTTTTATATTATACAAGTATTGGTTGCTATAAAATATTCTCTGTTCTTTGGTTTACAGTTCATATTTTATGATGGTCTGATTTCTTCATTAGGCACCTTTTATTGATTTTGTCATTTTTATTTATTTGTTATATTTTTGTTTTTAACAGGTTGTGATTTTGAAGGTGCATACTCCTTTACCAATACCAATATTACTTCATTTCGAAAACTTGTTCTTGAACACACATACATCATAATTTATACATGCATTTATACAAACGTAGAGAAATTGTATTTGAATGATTTTGCTATATTATACTGTAAACTTATGATTGTACTTCATCAATCAAATATTTTTACCGTCACGACGTCATCTCTTCATCTTTTTCTTGATGTACATATAATGCAAGGTATTGCTCAAAGCTAACAATAACTTTGGGTGTAAGGGGCAATGGTATTCTCAATAACTGACGGAAGTAAGGAAAGCGAGTAAAATTAAGCTACACTTTATTTTATTCGAGTGAAGCCTGTCTGTGTCCAAGCTGCATGGTGATATCATTGATATGGTTAGTAGATATGATTTGGATATCATGAAAATACCTGCCCTACGTTTTCATCAACACTGGTGAGTAATGCACCATCAAATATTTTTGCAACATCAGAACCAAAGTTAATATATCAAACCATTCATATAGCATCCTGTTTATGTTGTATAATAACTGTACAACTTATCCGTATGTTTTCATGAGAATTCCTGCGCATAACTTGACGAAATCATCGAGTTTACAGCATTAGATGTTTAGGGAAATTCCTTTCAACTGGATATGGAAACATGTGTCACGGAACTGATTGCTTCTTTGGCAGTCTGCAAATTAATGACTGTTATTTCACAAACACTCATCTCAGATATGAATGAATGAATGAATTTCCCGTATATAAACTTGGAGATGACAAGGAATTACGAACGAGTTCTTCTTTATTTCTACAAGAGTGACATTAGTAATATTTACAACTCGGTATCATTTGGAATATTCTTTATTCTGTGTCATTCCAAATATCATTCTCATTCCATTTTGAACTTACAGGTGCTAATGCACAATCCACTTCAGAATTGATTTTACATTCAACTTCCTCTCCTTTTTCTTCAGTATGCGCTTTGAGCGTGTGCAACACATGGATCAATGCGTATTATAAGTATGATATGTTTAGCCATATTTCATGTAAGTGAACGGGATAAGTAAAACAAATGGAGATTGCTTATATGAATACATCTACAAAAGAATTGTAGACAACTATTCATGAGCTTGGAGTATACATGTATATATAAACAGCAATGAGTATATATAACAAACTATTTAAAGAAATATAATTTACAAGATGAAATTTAACTTACAGAAAACCCTGATTATTCTGATTACTTTAAGGTCCACAAACAATAATAACAATATACATGTAGAATCAACTATGAGATGAAAATTGTAATAACGTTATTTATTGTTAAGATTGGAAGAGTTTAAGGAAAAAAGGACTGATTCTAGTATTTTCTTATTTACTCCTATTTGTTTTTCTAAATAGTACACTTTCAGATTAAAACCCTTTTAAATTTTTTTATTGGTATCATGATTCATATTTTTTGCTTCTTTTGCTTTTACTGGCATTATTTAATGACAATTTAAACAATGTAAGACCTACGCGTAAGACATTTGTCACCATAATTATAACAAGTAAAATTATTGTCATAATATGGTGTTTTTAATGAAATAGTAATCCCAGTTTCCGTATAATGGATCACTAGAGACCTTGTTCCAATTGCTCTTATAAAGGATCATCAATCTTGTTCATTGCAGTTAAGGACTGTAATTAATATTGTGTCATTGGGGAATAGTTTAATGGATAACGTGGACTTTTCGATAAAGACATGAATCCAACACTAAATATGAATATGATATACAGTAGAACACGGATATAGCAAACAAACGGATATAGCGAACAAATTCCCGCCAAAAGTCATATATAATATGCCAAACGCGGATAGCGAACAGTGGATATATCTAAATGAATTCTTTGGCCCCTTTGAGTTCATTATATCCGTGTTCTACTCTTCAGCTAACATTTGCATGCTTCTAATTCTGAGTGAGTGAGTGAGTTATTGTTTAACACCGCTTCGGCAGTATTGCAGCCATTAGCGGCGAGATATTTAATTTATATGCCTAATTTAAAAAAGAAAATTTCAAAAGAAAAACAGAACACGGCACGAAGGCCGCAAAAACATCAGCATATTATCACATGTTGAATAAAAGCTGATAATGAAAAGTTAAAATTTACAATTTGTCAATAAGGTGTATAGCCTTTAGAAAATCTAAAACACGATGCTCACTGAAATGAGTAAAAACTTGACTGATTGAAATAGAAGGATAAAAAGTTTCCCTGATATGTGCAGTGTCCCAACTCTAATTCTGATTCTAGTTTCAATATAAACAGATTGTCTTTGAGATATGAATATTAAAACCACTGGCAGATATGTTTAGTGTAACATTTATTCTGTGAAATTAATTCGTTGTAAAATTCCAAATTTGAAAACAAAATGGATTTTATTTACAAGGGGGCTCTGAGATACCTACCTGAGCTTTGTAGTGTTGTTGTAGACTTGGTTAGGCTCTAAAACATTATGGGCTTTGGATGTCAGACTAAAATATTTTGTCGACCTTTTGGCATCAAGAGAGATTCATTCATATTTCTCCTGGTGACTTTATGGATTAATTGTTGATGTCAATCTTAACTTTTTTCCAGATGTTTATTTTGCAACCATATAACTATTTTTTAAAGAAAATGTCCAGTGCATTGCTTCATATATTATCCATTTTTATTCCATAACACATGACCTAATGTCACTGTTGAGATTGTTAAGTTACAAATTATGATGTACAATATGAAATGGAACTAGATGGCATACACAGGACAAAAAGTGGTGGAATCCATTTGCCGGATTCTTCCGGATTCTCCAAAATTTTCGCGGATCCGAAAGAATCTGGAAGGATCTGGCAAGCAGATTCCACCACTTTTTGCCCTGTGATATGTGTAAGTACAAGTGTCTAGATGCCTCAAACTAGTTACATCTGGTTTATGTGTATGTTACCCTACCATCCATAGAAACCACTGCAATAAATGTACCACACACAGCATATTTTCATTTTGTTCATGACAATTGACAGTTAAATTCATTGATGTTGTGTTTCAGAGTTTGGTTTCCTTAACGTCGAGTCCAAATTCGCAAAGAGACAAGGAGATAAAGAGTAGTAATTGATCGTGTCTGCTGCCTTTGCATCAATAAATAAGAAAAACAGAAACAGGCATACATTTGCATGTAAACGTGGCAACAGATGAAATAGATGCACTTGTGGTTTCAAAGGCCTCTTGAAAATAGGAGGTGTCTTAAAAACAAAAATATTTACATTAGCATCTATTATTCATGCATGAGGTAACACACACCTAGGCTGCTTAAAGTACTTCCTGAATCGGGAAGTCACATTGTTCTCTTTGTCGGTGATAAATCACGTGGTTTTTTAAAACTCGTTTTGAAATATTCATTTTCATGATGAATATTTGTTATTTGCTTTTTTAGCTTTTAAAGATGAACTGATGTTGCTGATGTCTTCACGTTTATTGAAACAATGACTTTAGAATTGTTTTGCTGATATGAGGACTTGCAATATCTAAAACGAGAGGATGTTTGTTTGTAAAGAGACATTCCTTTTGTGGCGTGTGTTCAATATACAAATATTCCAAGGAGATATTAACGTGTTGTTACGTATACAACGATCCATATCATATGTCTTATGTTAAACTCACAATAGTAATTTGATCTTTACATTTAAATTCTTTTAGATAAAACATGAATGAATGCTAAAACGTATGTGTGTACATTTTGAACACATGTGCATATATTGACATATTTTGTACAGTTAATATATCAAACACGTTTACAGATAACTGATATTGATATTCCCAGTACTATTCATTCCCACGTGAAACGTCTTAATGCTATGTTATTGCCAGTGGTTGATTCAGATTAACACTAAAGTAATTAGGTGGCATTGTCAATACTTATACTTGATGTCAGTTTGAAATACGCGTATCTAGTTTGACATTAACAACACCACTATTGAGAATAGTATAGGAGAGGAAATAGAAGGTTAAACTGAAGAAATTTCATATGAATGAGTCAAATCTACCGGGGACAAAACATTAAAAGGCAATTAAATCAAATGTTCTCAAGAAAATGTTTTGGCATTGGCAAACTCAACATGCCAGTGTGTATTGTTCTAATATAATAAACGGAAACATTTCATCTCTGGTTTGTGTCTTAAATTATTATGGAAGTGACAGCAAAACAAAATAGAAGATCAGAAAGTTTAACAACGTGTAATAATACAAGTTATAACATTCAACGGAGGGTGACATCGTAATTTATCAGACCTGCGTTAGTGTTTATATTATTAGTTATTAGTGTGGATAAACACTAACAAGGGTCTGATAAATTACGATGTCACCCGAACAAACTGAATGTTATAACGTATTTATCTTACCGCATGTCTCAAAATATCATAAAAAAACCCCAAAGAAAACGTTTGACAGAAAATAACTGATCGATTCACAAACTATGACCTTTAACTTGTGTCACGTGACATGGAATGATTGACATGGAATGATTGACGTGGATGCATTCTTTATTCATGTTGCGGGATATAAAACATTTATCACCCTCGGGAAGATATATTAACCCGTATGACGGTGTTTATTGATATTTTGTAATGGTCACGTGGACCAATTAGGGATCGACATTCTTACATGAGGTAGGATAATGTGGTTTGTTCCCACTTTGCCAATGACATTGCTGGTCAATATCCAATAGTTTTGAAACAGGCACGTTTTATTATCACAGTTTTACATCAAAGAAACAATGTAAGCAACGAGTACTTATTTTCTGTTTCAATTCTCATTTTGAAAGTTGTACTGAGGCTTTTTCTTACAGATTATAATCCTCAAGCTAAAATCTTTAATGATAAATTGGTATTAGGCACAATTATATATCTTACTTAACAGAAATCCAAAAGTTTAAAAAAGTACTGACATATTAATTACGCACATGTCCAATGACAACAATTGACGTAGCATTCCATGTTGACAAACCGTTAGTTGTGCTGACTGTGGCAGAAGAAATGTTTTCGAGCAAATTCTTGATTGAGATAGAGTGTCTGAGTTGCTGACTGCTGCGGGTTTTAAAAAAAACATGTATGCAGACAATGTCATTCATCAATGTAGTCCATAGTTACCACGTCCCTCGGGTGCTCTGTCACAGACACGGTAGGGCTAAGAAACTACGACGTGCAAGGACAAACTCAGTCATCATTCAGATAGATGGAGGTAGGTCACTGTAACGCGTTATATTCTTAAAACACATTTATCTGAGGAGCGTTGAATTTTAAAATGACTCGAGAGGAACAGCAACCTAAGCTTTCACGGATTGACTGAATATCTCACCAGTACTTGTTATCTGTTATCTTAATATATGCACAAATAAAAGCACTTTCTTTTTGACCTGAGTCTTATGGCCCTGTGTCAACCAAACTTTTATAATGGGTACCTGAACACGGGAAATACCGACCTAAACCGTCGCAGTGACATAACACAAATTGTACGATTTGAACATGTTCATGCATGGACATAGCACTGGCCTTTTATATTTGATATTGGACCATGGAATAAAAGAGAAAAAATATATAGAGGATATCTGTCTTTTCTTGACTAATACCATGTTTATCTCATCGAGTGAGGTAGAAAGGTTATATTTTCACGAGTGGCGCAGCCACGAGTGAAAATATATAACTTTTCTACCTCACGAGATGAGATAAACATGGTATTTGTCAAGAATTGACGGATATTCTATTTATTATATGATATTATCCATGTAATTACGTCCGAAAAGGGTCGTTTTCACGCCAAGCGGCCGCAAGGAACAGCCCGTCACCACAGTAACACTGTGACGTCATAAGCCAAATCGCCGCGCGAGACCATTGTTTTATGACGTCAAATTATATCAGTCACCGTTCGCAGTGAAAATATAAGTTATTTTCACTGTAGCTTGATAGACAGTTTATTTCACTGATAAATCCCAGTATTTCACTGCTCGTCATATAATAAAAACGTGATAGCATAAATCATGAAAATGTTAATGAAAGATTTAGCTGAAACACTAAACAAACTCTAAAAAACATGCACTTTGAGCATGTTTTTACAGGGACATGGCAACATAAATAAGTAAAGGCAAAGTTTAGTTAAAAAACATTTTAAAAATGTGAGTACATCACAATTAAAATCAGATCGAATGTACTCTTACGTCGTCGGATCTGAGTACTGCCCTGCTGGGGTCAAGTCTTGCGACCTTTCAGTCCAGCCAATCAGCGACAAGGGTTGAACGTTGTAGGACCGATTTGATATCTAACTGTGATTTGCTAAATGTAAGGGTGAAGGCTCACGAAAACATAATCCTTCCGAGTTTACTATGATCAACAACGAAACGAGGTATACAATACTAAAGACATTTAAATGAAAATATGAAACTGAAACTATTTCTTGAACAGTAATGAATGTAAAATTATATTACAAGTAATATCAAATGAAAACAGGAGTGTTCAGAGAGCATAACAGCCGGTCAAATGTCTTATTTATGCATAATCTATCCTCTAAATAAGTAGTTAAGATGTAGGGGTAATTTACGAAACTCATATCATATAATTTAGATCCGCATTAAACATGCAATTGTCTTGACAATCATGACATCGTCTGAATGATCTAGTGACAATATATACACATGCTACATACTTATCAGATATTATGCAAATGGTTCAAGTTTTGAAAAAAGCAACCTACACCAACGTCAAGATCACAAGATCAAAGGTTATGGCATCAGTACATATGTCAAGTAACGAAGGTCTTTGCTGATGAATTAAAATTGTATCTATGATAAATTACATTCGTCGTAAGAGATGGACGAGTGAGATGTACATATCGAGGTCAAGCTCACACAGCTAAGAGTCTTTATGGAAGATAAACAAAATCTAATTGAGATGTACAACTTAATTGATAGTTTACATAGAAGAGAGAAGTTTAGATAAGAATTAGCAAATGCTTATAGGAGCCATTAGGGCGTACTTGGTGGGGCGAAAGGGGCAAGGAATAGCCCAGAAATGGTCGGTGTAACCTTACAAGAAATAAGTACAACCCATACATTGTGTAGTAGCTGAAGGTATGTGCACATGCTCTTATTGTTATATGGTGTTTTGATGCATTTGAAGGATTTATGAGGAAGGAGGCAAAGTGAAAATTACACCCCCTTTAATTTCCTACCAGAAACATTAAATTCTTAATAAAATACTAGAATATAAACAATGTTTTATGCCTTACCCAATCCCAAATCATTAGAACGATAACTAAAACAAGTTGCCTTAATTTAGTTTATACATTTACAAGCTAAACATTTGTATTTGGTAGCGACTAATGAATTTAATTAATGAACAAACTCTGTTTAATGTTCTTCTTTTTCAATATTCTTTGGTTTTACGCCATGTGATTAATTTAGGACTCCGGCTAAATGGTACAACTGCACTGATGAATACACGTGTAATCATTTATGATATTATGCCACGTAGTATATTTGGCTATTAAAACAACTGCATCGATAAAGAAGATTGAATGAATAGTGAACATTATCCAATCATTAAGTTTTCTGACATTGAAACAAAGATGATGATAGAGGTTACTCAATTCATTCCTAATTATGTGCATGTAACCTCCGTTACAAATGCAATACTCTCTTTGCAAGATATCTGCTTTATTGTAATAAAAGTTAATTAGTGGTGCAATTAGCTGCAGCTTGCAAACTTGACTAAATGTTGACTTTCACACATCAACATATCTTCAATCATACATATAAAGGAACTGTCCGGTTGTTGCAATTTATCATATTATACAATTATTGGTTGCTGTAAAAATATTCTCTGTTCTTTGGTTTACAGTTCATATTTTATAATGGTCTGATTTCGTTATTAGTCACCTTTTATTGATTTTGTCATTTTTAACAGGTTGTGATTTTGAAGGTGCATACCCCTTTACCAATACCAATATTATTTCATTTCTAAACTGGTTCCTGACCACACATACACCGTAATTTATACATGCACATATGCAAAGATAGAGAAATTTTATTTGAATGATTTTGCTTTATTATACTGAAAAATAATGATTGTACTTCATCAATCAAATGATTTTACCGTCACGACGTCTTCTCTCTTTTGAGACATGTTTTTTTAGACAAGAAATGCGGATGAAAAACGTGGGGCGATAAATCTTTTTCTTGATGTACATATAATGCAAGGTATTGTTCAAAGCTAACAATAACTTTGAGTGTAAGGGGCCATGGTATTCTCAATAACTAACGGAAGGAAGGAAAACAGTAAGATTAAGCTACACTTTGTTTTATTCGAGTGAAACCTGTCTGTGTCCAAGCTGCATGGTGATATCATTGATAATGGTTAGTAGATATGATTTGGATATCATGAAAAAACCTGCCCTGCGTTTTCATCAACACCGGTGTTATGCACCATCAAATATTGTTGCAACATCAGAACCAACGTTAATATATCAAACAATTCATATAGCATCCTGTTTATGTTGTATAATAACTGTAAAACTTATCAGTATGTTTTCATGAGAATTCATCGAATTTACAGCATTAGATGTTTAGGGAAATTCCTTTCAACTGGATATGGAAACATGTGTCACGGAACTGATTGCTTCTTTGGCAGTCTGCAAATCAATTTCCCGTATATAATAATAATAATAATAATAATAGTTTATTTATAATGCGCACACATCCATGCACAATGCATGCTCAAGGCGCTACACAGTTATTACCCTGAAGGAATCATATTTTCGGTGCTGCCTGTGAAGCGCTCTGCGCGACCGATTAGGTCCATACGTTCCCATGTCCAGGTACCCATTTGTACAGCTGGGTGAACTGAGTGCAATATGGATGAAGTGCCTTGCCCAAGGACACAACACAGTATAAGACCCAGGTCACAAATGTTTGGTGTCTCCACCGGGATTCGAACCCGGGCCGTTGGCGTGAGAGGCAGACATGCTAACCACTACACCACTGTGCTCCACTTATAAACTTGGAGATGACAAGAAATTACGAACGAGTTCTTCTTTATTTCTACAAGAGTGACATTAGTAATATTTACAACTCCGTATCATTTGGAATATTCTTTATTCTGTGTCATTCCAAATATCATTCTCATTCCATTTTGAGCTTACAGGTGCTAATGCAAAATCCACTTCAGAATTGATTTTACATTCGACTTCCTCTCCTATTTCTTCAGTATGCGCTTTGAGCGTGTGCAACACATGGATCAATGTGCATTATAAGTATGATATATTTAGCCATATTTCATGTAAGTGAACGGGATAAGTAAAACAAATGTATATTGCTTATATGAATACATCTACAAAAGAATTGTAGACACCTATTCATGAGCTTGGAGTGTACATGTATATATAAACAGCAATGAGAATATAGAACAAACTATTTAAAGAAATATAATTTACAAGATTACATTTAACTTACAGAAAACCCTGATTATTCTGATTGCTTTAAGGTCGCATAAACAATAATAACAATATACATGTAGAATCAACTATGAGATGGAAATTGTAATAACGTTATTTATTGTTAAGATTGGAAGAGATTAAGGAAAAAAGGACTAATTCTAGTATTTTCTTATTTATTCCTATTTGTTTCTAAAAAGTACACTTTCAGATTAAAACCCTTTTTAAAAAATGTGTATTGGTATCATGATTCATAGTTTTTTGCTTCTTTTGCTTTTACTGGCGTTATTTAATGACAATTTAAACAATGTAAGACCTACGCGTAGATGGTGTTTTTAATGAAATAGCAATCCCAGTTTCCGTATCATGGATCACTAGAGACCTTGTTCCAATTGCTCTTATAAAGGATCATCAATCTTGTTCATTGCAGTTAAGGACTGTAATTAATATTGTGTCATCGGGGAATTGTTTAATGAATAGCGTAGACCTTTCGATAAAGACATGAATCCAACACTAAATATGAATATGATATACAGTAGAACACGGATATAGCAAACAAACGGATATAGCAAATATAACAAATTCCCGCCAAAAGTCATATATAATATGCCAAACGCGGATAGCGAACAGCGGATATATCTAACTGGCCCCTTCTTTGGCCCCTTTGAGTTCGTTATATCCGTGTTCTACTCTTTAGCTAACATTTGCATACTTCTAATTCTGATTCTAATTTCAAAATAAAGAGATTGTATTTGAGATATGAATATTAAAACCACTGGCAGATATGTTTAGTGTAACATTTAGTCTGTGAAATTAATTCGTTTGTAAAATTCCAAATTTGAAAACAAAATGGATTTTATTTAAAAGGAGGCTTTGAGATACCTACCTGAGCTTTGTAGTGTTGTTGTAGACATGGTTAGGCTCTAAAACATTGGCTTTGGATGTCAGACTAAAATATGTTGTCGACCTTTTGGCATCAAGAGAGATTCAATCATATTTCTCCTGCTTACTTTACGGATTAATTGTTGATGTCAATCTTAACTTTTTTCCAGATGTTTATTTTGCAACCATATAACTATTTTTTAAAGAAAATGTCCAGGGCATTGCTTCATATATTATCCACTTTTATTCTATAACACATGACCTAATGCCACTGTTGAGATGGTTAAGTTACAATTTACACTGTTTTATACACATATGATGTACAATTAGATGCATACACAGGACAAAAAGTGGTGGAATCCATTTGCCGGATCCTTCCGGATTCTCCAAAATTTTGGGGGATCCGGCAAGCAGATTCCACCACTTTTTGCCCTGTGATATGTGTAAGTATAAGTGTCTAGATGCCTCAAACTAGTTATATCTGGTTTATGTGTATGTTACCTTACCATCCATAGAAACCACTGCAATAAATGTACCACACACAGCATATTTTCATGTTGTTCATGACAATTGACAGTTAAATTCATTGATGTTGTGTTACAGAGTTTGGTTTCCTTAACGTCGAGTCCAAATTCGCAAAGAGACAAGGAGATAAAGAGTAGTAATTGATTGTGTCTGCTGCCTTTGCATCAATAAATAAGAAAAACAGAAACAGGCATACATTTGCATGTAAACGTGGCAACAGATGAAATAGATGCACTTGCGATTTCAAAGACTTCTTGAAAATAGGAGGTGTCTTAAAAACAAAAATATTTACATTAGCATCTATTATTCATGCATGAGGTAACACACACCTAGGTTGCTTATCGTACTTCCTGAATCGGGAAGTCAAATTGTTCTCTTTGTCGGTGATAAATCACGTGGTTTTTTAAAACTCGTTATGAAATATTCATGTTCATGATGAATAATTTGTGATTTGCTTTTTTGGCTTTTAAAGATGAACTGATGTTGCTGATGTCTTCACGTTTATTGAAACAATGACTTTAGAATTGTTTTGCTGATATTAGGACTTGCAATATATAAAACGAGAGGATGTTTGTTTGTAAAGAGACAATCCTTTTGTGGCGTGTGTTCAGTATACAAATATTCCAAGGAGATATTAACGTGTTGTTACGTCTACAACGATCCATATCATATGTCTTATGTTGAACTCACAATAGTAATTTGATCTTTACATTTAAATTCTTTTAGATAAAACATGAATGAATGCTAAAACGTATGTATGTACATTTTGAACACATGTGCATATATTGACATATTTTGTACAGTTAATATATCAAACACGTTTACAGATAACTGATATTGATATTCCCAGTACTATTCATTCCCACGTGAAACGTCTTTATGCTATGTAAAGTTATTGCCAGTGGTTGATTGAGATTAACACTAAAATAATTAGGTGGCACTGTCAATACTTATACTTGATGACAGTTTGAAATACGTGTATCTAGTTTGACATTAACAACACCACTATTGAGAATATTATAGGAGAGGAAATAGAAGGTTAAACTGAAGAAATTTCATATGAAAGAGTCAAATCTACCGGGGACAAAACATTAAAAGGCGATTAAATCAAATGTTCCTAAGATAATGTTTTGGCATTGGCAAACTCAGCATGCCAGTGTGTATTGTTCTAATATAATAAACGGAAACATTTCATGTCTGGTTTGTCTCTTAAATTATTATGGAAGTGACAGCAAAACAAAATAGAAGATCAGAAAGTTTAACTACGTGTAATAATACAAGTTATAACATTCAACGGAGGGTGACATCGTAATTTATCAGACCCTCGTTAGTGTTTATATTATTAGTTATCAGTGTGGATAAACACTAACAAGGGTCTGATAAATTACGATGTCACCCGAACAAACTGAATGTTATAACGTATTTATCGTACTGCATGTCTCAAAATATCATAACAAAAACAAAGAAAACGTTTTGCAGAAAATAACTGATCGATTCACAAACTATGACCTTTAACTTGTGTCACGTGACATGTAATGATTGACGTGGATGCATTCTTTATTCATGTTGAGGGATATAAAACATTTATCACCCTCGGGAAGATATATTAACCCGTATGACGGTGTTTATTGATATTTTTTAATGGTCACGTGGACCAATTAGGGATCGACATTCTTACATGAGGTAGGATAATGTGGTTTGTTCCCACTTTGCCAATGACATTGCTGGTCAATTTCCAATAGTTTTGAAACAGGCACTTTTTATTATCACAGTTTTACATAAAAAAAACAATGTAAGCAACTTATTTTCTGTTTCAATTCTCATTTTGATAGTTGTACTGAGGCTTTTTCTTACAGCTCAAGCTTAAATCTTTAATGATAAATTGGTATTAGGCAAAATTATATATCTGACTTAACAGAAATCCAAAAGTTTAAAAAAGTACTGACATATTAATTACGCACATGTTCAATGACAACAATTGACGTAGCATTCTTCTGTATCCATGTTGACAAACCGTTAGTTGTGCTGACTGTGGCAGAAGAAATGTTTCCCAGCAAATTGTTGATTGAGATAGAGTGTCTGAGTTGCTGACTGCTGCGGGTTTTAAAAAATGATGTATGCAGACAATGTCATTCATCAATGTAGTCCATAGTTACCACGTCCCTCGGGTACTCTGTCACAGACACGGTAGGGCTAAGAAACTACGACGTGCAAGGACAAACTCAGTCATCATTCAGATAGATGGAGGTAGGTCACTGTAACGCGTTATATTCTTAAAACACATTTATCTGAGGAGCGTTGAATTTTAAAATGACTCGAGAGGAACAGCAACCTAAGCTTTCACGGATTGACTGAATATCTCACCAGTACTTGTTATCTGTTATCTAAATATATGCACAAATAAAAGCACTTTCTTTGTGACCTGAGTCTTATGGCCCTGTGTCAACCAAACTTTTATAATGGGTTCCTGAACACGGGAAATACCGACCTAAACCGTCGCAGTGACATAACACAAATTGTACGATTTGAACATGTTCATGCATGGACATAGCACTGGCCTTTTATATTTGATATTGGACCATGGAATAAAAGAGAAAAAATATATAGAGGATATCTGTCTTTTCTTGACTAATACCATGTTTATCTCATCGAGTGAGGTAGAAAGGTTATATTTTCACGAGTGGCGCAGACATAACACAAATTGTACGATTTGATCATGCATGGACATAGCACTGGACGTTTATATTTGATATTGGACCATGGAATAAAAGAGAAAAATATAAACGTGATAGCATAAATCATGAAAATGTTCATGAAAGATTTAGCTGAAACACTAAACAAACTCTAAAAAACATGCACTTTGAGCATGTTTTTACAGGGACATGGCAACATAAATAAGTAAAGGCAAAGTTTAGTTAAAAAACATTTTAAAAATGTGAGTACATCACAATTAAAATCAGATCGAATGTACTCTTACGTCGTCGGATCTGAGTACTGCCCTGCTGGGGTCAAGTCTTGCGACTTTTCAGTACAGCCAATCAGCGACGAGGGTAGAAAGTTGTAGGACAGATTTGATATCTAACTTGGTTAAATCTCAGGGTGAAGGCTCACGAAAACATAATCCTTCCGAGTTTACTATGATCAACAACGAAACGAGGTATACAATACTAAAGACATTTAAATGAAAATATGAAAACAATTAAACTATTTCTTGAACAGTACTGAATGTAAAATTATATTACAAGTAATATCAAATGAAAACAGGAGTGAACAGAGAGCACAACAACCTGTCAATTGTCTTATTGCTACATAATATATCCTCTAAATAAGTAGTAGGGGTAATTTACGAAACTAATATCATATAATTGAGATCTGCATTAAACATGCAATTGGCTTGACAATAGTGACATCGTCTGGATATTCTAGTGACAATATATACACATGGTACATAGGAGAGACTTAACGGATATTATGCAAATGGTTAAAGTTTTGAAAAAAAGCAACTTAAACCAACGTCAAGATCACAAGATCAAAGGTTATGGCATCAGTACATATGTCAAGTATCGAAGGTCTTTGCTGATGAATTGAAATATCTGGTCACGGTTAAAGCTCCAGAAACATCATTGTATATTCAAAGCATGTATTAAGTTTCAAAATGATTGAACAAAATCTGCTGGATGAGTTGATTTAAAAACACGGGTGCTGTCAGTTTGAAATGGGAAAGCCAAGCGCTCACAGCCAAGTGAAAAAAACTGATGTACATATACAATTACTTTCAGAAAGATGCTTAGACTGTAGGATGAACATTAATATCTTTTTCGGGACTGGCGGACTTAAATACGCTGTAGTACGTTTTTTGCATGTTGTGTTTTCTCAAATTTGCCATTTATTTTTAAAGTTTGTTCCATAAATTGATATCTTAATGGATAAAAATCTCATTACACGACCCGATAAGCAGTATCCAAAGAAAACGGTTATCTGTATATAAGAAAATGGGGCGACGTATAAAGTGACTATGGTGTGGAAATATTCAATGTGAGAGGTAGATCTGTAGGTCTCATGAGAATTTGAGAGGTTAGACAGCAAGATGGTTGACCATTCCATCATTGTACCTATTTAAAATTCTACTCTTAGTGTTAAGGTATCACTGCATCAGCCAGATAACTACCTTCCAGTGGCAATTTAAATGTGAACAATTGGACTCGAATGGCTTAACCCAACCATTTAAATTTGTTTTAGAACTCTTTTTATTGATAAAGGAGTATTATTTAGCATTTGGTAAAACATATTTTTGTTTTTGTGAGAGCGATTTATTTCAGTTAGAACAATGTGAAGGTTAGATTTATTTGTCTTTTCTAGGAAAGGTAACTCTGTACCGTAAAAGGTAGAGCCATGGGCTCTGTAGCTCATCAGGGTTTATCTTGTTTAATGATGAAGACTGAAATAGATTTTAGGTCATGGGGACTCCAAATCTACAATTTAGAATCCCCATTAGCTAAAGAGTCTGCACACAATATTACAGCCTTCTAGGTACATTTGTTCTGGAGAAGATGAAAATAGGTTTTTAGGTCATTGCCTGAGGGGTCCAAGGCCAGGGTCACCAAATCTACAATTAAGAATCCCCATTGACCAAGGAGTCTGGAAAAAAAATGCAGCTCTCTAGACCTTTTGGAACTGGCGAAGAAGATGAAAATAGGTTTTTAAGGATGTGACCCCTGTGACTCCATTTGGGGTCACGGGGTCACGAAATCTACAATGTATATCCCCATTGCCCAAGTCTGCATACAACTTTTCAGCTCTCTATACCTTGTGGAACTGGAGAAGAAGATGAAAATAGGTTTTTAAGGATGTGACCCCGGTTACCCCATTTGGCGTCACGGGGTCACGAAATCTACAATTTAGTATCCCCATTGGCCAAGGAGTCTGCACATAAAATTTCAGCTCAGTGGAGTTATTGGTTCTGGAGAAGACGTCGAAAAAGCGAAAATTTTACGGACGGACGGACGGTCGCCAGACACCATGCCATGCCATAAGCCCATCGGGCTTTTCAGGCCTGATGAGCTAAAAAGACAGATGTTAACCCCATTCCTCCAATTTACAATAGGAACCTAAAACGATTAATATTAAGTTGATTTCCTTACAAAAGACTCCAAATGGCACATATAAGGTATTAACTCCAAAATCCACATCTACACTATATTATTGAGAAACAGTACACAGTCAGTAAACAGCATAAGTCCAAATTGTTACAATGGAAACAGAAACAAATTTGACAGAATACCAATTACACTAAAATGATTGTTTTAATTACATTCAAGGTACAGCAGCTGTTAAGGAATATTGCAGTCACAGGGTAATATACTTATAACATGACATTAGTTGATCAATTGTATCACTGTGTCCGAAATCAGTAAATGATAAGAAGACGAATTGTCGTTTCATGTCACGTGATTATGGAAGACATTGAATTACATTGTATTAACCTTGAAAATGTTCTGTATTATGTTAACTTACATTGAAGATGAGACATATTATTGATGGTTGTTCGTATGTACATGTATACATGTATATACAAATGATCAATATGATACGGATACAGGTTGATATGTAATATTACGCGGACTGTTATTATCAACTTGGATATTTGATTGATTTGAATGTTAAAAGCATCCATTGAGCGTAAACACACATTATTTAAATACCTATCTGTTGGCTAGACCTACTTTGCCTTACCTCCTAAGGGTAATGCTATTTCAACCTTAATACAGACGAACTTGAAGAGTGGAGAAGGGGTGCGTAAAATCCCTTATCCAAGGGCCGGTAAGTCTAGGTGGTCTCGTGACGTCACTACCTGTTCATATCACTCTCCTAAAAGTTGCAGAGCAAGGCAGACGTGTTTTGTTCTGTGACTGGGTATTTAGCGGCTTGTGTTGCTAACTTGCTATTTTTCTCTTGTTTGGTCAAGAGATACCCTCAACTTTATTCTTCGGTAGTGCAGGTTGTGTTTGCAATCTGTTTTCAAGTAGGTGTTAGTTTTCAAGGGGCCTTGTTGACATGTGCTAGCTAGCGACCACCCGGAGTAGGTGGATTGCATGCGCCGCGCGTGCAGCTCGTGATTCTTTGTTTTTCTTACGGGACCAAATGTTAAATCAACAAGCGGTGTTACTATTAAACATTACTCCTGATGATTTTAGGATCATTTCGGTTATAATGAAGACTATGTATACATGTCTTTAAATAAACGTAGTTGTCATATACCTTAAGACAATTACCTTAAGTAAAAGCGACTGCTTTTTCAATAATTACAAACTTAAAAATACTCTTTATATTAAAAAATACGCATTTCTCAATACTCGTTATATTAAAAAATACGCATTTCTCACTTATAGATATATTTATATCTCACATGTCTTCAAATAGCTCTATTTGTACTCTTAAGTGACGTAATTATCCTAATTATGTCTGTAGGAATCTCCGAGAGCAGGTGTCTGTATGAAAATCGGTCAGGTGCATGTATACATATCCGTCGTGACGATGGCTAATTGGGCAAGATACACTATGACGTTCATTCTACGTTTATTTGAAATCACGTTCAATGTTAACCGTTGAGGTAATGGGAGTGGGGGTTAAACGCCGCTTTCAAGAGCATTCACTTGACACATATTATGACAGTTAGTATATTTGCAGGGAGAAATTCCGCAACGGCATGGTGCCTATATACATTGCGGTGAAACCTACGAGCAGTGAACCAAGGGTGATACTGTACTGAACTGGTGTAGCATTGCATCCACACCTTACTGCATGTAGAACTGGGCCGTGTTCAAGATAGGTTTCAAAGTAATCGCTCAATGAGCGATTACTTTTAAACCTATCTTGAAAGCGATTGCTCAATGTAGCGCTACGTAGCAAGGCGAGCAAACTTCGAGGAATGTGCACTGTATCGTTCAAGAGAGAGTGAGCGCTACATTGAGCGCTACATTGAGCGATCAATGAGCAATTTAAGCGCTCGCTGTTATTGAACGGAACCCAGTTCTCTACTACAGACAAAAGTTGTCGTGCCCATGGCGGGATTCGAACCCCTGACATCTTGATCCGAAGCCGAACGCGCTTACCACTTCGCTTTCTCGCTCCTACGAAAAGTAGTTATATACGTATCCCTTTGGCATATGCATAGCTTATCAAGTAAGTCAAAAGCGGAGCGGAGTGACACACTGCTGTGTTCTCCCTTTCAGAAGTTCGATGCTTTCCCAAATCCTTCACGCAGAAACTTCAATACAAATCGACACTTCAATCCATTTAAATGTTGTTTTATTTGCAAACACTTTGTACTTCGTACTTTAACGGTAAATAAGCAATTGAAGTATTTACTATAACAAAGCAAAAATACTGTCTCATTGATAGTTACAGATGAATACATTAAGGATGAATGTTCAAGCCACAGGTGGTCAAAATCCTTAAACATAATCAAAGGCACAATTGCACGTTTTTATTATTATTATTAAATTATCTGTTGTTTGTCTGTCTGTCTGTCATAAGAGTGTATATGGGCCCACTTTACCTTCCTATTGATGCAATAAAATACTGATCAGTCTTAAAATTAACCTATAATCGATAATGAAAACACTGAAACGATCGAAGTCACTAAGAGATTACACAAATCGTATGGAAAATGGAAAATATAGAGTGTTTAAGACGGCCTTTTTGATCTTAAGGTCGTGTGCAACATTTGAATACTGTTGATAACGTAGTTCATGCGGATTTTATGCAATGTTGCACTAATTACTTCCGGTCTTTTAGTTTTAGAATTAACTTTGAAACTGAATACATCCATATGATCCAGGTAATTTATCTGGTACATTACCTGAAGGCTCATCGTTTGTAATATCGAGAGATATGCATTATTTATATTTTAAAATAATGTACGTGTAACAGTGCCTTTAACTTTAATCAAAAGGGTAAGGTTTTGCTAGTAATGACAGTTTGGATCGCGCGGAATGCAACCGTGTTCATCATCTTGGACGGACCCAACATTATATAGCCAACAGCAGTATCTCGAACAAGTAAGTGGCATCCGTAAATCCCATGCTGTGCTAAGAGACAACTTTCCTGTAGGAAGTAGATGCAATCTTGAACTTTCGACCTTTGACAAGTACGTGAAGCGATCCAAGGATTGCACATGTAATCCACTCACTTATGACTTTCTTAACTAAACACCATTAATAGTTAAATCATATCTTGGTACCTAAATCTTACCTCAGAAATATTCACGATATGGATGAAGAAGACGAAAATAGTATTTTTATGTACCTGTTGATCTAATGCACTTATACACCATACACCCTTTTCTAATCAGCGTGAACTTGTCGAAATCACCTATTTTTCCTTCCTAGCTTCCGGTTCTCTACTTCAGTATCCCAGCGGCAAAACGACACATGCAGTTTCTACATATACTTAGAGGTTAAGTGACTTCCGCCCGACTTCCTATTACTTACTTAAGCATTATACCGTTCCGTCCTTGAACTTAATATTTGAGTGGGTCTTCTTTACATAGAAGAAATTACTTTGAAATTGCATTAGCACGGAAGGAAAAGTGACAGCCTCGGATATATGTTCCTTGTAGAAAGTCAATAACACATCAATTTTATTCCCAGAATAAACCCAGACACCTCGAACACAATCTGTGAGGAATAAATATCATCACACAACTTACAGAATGGGAATTCTGGTTGATTTTTATATTTTAAAAGTTTAAATAGATTTATGAATTTGATAGTGGATGCTCACGAAGTGCTTATCTTAATTTGTTAAGATTATTTTCATTAGAGACCATTAGCTTCAAGGAATCCTTACTGAAAGGCATTGCGTCCTATTACAAACCGAACATTTAAGCTGCTTCGACACAGCGCATGATACATTAGCAGTTACATGTACACATAACAGCGATGTGAAAGAAGCAATATCAATGCTCGATTGGCGCACACGTGCTCATATATCATTGTCCGGGTTTACGGACCAACACCATTTTTCATTCCTAGGAAAAATACAATAGTCGCAAAGCAGGATCACACATGGCGTCAATATATTTCGAGACATATACATGTACATGAACAATGAGTTAGGTGTTTGCATAAACATCTACAGCATTCTGTAACGTGTGTTTGTTAAGTGGTTTCCAGATGGCGTACAGGCGCAACATACGACTGTGTCTTAATATTTACTCTCATCATCGAGGCCTGTGAACTTCGTCGTCGGTGTGCAGAGGAAACACGTTCTTTGTTTGATCATTCATCTTGTTAGTCCAAGATGAAAGTTGTGCTCTGGGCAGTAATTGCACAGGCTTATTTCTCATGACATTCACTAACGCCAACTTACCCAGTGTTGACCTCACCTGGACATCAGACAGATCAATAGTTCTGCCTTGTACGTTGTTGAAGAGAGTCACGCCATTTTATGCCCGATTTGTTTTCTAATGTGTTCCAAGATCGACACATCGGAACAGTGTTTGATTTTCACTCATGCGGATTTAAAATGACACAAATGAATTGAAGAGCTCCGAATACCCATGAATGTAGCAAGGCAAAAGTGAGCGCAGCTCACATACCCCCGCCTGTAGTTTGATCGCCTTCATACAGTATAAATAAATTGGAAAATGTAATCTAGTAAATCATGTCAATGAATAACAATTATTGTTTTTAATGAAAATATTTGTAAAAATTATTTGAACCGTGGATTTTAAACCAATGAAAGGCACAACAATATCATACAGGTAGGCAACATCCATATTTAAGTTTTCAAGCTAAATAGTTTTTTAGTTATGCTCCGGAAATACACAAATGACAAAATTTCAAAACTTATTTGTACCTTGGGACACAAATAGGACACAATAGGGCCATAAAGGTTATTTCCAAACTAAAATTGAAGTTTCAAAGTCAAATATTTTTTTTTAGATATGCTCCTAAAACGGGACAAAGTGGAACAATCGGACCGTTTTTGGTGAAAATGTCAAAAAATATTTGGACCTTGGAGTTGAGACCCCTTAAAGGCACAACAGCACCATATGGGTTACTACTACCATACCAAATTTGAAGTTTCAAAGTAAAATAGTTGTTGAGATATTCTCCGGAAACGAGACAAAGTACACAAATCGGACCGTTTTTGGTGAAAATTAAACACATTATTTGGACCTTTGAGTTGAGACCCCTAAAAAGCACAACTGCACCATATGGGTTACTACCATAACAAATTTGAAGTTTCAAAGTCAAATAGTTGTTAAGATATGCTCCGGAAACGATTTCGGACGGACGGACGGACGGACACGCGGAGCGCTCTATACCCCCGACTACGTCGTAGCGGGGGGTATAATTAGAGTTTATACAATATATTATTAAGTTAGAGGGTAAATCTCGTCAAACGATCCGATAAGCCGAATCTATAAAAAACGGTTATCCCTACTGGAAGAAAATGGTGCGACGTACATGTATACAGCGACAGTGATGTGGAACTCTTCAGTGTAAGAGGTAGATTTGTAGGTCTCATGCGAAGTTGAAAGTTCTGACAGCAAGATGATTGACCATTCCAAATTCTACTCTTGAGTGTTTGGGTTTCGCTACATCAGTCAGATCACCCGAGCGGCCATTTTAATGTGAGCCTTGAAAAGGCCGCTCTATGGGAAATTGACTCGCATGGCTTAATCGAACAATATACATTCGTTTTGGAGCTCATTTTATGGTCGCAGGAGTATTATTTAGTCATTGATAACACTTGTTTTACCTTTTTGTGAGAGCAATTTATCGTGCTACAGCGCATTTAAACATATATTTTGTACTTGAAATATGCGAAGGGGAATATTGAATCCTCTCACAATTTATGCGAACAAAAGTACATGTCAAACAAAACTTATATATACCACATCGGTGACGAGTAGGCCTTCCAATGTTTGTGTCATATGTAGCTTGAACGAGGAAGTAAAAGAAGGAAAATTGGCATTGCTTGATTGGTAAGGGACAGGCGGTTTGTTTGATTAGCAGGGACTGGGCCTCAGACATCCTACTTCACAGTCTAAATGTTAATTTGGTACAGTTGCATAATGCACTCAAGGTGACATGCATTTAATTTGTGGGAGAGCGATCTTTCATGCTTTGAGATTCCATCGGGAAATGGATTTGCATTTGAAGAAGAATTCAAAGTTCAGCTGATGTCATTTCCCGTGCAAGGCATGCGTTGCAGGCGTATATCACGTGAAGATCGCGGCTTAGACATTTAGCTTCTGGACTGATTTTGTTTTGTAAAAACTTGAAAAACAATTATGTAAAAAGGAGTCCCTGAGATGTGTTCATTTTAGAATAACGACACAAAAGTAATTGATTACAAATCCACCCCAAAAAGTAGAAAAAACGTTTTTAAAAAATACTTCATTTTTACAGCCGCCAAACGTTTCATTAGCCAATCAACTGCTAGCAGAGGTGTGACGTGTTACTCAGGAGTCCTGCTCAACGAGTAGCTGGCTTATGTTATTGTTTACATTATACACTCGTATAGCCGTCACGTATTTTTCACTGATTTCACTTGTCAAAACAGCCTTAACGTGATCAAAGCTATTAGAAACAATATCGGCATATTCTGTTCAGTCGTTAGTTAACTTTGGTTGTTGTACACATGTGTTTAGATTGTTTAGTCTCCGATAATGCCGAGTGGATATTTCAGCGTAAATCTACTGCCATTGTCTTTTCTTTGTGTCATTTCAATAGAGTTACTGCGTGAATGTCCATCACTGACCGTTTCCGTTATGTCAGACTCTTATTCTAACAATGAGATCTCGCTTTGAACAACGTAAGTCAAGCGATAACAAAGATTTGATTGAAGAACAAGCGAATGTACCAAATGATCGGGATACATATCTCGTTACTATGTCTCACGTTTATCTATTCCATTAGTTAACAGTTGAAATGAAATAACAGCACATATGTATGATACAATATCAAAGTATTTTGATTCAATAAAACAATTCATTAAACAATGTGTTTCCACAATAATACAAAATTGGATCGGCAAACAAACCAGAATTCATGCTTATCCTTCTCAACGAAAAACGAGACTTATGCGACGTATATATCTATATCATTTTACAAATTAAAAAAATACATACCAATTGTTGAAATACATTGTGATGATTTTCTAACTAGTTCGCATGTAAACAACACTTTACGATGTCCTTATTGATTTAAACAAGAAGACATAGTCATCAACATCCCCCGCAAGACACAAGAAATGAGAACAAGGGCAATAATTCAAGAAGAAATAATTGTGCGCTTCTCATTTTCTTTCCATAAAGGTAACGATATCCTCAAGCCACAGCCAAGCCACTGATTTGATGTTAAACAATGTCTGAGAAAAGCTATATCCTTGGATACTTGAAACAGAGTCGAAAAAGCGGAACAAGGGGAACAACTCTGGAAAAATAATCACATGCTTCTTTTTTTCGAACTCCATCAAGGTATCGATGGCCTTAAACCACACACCAAATATGGTTTTCCTATCTTAAATAGTTTCTGGGAAAAGCTGTCCCCTTTGGTGATACCTTGAACAGAGTCTAAATATATAGAACAAGGGCAATAACTCCGCAAAGATTAATTGTGTGCTTCTCATTTTCGAACTCCATCAAGGTACTTATGCCCTCAAGCCACACACCAAATTGGGTAATCCTATCTTAAATAGTTTCTGAGAAAAGCTGTCCCCTTTGGAGATACCATGAACAAAGTCCAAACATACGGAATAAGGGCAATAACTCTAGAAAAAATAATTGCACGCTTCTCATTTTCAAACTCCTTCAAGGTATTCATGCCTTCAAACAACACACCAAATTTGATAACCCTATCTTAAACGGATTCTGAGAAAAGCTGTCCTCTTTCCAAAAATACCAAACAAGGGCAATAACTCCGGAAAAAATAATCACATCGTTTTTATTTTCTAACTCCATCGAGGTATTAATGTCCACAAGCCACACACCAAATTTGGTTGTCCTATCTTAAATAGTTTCTGAGAAAAGCTTTCCCCTTTATAGCGGACGGACGGACGGACGCACACACACACACACACACACGGACGGACGGACGGAGCCCAAACCTGTATCCCGCTTCCACTTCGTGGCGGGGGATAATAACTAACCTGTTGTCACCATATGAGTGCTTATCCATGTACATCGGTGTGCATCATACAAAATAGTGAATGACCGGCTGCTATCACCGACGAAACAACAGAACATAATACATCTTAAATTTCGTTGGCTGAATATAAAATTCCTAATTTTGATTGGCTCACTATTTCCAGACTGAATGTCGCCTATATGTGCATCTTTATTTTAACTAACGACCATTTCAGTATCACCAGTTACGTCATATGACAGGACGTTGGCAATATCTTGACGCCCCACCTCTTATATAATTGAACCGGTCCATAACCGATATCTGGATTCAAAGCAAAGTTGTGAATGCATTAAGTGCAATTAGTGAGTGTTGATTACATGACTAACTTCTGAACAATATAGAATAAATATAGAAATTAAAAGCTAGATTTTCAGCATTCTACATTAACATTTCATCGATTTTACCCAAATAACATGATCTTGACGGAACAAAATCTGAAAGAAAATGTGTACCAAAAAAGAAAACGCCCTTTTCATTTCGATTTGAAATTAATCATGATTCCTTATCATAGATACATCATTGTAGGCTTTAAAATCTTTTGACATTTTCACCCGCCACATTTCTCTACAGTTGTATTACACTGAATAAAATAACTGTCTCAATGTAAGTAATTGTAAATGTACAAGATTATAAATTTAACGATAGCTCGATTTTTTTCCGTCTAAAAACTGTTAACCAGTAACAATGTTGTAAATGTCTAAGTTATAATGCAATTATTCTATTATGAATAAAAAGTCCCCATGAGAAATATTGACTCAGTAGACCTCAAACTATACAGGCCTCCTGAAACTTAATATCAAGCACAACAACAATGACGTTTACAATTGAAATTATTCATTTCAAAGCATATTGTAACCTATAAAATAACCCAACGCTCCGCTCGATCGGTAAAATAACCAAACTAAAACCAGCAACTGAAAATCGAAAAATCCTTCAAAAACTTCGAACTTACTTCCTACAGACACACAAATACCAATTCTATCGGAAACTTACAATGTCAAAAGTTGTTATTGTGTTTTAAACGAATCATTGACGAAAATCGACAAATTGCCTAAGGATTTCATTGTAGCAACTCCTGTGTATGACGTCACATCGCTTACGAAGTTTATGCTACACTGAGGGGCCGCGGAAAACTTTTGAAGAATGAGATAATGAGCAGGCCAACTTTACTCACTTTGAACTGCGATATCTGGCTAAGTAGGTGACGCTTCGAAATAAAAGTTAGTGTTGTTTATATGAATAAACGAATTAACATCTTGTGTCGCCACATCTTCTCACTTTGGGAGCATCTCGTTCACCATCTCGCCTGGTGGAGGTTGGGGAACAAAGTCTTCTCGGTGATTCCTCTAGAAAATCTCTAGCTAGGCTGTTGCAAAATGAAAATTTAAATCGTTTGTAAACATGTGTTTTCACAGTTTATTAAATAAGCTCATATCGGCACAGAACAAATGGCAGGCGTGTGGTCTCCAGTGCAAGCGAGCGTCACATAGAACTAGACGCAATTCGACTGGGGACTGCTCATGGGTCAACCCGCCTGAGAGGCGAAGTCCTGCTAGTCCACACATAAAGCTCGACTACAAGCTCGGCGATCAACAATCAAGGGTCGACAAGCGCGGACTCCGTTCTGCATGTGGTGATAGAGCTGTTTTGTCTTGTCGACAGCCTCAACCTCTTCATTTGAGCGGTGCACATCCAAGGACCAAAGAACGTCCTCGCGGACGCTCTGTCTCGAAGGGACAAGCCTTTGTCCACGGAGTGGATGTTGCACCCATGAGTGTTAAAGAGTCTATGCCTCCCGTTCTCCAGACCTCACATAGACCACTTTGAGACACGGCTAGGTCACCTGCTGCCGACATACGTGTCTCAAGTTCTATATTTCAGAAATTAGTTCATCTTTCATTTTAAGGAAAATCAAGTAGGTGTTTCTTTTGGCCGACAGTATAGGACTTCCAATGGAACTCCTTCGCAGCCTTTTGCAAAGAGAGGGGGTTTGACATCCTGTCAGTCATGATTCCCCAGGTCGCCGACTACCTGGTCCATCTTCGCCCGCTGGGCAGTCTTAAGGCCTCCTCTATTAATTACTATTTGGCGGCGATCATGTCCGTCCTTCCTTAGCAAAGATATCATTAAGACTTACTTTAAGACTTAAAAATCCAGACCTTCTGAGTTGGATTTGGCGGTGTTGATGACTGAGACAACCATTCTTCGCCTCTATGTGAAGACAGCGTTGCTGGTAGCCATGGCTTGGGCTGCCAGGATTTCTGATTTGCACGCTCTGCACGCGGACTTGTTTGCCTTTGAGGTGAGGGCCGTGGCCACGCTGGGCTTAGCCCTGCTCTTCTTATGTAAGAACCAGGCTATTGACGAGCACAACAGGACATTCAACATTCCGTCTATCTCCTCCACGATCAACCCTCGGATGTGCAGCCAAATCGGACCGTACGCCAGGGGAGGCGCAGGCTCGTTTTACCTCATTCCCAAATGAGAGACAGGTTGGGTCCTCGACGCGTACAAGTTGCCAGACCTTCATCCTCCTGCCTCGCTCTAACCCTCATGAGTTCAGAGCGGCCTCAGCCACTATGGCTCTTCATAGTAACATACCTGTGGCGGACATCACGGCAGCTGTTTTAGAAGTCCTTCTTCGTGTTCACTAACCATTACTTACGCGACGTGGCTGCAGAAAATATGGAAGGTGTGGTGATATTTGGGCCCCAGGTTTTCGCCCAGTAGCGGACCTCCCATGGGCATCCATGCAGGGTTCCCCGGCGCTACGTAAGAGTTTTCCCCCTTTTCGAAGTGCCCGTTTCTCATTAATCTTCGCATTGCACTTTATTTGGTTGTATGTCATGTTTTTGCTTCATTATAGTTGGCGACCCCTATGGTCTGTTGGTGCCTGCCCCAGAAGGGAGTCGGTGGACCCATAAGGATAATGTCAGCCTCCTAGTCTCTGACCTTGCGTATGTCCGTAGCTTGCGGACCTATTTGGTCCTTCCAATCGCCACCAGTCCCCTCCCCCCTTCAGTGGCGTGCTGGCTACAGTGAGTTATCAACTAGAGAATGTAAATAATAGTACGTTTATGAGTAAACGTCATTATTTATACTCACTGTTGATAATTCACCAGTCTTTATGTCCCTCCACCCCTAATTTTCAAGTGTACACATAATTTTGTGTGCAAAATGCAGGATTTTAATATACTTCTTTCCCGATATGCATCCCTAGTTGGAGTACCTTTTCAGGACATTATATAAATATTTGTTGGACCTTTTATTGACCTTTAAACATTTTGTTCCTGTGTAGGTTGTAGGCTAAGATGCGAGAGCATGATTTACAGAAATGAATTGTTAAAATCTTCAACATTAATCTCTTATCCTATACTTCTTGATATACAAAATATAAGAAGTGATAGAAAATATCAATCCCTTAACTTTGTGAGCTACTCGCTCTCAGGTTACAATGACATGAAGCACAATGATGTCTGGAACTTAAATTCATTGTTATACAATTCACCACGGTGTTTCTTAGTAAAGAATGGATCCACATAGTCTACTCACCTCCGTGAGGGCGGCAATGTGGCGTAATCACAAGGTCGACAGAAAGGATACCATTAAGGAGTTTGGTGGATTTGAGGATAGGCTGAATGCCTTCATACATAAATATGAAACAAAATCAAAATAGAACAGAATAAATATAGTTAAGTAACAGAGAAATGTCTACAACACAAATAATAAGGACAGGCGGCTCCTCGATTCAATCATTGAAGACTTTACAAGTTCCTGTCCAGACACTCCAAGCGCTAAGAAACTGGTTTCAATGTCAGGTCCTGTAAATCAAATGCAGGTAATTTCAGAATCAAAGGAACATGAAGGTGAACCGGAAACCAATGTGGAAAACATTCCCAAAAAAACACAAATGTTTTACCTGAAGAATGTGCTTATCCCTTTATACTGTATTTTCAAGGACGCAGTTGTATTTCATTGTTTACATTTTTTTTAATTTTTAGTTTTTCATGGTCACTAGTAAGCAGATGTTTGAACACGGTGATCTTACAAGTCAATCTAGTTAAAACTAGCTGTATGGACGTATAACATTACAGCTGCGTACCGAAAGTTTGTTCACCTGGTGGTACATTTTAGTGCAACTATGATACAATTCGGCATGTCTTTGAAACCGATCATTTAACATGTTCACATTATAAAACATTTCAAAACATAATCTGATTTGATATCTCATAGAGATCAATCTTTTCAAAACTACAGTTTTTATTTTCTTAAGTAAGTGATCAACTGGGTCTAACATAGATCATATACTTGCTCTTATACTCATTCAATGTATTTGTGGTGAATTTGTTCTCATTTAGTAAACTTTTATTAAAATGTGACCCCTTCTGTATCTTTTCATTTTGCCAAATTTCATAAACATATAATATTGCCGTGGCGATCACAGGATACGTTTAAGAAAGATTGTTTTACTCGTGGATGTATAATGATTCATTGTCATTGTATTTGATTTAATATTATTGACGTTGCAATTAATGTCAATTTACATGATAGTTGCACTAATATTCCCATATAGGTGAACAAACTGTCGGTACGCAGTTGTACAGCTAGTTTTAACTAGATTGCTTACACGTAGATTTTTATATCTCATCATACTGTTTCCTTTATTGGTCAATACCAAAGAGTTGCATAACAAGTGACTGGTGTTAGTTTAAAGTATATTTCCCATCTATCATAGCTACACTCAGTACGGTGTTTGTCTCTGTTTATAGCAAATACATGTTTTCGTTTTACTGTATTTTAAAGGAGACTGTTGTTATTTCAATGTTTTTTCCGTTCCACACTCAGAAGGGTTCTCATTTATGTTTATAGCATATAAATGTGTTGTTTGGTGTGTTTGTTTAGGAGATGCACTTATAGAACGAGAGAATGCTAAAATTAAAAAGAACTAGTGTTCAGCGTTAGAAAATAAGCCAGATGCTCCATTCTTAGATAAGCGTACGGTTGTTAACAAACCACCCTGTGCTCTCTGCATCAGACATCTTGACCAAGTATTCACTTCTATTCCATCAGGGTCAAATTCCATTGTTGTTGGTTATTTCAAGGTTTCGCAGGAAACTGACAGTGCGCAAATAGGCAGCTGAAAGAGCTTTTTGAGACACATCACACTATTAGTCAAGAGACTTCCCACTCACATTTCCTCGTCAAGTACAGAGTCAGACTTTCCCTTTTCTAGCAATATATTCGATGAACTGCAATTCCTTTTGCCTGCAAGGTCCAATAAACCTTTTTAGGTTGTTTAAAATAAGACAGTGATATGAGACTTTACTTGCATGCATCTTCCCACGTCAAGGTGAAACAAGTGTTCGCCACTATAATGGCAATGTCCCGCGCCGCTTACATTAAATTTGGTAAGACACATCATTTGGTCAAAAGGAGTTACTTCATATATTACATTACTGGTAAAAAGTGTAATGACGATCAGCAAATTTGAAGACTTTGGGGGCTTGGGTTCATAAGATACATGCGTTAACAAGACTTCGAAAAGTGTCATAGTCGCCTTGAAAATACGGTCGAGGTCACCACAATCGACCCGTGTCTGACACCAAATTTGAAGACATTGGGTCCATCCAGTCATGATATTTCGTGTTAACGAGAGTTCGAAAAGTGGTCAAAGTTTTCTGGTGACCTTGAAAATAATGTAAAGGTCACCAAAATCGACTGGTGTCTGCGTAATCCGCCAATATAGGCTGTCTACCCTGTTTAAAATGTTTTAAATGTGTGCAGAATTAGGCACATTTATTTATTTTCACATAGGATATGTCTTATATGTCGATGAACAGTTGTGTATCATCAACAATAATTTAAAAACAAAATTAAACTTAAAATTTTTTTTTTTTTAAATAATTAAAACACATGTAGAAGGAGTCTTTGACTGCTAACTTAACACCTGTACTGATCAGTTTTGGATTATGACATCGAAAACTTGAGATATTTGCAATTGAAAACCATACATATGATAAAATCAACTGAGGTGAGTACTTTCTTTTGCCCGGTAGTTTGTACAGAACATATCACATGTTACACTTAGCGCATATTTACAGTAAGTTTCTCCATTTACTCACTGTACAGCTAACAATTAACATTATATCCTTCCAAGTGACATATGTTAACAAGTCATCACAGAAGACAGATATATTTCCCCGATAAAAAAGATAGACATTTCAACATCTAAAATATCAATTATATTGTTAAAAAGCACCTCCCTTTCATTTCAGTTGACATGTTTTATGATATCGTGGGCAACAATGCCGCACACACATTCGCTGGAATGCAATGATTGTGCGCCAAGTGAGGCAATGTCAAAACACTTATGCTTATAGTCTTGAGCTAATTTCCACAGGCGGTGTTCTGTACCTGATCTGATGGACATAAATGTATAACGTGATAAATACATTACGTTTTACAATATCAGATCATTGATGTTTTGGCATAAGCTCAGATGTACATACATGTATATATATTTTTCTATCTCACATACAGATCATATGTGTAAGATTAAGCATATGGAATAAGGGGGACTTGGTGTCTCATTTGCAAGTTTTAATCAGCGATAAACTGCTTTTGTATTGCCCAATCCTTGTAAAGAAAAGTTGCTTGAAGATAAACTTGGGCTTGCATTACATAATTTGCCTAAAAAGACAAGGGCTTGTTGTTTTATATGTTTTTAAATGGAGAAAAGGCCACGTGTGTCTTTAACAATAACATTGGGGTGGTTTTGGAAAAAAACCTGTATTTTCTTGCAGAAGTATCGCTGACTCATTTCTAGCATTTCATGCTCTTTGATGTAGAATTTCCGCCATATATGACATCCATACAGACCACAAGGTGGAATTGCTCTTCTCCATATTCTTACAGCCGCTAAAGGGTTAAGGCCGCCAAAGTGTAGTCCGAACTCGTGATTAACATTGTACAAACGTCTAACCTTATCACATGCTCTTTGACCACGCTCAAGAGTGGACTTAGCTCAGTCTGTTTAAAATCGACGGTTTTCCGAGGAATAAAAATTGCAAAATAGTGCATATACAGGGATACGAACTCTTATCGTTCACAGGTTTCAACGCAAAACCGTCCGATAACAGTTCTGGCGCAATTCAACAAAAGCTTTCGGTGCGAAAAGCTAGGGGCAGATAACTCCAAACAGCTATGCTTTCGTCTGTTCCAAATGCTTTCAAACAGCGACTAGGCTTTGGCTGCGCTGAACTGGGGTTCGGAACACGCGCATATACATATACGGGGTGTTCTCAGACCTTGTGGCGAGGAATCTACAAAACCATTATTTGCAAATTTTAATCCTCGGAACAAGGTTGAATTTAATCAGACTGGGGCTTAGCTGTTGATAATAATACACCAGCATAAACAATTGATGATTTGACTGGAAATTGTGCATTACCCAGATACAATTCATGGTTTAGATGATGTTTCGATGCACATACAAATGATAAAACTGAACTTTTACCTGCATTGTATCTAAGCTGCCATTTGTTAGCATTATCCTCGGTAATATGGAGCAAATTCTGTAGGTCAGATGGGCTACTACTTAGAAAACTTGTATCATCTGCTAGAAAATACGGGGACAGTTACTCCAGGGAAAACACAAACCACTGTTTGTTGCATTAAGGTCAATGGAGCAGATACGTTGTGAAACGTCAGTAGCAAAATTGTGATCAAAGTTATCATCCATGGTAGGAATTGACAAATCCGTATAGAAGCTACCAAAGCTGTGGCAAATATCTTCACCTTTTGCACTAGTATTACCCTTGTTACGCTTTTAGCGTTTGGTACTTTTTTGAAGTGACTCAATACTTGAACATATCCAGAGAACAATCTGTCTTCGTGTAGTAGGTGGCAACGTATCGCTGCAAACGCGACATGTCGCTGCCGCTATAACTGGGTTTGTTTTTTTACATCGGAAGTTAATGTTGTTAATTGTTGTCTTCTGATTGGCCTATTCAACTAGTCTGCAGTCCAATCAAATCTTAGTACAGAAAATGTCAGCAGTGAAGTCAAGGGCGGAGGAGAAGAGTGGGAATTCTTTTCGTTACGGTCGTGGCGTTGTCAAGATGACTTGCATGTAAAGTACCTGACACTAGTGATCTGAGTGAAGTATATGAACTTGCTTGAAAGGTGAAGCGAACTATGACTTCTACTCTTACAGTCATGCTAGACAATCACTAATACTACAAGACGAGAATGTTATAACGACTGTCACGAAGCCGTTCAAATACACTGTAGTGTATTGTTAGTATTTGTTTTTTAATTTAGGTAGATTTTATCAATAAGAACACAAATGAATGTAGCTGCAGACAGACAAAGCGATGACACCTGAGGGCTGACACTTCACATACTATTCCAGACATTCCCTTGGGGTGCCGCCATCATATTTAGGACTGGAATACAAAGAAATGCTAACGTAATTAGCCTGGAAACCGAAAGCTTGTTCGTGTAAACATATGCTTCAAGGCAATTATTGTTGTTAGGCTTGATTAAATACCGCGTTCTAAATAGTAGCTATTGGACTTGTGGTTTTGTTTGCTATTTCGAGAGTTGTCTGCTAAAATGTGACAAGAAAGTACATTTAAAGCGGTTTGAGGCTATGCATATAATGCATTGTATCTCGAAATTTTTTGTGGATGCATTTGCATTGAAATAAGACTCCTTCCTACATTTGAGAACAAATATCTACACATATGATGTATTCACGATAAGTCAAAACAAGTTCAGTGTCACCGAGCGGGTGTATTTTTGGAGTAAACCAAACCAATACAACTGCTATGTATTAAATAGATAATGACCGTTTGCTAACACATTTAATGATAACATATGGTTCACCCTTTTTATTGCAAATTCACATATAAGTTACAAATCGGGCGGCTGTTATCGACCCCTTGGTATTGGTTCAAGAGATGAAGTACTACACAAATTTATATTCGTCTTGCGTGTACACAACGAATTGGAGCAACCACAAGAACAAGTATAGCCCACCAAGGATAAATAACACGTCAATGATGTTTTTGTTTAAGACAATTAACAATGGAGTTTAAATCACATTTTGACGCTTTCTCTTCGAACAGAGGTTACTTCATCTTATACATCGTACCCTCTTAGGCTAGAAATTGAGAATGCTGATTGTTTTATAAGTTAGTTATATAAGGTGAGATGCTCTTGTTTTAAAATCGGTTATTATATATTATTACGCATTGTAAGGACGCTTTTGATATTTTCTTATGAGCCTTTTCTTTTTCTTAATATGAAATGCGACGTAACATTTCATTAATTGTTCAAAGTAGTATAAAACCTACATGTTCGCTTCTACAGATTGTATTTCTTATACGGGGTTGATACAAGTAATTGCTCATGTTGACTATATTATTCGTCGTATGGTGTGCACATACATTTGTATCTATAAGATGCTGTTGAATAAATAAAGATATAGTAACCGTTTTAATAATACTGATTTGAAAAACATTGATAACGATGTCCGCATTATTTCCAATACCGTATTTTGAAGGTGATGGATGGGCTTAAGAACGATGAACAACACATATTAAACACGGTTACAGGAGAAAAAACCCTCCTTTACTTGATCGAGCTTAATTAGCCCATTGGAGCAAGCAAATAACAGCCAATAGGATAATTCGCATGTACCCTGCAAATGGACGTACTGTTTCTGTCCATCTAACATATCCGGTTCTAAGAACAAGCAGCAGGAGAACATCCTCATTAGTAGCAGTAGTGACATGTTTCTTCCCAATTACGGACTCGTTCTGTTACCTTCAAGCTGTCGTACTATCGTAAAGGCATATCTACGAGCACGAACACAGCTAGGGACGGAGGTATAAATCACAGGAAGCGACAGTGAGAGCAGCGGTCAGTGTCGTCGAAAAAGCAGAAATTATGAATTTGTTTTTGTTGGCAAGTAAAAGAAACTCGCATGAACACGAAATGAATACATTTTTATGTTAATTTCGTGACAGTTGACAGACGAAGTATTGAAACCTAAATTATCTACCAGAATATAATATATTGATATTTTTCCGTAATTAACGATATATATATATATATATATATATAAATAAGAAAGTTGGGAAGAATTAAGTTTGGCAAACGTTTTCAGCAGGTACATCCTGTACCTGCTTCATCAGGCCGTTTAATGATGTAACTGACACACAGTACATAGCACTATGACGTCACACCGGAACCTATGACGTCATAATGTACTTGACAACAATAGTTTGTTATGAAAACAAAAATTATGTTTTGCCATTTAATTTTGGCGCATATTTATGAATGAAATATGATTCTTTCAAAAGTAAATCAAGGTTCAGTGAATCACATGTTACCGCCCATTGAATGATTAATTTCAGGCAGCCGAAAACATTACTGTGTTTTGTCTAAAAGTACCATCAAGAGTTGCGCGACAGGAACATACTTTAAATATAACTTCAACGAGATCTTGTAAACAGTGTAAGATATTGCTTAGCACTTTTACTGCATTTTACTGTGAAACATTTCTTTTCACGAGGAAATATTCCTCTCTGTTTTTAAAACAAAATTCTGCTTGAATGTCCCTTATGCAGAATATAATGGCATTTATTGACAGTTTATATTCTCAACAACTGCATTATCATTATTAGCCCTCGCACAACTCTACATGTTTTATTGCAACTCTCGGAAAAGGTTTTTTTCATCCGTTCAACAAAATTCCGTAACTTCTTCCTAATAGTTAGTTGATTGTAGTCAACTGTAGCGTTTTCTTTGAACATTGTCTGATAAGTATTGCAACCTATTGCTATCTTAGAATTAATATGGCACCTTTTCTCTGCTGCTGCGTTAACGTCTTAAAGTTGACTCTGAAAGACCATGTTTAACTTTGCACATCCGCCATCAGATTTAAAGACCTAACCAGACAAACGATAATTATTAAAACATATTATGTTTTTCAATGCAAATACATGCACTAAGAATATAGGGGGGTTACGAAACCTCTGTTTTGAGCTTCTGTGATTTTAGCTTATATGCGGTCGTGTGTTCGTTCTGCTATACACAATCGCGAAGTAAATAAGCAATGGGTAGTACAAATTATCATAACTTTGGATACGTTAGTAATAATTAATCTTAAAGGCACTGTAGCACGCCACTGAAATAAAGTTGATCTCACGAAAATGTAAATAAATGTTATCAATGGCTGAATAACACTTCTCAATCAATAAAATTAGCTCCAAAACGAATGTACATTGTTCGATTAAGCCATGTTTAGCTACCACATTCATGTCACATGCCAAACATGTTATGTAATAATTATACCTCCGGATCCAGAAGGAAGAAAGACAATGCCCTTTTTCCGACGTTATACAGTTTGTTGTGAACTCTGCTTGGCCTCCAGAAGTTTCTTGCCCCGGAGGAAATAATAGATGACATATTAAAGTTTACTGCGTGCCAGTCTTAGTACTAACCATTGACCTTACGTGGTTCATCCTGGTAGTTCCTAATGAAGCAATTGCGTAAATGTTGGCGTATTTCCCTCGTTTAAACGACAAGCAGTGTTTCATTATAAGCACTTCATGAACCTGACCGAGTTGAGTTCATTTTGAAATGAAAAATACTTAGAATTGTATACCATTTATTGATTTAATCTTTGTGTGTTCCACTATGATGCATGCCTGTTTTATATGTGCATAAACGTATTTAATGTATTTGACACTGTGTAAACATATTCATCATTTTGTACCAAACATGTTGTTTTCCATAGGTGTAATAGGATAAGAGGACACCAATGAAACACATTTCACTTCAGTGATGAAACTGCAAGTTTACAGGCATTTCATGTACCCTAATTCGGGATTTGTGTTTTTTATGCGAGTACTAAGTTCTCACAAAATGTGCTCCTTGGCCAAATTCAAAATTACAATCCTCATTAGCAAAGGTGTCTGTACACAAGATTTTAGCCTTCTATGGCTTTTCATACGGGAAAGATGAAATAAGTCTTTTAATAAGGCAGAGATCCCAGTAGTAGGGGGCCATAGAGTCACCAAAGTCTAGGCTTAAGCAACGAACGATGTAAATCGAGGGTTATCAACATCAGAATTTACATCTGCTTAACCATTTCGTCAGTATAACATCATTACCAGCTTTGACCTAACAGCATGTGGGCAGCAAAAGTATATATATAGTCCCAAGGCGTGTGTGGGAGCTCGGTATTCAATGCCACCAGCCCTTCTGCAGGTCAATGTTACCCCATACACCAAGAATCACAAGAGACTTCCTCTCTGCGAATAATGTCATTATCTTGCAAGTTTGTCCGACTGATAGCCTCAAAACACTTTAACTATCTGCATTGACAAATAAGGGGGAACAAAAACATTTTGCCAAGTTAACAAAACAGTTATTCAAGCGCTCATTCGAGACATATTCAATAACGTCATCTGGCGGCTAGATGTAAATCGACTTGTTAAAAGAGTTTAATCAGCGCATTTGATGCAATAGAAGATAATGTATGTCTTTTTTTTTATAGACATGACATTTTTAAAATACAGCCTTAAAAAACCTGTTTGTTCTGCAAATTGACGTTTACCGCCAGTTCCATGTAAAACTTTTATATTGTTTACACTGTACATGGTACTTTGGTCGAATTGCAAACAGAACATAGTCAGATAAATCGTCTGTCAAACGTATATATCACTTTATTTATCTAATATATATGTTAACGTTGGCAACACCAAATACATTTTGGTGTAGTTTATTTGGCACGTGAGTTTACATAAGTGAGAATACCCACATGAAGTCGATATGAAACAAAAGGTAGCTCAACAAAAATACAATCATCGTGTGTAAGAGTGCCTTTTAAGGTCTTTCTTCTATGATTTGAATAGGATATCTGTCTTTTCTTGACAAATACCATGTTTATCTCATCGAGTGAGGTAGGTATTGACATATATTAACTTTTCTACCTCACGAGATGAGATAAACATTGTATTTGTCATGGAAAACATAGTTTTATGTTGACGTGGAGTGATTACAACGGCACACGTACAGCCTTGCAAGCTGACAATATGACGTCATTACATACGATGACGTCACGCGAGTGGCGATAAAGTTTATCGTCACTCGGTAGAGTGGTGATAAAAGTTTTCGCCACCGGAGTTTGAAAGAGGGTTTATTTCACAGATAGAATGAGCATCTCACTCTAGATTATATAATAAATGTCTGTTTCCGTGGAATCACAAATTACATATTAACAATAAATTAAATTAGGTAGGCGAAGGTTTTTGATTTGTTTCATTGTTGCAGGGAATGACGCCCCTGCCCTGTCGAACCAGGACACATTGTTGCTTGGATTCATTTATCTGTGTATCTTGTTGCTAATTTTTGTTATCGCTAATTAAAATAATTTCCACGTAATCATTGTTCAACAGATTACAGATTTTCTCACTTGGCGGGGGATATAGCCGACTATGTCTGCTTATTTAAACATTATCATATCACCTGTTTTTGAAGAAAAATACGCCATTACTGTCTCTACCAATTCTAGGATGCATCTCAAACAGATGATGAAATTATTCTTCCCGTGTAATGCTTATCATGAACTCAACTTGCAATTGTTTGATGATATGTATAAAGTGTGTGCCATCGGTGTCCCAGGATATATGATGTATGTTGCACACCACGTGCCATGTCACTCTCTTGATATCTGGCCTTTTCTTCACAGCTGCCATGCTTACGTATGCATCCACAGGAGTACTCAATAGATGATGTGAACAGTGTAGTTGTGACGGGATTTCTATTCATTATAATAATTGAATCCGGTCTATCTGCTTGGTAACACGTTGTTGGGAAACGAAACATGACGGTGCTGCAGCACGAGGAGGTTACAGTAGTGGCCTGGCGGGTCAAAATTTGGAGGAAAATGCAATTAAATTTAATGATTCCGTAGGGCTCTATAAACGAACCCCTCCTTGTTTCGAATAGGATAAGCGAGGCGTTTATATGATGTAACTGATAGGATGGTTAATTTAATAAATCTCGGTAGTTACGGTAATCAACACTCCAGCATCTATATTGTAAGGATACGTCTTAACACTTGATGTCATGTCCTCGTGTATGTTGAATATTACTGGTTGTTCCAAATTTGGTGTTAATATCAGAAACGATTTCAATTAACTTACGACTACCAGTTTGATCCCCGCCGTTTGATTAAAAAATGTTCACATAAATTGACCGGGTAAAACCAGGTCTCCAAGATATAAATTTACCTTTAAAAGTGTCCACAATAATACACACGTGTCATTGCCTGATATGGAATTCGAAATTTAAACTTGTTTTGTCTTCAAATGTTATGATATATGATATTCGGGGTAAAAGAACCAAGGAAGCTATTTGAGTATATAGCCTGAGCCAATAGCGGCTTTATATTCAATTTGAATTCAATGAATCATCTCCAGGAGACACCGGTCATGACCTTCACTTGGCGCCATGGTGAATGATTACCTTTGCTTATCATAATGGCAAGTATGACATAATCAATCAGCGTCACATGAGTGATGTGTGCATTTCTGAACTGTTAGTCCCCTGATTGAAAACTGAGATAAATTTGTCTATTTCAGTGAGAGATCATTTGTTATTAGGGTTCGCATGCTGTCAATGTTGGCTGTAAATTGCGTGTATAATATTATCGTTCTTGAATTATGAGATCATGTTCATGCTCTTCCTTTTCAACTGCTTGGCAAGATATGATTGATTCTTGGTGAAAATGAAATGTAACATTTGCAAAGTAAGCGATAGAGTGAGAATCATCACATTTAAAAACAATTCAATTGAAAGTGGCTAGAGCATGCTGTAAAGAATCAAAGTCAAGTATATTTTGATATAAGATACATCGACACGAGTTGATGACATGTTCAAATATCCTTGGTTGGCCGATGACATTCATACTTTATCACCGATAGTTTATGTCACAACATACTTAAGTGGAGTTCTGTTTATTATCCGACATAATTCTTCACTCCTTTTTTAATGAAACATTTACTATTGGTGACTTCCAATTCTGCCAACAGTGTCAATCTGCCTGTACAGGTTAAAAGATGTTACGATCCGGTGATCAGAAAGCCAGGTTAATGTTCTAACCTATTCCACCTCTGCAGAAATGAACTAAACCTAATATAAGCCTCCAGATATTGCCATTCTTTCTAATTGCACTAGCCCTCGGTACAGTTTGGAGCAACGCATATACACATAGGTACATGTAAATGTATACTAAATTTAATCTATAGAAATGTTTAATTACTGTACCTTCAGCATTATGCTTGTATATATTTCTATACTACCAGTTCCACGTGTATTCGGTTTATCTAGACTTGCTGAATGAGGATTAAGACTGTATTAAAGGCTCTTACACAGTCTTGGGGCAGGACTTAAGGAAATGTCCGAATTCACCATACACTGTATGACACATAACTGGTTCCATAGGGCTGAACTACGTGGGTCGTGTATTGTCGAGAACAGTACATGTAGCTATATCACATCAAAGCTAATACATTTCCCTTTAATATGTCATAAAAGACAACAAATAGCCAAGACGTCTGATGAAATAATAGTGTTCTGAGAGCACAAGAACCCCCGGGGTTTGTCCTATTGATGATCAAACTATCCTCCAAATAAACAGTTTAAAGGTAAGGGTAATTTACGAAAGATCAGAGTTTATCATCCATTTTAGGCATTTAACTTGAGATCAGCTTTTTATCAGCTTGAAAATTATGACATTGTCTGAATGATCTACTGACAATAAATAAGCATGTCAAATACCGAATGCCTTAGGGACCTTAAATTATATGACTAGTTAAATGGTCATATTTCAAGGGAAACACATATATCAAATACATATCATTGATCAATCCAATTGATCAGAGACAAGCAAGGTTAAAGTTTAACCAATCGTATGAAGTAGGAAAGTCAAGCGCTTTAAGTGTTTCCCTACACTCCAATGGGTTGTATAAATTCAAATAACGCCAAAAGGAACCCACAATGTTTTGAAACACAATGACAAAAGACGCAACATTAATTTGGTGTTAACCCAATAATGATCCTTTATATAGTTCTACAAACGTTAATTGAGCAATGATGTCTGCAGTACAACCAATTACATGCATTACCCAATGGGAATAGTTGACCACGGGTTTAATTACAAAGCTTTGTTGTTGCTTCCTGTGATATTATCATTTTGCCCTGAAGTAGAAATAGACACGCAATATCGTGTTACTTGGTAACTGTGGAGTTGCGTGTGATGTGTAATAGAGGAAATCACTAAGGATCAGCATCAAGCACTTCTAACTGTCTGTTTCACTAACGCTTCATTTCTGTTACACTTCGTGGCTAAATATATCCTTAATGTGTGTGTCTACAAAGAACTTTCGACCCTTGGTCAGTTCTTGAGCAAATAGATCTAGTTTCATTTATTTGAAGCGACTAGATTTCATCCATAACACGTTGTTACGGAAAACAATGACTTGATGCATTAAACGATTTGTCAAAACATAGAGGCGAAATACCAAGTAAGTATGAGTTCAACTTGCGCTTAGTCATCGTTTGATTGCCATACCCTTGGTTGTATAAACTACCTTTTATCATTTTTTCACTAATTACCTAATTTGATATTGCCAAACATATATTGAAATAATAAAATATATTTTTAAAAAGCAGTCAATAACACAAACTAAAACACTGTAATATTATTGGATTTTGGACACGATGATAGAGTGAAAAGAGTTTTACATGCTATGATGACGCTGAATTTTAACCTCACACTTAGCAACGTAATATGATGTGCAGGCGTAACTGTGATATCAAGTGTTTAGGAGATATGTATCCCTTTGATAATCTCTCTCAGCGTCTGTACATTAGTCTTGGTGAATTTTACATGCACTCGGGACATTGTTGAAATATCTATAAGAAGTAGCTTTGCGATATTCACACGACAATGCTCACTACTTTTAACTTGCTGACACTGTTTTTGAATTGATCAACTGAAAATTTATCATACATGGCTTTCTGTGTCTATCATGGACGAATAGTCCAGTTCTGCAAATAACCAGGTCTATATCATTAAATTCATATAAGATATGTGATTTGTATTGCCATTAATTTGTTTCATATACCAATACACAATACACATTTTTTTGGTATCATTTTCGTTTTACAAGGGGAACTAACTTTCTAAGCCATAACAAAATACAACTAATGTTATCGTAGTACAGTTGAATATCATTTTCTACACACAAAGCTAACTTTTCTAAGGTTAACCTTATCTCCCATTCTTTAACATTGTACTTAGGTTACCTTCGTGACTTACGATCACCTTAGAGCTTTGTGAAAGGAGGCCCAGGTATATTGTGTGTACAAGTGAGGTATGCAGTATTTCTGGAATGGATGACTGTGTATATAAGCTATTCTATGTGTTATGACTAGTTTTCATAATTTCATCGACTTCGTTTTCCGATATGTATGTACTTGACTATCTCAACTTTCTTAAATTACACTGATGCAAGATTTTATCATTCAATCTATAAACGGAAGCTCACAAAAAACATCCAAAAAAGCCATTTCACTTAATGATAATAGACATTGACAATAGTTTCATAATATACATTATGTGCATCGAGATAAATCAGTGAATAACTTTCAAATCGATTTAATGTGAATAATATATTTGATTGCGTTGTCTATGTCCTTCTATATTACGCATCGATGACACCGCAAAACAAACAGGAGACAAAGTAAACACTGTTGCCATTAGCATAACACGAGCAGTCAATTTAAGTAATTAATTGCTTTCAATATATTATCTTTTATTAATAATACCTGTACACATGAATTGGTGCAGTCAAAACAACGTGCTGAGCACATTCACTATTGATGGTTTTACAAAGCTCACTAACATGGTGTCAGTTAAAACCAGTTTGTACAAAGAGTTTTGACTTCTACAGCTTTTTCAGAACAAGTGTTGCTGCTTTCATTGGTAAATAAGTTCTACTCTTAAATAAAATATATGTTCTTTGCTGACCAATACGTACAAACATAGTTCTTACTCAAGAGCTCTTCATGTAATTTTGCACATTATTTGAGAATGGTTTTTTATGAATATTTCATCACTATGATAGTTGCCACAAAACAGCTTTTCTGATCTGCGACTTTCCCAGATGAGTTTGTTGATAATTAAAACTTCACATTTCATACATTAAAAAGTAAAAAAAAATGTATGACAAACTATAATAAGTTGGAAGCATATTGGACGAAAACCTTATGGGAAATCAAAACATCAAACCAATGACACTGTAATCACGGTGTAAATCTCTCCCTGGTTGACATTAATAACGGATCGATACTTTCAAAACAGTGTGCATGTAAACGGCAATCACTTTGTCTGCTGTCGCTTTCATTTGACATTTCGTTGTTACCTTGGGGCAAAATTTGTGTTTGAATAATTGTAATCTGAGAGTTGGATCGATTAATTTCATAAGTGACCATACTTTTAAAAATCAGGACATTGTGACTTTTATGGATTATGGATAAACTAATTTGATATTTAATAACTTTTGAGGTTAATGAAGTAAGCGACTTTGTACTTACTTATTCCGACTGAGATGAAGTATAGAATTCATAGTTTTAAGAAAAGTTAAGTCCAACACAATGGTCATGTTCTATCCGCCTATATATGGATGAAGTGTGTAATGAATCGACATTTGAGCACGCGAGGCGTTCATGTCTATGCGAGAGGAAAGCAGTGAGCATTTAGAGCCAGTAAGTGAAGTGTCCATTTTGCTTTGAGTTTTGATTACTTTTGTATGCACTTGCTCAGTGGAATTTCCCAAATTGAAAGTGAGTTCTAAATATCATGCACGTACATTCGCCCAGATGTTTCATATTAAAGTATTTACATGTAAGTAGTTTGACATGTTTATTCTTTTTTTATAATGCAATTCATGCAAAATGCAAAAATTGAGTTCTGAGAAATCGAAATATTCAAAGAACTTGTTTATTTTTTTTTATAAATAACTCTTCACCTAAGCTGTCCCATTACAGGCAAATCGTAAATTTGTTAAATGTATTCACATAAGATACAAATTCAAGATTAGGCCTCGATGTGACATTAATATCCAAGCAGTCAATCATCATTTATCATTAGAAGATTGTGTTCTGTTATTACGCATTGTTAGTAAGTTCGATATCAATACCACAGTGAGAGGTGCCGGACAAGGGAAATGAGTTTAGTCTTTAAAACAATCATGCTTTAAAATCGGAATTCACATGATTATAATCACTGATTATAGTTTATTGTTTATTGTTCTAATGTTAACGATAACTTATTCTGTCGGACCCGACAGACTTATTACGTAACTTATACGTATTATGATACTAAGTGTAACGTGATTTTAAAAAAACCTTCAAAACCAGAACTCCTGTGTCATTAGAAGCTAAATATATAGGAGCCGTATATCTGCTGAGTTAAAGGATCAATATCATTTCTCTGTAAAGTAAAAGTAAAAACAGTTTGCCAGATCAAATATGTCTATGTAGACATGACGTTAATTCACACAGGTTAAACAAACCATATGGAAGTTAGCGCTCCTCTGAGGAAATTAAAATGTTTGTCGTGAGGTTTTCATGCGGATGATTACAAATCATGGCAAATGGATCATTAATTTTGAAGCTTTAAATTTGGAATATATGAAAAAAGATGTTATGTAATATGAAAACTTTCGAAACTTTAAATTGAGAATATATTAAAAAGACGTTATCTAATGTTAATGCTTAGATCTATTGAAGGAAAACAAAGTATTCGGAACAACATATTCATTGTGTACAAATGCAGGTTCACGATTTTTCGGAATACATGGTAATTCCTTTATCAGGTAGCTGGAGTGAGGCATTTCACTTGATAAATAGAGGATATCTGTATTTTCTTGACTAATACCATGTTTATCTCATCCACTGAGGTAGAAAGGTTATATTTTCACGAGTGGCGCAGCCACGGGTTAAAATATATAACTTTTCTACCTCACGAGATGGTATACATATGGTATTTGTCAAGAATTGACGGATATTCTATTTATTATATGATGTTATCCTTGTAATTATGTCAGAAAAGGGTTGTTTTCACGCCAAGCGGCCGCAAGGAACAATCCACACTGCGACTTCATAAGCCAATTCGCCGTGTCAGACCATTGTTTTATGACGTCAAATTATATCAGTCACTGGTCGCAGTGAAAATATAAGTTATTTTCACTGTAGCTTGATAGACAGTTTATTTCACTGATAAATCCAAGTATTTCATTGTTCGTCATTTAATAATTAGAGGATATTTGGCTTTTCGTGAGGTAGACAAGTTATATATTTTCACTCGTGGCTGCGCAACTCGTAAAAATATAACCTTTCTACCTCACTCGATGAGATAAACATGGTATTTGTCAAGAAAAGACAAATTTTCTATTTATTATATGACCAAATCTTTGCATATTCACCGTAATCCACTTGCATTAACGCTAAGTCGGCTCCAGAATGAGCCTGTCGCCTCAGCAACAATGTGACGTCATGAACGTGTCATGACGTCGGAGCATTGTTTTATGACGTCAGGTCATTGTTATATCAGTCACTAGTGACTGGTAACACGTTCCGTTGTTATTTTCACTAGTGACCGATAACACGGTTTATTTTCATTGATAGATCCCGGTATTTCACCTGCAATTATATAATCAAGGAGTTTATTAGCCAAAAAGTATTGTTCTCCTATGTATTCGCTTCTAAATGTCCCTTAAAGACTTGATGTCAATTTTGACGTTTATTATAATGACTCTTATTTGCAACTAGGTGCTGGTTTTAACCTGTTATTATGGATTCCAGAATTATGTCCACATAGTCTCTATGTAACTATAGCGATAGTCTCTGTCACACTCCTTTCCGTTGACATCAACAAACACGATTACGCATATTTGCTCTAAATTCTGGTTATGTTTCAAAACGGAAATTATTTAATTACTGTTCATGATACGCAACGCATTATAACAATGACTACATCAATAAACTAATTAACTTTCTAAACCAAACACGGGAATATCAATAAATAACTACACATGATGAAAACATATCCGTCAGTGTTTTATAACATTAATGGCAATGCAAATACATAAAAGCTCGTTTATTTACACACAAACCGACATCCTGCATCGTTCAAGCCATGTAGGCGTTCTTTAAACCGTGTTATGTCATCAATATTTAAACAAGCAGATTTCCCACTAACTTTGAATTGTTTGATACCAAAATGTTTTTTCCAGGAACCTAATGATATGCAAATGTGCAAAAATACTGTTAGCGACTGCATATTTCAGATATCAGACAACAGATGAACATGATGAATGTTTTAATTGTAATATGTCAACTTATTTAAGAAATAGAAGACGAGTGCTAAATAAAGTGTTTAATAAAACATAGCAGGGAGCATAACACACGAAGGGCGCAGGGACATAATACCTCCATTGTTAAAAACAATCTCTACAATTTCTACAATACCCTGGTTCCATGAAACCATTAACTATCCTGTGGCTATTATTTACATACTCTAGTTGATAACTCACTGTAGGCAATTGAGTTCCTCTCACTCGACCAGATATAACACTAAAGAATAAAGGGAGTTACCCCCCACCCTAGCTCCCCGCTAGGTGGGTTAGTCAATGACATCATTCCTTCCTCTTTCGAGCTATCTCATGGACGTTAGTTTATGCAGCTCTTAGTGTTTTGTTAACTCGACCGGGGTTTATATATTCTTATGTTTGTGTATTACTCTTGTGTAGATTCTCTCTAACCTCGTTAGGGTCTTTGTGAGGGGTTTTGTTTCCCTCCTGTGCTAGCTTCACTGAAGCGGGATCGCTCGTGCGCAGGCTGCTGTTATTGTCTAGGCGTCATTTCGTCTGGCGTGTCGTCTGACCACCGCTCCTTCGCCTGTCAGACTCTCCTTCCTCTGATGAGTTTTCGAAACGACGCCGTTTTGACATCTGATTTTCGTTAGGCTTTCTACACATGGGCGAACAGGTTCGTTGTAAGCAGTCGTGCTTCGGGCGTCGGATTCTAGCTTCAGCCGTCTGTTGTTGCACTGTAGATGACGATGTCATTCCGACTTCTGGGCTAAAGCGGCGCCATCTGGTTGCTGATCGTCGTTCCGTCGTTGTTGACAGGGGCTGTAGTTTGGCCTGCTGTCTTGTTACGTCATGTCTTGTGTATTAATGGCTTCACCCTACTCGAGGTTCTGCGGGCGTTGCGGGAAGCTTAAATCTTCTCAGTAAGACCCCACTCCTGGTTTCATCTCTGCCGAGCGACTTGTGCGGACGATGACCACTGCGCGGAGTGCCTCTCCCTCTCGCTTTGGCAGCACAAAGCGTACCAAGCAGTCATCAGGAAATTGAAGCGGGACGCTTACAACTCACGCAAGGGCGGGCGGACCGCTCCGTCGACCTCTCCTGCCTACTCCTTCATCGCCTACTTCTCCCCAGCGTCGGATCTCATTATACCAGAGGACGAGGACGTTACGGTGTTTGAATCCCAACGCTCGCCCCGAGCGTTGGGGCAGGAGATGTATTACGTGGCGCAGGATAAGTAACTGAGGCTGGTGTCTCCGACACCTTCGGCGCTGACGACACCCAAGAATCCTTTGATGCCCAAACGAGGAATCGCGTCATGTTGGGGCCCATATTTTTTCGGCAGCGTCGTCTCCCGGTTTGATGGGGCAGCGCGATAAAGGGAGCGCTTTCGACCTTCTCAGATCTCCGCGGATCCCGCTCATTGCGGACGTGTCTATGGACTAACTGTTGGCAGACCCTCTGGAACAGATGACAGCAATCGGTGAATGGTCCAGGTCCAAACTGCATTAGGTCGAAGTCTCCCCTTCACTGGCCAAGAGGCCGTGAATGGAGATCTTCTCTGAGGACGACTTGCCTCGTATTAGCCGGATGTTCTTTAAGCTGTATCGGCTTTTTCAGAACGCTGCAAAAGATTTTTCCCCAATGTTCACCTCCGCCATTTGGCTTACATGTTTCAACAGCTACACCTTTGGTCATAAAATTATGGTCAAATGCATTTGTGAAATCCTAATACATTTTTCATAGTGATCATTCAAAATCAGGCAATTTTCGAAAATCGAAATCTTTCACGAAAGATAATGCAAAAGCCTACAGACCGAACAATTATTTCGGGAGAGTAAGACAAAATGTGGTCTCTATTAATCAATAATAAAATTGCTCGAGAACATTCATTTCCGGTCATAATTAAGGATTTGTGATCACTTTGCAATTATTAAAAATTGTGTGATGTACATATTAGGTATCAAATGTTCTAGGGACATGCTAGAAAATTGTAACTTGTTTTAAAAGATGCGCAATAACAAGGTGTCTTAATTCATTATATTTCAAATAATTGAATCATTCATACGCTGAATACTTTTATTGTCGCTTGCGACAATATTTCTCTTTCTAGTTCGTGGTATATTAGAGAAGCTCCTGCTTTTAGAAAAGGTGTTATATCATCTGTAATAATGTAACTGCAATTGTATGTGTAAATTTAGCTACTCTTATTTTCTTATTACCTGGGACAACAGTCTACAAAACCCAAATAAGTTCATTGAATATAATATAAACAGCATTATGCATTGATAAACATGTATATATAATTAGAATAAATTCACAAAGCTCAATAGTGCATTTATAAAAAGTGATACCTTGAATAACCTACATTTGTACCAATCACGGTTAAGACAACATATTATTATTTCATCGAGAAATAGAGTTAAACTTACACCCTGTTGCACCTGGAGGCTCTATTCCACCACGAAAAGTGAAACACGAGTTACAATGGTTACTACACAGTAAGACAGTATTTCTGCACACACCCGAAATAGGTCATCGCGGCAGAAACTACCGATGATTGCCGGTGATCGCCAATGTTACGACGATCAAGATATTACTTTATGTGTGTCTTGTGATGACATAAATGTTCGACAGTATAATGTATATAGAGTATATCTGTCTTTTCTTGGCAAATACCAAGTTTATATTGTCGACTGAGGTAGACAATTTATATGTTCACGAACGGCGCAGCCACGAGTTAAAATATATAACTTTTTTTTTACTTCACGAGATGAGATAAACATGGTATTTGTCACGAATTGACGGATATTCTATTTATTGTATGATTTTTTCCTCGTAATTACGTCCGAAAAGGGTAGTTTTCAAAACGAGCGTAGGCTAGAAAGAGCTCGTCACCACAGTAACACATAGAGGATATCTGTCTTTTCTTGACTTGTCCCTTAAAAAGCCCGAGAAACAACATCTGGTTTCATTGACGTTATACAGCTGTAGAGGTAATGCTTGCAGGTGTATTCAAAATGACTGATTGTTGTATTTGTTGCAGACTTGCGAAGTTAACATCAAACAAAGTGCTATGGTGAGTGTCGTTTTGATATATTACAATGTATGCATTAATGTTCTCAATAAAAAAAATCATATTATACAGAAATATTTTCAAATTATATTTACTAATCTGACAATTGTTATAATACAAAACTCTTGTCCTCTTGTAACGCGTCAAATTATAAACAAAACAGAGGGCAAAGTAAATATTCACTTCTACCTCGTCAGATATGCAATACATTTTCGCAATTAATTACGAAAAAATCTGTTTCATCAAATTAAAACTTTGTACGTCAATGGGTGCAGATAATTATTGCGTAGTTTTTGTCTGTTTTTTTTTCCAGAGAGCAATTTGCAATGTGTCATTGTAAGCAATGAGTAAATTAATTGATGGTTAAATAATGTCTAGTTACATACTCTGTTCCAATTAAATATGGCACTTAAACTACACTTGTAGGACACTCGGGTGCATATAATATGATCCATATACTTTGGTTGAATGAAGGACAAATACTCATGGTAAACAGATATACATGAGAACTAGTATTGCAGTTTACAGTTGCACTGGCCATGGAAAGCGTTTGTCAATATTTCATCACAATAACCTTTCAATTTTATCGATGAACTCTTTCTGTTTGAAGTGTTCAGAGATTGGTTTTACTCATGTCAACACCAATTAATGAGTTTATATACAAATAAATACTTCATGGAAGCGTTAATAAAGTCCGAGGAATCGTATTAGTCCTGTAGAAATTGCATTTAACCAGACACTTAGTGCGAGCAAATTTTAGGATCAAATGACCCCGAATGGGGTACTTATTCATCATGGAAATCGCTACCACTGAATCCTGGGGAAATTAGGAGATAAACCTACTGTGATTTTAACTTTTTGTGAGTCTAACGTAGATTCTATACCGATTGTTATCATTCGGAGCCGAATGCGTAACATCGGTCCAAATTAAAATAACTTTCCAAAACAGATACACAGAGTGAATTGCGTAGAAGGAACACATGATGGAAACCGTAAAGTGAAGATAACTGATTCACGCATGTTTATTTCAATGACATGGCCTAGAATCTTACGTCACCATGTATCAAAAGGCGGTAAATCGCCGTTCACAAAAATCGTGTTCGAACCTCCGTTCGACCATAAAATAAACCAATCAAAAACAAGGATTTTAAAATGTCATGGTAGAATTGTCATTTTGGGGTAAAACCTAATAAAAGATGATATAACTGCAAACTTATTCGTAAAAAGAATAACATTGGGTTTAAGAGCCAAATTTCGTGTGGACATGAACCCTTTTAGAGTACTTGTTCACTGTGGAAACCCCCCAAAAAATAACCTTTGGGAAATTGTTATTTTGGGGTAACATCCTAAATAATATGAGGATGAAACATTCACTAAGCATTTAGTGAAAAGAATGATTTTTGTTTAAGAGGAACATTTTATTGCCAAATGAACACTCAATGGATCCTCGTTCACTAATTAGTAAAACAAGCAAATTCTAGTAATAAAAGACCCCAGGACTTGACTTGACCATGGAAACCCCAAACCAAAATTAACCTCAGGGAGATTCTCATTTAGAGGCAGAATTCTAAAAAAAGATGAATATTGGAATAAGTTTTTAATGAATTTTCATTCACGAATCTGTACAATATATGACATTGGATATAGTCCACCGGCCAATAAGGGTCACCATGATTCAGATCTTAAAGTTCACATGAAATGCATTTTTCAAAAGAATGACAAATTATTACCTCTACAGACATTATATATCGGAATCAATTGAGCATAAAATCGAGACAATATACACTCGCAATTGATCATTAGGACGGTTTTAATTTACCCATTTTAACAATGCAAAAATTAGCACGCCGAACACTTTGAAAAATCAGTGAGGCGTGACTGTGATTAAACACAGACGAGGCCCGCCAGTCAGCTGGCGCCCGTGGGACCTGAGTAATTAATTAATGATGATTATCACTGCCGCTAAATGATTTTATGAGGTGTATTACATCGCCGAAAAGACATGTTTATGTAATAATTGTGTAATTGTCATCTGCGGAATTACATAGTTGGATATCTAAACATTCGATATACGGTAAATTCAAGTTGGTTTATTGAAGATTTCTTTGTGAAATTAACAATCAAAATGTTGCGAAATTACGTTGAATTATGTCTAACGCCGTAAATCAGACTCCTCCTGATACGTCACAGAACTTTCATTCTGGTCGCCGGGGCTAAATCAGGCGTTTTTTTAAAGAGCCGTATTTAAGTAATTTATGGACCGATTTCAGAAATTTAAAATCGACCAATTGTCAAATTGACATCCCATTTTAACGAATCCTATTTTGACCATATGTCATTTCATCTATCCTTTAAAAGTTCTATTTTCACCTTCTTTTCAGTTTATGAATGTCATTATTCACATTATTTGTACTTATTTTTATAAGTACTAGTGGCACTTATTTGTACTTATGGCACACATAAAAAGGAGCCAGAAGACTTGAGAAGCTAGTATTCTATTTCAAGTTTCGGTTGATACACCTTAGCCATTAGAGCTTGGAAGGGATAAATTGAAAATGAGCAAAGAAGAAAGGATCCACAAATGTATTCCTTCATTAGAAAAATTAGCATAAAAGTACATTCTGGGTAGTTAGATTCAGCTTTTTTTGGACATCATTAATTTAGCACACGTCATCATCACAGTCACAGTATTGAGAGGTAACATCCTCATCATCGTCATCATCATCTGATCATCATCATCATAGTTGCCACTTGGCTTGACCTGGATGTTGCTCAGCTGCTCAGGTAGCATAGAGCACTGCTATCAAACAAAGATGGTCAACAGTCCATCCATGATTCTCATTGACATTAGGAACATCAGGTTTGGCAACATAAGATTCCTGGTAGTTGACACGTTTAATATGTTGCTCCAGGGGAGGGGGAGTGCATGGTGACCCTTATTGGCCGGTGGACTAATATTGTATATTATTGAAAATCGACAAAAATTCACTAATGTGAAATGTTCCAATTCAATCTGACTTTCTCATTGTCAATATATAAGCCTGCACAGTCTGCCAATAGCATTATTGATGTAAATATATATTATATATATGTGTGTGTGTCCTGAAAATGCAAGACAGTGTGGGGGAAGGGTGAAAAGTATCTCACCGTAATAAGTAAATGAGCTTGTTGAGGCTGCTCTTCACATATTTTGTCCACTATTGTCCATTATCTGTATGAAGGATACTAACGGATACAAGGCGTAGCCTGGACCATGGGGGCGTGTATTGTTACTAACTAACTACAGAAACATATAAAATCGAAGACCCAGCCCCTACCTTATACTATGAAGATTTAAAGGGAAGTAAGGTGGTCATCACCCCATGTCACATAGAAATTATAGATAATCCCCCCTGTGCCCTTGACTTGCCTTCACTCGTGTTCTTTCTCCGAGAAAAGAACTGTGATAACTAATAATCTTGAGAACTATATTTGTCTTGGTTGGGGGTATATTTGATGAAAACGTTCCACTCATGAAGTGATCCACGAAAATGATGGATACGTCACTCCCCTCTCCAGATTTTGTAAAATGTGGTTCAATTCAATAAAGAATAAAATCTCCTCAGAAGCACATTTTGGTGGAGAATTGTTAAAAACGTTATTACCTTCCCTAAGACAATGTCCAAGACTGTGCAGAATGCATTTGATAGGAAGTATTCAACGATTTAAGTATCCCCTTTCTTTACAAACTGATGCCTGAAGAATCGGGAAAATATAATGGATCATTAATTTGTTTCATTTATGATACCATTTGCATAAATGTGACTTCTGGTACATGTATCGTCGAAAAACAAATTGCTACAAAAACACCAGGAGTCCTTTATCAATTTAAAAGTAGAGAAACAAGTTTAATTTAACCTTTATTTATTTTGTTGTAAAAAGTTGAGAAAACGAATTGTTATCATTTTCATTTAAATTCATTGATAACAGTTTTACAGACCAAAGAGACAACTATTTCAAATGGGATAGAATGATATAAATCGATGATTCGAAAAGTAATTACGTATTTTGTAGTAAGAACATATCTATATCTTTCTTCATAGCATGATAACGTTGTTTTTAATATGAAATATTATAACAGTCTAAGCATCACTTACACCACTTTTTCATTATACATCCTTGCAAATGTTAAAGGTTACTTTAAATCCACCCTTCTAAGACAGTTTCTGTTTTAAAATGCTGATTCATCCAACATTCTGAGTATTTGAAAGTATAGTTCACAGCCTCATATTTTCAAGAAAAACCGTTTGTGTTTTTTTTCAACGCTAACACTGGAGCACTCATAGTCTTACAAGTGACTCAATGAGGCTATACTAGATTCACCAAACTTGTCACACAAGGTTTGTGCCGTTGCAGTGACATGAACAGTAACTCAATGAGGGAGTCATTTTGACTGTAACATATTTACTATTGTACCATGACGTCATGTGATTGAAAGTGTTATTTCACGCAGTGAAAATGCTGATGTTATTTGAAAGCCATATTTCCCCATTGAAAATTTAATAAATATGACATCTTATACAACACTCTGTTGAGGGACCTTGCTCAAGTTTAATACGCCTATGTTGAATTGGTAGGATGCAGATGTTAATTGAGTAGTCTTCATATACAAAAACTGCTTGCAATATCATTAACTCTTTTTTACTGGAGGCATTGTTCATTTGTTTCAAAGGATTAAATTCAATAGATCATATCATTCCATCACTCATAACGTAATGCATTTGCTTCTTATCACTCAAATTAATTTATCTTAGTTCACATCTTAATTCAATGTTAAAAATGACACCTCCATGGATTATGACAGCTCCATGGATAATCACAGGATATTTTTTAGTTTTGGCACCAAGTCAATTGCTATAATCTATCAAGTCCCCTAGGACACTGTGCGAGGCCAATCTGAGGCCATATCGAATATTGCTGCATATACAGAAGTAGACTCTGTCGAGTTCCAAATGTGTCTAAGATTGGGATATTTATTCTATCAGCTACTCGTGTGATGAGCTCACTGATTGTTTTTACACATCACAGAAGCTTGTATCGTGTAGTTAACATATACTTAGAGACCCTACCCAATTGATATGGCAACAATAAGCAATAGACAATGTTTTTGTTAATATTCATATGGAATTGAAGTTATCAACGTGATGGTACGGTGATGTTGCTTATATAAGTACAACTGCAAGGTGTCCTTTTAGATTTATCTTAATGTATTGATATAAACTACATAGTTATGTTTTCCAATTAAATTAGTTAATGTTATGTAAAGGCGGTCCAACTACAGGTGGGGGTAAGTTCGATGTGCTCACTTTTTCTTAGTAAGTGGTTCTCCTTGCTGGTCTTTAAAAAACAACGGAAACGCCAAATGGAAAGAAGCAGTAGGTAGAAGAATTAGAGGAGAATGCGAACATGGTCAATTAGCTTTTGTTAGATTCAGCTAGTCAACTAATCACCTTCGATGATGGACATGAGCTCCTTTTTATAGTACTATCCTAAAAGCAACACATTACATTGCCAGTTTTTTTCGTTTTAGATAAAACTAAGATATAGTGTTTCAAGAATATAATTGCCGTGAATTGCCTTCGATGGGGTGTTCGTCTCTAATGTACTGTCACAGGGAAGGATAGATTGCAACTGGATAACAAGATTAACGTCACAAGTTGCTGAATCGATGTAATACAAGTATTCTTTAAGGAATAAAAGTTATCATTGATCGATTTAACTAACATCGTCAAAGGCGATGAGACTAACATAAACATGTCTGTTTAAAGTACACTATGTACCATAATTCCATTTGACTTTCCAGAAGTTCACTAAACCAATATGAAAACGTAATTTCGCGAAATCATAAGTGGGCGGAATATTCCAAATGAATCAATCGATCAGGCGGAATATATGAATTACTGGAATTCGTAATTGTATGTGAAGAGTTAAACACTTAATTCGTTTTTTTAAAAATGAACGTTAACGTGGATATCCTAGGTATAATGAATTATGGTCATTACATTTCTGCAAACTCTTCTCAAAGGAGCTGTAGCAAGTTATTGAATATTATAATTTCTAAAAAAAATCCATTTACTAGTAAGGTTTATACGATATTGTGTTATGTAAGAGGGAAAAACATCTCATTACACTACTGATTAGCCGTATCAATAGAAAACGGTTATCGGCATTGGAACAAAAAAAAGGTCGCGACGTATACAGCAGTAATTTTGTAACTACAGTGGAAACTACAGTGTATTCAGTGTGAGAGCTCATTTAAGAGTTCAAACATCAAGATATTGTACCATATTTAAAGCTCTACTCTGAGTGTCTAGGTATCGCTTCATCAGTCAGATCACTTGAACTATCTTCGAGCTGCCATTTTAATGTGAACACAATAACATGTCAACCCGATGTGAAATGGACGCGCATGGCATTCGTTTTAGAACTCTATTTATTAATTCATGAGTATATTTTAGCCATTGGTAACACTTATTTACCTTTTTGTGAAACATTTCCTTCAGTAAAACCGGCGTGCTATAGCGCCTTTTAAAGTGTTAATGTTAAACAATTTATTACAGATGAATTCAATTAATATTCTTATTTTATGCAATAGCACCATCTATGAAAGCACATGACTAATAACATCTGTTAGATTGATATGTCATATAACGGTAGTAAGACATTAATTGAACTAAAATATGCAGTGTGGTGTTTGAAAACATAAGTTGTGCTAAGCATTATCGTAGAATCAATATTACATATTCATTATTTGTTGGCATGTTAAATAGAATGGTTTATCAGCTTTTAAGTCAGTATTAGTACACGTTCAAACTGAATTTGTAAGTGGTAAATTGTGTAACAATGTGAGCGAGTGCAAACAAAATCATTGGAAAACCTGCCAATCACATTCAGCTGCCGGATTATTTATGATATTTCGGGAAAGCTGCTTTAAATTTGGTGACCAAATCTATTACATTGCACTTTGTATATATGCCCGTATGCATTTATAAAATGACATTTATTGATTGCTGGATAAAACCTCGGATTTGCTTTCCTCTTTGTGACACATGAGTGACATACACTCTCTATTCACTGTTCAGTTTCGACAGCAATTTCAATTGTGAATAGTCTGTGTGTTTGTGAAATTACGTAACGTTCGTATAGTTTAAAACAAGCTATATATTTGTTGAGACAAAGATCACGTTTACAGATCCATAATGTCTTGGACAGAAGAACTATCTGACTGCTGGGCATTGCCTGCCATTGCTGAAAAGCGCCATAGGGATGGAATTGGATAAAGGAAAATAACAGAAGGAGAGCATAACACGCACCAAAGAGTGTGCCAATATATTTTTTAAAGTTACGAATATAACTACTACAATTCAAAAAGATTCTCGAAAGTTTAATGTATCTATACAATGAAAAATGGGGCAAGTCTACAATTCATATCCGTTGTGTTACTCAATATGAACTGATTCGTTTGAATATGATTTGACAACTCAATTTAATGACGGCAGTGCTTACCACTTAAATCAGTAAGTATCAAATTGTGATGGCTCCATAAGTTGATTAACATCATGGTTAGGATTTTCTAAATTTATTTATCTATTTATTTAAGTTTTTTAAAGATTTGTTTCCAAATTCAAATCACCGACATAATAAACGTCACAAGGAGATCATGATAATCATTAGTTCAATTATTTACTAAATCTCATGTCTTTATCAACACTTGGATATGGAATATTGCATAATAATAAGTGACTGGCTGCGAGCATGTCAAAGTTGACAATTAAACTTGTCAGCGGTCAAGACACTCAACTGTCAAAGAGGGAGCAGCTGAGGTAACGATGAATCAAAGAGATAACAATGAAGAATGTGGAGGTGAGATGAGGTGAGTTGGGCTTTAATGCCGCTTTCAAGAGTATTTCAATTATATCACGGCTGTTAATATTATTGCAGGGAGAAAGCCCGCAACGCTTCGATTACTATACATTGCAATGAAAACTGCGAGCATAGCTGAAACTAGCGAACCATAGGTGGTAATGCATTGAATTCAATGGACCATTGCAACAGAAGAATCTTGGGCATGTATGCGAGAAGTACCCGACTCCGCATTGTATCAGATTTGTCCTTCAGCTACTATCTGGACATGCTGAACCACGGTAATGACAGACTACGGTAATACGCCAAAACTGAAATAGTACATAGAGTTATTTACTGAACAGGAGAGTCTTTAGGGATTTCTTGAAGGAGTGAACTGACTCTGCCAATTTGATGTCAACTGGAGTTGAGTTCCACAGTCGTGGGGCATACACCGAGAAAGCATTCTCAGCAAGCTTGGTTGACGTGGGAGGGATTGAGAGTTGATGTTTCGTAGGTGATCTGAGAGGTCTTGAGCGCTGGTATAAGTTGAGTAGATCTTTGAGATATTGGGGAGCTGAGTCGACATGGAGTGCTGAGTACGTTAGCAGAAGACGCTTGAATGTGATGCGGTGTCTTACGGGGAGCCAGTGGAGTTGTCTCAGGATTGAGGAGATGTGTTCAGTAGGAGGAGTACGGGTGATTATTCGTGCTGCTTTGTTCTGGATTCTTTGGAGGTGGGAGATGACAGTGGATCCGGACAGGAAGATATACTTCTGCTGCTCCTAAAATTCCAATTCGATTATGTATAAATGAATATGTTTGTTCAGATGAATATATAACATCAAATAACATAAAAAAAACCAGACAACAAAAGCCAAAGTGTATAAAATAAAAAAAAGCCTCCAATATTGACAAGGCCAGATAAGGTCAGAATAAGAGAAATACAAGTGTTATTGGCAACCTCCCCCAGACTGATCAATGTCAGTTTCTCAAGTGTACATTGACACGCACCTCAATCAAACCCACTTAAACCTACAGTTAGCAAGTGGTCAAACGTGTCTGGTTATATATAGGCGTGAATTGATGACGCATTTGGAACGAGCAGCAACACAGTGAAAAGTCATCCTTGATGAAATATTCTCGTTTGATATTTCAAGTAATGTACTATTCGTTTGGACAGAGACTAAATCAAATTTCTGGTTCTGTTATTCGTGTTGTGAAGAAGGGAAACTATGTGAAATAAAAACAGGTCTAAACACCTCACACAGTAACGCCACTCCTGGAAACCATCTCAAATTAGGAGAATAAAAATGCTTGACTCTATTTACACACTTAAGAAAATCTATATTGAAGAGAAAAATAAGCTGCGGAAGCAATGGCTCTATTTTGCCAATCACTAATCTATGAAGTTTTTTTAATTTTTATTTTGGCCACCAATGTTAAGCACAAATTACAAAAACATACGTATATTTCATGGGAGAATATACCAGTAGGCACAAGCAAGTGTTACACAGTATATCAAAACCTTTCACATACTAGTAATCGCAGAGACGAGTCTGATCACATGCGTGCATGATAAGATTCTTCGTCACACTAAATGTACTCTGAAAAGGTTAATTATGGTATTGTTGAAACTTGTACTTTTGAAAAATGGTTGATGATCTTTAATAAAGTCAACTCAATTGCTACCGTACTTAATAGTATTTCAATCAATATGTTATTGTCCGATTAAGGAGTCCCAAGATAGTGTCTGCGAGACTTGTTCCTGTGAGACTGAACTTCCTTATTGTTGTACTCAGCTGAACTACTGATAAACTCCTAAAATCTGCTCTTCCAGATCAACGGTAAAGTTATTATTCCGATTCACTTATTTACTGCTCGAGTGGGGGACTTTATCATTCCCAAAAGAAAAAGACTTTCAGTGGTATTATCAAATATTTATGAATGTTTTTCAACGCCATTACATTGTTATCACAATGATAAGGGCATAACGTTGAATAGAATTAATTTTTTATTTCAACCAAATAGTTAACATTATCATATGTTTTTTTACATTTGATATTGTCATATCTTCGATATCCTTCTTCTTTTCCAAAATATTTGCTTGGACATATCGTGTAACACATTTGACAACATTAGTGAAATATTGCTCAATATTTAAGAAATAGTTTATGTTATGTTTGTTCACTATAAACGGGTTGAAAAGTTTTTAGTTATAAATAAAATAGAAAAACATAACAATCGATGCAAAAACATACAGTGCATACATACATGTATGAAAACAGATGTTTAGTCTTGTCTTTGATCAGGCGTTAAGCTCCGCCCGCAATAGTACAGCATCGCCCATGTGTCACCACGCTCAAAACGGTAATGTAATAAAATATTGTATTACACTCTCGTTGAAGATACTACTGTTGTGAAACATCGAAATGTTATTCAACACTGTTGTGAAACATTGCACGTGAAAGCGATCGCAATCGGAACTTCTTTCGCTTTCGCTCGTTAAATACCAAAACTATCCACTCGTTTCATAAATATGTTATTAAACGGGACGTCGTTTAGTATTCTCTATATGTTTTTCGTTCTAACATACCGCATTCATTTAAGGAGAGATTGGACAACGACATCGATCTCACTTGCGACAATTTATTGTTGTGTATAAGTCTAATTACTATATTCATTATATTTGTTTAGATTTGTTTAGCATAGATTTATCAAGAAACTAACGGAAAGCGCTTACATTTACCGCAAAGTCTTTTAAACGGCCATTTTACGACATGCCGCATGTCGTTACCGTCACCTATATTCGCGGTAATATGTTCGTATGTGTGATATTTCAATTACATCAATTACTATCTACAGTAAGTATAATTGTATAATTAACTGATAGTTGTCCTTCCATCAAGCACTCTTAGATTGATATCATATTCAACAATAATTACACGATAGGCCGTCAAAGTTGCACATGATTTGGTCAAAACTGCCGTGACGTCATGGTTTTACGTTAATGTAGATAATTTAAAAAATGACCTTTAAGGGATGAAAAACTTTCGGTGACCCCTTACATTATTATTACTGAAATCGTTTGTTTATTTAACTGCGCACATCGTATTACAGTTTTAGTATCTAAAATATGTGTGTCAGTGAAAAATCCAGTTGAATAAGTGAAAAGGATGATAAAAATGCCGTTTTTATTTATTTTTTATTTCATTGACTTTAACAATGTCATTCATTTTCAAAATATAAAACTTGCTATATATCCGCGTTTGTGATAAAATTGTATCTGATTGTATTCTGAGTTTAATCGTTGAAAGCGCACTTTATTTAAGTAGGTGAAATAGGTCAACAATAGCCAGATTTGATGACAGAGATGTTACTTATGAATAAATTGAATGTACGTATGTTGTGACCCACATATGGGTCACATGGGCGACGACCTATTTTCATTTTCTTCCCCGTTACATAAAGACATTAAGTTGTTTTACCTACGATACATGTAAATGTCTATCCATGGCTTAGTGGATATCGAAAATTTGGTATTGATAATTAGATTTGATTATATTCTCTTCTCATATAGAGATATTGATAGAATATTGATTTTTAGTCAAAGGGCTTTTTATCTGGCATGGCATGGTGTACGGCGTCCGTCAGTCCATATGAAAACGTTCCTCCTTTTCTACTTGTTTTTCCCGATCCACTGGCTTTCTCTAAATAATCTCAATTTTATGCACAGAGTCTTTTGACCAGAGGGGATTATAAATTGTCGATTTTGTTACCCTATGCCCCACACAAAGGTCACAACCTAAAATCCTATTTCATCTTCTTTTCCAGTACGAACAGTATTCTAATTACTTCTAGAAAATTTACATTTTAAAACCTATATAGTGTTGTTTTTGGAGCCTAATGAGGTACATGACTAATGGTTCTATTAAGAAAGGGTTATGAAGCATTCAATGTATAACGTTTATTTATTTATGTTACACTCTGACAAAAACCTCTGAAATGTTTAACCTCAACCTAATAAATAGTACATTGTGTACAGCATGACGATCTATTTTATTTGTATAGGACGTTGAAATTAAAACTAACGCTTTTTTATTTTGTAAATTTCATTCTTCACAATTGAACCCAAACCCATTAATGTTTTGAAAAATGACCATCATTTCTTTTACAAAAAAAAGGCTATTTTCTCTTGTATTTTTTTATTTAGAAAATCTATGTTGAAAAAGAGAACACTAATATTTTCCGAGTATGTAATTACTTTTTGATGTGCGGTTTATTCACCTGGGATCAGAGATATCATACAAAACACTATTAGGTATACATTAGATTAGAAAGTTGCTTTCAACTGACAAAACACTACCTAAAATGTTAATGTTAAGATGGATTGTGGAATACTGGCTTTTCTGAACTCAAACTCGGGTTTTCACTCAAGATTAGAAATGAATGTAAATACTTTCCCCCTTACAAATCAACTCGACGTTGTTCGTCGTTGTTTTCTTGAATCGCTGAAGGCATACAATTAAGTTTCTCAACCAGACGCAATCAGTATGTGGCAACCTTACAGACGTCAGTTTCGACTGGGTCCGACTTAAGTGGCAATGATGAATGTATAGATGACATAATTACAACATGTTACTTGTGAATATTTTCCAAATGAGCTAATCCTATGGTCGATATACAATTTACAGGACCAATGTACCATAGACAAAGCCTAAATTAGAAAGGGATTCGTAGTTTCTGTGACACAATCTAAAGATTTAAATCTGCTGTCTCTCAATTATTCAATACAAACTAATAAAGGAACGAATTTCTAATCTTAAAACCGAAAGTGGAACACTTTATCGTCTTCTTGTCTTGTTTTGAAATATTATTGCAAATGTCAGGTTTATTTTGTGTTATATTGATTTTATTACATCGATAATAATTCTTTATACCATTAATCGATTTACATGAACATAAGATAACAGTGAACACACCATTATTACACTGTCGCCCAATAGAAACGCCTACCAGATATCTTTTCACATTTCGTAAAAACTATAATGAACAGTTTAGCAATATATAGCATTATGGTGTTGCACCATTTCTGAAAAATATTATTAAAGTTCGGACGTTGTCATGTCACAAAAGAATGATAGAAACTGTTCAGTTTTCGATCAGTGCTTGACCAGAAACAAATTAAAACATATTTTCATACAAACACGAGCAACAACACAGGCACGCATTCGCATTAAAGTGGTGATGACGCTATAGATGTACGTGGTGCGCAAATGAATCAACCGGAAATTGCGGTCTTGGAATTTGGCGTGATTTTCATGAATGTTATTGACTCGAATTACAGTTTTCTTATTATATATTTGTTCATCATAACGTGGAGACCACCATTAATTGTCTTTCACCAATTTAACATTTCATTTTAAGGAAAATCAAGTAGGTGTTTCTTTTGGCCGACAATTGTATACATGTAAGTCAATAATCGAATATATGTCTAAATTATGTAGGAGTAAATTATTTATCTTGCGCTTTTCAATATTGCGACCATATCAATTTCATTAAAGGAAGCACTATGAAGCTACACATATTATTTTGTAGAGGTATTGATATGAACCCATTATATCCCCCATTGACAACAGTATGTGTTTTGAAAGTCAGGATATCATCTGTCACAGCCGGCTGTAGCATCTGTCCGAAATAATAACCCCTTCTTCATCATCGACAGACATAATCACCTGAATGTTATTGCACCTAATCTGTTAATATACATGTACAAATGTTGATTACATAAAGAAAGAGTGACAGATCACGTGCGTGCGTCTGTCATAGTTGATCCTTTTAAAGCCATAACATGCAATTGAATATCTAATTCAATTTTCGCAAATAAGAATCAGGTTAACAAAGCTGGTGTTTTGAAATTGTGTTGGTCACTCATGTCTTTGGTGACAATTTGTAAAAGTGAATATTATTTTGATCTGTTAAGGGAAATCCTCTTCATTTAGATTATTAGTTCTCAATAAAGTGTAATACAATATATTAAATCAGTAGTTTCTCTTTAATCTATGCTTGTAAGATAACGACTCATTAGACACAACAACGGCCCAGTTGATCATGAGTGAGCAGAAACACTTGAAATTCAAACCTTGTCTATCTTTTTACAAGAAACCACGAACTCAAAACAGAAAACCGTATTCAAGACAGAGAAGAATTCAATCATGTCAAGTGTCTCAAATCATCACAGGATTCCGGCGTCAGTTTCATATAGATTATACATGTATATCCAATGTAATAATCAAGCATCACATGGGAATGTTACTATAAAAATCAAGAGACTTTGTTCCAGTAAAGCATGTTTTGAAAAAAAAACATCAGGGGAAAAACAACCAGATGCAGAAGCTATTGTAAGAAATAGTATCCTGCGTCATCAGTGTATTTGTATCAGCTTCCCTACCGCATATACTGCTACTGCATATACTGTATATACATGTACCCTGATCTCCTGAGGTAAAACAACCTGTCGATTTATTTTAGGGTGGTCAGCGCATGTAATGAGTTTGTTTCAGATTTTCTTGCAGGTCACAGCTCCTCTTTCACGAGTAAGGTATGCCTCTTTGCTTCTAATATCTAATTGAAATACTTTCTTATAATCATTCCAATGTGTCTGACCTCAACGGATGTCAAATTTGTATCCCTGTTCCATTCGATGACGGATTATCAACGCCTTAACATTCCTTTACAGCTCTGTGAAATCAAGGGTTCGATTAATGGACATTATTTGCCCTGGTTTGACGTGGAAATTGGGCAAGGTTGTTAACTATCACCATTGCTTTTTCACCTAACCTTTTCACATAACCGAGCCATATGGTACTTTATGGGAGTCAAGAAGTGTAACCAACCAATGCTGTCTACGGGGACAAGGGCTGGGAGCAACCATCGTGTCAGCAGTGGCAAAGCAGAGTGAAATTTTATAAACAGTTAAGCTGCAAGAATCCCACAAGACTTACATCAAGAATTTTTAGATCGGATGATAAACTAACTTTGAAGAAAACTGCAAGCTGGAACCTCCAAATTCAAAACAAACTTTAAAGTCTAAACCAACATCACTTCATTTTCATTGACAACACTTTCCATGTCAGTTTTATCGAAAGTGAAGTAACAGCCAAAAGACAAGGAGTTTTTATAGAAGAATGTAACAATGCAGTACCAGAGTCTTCAAGAACAAGCAAAAACCAGCTACGACTGTATCAGACAATGAATACGACGTTTGAGAGATTACCTCCCTTGGACATACATACACACTTGAGAAGTGGGGTGGCGCCTTTTCGATTGAAGACGGGAGTATACGAACAACTAGCAATTGAAGAACGAATCTGTTTCAACTGCTATGTCGTTGAAGATGAAATACACTTTTTTAAACGCCCGCCCTATGACAATATAAGAAAACCCCTGATGAAAATAGTCGTTGATTTCTGTGATATTTGTTTTACCTTTTTACTGATGAAATGAAAGTATGTTTTATTTTGTCCGAACCTGATATGTATTTTACATATATTTGTGTCAAAGGATGCAAGCTTTTACTTGACCATAGAAGAAACATTTTATAACAGTGAAAGCTTATGTGTACATTTTAAATACGTTTTTTTTTACCCCTATTGGTTCTCTTTAGTATATTGTATGTGTGTTTGGTGCGTTATTTTAAATCTGTATAAAGAGTTTCTGATGACCATCAATCATGAGTGGCTCATAATCGGTTTATATTGTATTTTACCATGGAAATATGTACGAGATGAGACTGTATTAAACCATGTGTCTGTCCGTCTGTGTTTCTCTCGTCACAAGACCATTTAAGTGATGTCATAACATATTATATTGTGACCTCGACTCGGCGCAGGGCACACTTTCTTCAAATTTTAATCATGGCTCTAGCTTTTTATTGTTCAATGATGGACGTTTGATATGTGACATGCGAATTCCTTGTCACAAGACGATTCGGATGAGGTATTAACTTTAAGCTGATCAAAGGCCATATCCTTTTAAATAAAGATCCCTCGTAAATTACATTTACATTCAAACTGCTTACATGTATATAGCGAATCGATCAACAGAGGTCTTGGAACACTAGTCTCTTTTTACCTTTTTACACTAGAGTGCCGAAACGTGTGTACAGTGTTACGATTAGCAAATTAGATATTAAAGTTCTCAGAGGATATCAGCAAATGAAAAAAGTCCTTTATTAATCAAATTATATTTACTAATGGACGGAGTTAATCTGATAAAACAATACAGATTTCACCTGCGATACAAAATATATATCCGAGTGACACAAATATAACTATATAGCTCTAAAAGTGTCTTGTCATATACAGGTTGTCACCAGAAGTGTTGATCTACGAAGTGTCCGAATGATATTGATCAACAAGTATGTTATAAGATTTGAAAGAGCGAGGAGAGGTGATTTGGGATTTAACGCCGCGTTCAAGAGTATTATTGCAGGTTGATAGTGGTATTATTATTTCCGATAAATACTAGAATCTTATATCAACTTCCGGAACGGAGGTAACTCGGTACTAATTGTATATGTTTTAGATGCTTCACTGCCATGAGTGGTACGGTTTGAAGCACAGTGCCTCTTATTAAACTTTTGTGATCCCAAACTAATTTAACTAATTAATTTAATGTTATAAAAGGTAAAATACATTCTCATAACAATATACAGCCCATGAAAGTCAAACGAAATGCCATTAGGTTCCACAACGTTGTTTGTTGGTTACTCTCTAAAACACAGGAAATTGGGAGGGAATCCTCTGTGTATCCTTTTGCTAGTTCCCAGGTCCTGTAATTGAAGTTAGAATTCAAATCGTAGTTATCCTTACTTGAACTTTTGTGAACCAAAAATCATCTAAGGTCAGTTGTGTATAATATTATTTAAGGAAACATACATCCTCATTACAACAGGCACCTTGGTCAATGGGGATTACAACTTTCAATTTTCTATCAGAATGTTGGTGTGTTATTAAGGTGGCAATTGCCAAAGCTTTGCGACACCCGGAGTTAGACTGGAAGCTATTCCCGAAAAAAAGAGCACGAAACCCATTTTTTATATAACTGAAATGAATGTCGCAGATGTTTTTTAATGAAGGTAAGCAATTTCTGAAGTTGTTCAAAATTGGTATGGAAGCGCCTAAAAAAATGACGAATAAAGAACGTCATCACTTTTTTTCACCAAAATGTTTGAAAAACAAGATTGATCTTACTGTTGCCATGCCTTGGATGGATACAACAAGTTTTTGCCATCCACTTGATCTAAATGCAAATGTGTACTCGTTGTAAGCCGATCTTTGCAGCATATGCAGTAATTACCATGGTGGTTTTATTTTATAGCAGTGGGTTTAATTCACTTTATGCTTGAAGTTGAAGAGGAAATCATTCATATATCACATTTACCTTTAATTTGCTTCGAAATAGTTTCTGATTTGATGTGTCCACAGTGGCATTTACCTCAGAAATCAGACAGTTCATGTTACCAGAGGAATAATTCCATAGATCGGGACAATCAATAATCAACGCTACCCGTCTTGTTTTTCTTGAGAGACTAACATTTTATATAAATATTTCAAAAACAAAGGGAAGAAACTAACACCAATACTTTCAAATTCCATTTATTTGACTGGGGAAACACGTTGTTACTGTTAAATGACAATTCACAGATTGAAATATGAAACAGTTTTGAGAGCAATTTTATATTGTTCCAGAAAATCGTATTGATAATGGAAAGTTGTAAAGATAAAACAATTTAATCTCCATAGTATGTGATGGACAGTTTAATTTACGAAAATAATGCAAAATGAAGATCCAAAATTGAATTGAAATGAAAACGTTATAGTTGGAAATAACTACACATGAAGCACGTATACTGTAAACATTATTACGTTTAAACAGGACATAAATAAGTTGTTGATTGTTATATTTTCGATTTTGATTTCAAACATTGTATCATGCAAAAGTAGCTTGATGAATGTTGTTTATTTTATGTTCTGCGACAGTTAGAATTTAGGACACATTGTTGTCACACTATGTAAAACATGACTCATAATTGTCGGTACCATCATACATGATTCAGTGAAATGCAAAAGTAAATATCAAACCGAACATGTGTTCCCTTTGAAGGTGTCTTATTGGTTGGAGGCGCAAAAGCCTCACACCTTGATACACTTTTAGGATTTCACCCAATATTACAGTTGGAATATTCAAATCAACTTTAAACCAATTGCAATCATGTCTGGCGTCTGTATATTATGAAAAAATATATGACCAATAAACATAGCTTTAACAAATGTTTAATCACGTGACCAAGTGGGTTAACCGAAATAGTTGTCTCCTTTAACTGTAAAAAGAGATTTAGATAAGTCCTTACATATGTATACTACTAAGTGTACTTATACCGTATTCATCACAGCGAACCACATCTTCGATTCCTTCCCCAGATGAACCAAAATCTATATATGCTCCGTAATCAATCGAATAGGTATGCTTTAAATCAGCAAAGTTAGAACAAATTTTGGGTGTAGGAATCGTCTACATATTCTTATGAATATTTCTGGAATCTTCCAATGACAAAACTCTCAAGAAATTAAATTCATAATGTAAATTCATTATAAGTTAAAGTAAATCGGAAGTTGAATTTAATTTTTTTTCTTTTCCATTGATAGATTATATAATAGTTTTTTATTTATGAATAAATAATCGAGTAATCGAAGGTTTTATCCCCAAAATAACCACAATGCATTCTCCATTTTACTATATGTACATATGGCATACACATCCTTTTCATAATGTTTTCTATCCTTATGGAGATCATTTTAAAGGCTTTTCTTGTAATAAACTGAAGATGTTAAGCTGACAAGCAGGGCATCATATGCAGGTCTTCTATTTTATATCTTCTACATATTATTTTCCTATAAAACCGATAAACGTTAAGCAGTTGTTAAAGCACAGCAAATGTGTTCAAAACAATTAATTTCATCATAGCTTTGGGTAATGTAATATTAAAGCATTACTGTTAAGTAATTTCACACTTGATATGCAAAGTTCAGTATTGATGTTGTAATGATGATCATCACTATATATCCTGTTAGGTTGACTTGTAAAAGACGCATCATTTTAATATGTTACTGAAACGATTCACCTAATCTAATTTAGGAAATCTGTCTCTGTTAAATAAACCAATCACAACCTTTAGCCAATGACCATACATGAACATTTCTCTTGGAGACAAACAATAGGTTCAATTAAAGCCTGTATTTCTTAATAAGACATGTGGGAATAAGGATAATTCGTGCCAGATATTTTCCTCACTAACTGACATGAGGAAAGGGAATAGTCGGGGGACTTTAATCGCGTTCAATAAATATGTTGAATTGCTATGCTGGAAAAGGCTGCAGTCGTAAACACGAGTGAGCAATATGTTTTGTTCCAAGTATATCATCACATATTATGAGCATAAGGTAACGTGTAAGTGAAATCCCATGTTGTTTCCACTCAACCGCCAAAGAAACTAGTTAACTAAACTAAGCTAAATTTGAAATTTCAAAACATTGTCTGTTATTGTTTCTGAGAAACACACGTTTTAAGAAATCGTCGTTTCGAATCTCCGACAAGGGATAGTCAAAGGGGGCTTTTTGGTTTGTTTAATGAAGTCCTACAGTTAATAGACGTAAACAAATTTAAGTGCAAGAATTTTATCGTCAACATCTTTTATGAATTAAATTTCTTCTTTTCATGAATTTTTAAAGTTAAATGACAAAATTCCTTGCTAAAAGTTTTTTGGAAAAAAAATAATTTCAAAACTCAAGGTGTACTTAAACAGACATTACAATACGGTATTATACTGCAATACGTATATGAAACTATGTCATGTCATGTCCCTATAAAAAGAATTCAAAACAGGCAGCAGTATTTTGTTGTAAACTATTTAATTTGAAATGTGGGGACGTTTCTTTTGATGTTGAGTGTAGTTATGATCACAGACAGGTAACAAACATTTCACGCCTTGTCCAATCACTTTCGTCTATTATATTATCTGAGTTGATAATGATCACATCCATGAAGTATTTTGAAGTAATACTGATTCTATCTAGACTTCATGTGTTAGCACTATTGAAATCATCTAATCGTCAGTAATAATCGGAGTGATCATGATAAATGTGTTGAATGTCGTTGCATGCGTTAGTAATGCATTTGTTTGTATCACTAACATTACTTTTCGTTATTTCAATTTTATTACAATTTCTAACGTAGGTCATATAATCTGATGCGGAGTATAGTGTTAGTGTACAGGATGTTATACGATGATTTAACGACTCAGTTACTTAGTTCGATAATGACAAGATGAAGTGACGAGTTGGCCTCCTGTATCTAGATCAACACTATGTTAATTAAGCTACCTCATAAATTCTTCTATACAACCTGAGTTCAGATTAAGTAATAAATATTTCCCTCTCACTATTGGCACTGACTTCTCATTGTGTCTGATAGCAATCCATTGTGATTATCAGTACTCAATAATCAACCACCAAAGGAGAGACATGTTCTAGCATGATACTGAGATATATATATATATATATAGAAATATCACAAGAAATGTTCAAACTCTATGGCAATATACATAAAAATAAGAAAGTTGGGAAGAATTAAGTTTGGCAAACGTTTTCAGCAGGTACATCCTGTACCTGCTTCATCAGGCCGTTTAATGACGTAACATAACTTCCCAACTTTCTTATTTATATATATATATATATATATATATATATCCTTACCTATTATCACTACATTTAACCCCTGTAATCCAAACATTTATCCAAAAGTGAGAAACTATGTACAGGCGCTAGACACATGCCAAAAACTAAAGCATGCCCTAAAAGGTACTAATATGATAAACAGTAAACGGCAGAGTAACAATCTGAAACAACTGTTATTAAAAGCGTGCTTTATTGATCAAAAACCTATGTTAGGTGGAAGTATCACGAAATGTAATAGACCGAATTGCGGCACATGTTCACACATTTTGGAGATAAATTCATTCACCTTTAGGAATAATTCAAAATTCAGAATAATGGTAAATATGTCTTGCGCCTCTAGAAATCTAATATATGTAATAACATGCGCTGGTTGTGGTGAAGAGTATATTGGTCAAACGGGGGATGTACTAAGAGCGAGAGTGCGAGTACATAAACAACAGATTAAAACCCCAATTTATAGATATATACCCCTTAGCGCACATATAGATGAATGCGCAAAGAATTGCAATCCCCAGTTCACAATCTGTCCAATTTACAAAATGCGCACAGATAATGAAGAGCTGAGGAAAATAAAAGTCCGATTCTTTATTGAAGGCTATGCCCCTAAATTAAACCGTACATACTATGAAATCATGTTTACGTCGCATTTACTGTATAGTTTTTTAGTGGTATGCCTATGACGTCATGAATTACGTCCCTTGCCATTGATGACGCTACATCATTAGCAACACAATGTATAAGCTACCCTGATGATCACTATGTTGTGAAACCGGTTGGTAATGAACTTATATGAAGACCCATCTTTCAGTTTGTCATTTTTTTCAAGGATATATATATATATATATATATATATATATATATATATATATATACACTTGGATATTAATTAAGCAACACCCTAGTTTGTAAACTGAAAAGTGGTGCTCTGGGATTGTTTGGATAAATTGAAAAATTTACCATCCAAGACATAACAATTGGCTATTTAGCTTCCCATTCACAAAACTTAATGAAAATGTGAGGGGAATTTTTACCTAAAATAATTATTGTCCTAGAAGATAAACTAGACTTCAAACTTTAGAACTGATTAATTGTAAACACATTGTTTTATACCAAGTTGACATTCACACACCAAACATCTTTCATCATGCATGATAAGAAGCTTAACAGACATTACAAGACAGACAACTCCCTGTCCCCTTTTTAACGATAATTGAGAAAATGCCTACAACGGTGAGGTTTGTGAATACATTTGAGATTATCCGAGTTCAATATGTTTATTAAACACTTCTTCTCGCTTTAGATAAGCCAATACCGTAAGCAGTGACCGTATTTGTTCATTAAGACAAGTTTATTGAAATTGACACTTTCATGATTTTTTGAGTTTAAAGGTGCATATCCATTACAGCAACAAATATTGACTTTCATTTCATTTCATAATGGAACTTGGATTTTGACACCAAAATACAATATCATTGTAACAGCCGTTATCCAAAAGACAGTGAACCGTTATTTGAGTGACCTTTGGTTTCAACACTGTAGACGGTTTGCTCAGCCTAAAATCACGTTTTCCTGTCATTTGTCTCCTTAAATTGGAAAGATTTTGCTGTTAAAAAAATTGGTGTTGCCTAATTAATTTTCAAGTGTATAATATAGATAATGGTGGTGGCAGTCTCGCTGATACAATGAAGTAAAACTATATTGCCAGTGCTGAGTAGTTAAGTGATAACCTGAATTGGCTTTTGCCAGTAACAGGCTTTTTGTATCTCCGAATCAATCATGTTGATTTCCTGGTCATTTAGGAGAAATGGAGACCACAGATTACAAGAATTAGGTTGTCATCGCATAAGAGAATAAATATATCCAGATAGACCTTCAAAAGTGATTGTAACACAATATTCAAACTCTGATGGGATAATCCCAGAACAGTGTCAGATTAGCTATAGCTATATATATATATATATATATATATATATATATATATATATATATATATATATATATATATATATATATATATATTTGAAAAAACAGCTTGTCAGTATAGGACTGTCTCTGAACTACGTCACACTAATGCAAAATAACATACTAACATAGAAGTGAAACAGTATTCACGTAATCGTCATCGATGTCATTGTGTGAATCTTTATGACAATCAACCACCAACTGTCATTCCTCGTCAAAGTTCAAGAGTTCATCGCTGACAGCGGTAACATTCATTACAACGGTGATGTCACACTTGCCGGTACACTGACTAATAACAACAAAAGTAATCTATCACCAAGGCGTCAATAATGTGACTAATACATGAACTCATACACACATTCAATCAGTTTCAGCGTGAGTTAATTCTGATGTTATATTCTGAATTATTGGGATATTAATGAAACAGTGTATCATTTGTGCTAAATAACATATATTTCAGGCATTCTAATGCACTCACTACTGTTTGGTTCTACAAAAAAAACAAAAATGTATTGCAGATAGTTAATCCCAAATTTGACCCTGTTTTTTTAACTATTTAAATGACATTTGTTTTCAATTTATTTAATAGGTAGTTTGAAATATTATATTAGACTAAGTATCATTTTTGACAAATCTGATAAGATTCTCACATGTCTATAGTAGATTACGTACGTTTCTGCTAAGTTGCCTGTCAAACGTGTATAGAGAATAGTTGGTGTAAATAGTAAGTAAGGGTTGCTTGCTTTATTAGATATTGTTAATTACATGTATTTCAATTTCTAATTCTGTGTTAATCAAATTAAAAGTTTATATAATTCACAATATTATTTAGTGTGGATTATTGCAATCTTTTGGAAACTAGTGTTTTGATCAATGGGTAACATTCCTTATTGTGTTGAGATAAACATTTCTGAACTCAAACCTGGTATTCTATCAAAGTTCTGAATGATTGTAAAACTGTCAAAAACCATCTGCTTTACAATTCAAGACTGTCTCTGCTTTTTCGTGACTCCCTGAAGGCTTTAAGAAGGTCTCCAAACCATAGGACCTACAAATAATTTACAGTCTTAAAGTTTTAAATTGCAAAGATCTATCTCATTGAAATATATACACATTAACTAATTAAAATTGTTTTCTCCCCCAAATCAGCTGAGAAATCGCATAAGCTGGTAGAGGTGTTTTCTAGGTTAAATCTAGATATAATTTATTATTTTGAAAGCAAATTATTATTGTCGACTCGCACGATGTAAACAGACAAACAAAAGATAGTTTTAACTTCATTCAGTTATGTAGTTCCTAAGGATATTCAAATAACTTTCATCCCATCTGAGGACTTGTGCGTGAATTGTTTAGTGAATTGTTTAATAAATATAGCCGTACTCGCCAGCTGCTCGGCAACTTTGTCTGCTGTAGAGAACAGTTCTACATGCAGTAAATTTTGGTACAATGCTACACTGCAGCTGCTATGATTCGCCAGTTCCAGTCGATGCTCGCTGCTTTCACTTCTCCCTGCAGTAATACCAGCAACTGCGATTTAAGTTAAATACTCTCGAAAGCAGTGTAAAATCCCAACTCCCATCACCTCAAGATAGTCATCTATATCTATTGGTTGCTGGTATAAGCACAACTAAGATACCATTTAACAGGTATATGCCAACAAATTGTGTATTTACTAGACAGTACCTAACGTCATGAGCAGCCTGAAAACCTTATAAAGCTGTATTGCACGAGTATTCTGATACGACACGTGCATTATCGTACATATGAACAGTTATATATTATATATATATATATATATATACCTCGATTTTGTTTTCTCAAAACGGTATCTATAATGAAACTCAACAAATAAATCATTTCCATTTCAACGTATGAAAGTGTTCAATGTCTGTTGATAGAATCAACAGCTCCCACTGAAAAAAGTATTTGTATTGCAATTCAATCTGTCGGTGGAGCTTGCAGCATCTGTCTGAAATAATAACCCTTCACTCAATGTTGACAGACATAATCACCTGAATGTTATTTCAGCTAGTCTGTTGATACGCATGTGGCAAATTTGATTACATAAAGACACAAGAGTGGCAGATCACGTACGTGTGTCTGTCATAGTTAAAGACATATTTAAAGTGAATATTGAAAATTGAATATCTTATTATTTTTGTTCACTGAAATATCAGGTGGGTGTCGAGGCAAACATATATGTCACTTGAGAGTTTAGTTGTGTCATTTCATTTATGAGATTCATTAAAACTCCAGAATGCTGCCAGAGTTACTCATTTGCATTGATGTCTTCATTTATTTCAAATTCTTGACAAAACGTGACCATCAAACTGGGAATCTTCTATCATATGCTGTGATGCATTGATCATGTTGAGATTTATGATGTGGCCATGTACAATTGGAGATCACTTTAGAAACATTGCACCGGGTTGTAAACTCAAGCATACAATTTTACTTGTCAACAATTATCAACACTTTCAAATCTATAACCAATGTTTCTTTATCTGTACAAGTACTTTTACAAATACAGACATGATAAAAACAATGTTTACTTTTTTCAACACGCATTAAACGTCCAAATATTCAGTCAGTTGTGATAACGATCATATGATATATTTGCGTACCCTGTACTAAATATTTTGTAATAACTTAAGTCATACTTCATTATGTTATTTAGATGAGAAGGAGAAGTGGTCTTAAATACCTCTTGCTCAGTTTGTGATGGTCAATATATGTGGTTTGTTCATCCTGCCCATAGAGATGGTAAACCCGTCATTACGTCATCTTTGTAGTCCTTATTAGTCATGTATTGAGAAAGCTTGATGTTGCACAATGTCTCAGTTGTATATGTATATGTATTGTCAAACAAACATCAACGTCAGCAATTACATTTCCTGTTTAGTTCAAGTTGCATGTCTAAATTAATGTTAGTACAGAAAATATAAGCTTCAAATCTTCTCAGTGTATATTTCAAGGTTACCACTAGGTTGATGAAACGACTCATTCACTTGTAAATAATATACATTCAACATTGTTAATGATTGAATGATGGAAAATGAAATTCAAATCCGATAGTATATTGTTATGCAAAGCAAATTTTGTAAAATACCTCTAGAATTCATATGTACAATTATGTATCTTCACTTCTCGAATGTAACCTTGGCTGAACTATGATCTACGCAAACTAAAATTATATAACTTAGTGTTAATCATGATGTTGAATATATATTGACTATCATTGGCTTTTCAGTATGCTGTGGTGTCACTGTTTATTTAAGCCAGGTTTACTTTTGGCAGTCCACATGCTTCACTATTGTAACTGATGTATGATGTAAAAGCTAGTGGACTGATTTACCTGATATAATCTCGTAATATTGGCAGAACAAATATTTCTTGTTAATACAGTTATTTCAGGGGAAACTCTGAAAATATGTAATGTAAACTAGACTGTACTAGATGTACTCTGGGAAATATATAGCTTTTCAATTAAACTCATTTAAAAATAGAGCCCTAGGCGGCCACATGTATCACTTGACAATGCCATTAGTTCATGTAAATATGTCACCTACACAGAATAAGTTGTACATCCATAAAATAGTTCTCGATATTTCATCAGCTTAACTTTTAGAATACATATCAAAAATGATTTATTGAATTTAACAACCATGCTACACAGGAGTTGGTGACCTAGGTGAACCCCTGCCAGTGCTGCTTTCGGTGACAATGACAAATTACCTTTCAGTTAAGCATTTTTTCAACTAACAGTTGGAAGGCTAGATCCGTTGACATCAAAAGGAAACAACATATGTTTCCTATGGCATACAATGTAGTTCCAAACAAAAAGTTCTGTTCCGACACAGATACAATAAAAATTAGGGACAATGAAGGGCTTACATGTATCTATAATTATTATTTTACTACTTACTTACTTTACTTCATGATATTGATTTCAAGGAGAATGTTTGTGTTGCAATTAGAACATTTAGCGCATTATCCGCTCATTTTATGTTTATACACTAATAGCGTATGTTAATTGGTAGATTTGATAATATAGATATATAATATATAATAGATGATAGAAATGGTAGTATTTAATGTTCTTATTGCGTGTTTCAAATTTTTAAAGCACATGCTGTATTAATCACACATTGCATTTAAGATGTTATGATTGAAAACATCATATGTTTTCATGAATATGTACCATATAACCTATACTGATCGGCCAAAACCCTACATTTCCGTACTCAGACTATCAGACATAGAATATAAGGTCCCTTGCAATAACCTGACATCTCACAGAGAGCGCTAATAAATATGTCTGCCGCAACTGACACAACCATCCTAATCTTATTTTCGGACGTTACTAAACTGAACATGTAGTACACGACACTGTATTCTGATGGTGAACTCCGTAATTACCAGTACGCTGTTAGATACTAACACAATATCGCGTGTCTGGTTCCACTGTGGGGAGACAAGTTTGACATTCAATCCTTTTTCCTGCAGGAGATAAAAGTCACAGAATAACAAGAACACTTTGATTTTATTACTTTGTTGAGGAAAGCATTTCCTCTCAAGAAAGTATAGTTGTAAAGGATCACTTTATATCGTTTCGAAAATAAACGTGAATTATGCTAATGAGAAATGTAGGTGACCAGAGACTGTTAACGTGAGAGCAAACCACAAACTGCTTCCAGAAGACATACTCTCTTAGATGTCAGGAAAACATTCATCCTTTGTATTTGTGTTGGCTTTCAATAAACTTCGGCATCATACCTTTTTATGTTGTTCAATGAGACTTGTGAACAATGAACACATCATTCATCAATCAACTAAAAAAAATAACATATTTAGCAATATTGCCTTTTCACCAAGTGCCGGGTTTGTTGAATTTTATAATTTGTATGTTGGAGAGGTACACAGTGATAGTTTTAATTCAACATAATATGTTTGTTATCTTTAATTTGGAGAGAAAAATGATAGTTTGAATAATGAGGATGTGCAAATACATGAAAAGTAAAAATTAAAATTAATTGGCGAAAATATCAACCACAACAAGATAGTTAGTCATGTTTATTAAAAAGAGGCGTTATCCAAACTGTAATTTTACACTTTAGCTATATACCCTTTGAACAAGTTTAAGTGGTTTCGCTTCCAATGAACTCTTTACAATAACGTCTATCTGTGACAGCTATCACGTTCCTGTGATTGTCGGTCCTCAATAATCCGCATTCTACCATGACATCGCTGGATACTCGATTCTTATTGGTTCTCCAGCAAAATCAATTCTGGATTCTGGATTGAACCTCCTCTGATTTTAGCGCCGCTTCACCGCGTATTGACAAATCTACTTTGTGACGTCACAATCTATCCGAACAAACGGCCGATTTTAAGGTGTGCTCTACTTGTGGAAATCAAAATAACTGATACACTCAAATTAATTTTTCCTGTAGCGTGTTTTAGAGCTACATCAGATAGATTAGCAAGACAAACTGCGTCAGTATCAACATCTATCCAAATAGCGCCACTTGATGCAGTTGAGAAGGCGAGCAAACGCAATGTCATTGACGCAATGGTCAGCCGTTTCTGACAACCGAGCATAACGTTTTGTTTCAAAATAAGAAACACATATCATCTGCACACCTACATGTACGTCGATAACTAGAATGTGCATTCCTTACCCGAATGAGACAATTACCAGAACCTGTAACGCTTCCTTTTAATAAATACAAGTCCACAAGCTCGTCATTCACAGCGACCGGCAAACGGTAGCCATTTTGAATATCGTGTGATATGCTTAGCGGGTTATTCCCAAAATGCAGAATTCAGGAGAAACGAATTCTGATAGTATGAACGTGAATTTTGGGAAAATAAAATTAAAACTCCCGTAATAAATGACATATATATTGGAATTTTTGGAATAGTTAAAGACAACTTATGGGGGGAAAGTTTGTGTAAAACAACAATATCATTTGTACGAAATCGCTGCTGTTGTTAACGATGGATTTTTCGAACGTAAGTCGGAGCTCGCGCTATAGCCACTGTACCACTGCTACGCGTTCGGTTTCTATTTTAAATTTACTCGCTATCAATCCAGTATAACATGTCTCAGATTTTCAAACACAGTAGGTTTATCTCCTAAATCTATCCTTTTTCAATGCTCTACTCACTCCTCACATGGAGATAGATGTATCAACATTGACACTGTACATCAAGATGTAGACGTTCACAGACTAAGATCACCATAACACTAAGTATCCTGCAGATGTACAAAGGTTTTCTGCCTTGGTCATTTTTATGTTCTGTGTTCCCTTCCTGGAGCTCTCTTGCTCCACATATCAAGCTTACATCTTTATAAACTTTATCAATGACATTTTTAAAGTCAATGGCTTCTGATACAGATCATACAGCGCTCATGTTGTTTAAATGGGAGAAACAGTGCCTCTGTCATGAACATATCTGTTAGACTTAAACAAAAATGATTCTCTATTAAAGAAATCAATTGGATTTCATATTATTATACTTACAATGTCTTACTTGCAAAACTATTCATTTTATTATTATTATTATTATTATTATTATTATTATTATTAATGCTTCCCATCTCTTTTGTCCTTTCACTTCATCCGTTATAGTGTTATCAGTTTCCATAACTATTTCAAAATATTGACTCATCGGCAGAGCAACAAAGTGCTTTGTTGAAATTATCATATATAAGTACCACTACGAGGTAAAGAGTTCTGAGTCAAACTAACTTACCTACAACATGATGCTAATACTTAATAATTTTACTGGAAAATGTATTTGAGCAAATCATCAATTTCCGGTTATGAAATAATATTTATCCATAACCAACATTTTGATATTGTCATGATGTGTCTAAAACCATTGAAAAAAATATAAATTCTATTTTGGGAATATATGTTAACAGATATTTGTACTGCTTAATCTATTTCCTGAATATTTCGAGGTCTCGCCTTGCCCAAAGCTGTCGTATCCAATCTGTATGTTTCCTTCTGTATGATTTTTATCAGAACACATTACTAAAATCTTACTTTACTTTTCCTGAAAATATACACCTTTTTACTAAATGTGTAACTTGGAAGATAGTATTTAAGTATTTACTTTAAAAAATGTTTTCTTTAAAATGATTGTAATTCAGTTTACAAGAATGATATTAAGCACACAACATCACTTGCTGTAGGCTTACTTGATAAAAATGTCTGCCAGCTTTCCAATTAGGAGATTAACATCATGTATTTGCCAACGTAATTGAGTATTTGAATCTTAGAAATCTGCAGAGTATCTGAACCCGATACTTTTCTTTTGACCACAGGTGTTAGTAAAAATGTTCAAATACATCACTCACCTCAAGAAGCTTATAGACATTGCAACGTTGTTCTACACAGTTTCTGAATTTCTTAATAGGCGTCCTTATTTACTATATTTTTAAAAGTTTGCTTTGGTTTTATATAAAATATATATTAAATTATTATAATAGGTATAACCATTTTGACTTCATATTTAGCCAATTACAATCAATATGGAATGAGTATGGAATATAGTAATACATATGTAGGTGTTCTTGTTACCTCAAAATGAATTTCTCAACTCAATCATTAGTTGAGAAATAAGTTCCAGGAAAGAAAACATGTTGCGCGTCATTAAGCTTTGGCTGCATAATATGTTTGCAGTTATTGATTGTGATGGATAGTTCTAAAAGCAATTTATTACATTGTTTGCCGACATTATTTGCATCTATTAGCCATATATGCCGTAGATAATTATCAATTGTTTTAGATTTATTTACATTCACATTGTGGACTGCTATGTGGGTTTGCTTGACATAACAATTGACGACAATAAGACGAAGCTGCTTATATATGTGTTTGTATCAATTAAAGTAAAGAACCATTCGGCACTTAACTTCAGACGGGTCATACAAAACATGTTGTTCACAGGTAACATTCATAGATTTACCTAACCTCCATCTGTCTTCTTAATAAGTTGTGTGCCCATTTGAGGAACTTCCCAACTCAAGGCATAATTCTTGCCAGTCTCCATCCTTAAGGTTTCCAATGCTACACTGAATCTCAGCGTAGTACCACCCATGGTTCGCTAGTTCCAGTCGATGCTCGCAGGTGTCACCGCAATGCAAAGCCACATGGCGTTGTGGGCTTTCTTCCTGCCATAATACTAGCAGCCGCGATATAAGTGAAATACTCTTGAAAGCGGCGTTAAACCCCAACTCACTCACTCACTCCTTAAGATTTCCGTGCTAGGAAATCGGATTTCAGGTGCAGCGATCTACTTTCTACACTATCCACGGAAAAACGAGGGAAATCAGCCACTAATGTAGACTGGAAAGAGTTATGCCTTGCGTTGAGAAGTTGTGTTCAAAGTTGGAAAAGCCTAAGTTTATAAGTTCATTTATTGGCAATGAGGGTTAAGATCGACACATGAAGGGCATTATTCATTTAGCCCCAGAAATATAATGTTTATTGCTTAAGTATTATATTCGCAATTACAAACATCCTTGCATGTCAAACTCTTTGATCTATTGCTAAAGGCATGTTGATCGATAGGATCTTTAAAACACGAAGTAAATATTTCAATTCCAATATTCAAATGAAATAAACATGTCACAATTAGTATTCCTTCCAAATAGACAATTGATATTGATGGGATGATGATGCAATTCCCAGTGACTAGATCTTACGTCAGTACATTAAACAACGTTCACTTTAATTATGTTTGCTGCTGTGCTTTGGTTTCAAATAAATCTTTTTGTTATTAGGGAGATTATGATACTTTGTACTTGATATTCCAGAACGAAAATAACTCTCTTATGCTATGACTAAGATAATACACCAGATGGAGCATTTATGTAAATTAAGATTTGTTTCATCCTAAATGCTCTACATTGCAATTTGTAGCAAAGTCATTTTGCTTATGAACATTTATACTGGTTTATATTTTGAAACTAGGTGAAATTTTAAAAAAGGTATATAATAAAAAAGGAGCATATATATAAAACCGTAGCATAAGGTATTTTCAGTAAATTCTTGCAACTTCATTGATTATAAAAGTTGCTATACAAAGAGGATATGTATGAAAATCATGAAATCATACCTTGGGGTCTTCATCGTGTGTATCGTCTTTGGAGGAATCGTGCAGGAAGAGGAACAACACTTTGAACTCTTCTTCCTCGACTTCCATGACTTATCTCATATAGTTCTCTTTCTAACGCATTTATGACGTATATGAGATTGAGAAGAGATGAAGAGAGTGAATTGAATCAAATACCTTGATATTTCCTGGAAACTTAGTTTTAAAAAACATCACAGATATGTTAAAGATATGACATTGCCTCTGCAATTACAAGTTAGTCTTTTGGTTTATGGTATACAAATGTTTGAAAGTTAAGTAGTACACCTCAGATACATCTCAAAGTATATCACACTATCTGAAGTGTGAAAATCGTCTAGTTATCTACATTAAAATAAAGAAACACATGAAGTCTACTCCCATGCATATGACCATTTCATCTTCTTGTATCTCATATAACAATGGTCGCCGCGGTTGATCAACTTGTCTAAGCTCTACAGCTGCTGAAGAAAGCTGTGTTAAATTTCTATATTTACCACTGAGGCAAATATACCAAATATCATAGGGCTGATCTCTGAGAGTTCAAGGCAATTACAATGCATGTTCACGAAAACTAAAAGTGAACGAACGCTCTTGGAATAAATGACAGCTGGTGTATTATTTTGCTGAAATAGTATGTTTTGCTAAAAATACATTTATAATGTGTTTTGAGGTAATTGATGATGCCAATCTGATATTTCTGAAAATTAAAGATTACCAGCCAGGGTTATAAGAATCCAGGTGTCAATCGCAGACAATAGTCTAAAATTATAGACAATGACAATAACTTTGGAGACGTGTTATTTCATTATGTGGCTATTAATAAAAGAAAGGTAGATAATGTTTGTCAGCAAAAAGTACATGACTAATATTGTTACATTTGGGATAACATTACCTTCAACAGTACACATTCCTGTACGTTTTTGGGCCAAGCCCCTTGCAGCATTCGAACCCACGCCCACAGGGTGAGCTAACTATCCCGAGCTCAGACCTGCCAACAGCTTACCACACAACCACGGTGCATCGACTGAAAAAAATGCAATAATATAAATAATAGTATAAATAATGGTAGTGTTATCCCAAATGTAACAGGAGTTGTTCACTATCTAAATGGCTTGTATTTCTAAGAAAAGTACATGGCTCCAAGTTCGCATCCGGAAATGTTTGTGTACTCTCGCCCTTGCCTTAAAAATAGGTTTTCGTCAGGGGTTCATTTCAACCCAAATTGTTGACGTTTTGTGGTTGTAACGTGACTGATTAGTAAACCAATCATTTTCTGCACAATACACATCATAATGTTTAGAGTTGAGAATCTGTTCCCAAAGACTGGTTTCATATGAATCTGTCTTCTCAGTTAGTTGTGCATCTTGGTCTGTCAGACTTGGCTGCATCAAAAACATGTTCTGTTGCATCAATGTATATTCTGCCATTACTTTTTTTATTCTCTATTCATTTCATTCTGCCGAGCCTGTCAAGATTTTATTCGGTTTGTTAACTACATAATATAGTGAAATATCCAGTTGTCTAAAATGGTGTCAATGAAAGCAGTTTAGAAAACTTCCCTTATAATCAATATATTTAAATTGGTCAAGTGTATTCTGGGGCATAAGAAATCCAGCACATTTTTGTACGTATGTACAGGTTGTGCAGTTTGGGTTTAGAATAGTAATTGACACATTGCCCCTTCTAATCTTACCATGTTCTAATGAGGGCATGGGGGTACAGCAACAGTATTTCCATATCTTTCAAACTTTATTGTCATAATATACTTCAATCAGCTACATGTCTATATGCAGGAAACAATTTCATCGATATTGAAAGACTGATTGTTAGAGATTACTAGTCCCTGCACTCCCTTCACGTATACTGACTCTGACACATTGTTAAACTGTGCCTTGTTATCTTGAATACCGTCATGTAAGCCATGAAGTGCTACCGGCGAAACCGTGTTATAGCTGGTTCGCATGTAATGAAGGGAGGTAACTCTTGTATTTCACACTGAAGCTAAGCCTTTTGGTTTCGTATTATAACTGACAACACGACTTTGTACAAATATATAAAACAGTTGTGTACTAGAACATTTTGAAAATATCAAAGAATTACATTTTCTATTTTTCGGGTTCGTTTTTAGATGAATATTGTTGTTATGAGAATGTGGGACCACCTTGTCGCTACGAAAATAAGGCCGCGACAAGTGGTCCCACATTTCCTGTTTCGTTGTGAGAGGTAGTCATTTCTAATTGTGAGATAGGTAAAAGGGACTGGTATTGGGTGGTTTTAATATAAAAGACTATGTGAAGTAAAATTTACATGTCCCTTTTCCAAATCCACAATATGGAAACCATATTAAATCAAGTACATCGTAACATGTCAACAGAAGTTTATTTTTACACCCCGCGAAAAGTTGGACAAATCTCATGAATATTAATGAGCACTCTCTTTTCATTGGCTGTAGTTGAAGTAAGGTCACAGGTCACAGCTACTTAGCATATGTATTCAAATTCTCATTGGTTGAAATACTTGACCCACTCAGGTCAGGTCAAAGTGCAAACAAATTAACATAAGCTGTCCAAACATTCGCTTCGAGATTGACAGGAACAGGTATCAACGTATATCCACGTTTAATATTATAAGTGAGTGTTTCCATGAGATTCCTGAATAGTGTCCATCTTTGATAAAGATGTTTGAATGTTGACCCTCCAACAGTTATCAGCATTTAAAAATTGATGGAAAATGTTTTCCATCTAAAATGATCCGAGAATGTTGTTTGTGACATATTTCACAGTTTCAGTTTCTGATTGATTGTTTTCTAATTATTCTTGAAATGTTCCATCTTTTTTTTTCATTAATTATATGGAAGTAGTAAATATGTTGATACTTCACATATTTAAAATGATTACATTTGCATTCCATTCATCTGTCGTTTGGCACATTTTTTAAATGATAATCACACTAAATACCATGGTTTCGCCGGGCTACCTATGAGGTGAGATTCGAGAGCAAATAGTTTGTCACAGCCTTTTGTCTTTTCGTGACATTTTTGTCCCGTTCTAAGAATTGCTGATTGAAAAATCTATATATGAAAATAAAAGCTATATATCGTTTAATTGTTTTATTTTGATAGTACCATATTTCAGACAATGTAATGATGTTTCTCAAGAAGGTTATTGCAAATATAACGTTGAGGCTTATGCATAATGTGTAATCGAATTGTACGAAGTGATCTAGTCGCTACCTCTCACAATGACATGGTGTGTAGCAGAGAGAGAGAGAGAGAGAGAGAGAGAGAGAGAGAGAGAGAGAGAGAGAGAGAGAGAGAGAGAGAGAGGAGAGGAGAGAGAGAGAGAGAGAGAGAGAGAGAGAGAGAGAGAGAGAGAGAGAGAGAGAGAGAGAGAGAGAGAGAGAGAGAGAGAGAGAGAGAGAGAGAGAGTTTATTCAAAATTTGTCTCTGTTTTGGCTTGATGGAGTACCTGGAATGTAAAAGTTTATCATTTACCGCCATACCGCCTTTGCTGCCGGCACAATAATGTTTTTCAAGATATGAAGAATGAAAAAACACTGATGCATGAATTAATACTACAGTTCTTTTGTAGGTCGCTCCTCAAGTAATGACTATAGTCTGAATCAATGCGTAATATACACATAATGTTCACTGGCAAAATACACAGTTACAAAATTCAAAGCTAGTTACTGCGCATGACCTAAAGCAACATAAACTATGACCCTTTGACCTAAGAAATGTTAAAAATAGATTCAAACAAATTTAATGGATATAAATGAAACTTGAGAATGATGTACTCCAGCCCTTGTTGGTGTGTTAACTGGACATTGTCAGCACTCTTTGACTGACTATGATTTGTCAACTTTGTTTGAAGAAATGATGTCGTCTTGATTTACTTATATCGTTTGCAGAGGTTATTGATCAAGTCGTATATGTGCTATAACGTGACGAGTGAACCCAATGTGAGACAAGTCAGTTGTTCAATTGTACAGTCGTGGGCGAGGCAGTTTGTGTTGATAATATAAGGATATTATCTAAATTTGCTAATATGAGATCTAAACATCTCTATGATCATCGAAATAAAATATTTTCTGTTATTGAAATGCACCTGAAGATAATGAAATGGATACAATGAAAATTATATTAGCTCATGTTTGAAAACAAAACACTTTAGTAACAATATATTCTGATCCAGAGAGGTTGTAAAGCACTGATATCGAGTATCACTTATCGAGGTTCATTTCCTGCCAACAATTTGAAGATTCACAGAAGATGTTATCTTACATACAAATAGCTAACCAATAACTGCCATTCAAAATAATTTAATTAAAGAAACAGTCCTGTATTGCGTCAACTACTTAACTGAAATTGATAGCATTATGCAGTATAATTTGAGCCTTTATCGAACAACATTATACATATGTGTTTATCCAAATGAAAATGTATACTCTCTTAAATTGTTGACAATTCTAATATCATGTCGTTGCTGAAATAGAGTATTTTTACTTTTTTTTGTTTACCAAAATTGTTTTGATGAACATAATTGGTGTCGTTTCTCACATAACAAACGTTTATCATGTTTCATAGAATACAATGTCCACCATTTTGACATATGATATCTTAAATTATTTCACTTATGTTTGTATGAGGCCATATATCAGTTTAATATGTTCAACATCTTTAGAGAATTGTATGGCACTGAGGGGTGATGAGGTGGTTCAGGGTTTAAAACAGCTTCCAAGAGTATATAACTTTTATTACAATTAGTGCATTACCATTGTGGCTATTTATCGCGGTGGATATGGTCTGGAATGATTGGTTAAGTCTTCATCCTGACAGATAAGCTAAGTTTAAGTGTCCATTGACAGATATATAGGAAAGTACATTTGAGGACACTTAATTTTTATTTCAGTATGCACAAGAACAACACAGTATGAAATGATATATACACATGTTGCATGCATTCAAGAGCCACTACTGTGCATACTGCCAATTATAATTGTTTTCAATGTAAATATCACCTCGGACGAGATTTACAGCAACGGTTATTGCTTTTAGCATAGCATCTGAGTGGAATCGTAAGGTATCAAGAAAGAAAGTGTGTCTGTCATGCCCCAGAGGAAAACTGTCTTGACATTCATCATGACACATAAACAAATGCCAACTCTAATAAGTGAGAGCCGACTTGACATGACATTACATGACATAAGCCATTAGAAATGTTTCTTAAATAAATTATAATTATTTTAATGTGTAAGCTTTGAACAAGTAATTGTAAGTTTATGCAAAACAAACTGAGAAAAGAGATACCATTAGTAAGCCTGAGACTGTTACAAGGTTCAAAGACCAAAATCAACTGAAATAAAGGCATAGACAAACATACACCAATGATTAAATGAAGAATTGCTTTGACCAACAGTTAATGTTAAAATATGTGAATGCTATGGGTTTTTTTTGACAGCAACCAACCGTCTTTCAGCATTAGAACCCAGCGCTTACAATCAATGCAGCTAACACGAACATGTGAAAGAATGAGTTATTCTACTGTATATAATGTCTAACCTATAATTTATTTCATGAGTGGTTTTCTTGAGAATTTGCATTTACGGAATTGATTAACTACACTACCTGGCATCAGAATCGAAATGACTGTTATCTCTTTGGTAAGCATAATAAGTTCACATTTCATCAGAGTATGACACATATGTTGCCAAAAAAGTCAAAGCTTGATTCAAATAAGGCAATTAAGTTAATAAATATACTGTCGACATAATGTACCTTCTAGAACTTTAATTCGTTGCTGTAGGACGTCATAAAAAAGGCAAATTGTCTCATACCATTACTGAAAACAGAAATGAATGACTCAAACTGATGGTTCATGTAGCCAGAGGAATAATTCCATAGATTGGGACAGTCATTGAAGAACACTCCTTTTCTTAAGGGTCGAACATTTTAAAACGACATTTCATAAACAAACAAAAACATCATTACTATCACATTCAATTAGTTTCATATCAGATTGTTATTGTTAATCTTGAAACATGACTATTCACAGATGGAAACATGACACGGTTTAGGGAGTAAGTTCAAGATTATTCAATCGCTATTCTACCATAACTTTGCAAAATAGACGTTTATGATTGGCTACTGTGAATAATCAGAGACAGTAGAATTTGGTTATACAGTGCTCGGTTTACTTTGTCTTTCGCGCAAGAATACGCGAATGCAATAACTCTCCGAATATTTGCATGATCAAATATTTTTTTTATGAATTGTTGCTGTGAACAAAATGTCATAAATAAAAATCAATCTGAAACCGATCAAACTGAGACCAGATCGACACGGCGAAAGTTAACAATGATGTTCGAAAAATCTGTCATTGAACAACTTGATATTTCAGAAACGTTCCTGAATAAACTCAATTCGGATGACAAAAGGGCGGAAAGTATATCACCCGGAAACTGTCGGAATGTAGAATAAACTTTCCTAAAAGTTTATTTATAAAATTGACGCAATAACAGCTAGATCAATTTTGAAATTACTACGCATTCGACTTTACATTATATTTAGAGCTATAATAATTCCGTTATATGCCGCTGATTTCCAAACACAGTATGTTTGTCTCCTAATTGTATTGATAATGGCAAACATAAATATGAAATATGAAAGTTCATCTCCATAGTATGAGATCAAATATTTACAAACAACGTAGTTTTAAAAATTCCAAACTTGTAATGAAATGAAACTTATTGTTAGAAGAAACCTTCATCTACAAATCATTTACTTGCTTTTGGTGAAAAGGTGAAGTTTTATTGTATTTTCTGCTATTTTCTGCGAGTTAGGATTTCACACACATTGTTGTCACACTATATCTTAGCGAGGAGAATATTTGCCTGTTTGAATATATATATATATATATATATATATATATATATATATATATATATATATATATATATATATATATATATATATATATAGAAAAGAGTAAACATCAGATGGGTTTGACTGGATCACTCTTCTTTAATACGATGAGCTCATTTCGACCAGTATATAACGGTCTTTTCAAGTATATACTTGAATATATTCAAGTTCATACTTGAAAAGACCGATATACTGGTCGAAATGAGCTCATCGTATTAAAGAAGATTGATCCAGTCAAACCCATCGACAATCGGCATTGAAAAAGCAACCAATCACACCATTTCTGAATTGCGAACGCCCACAAACAAAATAGTACCTAAACGTACTATCACATTTGTAACTACCCATAATCCAAACAACCCAAATGTGTTCCCTCTAATACGAGACAACTTAGACAAACTTACACAAGACAAAAAGCTGAAAGCTATGCTTAATAGAACCACTATAATTAAGAGTAAACGGCAACCAAATAACTTGAAAAAAATAATCACTAAAGCAAAATTCAGCAACAATGACAATCAAGCTGAGGTTTCAAAATGTCAAGATAAGAGATGTGGTACCTGTCCAATTATTATTGAAGGTCAAAAATTCCAATTTGAAAATGGGCAACATTTTATTGTTAAACACAACATGAATTGCAAATCTAAAAATGTAATATACGCAATCCTCTGTCCGAAATGCAATCTCACTTATATTGGACAAACTTCCAACCTTCAAGCTAGGGTACGGGTTCACAAACAGCAAATCAATAATCCTAATCTCCGTCACCTAAAAATTAGTAAACATATAGCAGACTGCAACAAAGGAAACTTTCTTATTTTTCCATTTTATAAATTATTCTCCAATTCACAAATTACAAATTTAACATTAGAGACTAAAGAAACATTTTTCATAAATAAATACTGCCCATCACTGAACAGTTAATTCACACGAGAAATTGATTGATTACGACTCCATTGTTTTACATGTAATCAAGGACACACAATGAACTCGTTAACCCTCAGAGACCTCATTGTCCTGGAGTGACACCCAATTGAAGACCTCGAGGCAATTCACGAACATGATTGAAAGACAATGACTGATTTTTGTGTCAATACATTGACGTATTAAGATGTTGAGCATTACAACATGCTATTGTTTTTGTTCATACATAAATATGCAATCTTCCAAATGTTAACCATACTTGAAAAGACCGATATAAGGGTCGAAATGAGCTCATCGTATTGTATTAAAGAAGATTGATCCAGTCAAAACCATCTGATGTTTACTCTTTTCTATATATATATATATATATATATATATATATATATATATATATATATATATATATATATATATATATATATATATATATGTCAGTGTGTCAATTTAAATCATACGAATGCATTAGGTGAGTATAGACGAAACCCCAGTCGCTCGCTTGAATGCTCTACCACACACAGAAAGCTGCATACTATCCAATGAGGGTGCTGATATAGCCTCTCGATGTGGTTTGGGTGAGGCAATTAATGTTTCCCTTGCCTTTCAAAGCTATTGATTAAGATATAAATCAACACATTTTGTTCTGCTCTACTTCAGCGCTGTGTTTGTTTGATTAATTTAATTCGCTACTGTGATATAGATCAAAGGCAGTTTTAACTCCTGAAACACTACACTTAGTAATGCATGTTACTGACTGTGTTTGTTTCATCACTCTTGATTTCAATGAATAAGGCCAAACAGTTTACAGAAATTAAATATGATAAAGAAATAATGCGTATTTTACATGTATGCTGACACTGTATACTTGTCCTTTAGATAATAATAAATTCTAAGAGAACTAAAGTCTTTGTTTGTCCCAAATAGATCAATGTGGTGAATACCTCCGGTCGGAGAAGCTTTTGCTCAAACGGATTGAAGAATGAAACTGAATGAATAGTCGGTAAAGCATAGTACTTAAAAACAACTTTCTGGAAATGTCTTTATTTATTATAGTGCAAGAAAGTGATATCAAAACTCACATCGTTGGGTTTGAAATATGAATTATAACTGTCCCTACCATCGTACATGATTCCTAAAATTGCCAATTCAACAATAAACTGATTTCCTTCAAAGGGGCTAATTGTTTTTTGCTAATTTTATTTTTTTCAAATTTTCGATTTATAATGATAGTTTAAGTCATTTTTATTTACTTTAGAGGGTTAACCATCTTACTACACAGACCAATTATCCGTAGTAGTAATAACAGTGATGCGTATACAACATAAATTGCATGGCGGCCATTTTATTGTGAACACATTTTATTATTTCGAATGACAAAAACCATCTCCCTTCGTTGTATTGCAGTCTTAGTAAATCACATCTGAACTGAACAATTATGTTTCTTAATCGTTTATCAAGTATGATCGCCCTTTTTATGCAAAGGTACTATAGTTGCTTTACTCCAGGCATTTGAAAAATTACTCTTGTCAAAAAGCATATTAAAAAGTTTCACAAGAAAAGGCATGATTAAAATATAAGATGCTTTCAAAAATTCAACCATAATTCCGTCGTGCCCAGCTGCTTTACCAATTTTCAAGTGCTTGAAACATGATCTTATTTCAGATTCAGGATTCTCTAAAATACAATGGTCGATTTCATCTAAAACAATAGGTTCATCAATGCTTGAATCTTGACTGTTACATTACAAGTCATCGATATGCAGTTGTCATTTTATTTTATCTCTTCTATATACTATATTCGTTTCAAACTAGCAAACGTTACCTTGTTAAAGGACGGCAAATGTATGCCAAGAGACTAATTTCACCATCAGTGTACGTAATCTAATATTTAGAGCTTAACATTAGGTAATTTCCCACATGATATGTCAAGTTCTGAAATAAGTGTACTGGTGTTGTAATTATGGTCATCAGTCTCTATCGTCATACTAAATTTATAGTTAGATTGACTTAGACACACCAGAGAACTATTTCACAGAAACGATGCACCTGATCTAATTTAGGAGCTGTGTCTCTGTTAAATAAACAAATAAACATTTTGAGTCAGTGCCCGCACATGAACATTTTTGTAAGAGACAAACAATACAATTAAAGCCTAGAATTTTTAATAACATACGTGGAAAAGGATAATTCGTGCACGATATTTGCCCCACTCTCTGGTATAAGGAATGCAAAAACTCAAGGGACTTTCAATAAGTTCCTTAACTATCTTCAATGGCTTTGCTGGAATGAGCTGCAGTGGTAAACATGAATGTGCAATAGTTTCCAAGGATACCATCACATGTTTTGAGCATTGGTTCTTCTGTAAGTGAAATCCCATATTGTGTCCAGTAAGTAAATAACCATAGACTTTAGGTAATATACATTTCAAGTGATGTGTAATCGGTTTATGATTTATCTGAGTTGATATGGTTTACATACATGAATTATGCTTGCAGTAATACTGACCTTATCTAGACTTTGACTTAGACTAATTCTAATATTTTATTACCCCGTCATTTAATCTCTCGTATAGTAAACTGTTAGTGTACATTTGTATACAATGATTTTACGAATCCATTTTGCATTTCACTAACGTAATGTAAGACGTGTTGCCTCGTGTATTAAGATCAGCTCTATGTTAAGCTACCCCATCAATTCTTCTATACAACCTGAGTCCAGATTAAGTAATAAATATTTCCCTCTCACTATTGGCACTGACTTCTCATCGTGTCTGATAGCAATCCATTGTGATTATCAGTACTCAATAATCTTCGTTCATTCTCTACTTCTTCCTTCAAGGAGAGACAAGTCTTAGCATTGATACTGAGATATATGTCCATCGATCACATATACTATGATAAAAGGCAGACAGTGTACTGTAAAGATAGGTAGCAGTGCTGACTGTATCACCGATACAATAAGAGGAAAACTGTATCGGCAGTTTCGATTAGTTTCTTGAACTAATTACCTAAACTGAGTTAAGTCAGTGAGAGACTGTTTGTATTTCCGAATCAATGTTGACTCCCTGGTAATTTAAGAGAAGAATGTATCCTATAGATTACAAGAACTCGGTTTGTATTACATAGGAGGATATATCCCCGATAGACTTTCAAAAGTGGTTGTAACATATTGTACACACACTGATTAGATAATCCAAGAGCCGTGTCAGATTAGGTGATAAGATGCCTGTCATCGTACATCGTACGTTGCTATTAAAACTTACAGAAGTAAACAGCTTGCCAGTGTACGTCTGGCTCGGAACAACGTCAAAATAATGCAAAGAAAATAGTAAAATCGTAATTACGACTTACCATAATACACGAAGTGATACAGAATTCACTTAATTTTAATCAATGTCAATGTGTGAATCTTTATCACAATCAACCACCAACTGCCATTTCTAATTCAAAGTTCAATAGGTTCATCACTGTAAACTGACAGAGGTAAAATTCATAAAACTGATGTTGTCATACTTGCCGATACACTGACTAAAAACATCAAACTTAATACAGTTTCAGCTTGAGTTAATCTTGATGTTATATTCTGAATGATTAGGAAATTAATGAAACAATGTATCATGTGTGCACTATTTAAATGGCATGTATTTCAGGAATTCTAATGCATTAAGCATCGTTAGGTTCTCAAAAAACGATGTACTATTGCCAAATTTCTAACTATCTTGAGAGACCTCTTTTTCCACTAGCTATAGATCCTCACATTTCTGTAGTAGATTATAAGAAATTGCATAAGCTTGTAGAGGTGTTTTCCAGATTAAATTAATATCTATTGTGGTTGACTCGCACACTGTGAAAAACAAACAAAAGAGACCAAAAAAAGGTTGATGAGTACCCTTGGAAATGAAAATATCAGTTTTTACTTCATTTTACTTCATTCAGTTATGTAGTTTCTACAGATATAAAAATAACCTTTTCCCATTGGACGACTTCTGCTTGAATTGTTTAATCAATATAGACATACCCGCCGTTTGTCGTAGAGATGAGTTCTACATGCAGGTTTTGTCGCAATGCTACACGGAATTTCAGCGCAGTACCATCCATTGTTCGCTAGTTCCGGGCAACACTCGCAGGTTTCACAGCAATGCATAACACCTCACTGGTGTTGCGGGTTTTCTCTCTGAAATATTTCTAGCAATTACGATGTCAGTGAAATACTATTGAAAGCTACGTAAAACCCCAACTCACCTCACCTCAATATAGTCATTTTTTAAATATACATTGTATCTGTCATAGGTTGCTGGTATAATCACAAATAAGATACCATTTAACAGGTAAAATACCAAATAACTTGTATACAGACAATAACTAATGTCACAATGAGCAGTGAGTGAAAAGAGCAGGCTGCAGTACCAAGATAGTCACGAAGACATTCGTTGCGATACCAACTGTGCAGTTGACTAATATATCCATTGAAATATCCATAGACCGCAATAAAGGAAACTATTTGAAATGACATCACATAAAGTTATACTCTCAAATCGAGATACAAGAACCATATCTTCACTAACTTATGAGAGCTAACTGCAAACCTTCTAAAGCTCCATTGTATCCCGTGTCGATTTGCTGCTTCAGCACGTGCATTATCGTGTATGTGAACCTTTGCGTTTTGTTTTACGGCACATCAGGTCATGCACTGACAGTATCTGTAAACTGTTAACAACAGCTGATGTTGAGGAGTTTATGACAATTGACTAAAATGACTGGCTACACTTTTGATTGATAGTATAGATATCGATATAACTTGATTGTTCATTATTCTCAGGGTCTCTATAGGGCCTCTGCCACACAAAAATAACATAATTTCACTTTTGCCGCTCTCAAAAAGGTGATATTCATATTTCTAACTAAACATCAAAAGTTAACAATTACCACTGTCACATTTGTATACTATTGTATGTGAATATCAATTTCTTTTTTTGTATTGACAGTTTGCATTTATTTTGTCGATAACTATCCTATTAAACATCATGTAATTTAAATAAATATGATTACGCCTATTCTGGAACAACAGTAAAACCATTATTGTAATATTTCATGTTAAACAGATATTGAATATTAATCTTGCACATATTTTTAGTGTTTATTAGTTATTTTACCCTATCCTATTTAGATCTCTTTAATTTCATTTAAGGATATTATATTTTTATTGGAAATGCATTCATGGTCTGTCTAACCATTATTTCAGAAAGATAAACATGTGCCGAAAATTACATATAAATTGTTCATTTAACATCTCTACAGATATTTCTAAAACAATGTAAATCATTATGTAGTCTGTTCCACAAACAAAGATTCATTCAAAAAAAAATCATGAATTATAAATAACAAATTTCATCCTCTCATCCATCGTTATTTTCACAAAATGGTGGCTTTAAAGTAACCCCATAAATAAAAAATTGTCATCGTATATGAACATACACAATATCTAGAATAGAATCAACAGGTCCCACTGACCACTGACTTAGCAGCATCTGTCTGTTATAACAACCCTTTACTCAATGTTGACAGACATAATCACCTGAATGTTATTTCACATAGTCTGTTGATACGTATGTAGCAACTTTGATTAGATACAGACATAAGAGTGGCAGATCACGTCTGGCATAGTTTAAGACAATTTTACCTTGACCTTGCTATTCCTCTGCCATTACTGCTTTCGTTGACAATGACAAAGTACCTTTCAGTTAAACATTCTTTAAACTAACAGATGGAAGGCTAGATCCGTGGATAACAAAGGGAAACAACATATGTTCCTATTGCATACAATTTAGTATCAAACAAAAAAGCTCTAAATAAAAATTAAGGACAATTAAGGGCTTACATGTAACTATAAGTATTATTTTACTACTTACTTACTTGACTTCATGATATTGATTTCAAGGAGAATGTTTGTAATGCAATTATAAAATTTAGCGCATTATCCGTTCATTTGACATGTTTATACACTAATAGCGTATGGAAATTGGTAGGTATGATAATATAGATATATCATATATAATAGATGGTAAAAATGGTATTATTTAATGTTCTTATTGCGTGTTTCAAAATTTTAAAGCTCTATATGAATCAGTTGAACGTATGTTGGATCAATCTAAGTAGAGCAAGATTAAGAGTCATCATGTCATAATCAGATTATAAACGTTACAAGCTGTATTTGTCACACATTGTATTTAAGATGTTATGATTAAAAACATCATATGTTTTCATGAATATGTACCATACAACCTATACTGATCTGCCAAAACGCTACACTTCCGTACAAATAAATACTGACTCAGACCATCAGACATAGAATATAGGGTCCCTTGCCAGAACTCGCACAGAGAGCGCTAATAACTATGTCTGCCGCAGCTGATACAACCATCCTGCTGGATTTTACCTTGTCTCCTTATCTTATTATCGGACGTTACTAAACTGAACATGTAGTACAGTGTATTCTGATAGTGAACTCTTTAATTACCAGTTCGCAGTTAAATACAAACACAATATCGCGTGCCTGGTTCCCCTGTGGGGAGAAAGGTTTGACATTTGATACCTTTTCCTGCAGAAAATAAAAATCACAGAATAACAGGAACACCTTGGTTTTATGACTTTGTTAAGTACAGAATTTTGTTACGATGTCGATGTTCATGGACCGAGATCACGCATAACCCTCAATATCCCGCAGTTGTTCCAAGTCATTGTCCGTTCGTCATTTCTATCTTTGAGCTCCCTCCGTGAAAATCTCTTGTTTCACATACCATACTTAGCTTACATCTTTATAAACACAATAAATGGCTTCTGAAAAAGAATACACAACACTCATGCTGTTTAAAGGAGAAATGTTGTGCCCTTGTGAAGGACATATATGTTAGACTTCAATAAATGTAATTATCTATTAACTGAATCAAGTTAAACTTACTTACCTCAAACATGATGCTAAAACTAGTTGTTTTTATTGGAAAATGTATCTGTGTAAATCATCAATTGTTGGTTGTGAAAGAATGATAATCCATGCCAGCAATTTGATAGTGTCATATTGTGTCTAAACCCAATGAAAAAGCACATAAATTCCATTTTGGGAATATATTTTACCAGATGTTTGTACTGCTAAACTATTTCCTGAAATTATCCAGGTCTTTTCTTGCCCAAAGCTATCATATCCAATTTAGATGCTTCTCTCTGTATGCTTTTTTAATCTAAACTGAAACCTGCCTGCACACATTAATAACGTCCTATTTTACTTTTTTAGAAAATATACATGTTTTTCCAAGCCAAAGCTGCGTATTGAGATTTCTTGATCATGTTTGTATCAAGTCCCAACTCCAAAAAACATTCACCTGTTAACCTCAGAAGGCTCTTGAAAAAATGTTTGTTCACATTTTTTGCTCATTATGTATTTCAGGTGCAGCGATCCACTATATTAGCATGGAAAAGTGAGGGGAATACTGAAAGGCTTAAATCAGCCAGAAATGTAGATTGGAAAGAGTTATGTCTTGCGTTACAAGTTTATAAGGTCCTTTATTGGCGTCATGGTGCGTTATTATGCAATTATGAGGGTTAAGAACGACACCGCATGAACGTCGTTATTCATTTAGCCCGATATATAGTTGTATTCACAATTACAAAACATCCTTACATGTAAATCTCTTTGATTTATTGTTATAGGCATGTTGCGGGATAGAGTCTTAAAAACAACGAAGTAATAACTATTATAAATGATATAAACATGTCACAATTATTATTCCTTCCAAATCGAGAATTGATATTGATTGCATTATGATACACTTCTAGATCTTATCTCAGTGCATGAAACAACAACGTTCACTTTAATTATGTTTGCTGCTTTGATTTCAAATAAATCCGTTTGTCATTAGGGGAGATTATAATACTTTGAACTCGAAATCCCGAAAACAAAACCTTCCTTATGCTATGACTAAGATAATAAAGCAAATGGAACATTTATTTAAATTAAGACTTCTTCTTTTTATTGTCATAATGCTCTACATCGCAATTTGTAGCAAAGTCATTTTGCTTAGAAACATTCACACTGGTTTTATTTTGAAACTAGGTAAAACATTTTTTTTAAATGTGTATAATAAGAATGGAGCATATAAAACCCTAGAATAACACGGTAAAAGGTCTTTCCAGTAAATTCTAGTAATTGGTTTTAAATTTGCTAAACAAAGAGGATATTTATGTTAACAAAATCATCATACAATGTACATGTACCCGTGCGTCTTCTTTGTGTGTATTGAAATCGAACATGTAGGAGGAATCGTGGAGGAAGATGAAGATGAATTCTAATCGCATTGATGATAACAGTGGATATTTATATTGCGTACTCTTCCATGCATTAAATGCTTGCTAAAGGCATATATTATTACCCTGAATGTGCTGCTACTAAGCGCTCCGCGAGAACGTATAGTCCATACTTCTCGTGTTCAGGTACCCATTCAAACAGCTGGGTGGACTGTGTGCAATGTGGATGAAGTGTTTTGCCCAGGGACACAACAAAGCATGGGACCCAGGTCACAAATATTTGATGTATCCACCGGGATTCGAAACCGGGTCTCTGCCGTGAGAAGCCAGCACGCTTACCACTACACCACTGTGAACCACTATGCTCCTCTGATTGAGAAGAGATGAAGAGATTGAATTGTATCAAATACCCCTGATCATTCCCGAAAACGTAGTTTCAAAAACACCACAGATATGTTACAAATGAGACATTTCCTCTCTGCAAATACAAGTTAGCCTGTTGGAATATGATTTGTTTGAAAGTAAAGCAGTACATATCAGATACATCCCAAAGTATATCACAATATCTGAAGTGTGAAAATCGTCTAGTTATCTACATTAAAATAAAGAAACACATGAAGTCTACTCCCTTGTGCAGGTATATGATCATATATCATCTTTTAATATCACATATAACAATATGCGGTTGATCAATTTATTTAAGCTCTACAGCTACACAAAGGTGTGTCAAATGTCTATATTTACTACTGAGACTTAAGGCACAGATAACAAGTTTATAAATCCTTGTAGTGTACCTTTACTTGGTATCAGCAATAAGATTTATTACCCATTTGTTTTCCCTCAGGACCTTTATAACTTCAGGAAAGTATTTTTAATGACTGTGACTTGTATCTTTTAAGACAGAATGTTTGCCAATAATGTCTCAGGGAGTCTAACTAGGGGTCAACTCTGGATAATTTCAAGGCAATTACAACAACAAGATATAGTTATCATATACATAATCAAACAATTAGTTGTTCAATTTAAAAGTCTCCAAAAGGACAAGAATGATTTGTTGAAAGTATTTTTTGAATATTCTTACTGTAATAAAGGGTCGAATGTCAATTGCGTTTACAGGTGAGAGGCGCTTGCGCCTCCAACCAATAAGAGAATAAATAATTGTGCACTTCTCATTTTCATAACATTGAAGTATCAATACACTCAAGCCACTCATATGAAAAAAGTTTCCGAGAAAAGCTGTCCCCTTTGGGGATACCATGAACAAAGTCCAAAAATATAGAACATTTTCGAAATCCATCAAGGTATTTATGCACTTAAGCCTCACACCAAATTTGGTTATCTTAAACGGTTTCTGAAAAAGTATGTCTTACTAAAAATACATTCATAATGTGTTTTGAGGTAATTGATGATGCCAATCTGATATTGCTGGACATTAAAAAATACCAGTCAGTCTTAAAATAATCAAGGTGTCATTCACTTTCAATAGTCTAAAAAAGTAGACATGCAGTCACCTAGGAACAATAACTGTGATATCTCTAATTTTGGAGCGTTATTTCATCCTGTGTCTATCAATAAAACAAAGAAACATATGTTTGTCAGCAAAAAGTACATTTCCAACATTGTTACATTTTGGATAACTCTTCCTTCAGGAGAACATATTTTTGACATTTTTGGGCCGACTCCCTTGCGGGATTCGAACCTACACCCTCAGAGTGAGGCAACTATCCCCAACCCTACTGAAACATTTTACCACACAATCACGACTTAAAAAACAAAATAAAGTATATTAATGAATGTAATGTTATCCCAAATGTAACAATGTTAGATTTGTTCACCATCTAAATGGAATGTATTTCTAAGCTCCAATTTGGCATCCGGAAATGTTTGTGTTCTCTTTTCCAGACTCTTCTCATTTTTCGCCCCCTTGCATACAACATATATTTTTTCACGGGTACATTCAATTGAAATTGTTGTAGACGTCTTGTGATTGTTACGTGACAGCTCGGTAAACCAACCATGTTCTGCACAATGCCCATCACAATGTTTAGAGTTAAGAAACTGTCCCCATAGACTGATGTCATATGAATATGTTAGTTGTGCATCTGCAAGACACGACTGCATTAATAACATTGTCTGCTGCATCAATGTTTTTCATCAACTTTATGATACCATGATTTACAGTCTTTTATTACCTATATAAGATAATATTTATTGTCCCAAAAGGGAAATTTCTTGTGTATAATTACAATTCTCCAGCATACAAAACATACAAATATCATTCAACACAATACATATTAATTAACACAGTTTACAGAGACTAGAATATAATATACATGAAAGTGTTTATTGTGCAACATTGCACTTATCAGAATTTAGCTATCTAATGCTGCAAGGAATGAATGATTGGCGAAACCTGTTTGTTCTAAAAATCGGCATTCACAGTCTTACGTCCAGAAGGTAGTATTGAATATTCCGAAAAAACAGGATGCGTAGAATCACCTAAAATGTTGTTTCCCTTTTTTGATAACTGCTGCTCATAACAACTGCCGATAGTTTCAACAGGAAGCCCAATGATTTTTAGAAGCCGTAATGCCAATTTGTTTTTGTTCTGAACAGACAGGTTTTCGTACCTATTTAAAAAAGTTAAACGTTATGACATTTTGAATGAAGTTTCTGTAAAATAACATCATGATGGTTTTGTCAATTTTGAAGTGTTTTAGTTTCCACAAGAAATGTAACGTCCCTTCTTATATATTTTCGCAGTGTTCTCATTCTAGGAGAGTTAAGAATCAAGGATAGTACCCAAGTACTTATATTCATTTACTCTTTCAATATCATTTCCATCAATGCTTACAGCATCTAATGTAGACTTAGTTTTTCTAAAATCAATAACCATTTCTTTAGTTTTTTTGAACGTCCAAATATAAAGAATTAGTTGTACACCAATCTATAAATCTTAACATCTCAGATCTGTAGGCAACTTCAGATTCTGATTGAACATAACCGACTTAATATTTAATATCAATACGAGCACATGTGCACGTATTACGTTTGCCTAGCAACCATTGTTTCAGTGTGACTTCACGTATTTCGTCGCCTGTGACGTTATAATACAATTGTTTGTGACGTCACTTTAGCTTGCCTTTGCAGGAGAACTTTGTTGACTCCTGACTATTTTTACGCGATTCAAATGGAATAGATTAGGTAATACAGAAATCATTACACTCAAAAGTGTGTCATATGATTTTGACGAAACTCGTGCAAATTTGTGTATAACCCTCGCTCTCGCTCGGGTAATACAAACATTCACGCTCGTTTCGTAAAAGTCACTTGAGACTGTAACTGAGTAATATGGGTATATTACATTAATACACAATTTAATTTGGGAAGAAATGTGCTTTTGAGAAAAATAAATGATAAACATATACATTGAATCGTGTAATTCAAAGTTCCGAATTTGATGATCAATATTCTACAATTATTATCCAGCAATGGATCAATATTATTATGCTAAGTATGTTTTATTGAACCTGATGTTCCTAATAATTGCTTCCTGGCCCATGAAGCGATATTGCTCGTTCGGCCAACTCTCTCTGATCTATCATAAATCTTTTATCCCCCTCTCACTGATTCACTTTCTGCGTAATTGAGGCATACGACGATATATTTAGTTGATATATTCAAACTGCTCCAGTGAATTATATGTCATAAACAGTCGAGCATGAACATGAATGAACATAAAATGAACATGTATGTACGTATTTAAAGGTTTGGCAGTCGGGATATGGAGACGGCATATTGGCATTTGATCTAAACTAAACAGTAGAACAGACACAAGGGATGTTTCAACCAACGATCTTATCATTGAGGCCTCGCGGTTGGAACGTTAGTAGCTCAAAAATCCATCTCATGATCAGTTCTTCTAGACTTAGTGGTTCTCTCTGAGTCAGTATTTTGTAGGATAAGTCGCCTTTAGAATGGTCAGGGAGATTGAAGTGAAGGGATACGGGTTTGTCCCTCTTATGTGTAATGTCTGCAAAGTGTTTAGTGAGACGTGTGTTGAACTCCCTTTTAGTTTCACCTACATATTGCTTCTTGCACTTTTTGCAAGTTAGTAGGTAGACTACATTGCAGTTGGAAGTTCCACAGGAACCGGAAGTACCACCGGAAAATTACCACCGGAAATCCCCGGAAGTACCACCGGAACCGGAAGTCCCACCGGACCACCGGAAGTCCCACCGGAAACACACAGGAAGTAACTCCACCGGACATCCGGTCACGTGACCTACCCTTAGAGTATATAAGGAGAGCTGAAACCATTGCTTCTTCAGTCAATTTGTGGACGAAACTAGTAACTCCAAAGCAATAACTTCACACTCGTCGTAATCCCCTTATACTAAACAGTAGTTTCAGGAAGACATTGGTCTTTGTCAACAAGAGGGTAAAGTACTTCCATATCTTTCAAACTTCAATGTAAATGTATTCCAATCAGTTGCATGCTTATAGACAGGAGACTTTTCATTGTTATTGAAAGCTTTATTGTTTGAGATAAAAGAGTCTCTGCACTCCGTTCACCTACTCTGGACCTGATACATTGTTGAAGAGGCATAATCATGTTGGTGAGGTCACAACATGTACAATTTTATAATTTGTGTTATTCAATTGCGAATTATCAACTTTAACCGAAAATAACCTGGTCAATCAGTTCAGTATAACGACAATACAACCATTCAAAATCGTGGTCATGATCGAAAATCGGACAATATATATTTTCTTGCTGCAGCCATTAAGTTGAACGTAATTTAGGAAACTTTAATAAAGTAGATAGTAAGACTGATTTTCTTCTATAGCGTTTAATAGATCTTATTATGAGTACATACGTGAGATAGAGCCGTTTGATAGAGAGTTTGCTACTACACATGCATGAGACCTTTCCTTGCTTGTCATTGAAACAAATATATATTTGATATTTTAAGCATTTGGGGGTGAATATGAAAGTCGAGTAAGAAGATATAACCCAAACCAGTGCTTTTGCAATATGGGACATTTTAGAACAAAATACAATAGCATGCAAAACTGATCATGCATCTATAATCTGTGTCTCTTGGATATCGTCATGTAAGCCATACGATTAGGTGAGTTTCGACAACAAATAGTTTGTTCTTAGAACAGTTCAACAGATTACTGATTGTAAAACAAGGTATTGCTTCACAGCTATATTTCGTTTGTGTTTAATAGATATCATACTAGATTTACACGAGAGTCAAATGGTATTTGGTTAGAAAGGTAAATGCGTTATTTTGATAGTACAATAATTCAGCCAATGCACATGATGTTTCTTCAGAAGGATATCTCAAATATATCGTTGGGGCTTATCATTATGAATAATACGCACATAACACTGGCTTTAATTGGTCAATATGAATAAACCTATTTTGTAGAAGAGATGTCCTCATTTTGAAAAAAAAGTCAGTTGTTTAATGGTACAATAGTCAGTGTTTGTTGATAATGTAAGGACATTCTATCAGTTTGCTGATATCTCTATGATCATGGAAATAAAAACATTTCTTTTATCGAATTGCAATTGAAGATATTAAAATGGATGCCATGGTGATATATAAGCTGATTTTCTGAAAACAAAACACTTTGGTAACAATATATTCTGATCACAAGTGGTTTTGAAGCTCGGATATCGAATATCACTGATCAAGTTTTATTTCCTGACAACAATTAACATATTCAAAGAAGATATTATCTTAACAAATGGTTTAGACCATGTCGCTCAAAAGAATGTAATTAAAACTAATAGTTCTTTATAACGTCAACTATCTTTGCACACTCTCCCAATAGTGTTTTACTTAACATAGATTGATAGTATTATACTGTATACTTTGAGGCTATATCGAACGGGAAAATAAATATCTATTGATCCAAATACAAATCTAAACTCTCTAAAGTTGTTGACAATTCAAATATCATGTTAATTAAATATCTTATATCTTACCAAAATTATTTTGAGGAAGATAATTTGTGTTGTTTCTCACACAACAAACATTTATCATATGTTTCATAGATTACAATGTATATGTATATCTTATTTAGATGAGTAATCATCCTTCATAAAATATTATATGAAACATGTGTGTCCACCATTTTGACATCTTGATTTGATATCTTGAATTATTTCACTAATATTTGTATAAGGCTATATATAACTTTAATATTTTCAACACATTTTAGTGAATAAGCAACCATGAATTTTATGATCTTGTTGGGTGATCAAATGATTTAGGGTTTAACACCGCTTCGAAAAGTGTTTAACTTATATTTGTATTATTGCAGGAGAAAATAAAATCACCATTGTGGATAACTATTGCCGTGGATATGGTCTGGAGTGATTGATTAAGTCTTCATGCTGACATATAAGCTAGGTATACGTGTCCACTGACAGATATATAGGAAAGTACCTTTGCGGACACTTAGATTTCACTTCAGTATGCACAAGAACAACACAGTATGAAATGGTATATACACACCTTATGATGCATGCCTTTAAGAGTCACTTCGTGCTAATGTACATACTGCCGACCACGATTGTTTTTAAAGTAAATAACATGTCAGACGGGGATGGTTATTATTGCTACCACAGCATATCAAGAAAGTGTGTCGATCGTGCCCAAGCGACACAATGTTTGGACTTCTATCAGAACATGAAAAGTCCAAAGACATAGAAGAGCCGACATGACATGACATATGCAATAAAAGAAATTGAATTAAAAAACTTGTTTTTAATTTTTTTAAAGTAGCAAGTTTTTGTTAAACAAAAAGACACGGTAAGAGACAATATGACAACAGGGATAAAGCTAGTATAAATGAGCTTGTTACTAGATATTAAGACCACGAATTATTCGATATAAAGATTACTTTTGAAGACATCATCAATTGCTATGAACGGTTAATTGAACAATATGTGAATACTATGCTTTTCGACATAAAAACAGCAGCCAACAGTATTTCAACATTTGAACCCAACGCGCGATGTAAGGGAGCTAAAACGAACAGGTGAATGATTGTTATATATACAATGTATAACCGATAGTTCATTTCAGGAGTGTTTTCTTGGGAATTGTCACATACTGAAAAGTGTTTGTATTTTAATTTACAATCTACACAACCTGGCGACAGAAACGGAATTACAGTTGTTTGATAACATAACATTACATCTCTTTGATAAGCATAACATTTTTTCAAGTATTCCACACTTCATCAGGGTATGACAGTATATATTTGTATGTCTGATGTTTGTTTAAGCACACATAGGGAGCTTATATAAAAAAAAGGTTGATTCAAATATAGAAATTGAGTTAATAAAATATGTTATCGACATAATTTACCTTCCAGAACTTTAATTGCTTGACGCAGGACGTTATAAAACAAGCCAAAATAAAGTCTCATTCCATCTACTCTAGTAACCATCTTTCAGTTGTATTTATCACTCGTGGATTAAAACGACTTTCATGTGCGTTGATTCGTTTGCCAAGCAGTTTAAACTTTAATCGATTAACAATAAACATGATTTCATTGTGTTGAATTGTCATGCAGTAATGTGGATATGTCATGTAACAAACGCCAGTAACAAAAAATAAAAAATATCAAATTAGATATTTTAACAATTAAACTAGAAGACAAAAGAACAAAAAATGTTCTTAATTTCTCATTGGATAAAATAATCATTTGATGTTCTTCAATAACAGAGAACCAAGTGAGGCTGATCAATATCGCTCTGACTCCAAAGGAAATAAATGAGTGTTGGTTTTGGGATAATGTTTTAAGAATGTATTGGCCATTTTCGAAATTGTGCATTTAATTGTGTTAATGTTATAATAAACCTGTTACAGCTGATCCACTACAAGGTTTTTCTTCAAAGTTATCATTGCATTTGTCTTAGATTATAGTCCGATGAGATCGTCATTGTATCGGCATTGTGTCGTAAATGACATTCTCAAGCTGACATACATTGTTTTCGATCGTGGATATAATATAACATTATATAATATATAACACTATGGCTCTATTTAATTTACATGTACGTCAGTATTCATGAAAAACGAAATGCAAATATTGGAATCTGTGATAGATAAAAAGTAATAGCTGCTGAAAAAGTACGTTCATGAGTTGTCTTATGGGCTTACATGAAACTCTAGCCGACATGGAATTATTGGTAATCTCTTAAACCCAGCCTAATCTTCCAGATGAGTGATAAACATATTCAGTTGTTCACTAGAGGACCATTCATATATCTTGCCCATTATATTGCTTTATATTTAAGGTGATATGAGGGGATTTGGGGTTTACCATTGTTTTCAAGAGTATTTAATGTTTATCACAGCGGCTATTATTAATATGCCTCATCAAGGCAATTATTAATGTAGAGGAATGAGATAAAATTATCCTCCATTTACAGTCACATCGAAACCAATTAGTGTTGTGTTGAGACTGATTATGTAAAACGTGTTTTAAATCATTAAATTTAAAATTAATGGCACATATATCAACGGATTTCGTTGAAAATTCAGGTCAGAACGATGTTTAATTCCATCGTGTCCAGAATGCCGGAATCGAGCCCCAGACCTCTTGATCTGAAGCCAGGCGCGGTAACCACTGCATTATCGCGCCCATACAATTCTTTAAATATGATATTGATGATAGATAGAATTGTGAGTGTAAATCATTGTTAAAATGTGGATAATCAAAATAAATCATATGATGTTATATATATTTTTTATTTGGTTGGGCTCATTCAGGGTATTGTAGTAGGGTAACACAGAAGTAGATGTAAGGAGCAGCACGGTAACTAATTGATTGGATACTCGATCAGGAATTTTTTTTTTAATAACGAGTTCCAATAATCATATCGATTCTAACCAGTATTGAACATTCCCACAGACGACATAAACTTCATAAAGTTAATAAAGAGGCTTTTTAAGTTTCGATTGTATTCATATACAAAGCCATTTTTGCAAAGTGGTCACCATTGATAATTGTTGGTACGAACATATACCATTTCGTCAACAAAAATGTGGATATCTTAGAGGAAACATCAAGCTTTTGTTTGTTGAAATTACTCATTATACTAGTTACTAATATAACCTTTCACATTGACCAATATCGAAAACTCACAGTGGATTCATCAATAGTGCACTAGTGGACGAGACATGTGGATGAGACTCACTCAAGAACATCATGAATATCTCTTGTCTGATTCGGCAGGAGCATCGTTATCATAGCATTATATTTCAATACAGAATTAAATGTTGTAAATAATACATCTTCGAAAATACCAACACTTTTTTTTAACCATTATAGTCTATTTGTAATGAGACTGTATTGGTGTCTAAATGATAACATGATGATAACATTCTGAAATCAACTTTCAACCAAAAAGTTATAAACAATCGCTCGATCGTCCTTTGTATTCAATGGTACATGTCTCTATAATACTTGGAGTAAAGCCAAGTGCACGATGGGTCAACACACTGTCTTTTGTGATACATCTGGATCAATATGTGTATTATCTTCCTCCCATGCTTAGGAAAAACAAGGAGCTTTTATATTATATTGCCAGGTAATATTTTTCTGTTTTGAAATTCCTGCCAATATATCCTGTATTTTTTTTTTTAAAAACGACTTTTAATAATATTTCAGCGATGAAAAGAGAACAGATTGCTCAGAAAGCTCATACATTTATTGGGATTCCATTGCAGATATGTCAATTCTGATGAGATTGTCAAATAAGGTAGAATTTAAAGCACTAAGATAGGATTTGAGGCACAATTGAATTGAAACTGTCTTCGAAAATGGTTTCAAATCCAATATATTAGCATCAACAACGTCAGGGCTTTGACATCAAGATTTGTCAGTGTCAGGGCCAGTAAGTGTAAATAGGTGTCATTTTATCTGAGTTATATGCAGACCATTTCTTCTTTGCATATACTCGGGGATTTAATTACAGGAACACATAGAACTATACTAGCCAAACACTGTAAAGATTATCGACTACTTTTATTATATGATTGTAGGTGAAATACCGGAATCTATCAATGAAAATAAACCGTGTTATCAGTCACTAGTGAAAATAACAATGGAACGTGTTATCAGTCACTAGTGACTGATATAACAATGACCTGCCGTCATAAAACAATGCTCCGACGTCATGACATGTTCACGAGGTCACATTGTTGCTGAGGCGACAGGGTCATTCTGGAGCCGACTGAACGAAAATGCAAGTCGATTTCGGTGATTATGCAAGGATTTGATCATATAATAAACATAATTTTTCTCTTTTCTTGACAAATACCATGTTTATCTCATCTCGTGAGGTAGAAAAGTTATATATTTTCACTCGTGGCTGCGCCACTCGTGAAAATATAACCTTTCAACCTCACTCGATGAGATAAACTTGGTATTAGTCAAGAAAAGCCAAATATCCTCTATTTATCCATCATCTTAAATGAAAAAAATAAATTGGTTATGTTACATGTGACAGTTGGATTTTAATATAACCCATATTTTCACATAGTCTAAGAAGAAATAATATAGCTTTATTTTTCATACATGTATACTGAAATGACAAACTTTGTAAATCCATAAAGTACATTTTTGCAATAACATATTGAATAGTAAAATAAGATTGAATGTTCAATCCATAGTTGTTTTATTACCAAAAAAAGTCAATATATATCACTTGTCATACATCTATAAAATGAAAGAAAATTAAGATAAACCATAGTCTTTTAAAGTACCCTGCATACTTTAGCATTTCAAAATATGGTCGTATTGACAATCGCGTCTTTCATTTCATTATCAAATCGTATATACAAGACAATCAAGGGTACATATTGTAATATTAACCATACGGGTTAAGATACTACGGTAATTTGTGTGTGATATTCACACATGTGCTCCTTAGTGATTATCAACGTTGAGTAATCAATACCCAGAGAATGATCTAAGATCGGTTGACTGTACTACTTTCATTGTTAACTAGAACGTCCCGAACTCACAGATACATCTCGATTTTAAAACGAAAACAGAAATCAACAATACAAACATAATAATTTATAACAGATTCGATCGTAAACTATATTTCTTCATGGAAAGGGCAAGGGAAGTCTGTGGCACAAAGTCTAAGATAGTGCTGCGCCATGACAAGCTGATCGTTGACGGAAGGGCGTTCTCATACGATACAAGTAAAGATTGCATCTTTGCTTTTGACAGAGACCCACTACCTACCTGGACGGAGGAATAGGGGTGTGGCCGGGCCCAGGGTACAAACAGTTCTGCAGGAAGTGACTTTATTAACATGATCTCATGGAACGTTTGTGGACTTAAGAAACTTGTGAATGAAACTTTTAAGCGTTTTCTGTCTAACTTTGACATCATTAATTTATGTGAAACATTTTGTGAAAATATTAATGACTTCTCTGACCTTCTTCCAGGTTATGAACATTTTTCAATAGTAAGGAACTACAGTGGCAAAGGCAGAAGGTCAGGTGGTATTTGTGTTTATATTAAGAAATCCATTGTGCACTATTTTAAAAGAATTCACCCCACCTATGATGATGCAATCTACTTTTATCTTAAAAATGCATATTCTGGTATAAATGACTCATTAATAATATGTTTTGCTTATGTCCCACCTGAAAATTCAAAAGTATACATTAACAAATTTGAATCAAATGGTGTTGAGCAATTACATTACAACATAAGGCAAATACTGTCAAACCTGAATGAGACCTGTGATGTGATTATAGCAGGTGATTTAAATGCTCGAGTTGGAGACGAGCAAGACTTCATATTTGATGATTCTGTAAAACATGTCAATGTGGATTATGACTGTGATTGGTTCGACCAAAAACGCACTTCTAAGGATAAAGTAGTAAATTCATTTGGTCGCTCACTCCTTGGAATGTGTAGAAGTCTTGGAATTCATATGCTAAATGGAAGATCGTTGCACGATAAGGAAGGTGAATTCACATTTGTATCTCATTTAGGGCAGAGTGTGATCGACTACATTTTATTATCAACAAATATATTCGATTGTGCTTCAAACTTCAAAGTTTTACAGAATGATGATTCAGATCACTTTCCAATTTCCTGTTCTCTAAGGCTGAATGCTCCATGTTCTCCAAAATATACAGGCAGTAACATTCATGCGTGGGATAAGCTATTCTGGAAGGATAGTGAGAGTGTTAAATACAAGGATGAATTAAAATGTAAACTTCAGGATATATCACTTCACTTTGAAGATGCCATTAATTGTTCAGATATCAACAGTGCTCAAAACTTATTGTTGACTGGTATCACAAATGCAGCCCATCAGTGTGGAATGTCAAGTAAAGGTCACCTTAAAAGTTCTCCGAGCCAACCTGCATGGTGGGACTCTGAATTAACAGAAGTAAAGAAAGAAAAATATTTTCTGTTGGACCGATTTCGCTTAACGGGAATAGAGAAAGATTTTCTGAACTATCGTTTATTTAGAAACAAATACAAAATGCTGTGTCGTAGTAAAAGAAGAATCTTTGAGAACAGGCAAAAATCCTCATTATACTATCTCCTACCAATTAGCTCCCCAGATCCAAAAGAACTATGGAAAAAGCTGAAATACTTCACGAGAGGTAGTAATAGACAAAATTATATTTCTCCACATGAATGGCACTGTTACTTTAACTCACTCCTTCAAGAAACACACTTTAACATAACCGACGAGTTTAACATCCATGTTAAAAATGTCTTGAACCAGTACTCAGACTTTGTAAATCAGCATATTAATCATTCTGGTATAGATATTTCATATTCAGAAGAGGAATCTGTTTTTGATGATTGTTTGGACTCTGAAATTTTGTTGAAGGAAATAGAATTGACATTAAGAAATCTAACAAATGGAAAAGCTCCTGGTCCAGATGGTGTGTTAAATGAACATTTGAAGCATGGGTGCGCCGAACTCCTACCATGTCTTCATAAGCTATACAATGGTGTGTTAAACTCCAGAATCTTTCCAACAGGTTGGGGCGAGGCTGTAGTGTTTCCATTACACAAGAAAGGCAGTAAATCAGATCCCAATAATTACAGAGGCATCTCGCTTCTATGTGTAGTTGGAAAAGCGTTCACTAAAATATTGAATAATAGGCTGGTTGCATGGTGTGAAGACAATGAAATCCTTGGTGAAGAGCAATGTGGTTACAGACAAGGTCGAAGCACAGTTGATCATATTTTCACTCTCTACTCTTTAGCTCAAAAGTATCTGTCTAAGAGAAGGGGTCGTTTTTACTGTATATTTATCGACTTCACAAAGGCTTTTGACAGTGTGCAGCACCACCTTTTGAAATATGTTCTTCTACATCATGGATTAAAGGGGAAGATGTTTAGAGTCATCTCATCTATGTATGACCAACTAAAATCGTGTGTACTAGCAGAGAAATTAGCATTAACTGACTACTTTTCTTGTACTGTTGGCACCCGTCAAGGATGTATGATCAGTCCTCTCATCTTCACTCTTTTCATCAATGAGTTAACAGTTATGCTCAAGACTGAGGAGTGCAAAGGAATTTTTGTAAATGAAGTTTTTGATAACATAACTTCTCTGATGTTCGCTGACGATATTTCTAATGTGAGTGATAGTGTTAGAAGATTACAGAAGCATATTGACTGTGTAGCAAGATTCTGTGATAAATATGGAATGAAGATCAACTTAAGTAAAACCAAAATCATTGTTTTCAGAAGAGGTGGGATAGTTAAAAGTACTGAAAAATGGTTTTTTAAATCGCAAGAAATTGAAATAGTCAACTCATATAAGTATCTTGGAATGTGCTTCACACCAAAATTGTCATGGAGTCTAGCTAGAAAAACTCTTGCACAACAAGCGGAGAAAGCCATGTATCTACTTCTAAACTTCACAAACAAGTTCAAATTGAAGCTTAAGGATGCCCTCTTTCTATTCGATAGGATGGTTGTGCCAGTACTAAATTATGCTTCAGAAATTTGGGGCTTTGAAGAGTCATATTGTGCTGAGAGCATTCACCTGAAATTCTGTAAAATAATCTTATCTGTCAAATCAAGTACAACTAATGCTGTCATTTATGGTGAACTTGGAAGACATCCTCTATTTGTAGGGCAGATGTGTAAAATGTTGAACGTTTGCTTTAAATTACTTAACATGTCAAGCAATAGATACCCAAAGGCTTGCTATTCCATGTTATGTGGACTTGACAGTGCAGGTAGAAAATCATGGGTCTCATCAATCAGAACACTGCTCTTTTCATATGGTTTTGGCTTCGTGTGGGAAAATCAAGGAGTTGAAGATAAAACATCATTTATAACCGTTTTCAAACAGAGAGCTATTGACTGTTGGAAACAGAACTGGTCAACCACTATATGTGAAAGTAGTAAACTATCTCTTTATTGCAAATTTAAAAATTCTGTTGAACTGGAAAAACATTTCAGTGTGGTAAATATTACCAAATACAGGACCGCGTTAACACGATTCAGATGTATTAATCACAATCTTGCTGTAGAATCAGGGAGATGGGAAGGAATCACAAGAGGAGAGAGAAAGTGTCATTTCTGTTGGACAAAACTTAACATCAGTGTCGTTGAGGACGAGATCCACTTTCTTGTCAGTTGTTCACAATTCTGTGATCTTAGACATGCATTGCTACAATTTCCATCTCATCTTTCAAATGAATCCAAATTTATACATATGATGAATTGTGAAAATCAGTCTTCCCTAGCTGAATATATTTATAAGGCTGGTGTGGTTAGACAAAAATATCTATCGGCTGATTGAAGGGAGATAATCCACTGTTCCACATGAGTATATCCCCACTTGTTTGAGTATTTAGTACTTGTGCATCTTAAGAATTTACATTGTTGTGAATATGTCACTCTGTACAGTTCACCTACAAAAAATTGTAAACTGCTTGTACCCTGGGCCTAAGGCCCCTACTACTGAATAAACAATTTGAAAAAATTTGAACAGATTCGATCTATATTCGAAATTGTCAAAAAATTCAACGGTTTCGGATTGTTATCGATGTTTTTAAACAAACATGGGTGCCGCCGGAGTTAAAACATGAGCTGTCCTCGACATAAGAATGTTCAAGCCATAAATATTTACCTAACCATCAAAGCGAGATAGCATCAGAATATGTTAAACAATCCGTACATTATTCTCATTGTTTCTGAATCAGAATATGCTGTACAATGAGATCAAACCTGTCGTTTGACATTGGGGCTCCAGTTCCCTCAAGCCCACGCTCGATCCAAACAAATCCTTACCATGGCGTCCCTTTCAACTTAGTGTATTTACATTGATCATCCATTACGATGAATATATCGCTAGGTACACTTTCCCTGTGGCCAATATTTAGTTGTTGGAAACAAAGTGAACGATTACAACAACAACACCGCCAGCTGACCAATCTCACTTACTACTGTCTCAAATATAAAACGCTTGTCGATTGTTAATGTCTATTTAAAAACAAGCTTACTCCACACCACATACTGCTAGAATCACCAGAGACTTTCTTTAAACATACAACTGTAAAGGGAAAGTTCTAACACCAATCTATCGGTAGCATCCACCATCTTTGTTTCTTGGCATTACATGAAATGAAAATATGCTATAACCCAATTTTACATATTTCCATAATAAAACATATACAACGATAGAATGTGCACATAGTAATACATAACATATACTAGAACTAATAAACAATATGTTGTTAGGCCGTAGCAATGTTTTCCCAACTTGCAGCGCCGATGAATGGCTTCAGTTCACATGGTTATATTTGTTGCTTTCAAGTTGTGAAATTTAAAGTTTTCAAAATAATAACTTAATTAATAACTTTCAATCTGAGTGTTTTAACCATGTATTCATATTATATTTGTCTAAACGGGAATATCGTCTCAAATTTTGTTTCCACAGATAAATACCCCGATAAGTCAATATACACGTTAAAAATACAATAGAACTGGGATGATACATGTATGATAATGAGACCACACAAAAGACCTAGAACTTCTGTAAGAAAATCAATGTTCTAAAAACGAATATGTTAAACGTTTTACATAATTTTAACATACCTTATTCAATTTGAAAACTCTCACTAGAATAGGAATCGTGGATTTTATCGATTCTTAGTTCAATTAAATTACACTTAGCTCGTAACACGATTGTTAGTGTGAGAAAGTATAACCAATACTTAAATTAGTAGGTGTCATGCTATATTGCATGCATCCATTCCATGCGTCTTCTTACTTTAGACACAAACAACGCAAATGTATCTATGCCTGTTTATCTGTGAGCTAAGAGTAATCAAATAGAAACCATATATTGTAAGCTATAGCTCTCTATTGCAAGCAGAACCATTCAGTTTAAGAAAAAGAAACTTGAGTATTATTCAATATGAGTCATTGGCGGATATTGCTTTAAATCCCTTTATGAGGTCAGTTTGTTAATGGTCTTAGAGTTGGAATGGCACATCACTGTAGACGAATGAGTGAATTGAGCAAACAGTCTACGATCCTCAGTTATAGGAAGTAACTTACTCAGACCCAATTACCAGAGTTTGTTGACAGCGAGTTTGACAACTAGGAGTGAAGGACACAACATGTATCAAAACACAGACCAGGAAACAGATATTCAGATATGCTATATTATTGCTAGATATTCAGGAAACAGAATAAACCGTTTATCACTGAAAAGTAGCTAATATTTGATTTCTCAACTTAATTAAACTAGTATCGATGAACTGTGATTAGAAGCATTACGGTAGCCATACTCACATTTCATGATATGTTTTCAATATAGACTGTAGTTTTTGCCCTATTTACTTTGAAAGAGGTGTGATTTAGTGCAAACGATAACACAATAAGCTTACAGTAACACATGGTAATAGTTACTTTATAATTCAATGTGAGTGTGTCAGATAGTTCAGTATGACTTGGTTTCTTAATGTTTATGTTATGTTTCATACATGTTAAAAAAAGCATCACTACTAAATGGAAATGATATTCAATCTGCAACTTGAAGCCTGAACCGAACAGTGTAAACCAATCACAAGATAAATAGATACTTTTTCCAAGTTGTTCGTGTTGCATATTTAGCATAGAAAAGTGCCAAGTTGTCAGGTCAGTGTCTGCATGGCAACCAATCAACCTTCATTGGTCATTAGTGAACAAAACATCATTCATAACCAGTAGTTCTGATGCAGATGCAGTTCTAGATACATTACACCATATCCTCTACTGCAGTTCAGGACTAATAACTGTTATTAAAGGCTCTGTAACACATTTTTTGCTTGTTGTGTTTTATAAACTTTGCGTTTTATTATTTAAGTTCATACCAAAAGTTACTAGTTAATAGGTACAAAACTCACTATATAACCCGATAAGTCGTATCCATAGAAAACAGTTATAAATCCGTATTCTAAGAAAATGGTGCGACATGTAAAGCGATAGTTGTGTGGAACGATTCAGTGTGGTATGTAGATTTTTAGGTTTCATGAGAATTCCGACAGCAAAATGGTTGACCATTACATCAATACACCATATACAAAAAACTCTACTCTGAGTGTTTACATTGTTGGTATCGCTTCAGAACTTCCTTTCGAGCGGCTATTTTAATGTGATGGGATATCACAAATCACATGGCTTAACCGAACCATGTACACTCGTTTTAGAACTCTTTTTATCGATTCAGGAGTAGTATGTAGCCATTGGTAAGACTTATTTATAATTTTGTGAGAGCACTTTATGTCAGTGAGAAAATCGTGTTACAGCGCCTTTAAGCACTTCTATTCAATGTTCTATACAATATGCACATAACTGAAGAGAGGATAAACAGCTAGGGTTTAAAATGTGCTAGAGAATATGAATATCTAGCTTAACGTGAACACGTTCAAAATACATAAGTAAAATCATATGAAAAATCGAGAATACATTTGACCTGTATTTAAACACGTAAGGACAATCTATCATGCCAAATATCGGAAATATCTGATTTATATTTTGGAAATACATTTTATATATAAACATGTTCAACAAGTTTCAACGTTAACGTGAACAAACTAAAGAGAGAAAAAAACAAAGAGAGAGAGAGAGAGAGAGAGAGAGAGAGAGAGAGAGAGAGAGAGAGAGAGAGAGAGAGAGAGAGAGAGAGAGAGAGAGAGAGAGAGAGAGAGAGAATTGCATTTTAATATAACACGATAACACTATTCCCCCCAATCTGAAATTTAATAGAGATATGTTGACCTTTTGTTAATGTTTTCGATCGACCAATACACCCGGTAGATGAAATATTATAAGCCTTCACCACATAGGAATCGACCTCTACAGTCGGTAGATGAAATATCATAACCCTTCACAGTCTAGGAATTGACACCTACAGTCGGTAGATAAATTGTCATAACCCTTCACAATATAGAAATCGACCCTTCAATCGGTAGTTGAAATATCACAACCCGTCACAATCTAGGAATCGACCAATACAATCGGTGGATAAGATAGAGTAATGGGTTGAAAGCATCTCACAAACTCGCAATCGACCCCTATAGTCTGTAGATAAGAAAGGTTTTCCCTTCGCAATCTAGGAATAGACCGTTATATTCGGCAGATGATATATCACAACCCTTCACAATCCAATACTGTCGGTAGATAGGTCAGAAATACTATTTTGAAACATTTCAATGGTCCATATAGTCTTTAGATAAGATTGGAAAACTATTAGAAAACTATTCACAATCTAGGGATCGACCCCTACAGTCTGCAGATGAAACATCATAACCCGTCACAATCTAGGAATTGACCAATATAGTCGGTAGACGAAATATCACACCCATTCACAATCTAGGAATTGACCAATATAGTCGGTAGACGAAATATCACACCCATTCACAATCTAGGAATTGACAAATATAGTCGGTAGACGAAATATCACACCCATTCACAATCTAGGAATTGACCAATATAGTCGGTAGACGAAATATCACACCCATTCACAATCTAGGAATTGACCAATATAGTCGGAAGACGAAATATCACACCCATTCACAATCAAGGAATCGACCCATATAGTCGGCAGATCAAATATTAAAACCCCTCATACTCTATGAATCGAATTCGTTATTAAAGACAGAAACACGATTTAAAATAGTTGGTAGATTACAAAGAGCGACTATTTGAGTATCGGCAAAATCTTGTAATCGAACCTTATGGCTGGTAGATAAAATAGAGAAACGAATTAAAACCCTTCACAATCTAAGAACAGACCCCTATAACGGTTGAAGAGATAGAAACAACAGTTGCAAACCTTTCACCTTTCTATTTGTATTAAGGTAAACAAGATATGAGTTGAACACGCTCACAATCTGCAACATGTATCTGCAAGGAAACAAATTCCTATATTGTGCAACAATCGAACAAGCTGCAATTGTGAGCTCACACTCTGCAGATTGTGATGATTCTTAGATTGCACGGAACATACACACAATGTCAGCAAAACAGGTTTTAAAATGTACCTAGTTAACCTGAGAGTAAATCCACAAAAAATAAATCAAACAGTTGAAACATGCATGGACCAGTGATGACATATTTATCAAAACATATATTCTGCATAAATCGTTATCTTTGTATTTGGTGACTAAAATATATACGTTGTTATATTTTAGGCAAACTATTGTGTCTGCATTGTTGCATGGTACCTACTTCTCAGGATGCATATATAGCTTATCGACTGTGCATCATATGGGTGAACGTCTTCGGGAGCTGTCTTGTTTTACTTCTTCTCTAGAGGGATGCAATTAGTGTACACATACCTTGGTCAATGGAGATTACACTTTCTATCAAAAAGTTAATGTGAATCGAAAGTGACAAATGTTTATTTTTTGCGACACCCGACCTAGATAAGAAGCCAATATTGATAACGCGAGCAACGTAACGAAAACGAAACTGTATTTTTATTAAATAAATAAAGGATGCAAATGTATTTCAAGGAATAAATGTAAATATGACCGTAGTCTGGGGGTGTTTCAAATTGGTATGAAACCTCCTTTGATGGTAATGAATAAGAACAACATTACTTTTTGCAAGAAAATATTTGAAAAAACACAGTTGATTTTACTGTTGCTATGCCAGGAACGGATATTACATGATTTTGCAATCGGATTGATCTAAATGCAAATGTGTGCTAGTTGTAAGCTACATATTTGTAGCAAATACAGATGGTTTTATTTTATAGCAGCGACTGAATGTACGTTATGCTTGCAGTTGAAGAGGAAATGATATATTATGTTCAACTTCAATTTGCGTTGAAAAAGTTTCTGTTTTGATGATTTCACAATGGAATTCATCACAGAAATCAAACTGAATAATACCATAGATCGGGACAATCATTGATCAACACAATCCCCCTTGATTTTCTCGAGGGACGGACATTTTTAAACAACTTTTCATTACCAAACAAAAACATCAATGTTATCAAATTCCATTAGTTTCACGTCAGATTGCTAATGTTAATCTTGAAGCATGACAATGTACAGATGGAAACATGAAACAGTTTAGGGAACAAAAAAGTATTGTATCGCTATTGTGTTGATAATGGCAAATCATAAATGTGAAACAATTTCATCTCCATAGTATGAGATCAAATAGTTACATCGTATTTTAAAAATATCCAAACTTGTATTGAAATGAAACTTATCGTTAGAAGAAACTACATGTACATGTGTTTCATTTATAAACATCATGGCATAAATAAGGTGTTGATAGTTTTTCATTTTGATTTCAATTTCTCTTTGTATTCTGTATCATGAAAAGTAAGTTGAGGAAAGTAGTTTTACTGTATGTTCTGATCTGCATGTCAGAATTTCAGATACATTGTTGTCGCATAATCGCTTATGGGAGAGAGAACCTTTGCCTGTATGAATATATATATACACTTATAAATGAATTAAGCAACGCTCAATTTGTTTGAAGATAAATTCGTTCTGAAAGAAGACAATATGTCAGGAAAACGGTTAGTGATTTTAGGTACAACACTCATTGAGCAGTGTTGAAACGAAAGGTCACTCAAATAACGGTTCGCTGTCTTTTGGGTAATGGTTGTTACAATAATTTGGTATTTTGGTGTCAAAATCCACGTTCCATTATGAAATGAAATGTAAGTCATTGTCTGTTGCTGTATGTGATTAGTGTCATTCTTTCAAGTGAAGTGATTACACTTTACTAACTGAACTTTTAACAAAAGGCACCCGTTAAAGCAGTATGCACCTTCAAACTCACAAACCATGGAACTGCCAATTTCAATAAACTTGTCTTAATAAACAAATAAGGTCACAACGTACGGAATTGTCTTATATAAAGAAAGAATAAGTGTTTTATAAATAGATTGAACTCAAATAATCTTAACTTTATTCACAGATCATATGGTTGTAGACATTTTCTCAATTAACATTAAAAAAGGGACTGAACGTTTAATGTTTGACTAGCTTCTTATCATGCATGATAAAATACATTTTGATGTGTGCATGTCAACTTGATATCAATAATGTTGTTTACAATCAATCAATTGAAGTGTAGTTTTTCTTCCAGGACAAAAGTTATTTTAGGTACAAATTCAGTACCTTCACATTTTCACATTTTGTATTGAATTTGTTTATCAGTGAAATAGACGCTAAGTAACCAATTGTTGTGTTTGGGGTGGTAAAATCGTTCAATTCATCAATCCAAGAGCAGCACATTTCAGTTTACAAGCTAGGGTTGTGCTTGATAAATTTGTATATATAAAGTATATATTTTACTTGATCATTTTAAATCATATCAATGCATTAATTTGGGTTTAGATGAAACTTCTGCCGCTCGCTTAAATGCTCTATCTCACACAGTAAGCTACATACTATCCAATGGGGTTTCTTGTATAGCCTCTCGACCTCGTTTGGTAAGGCAATTAATAGTTCCTGAACCTTTTAAAGCTATTGATTAAGAGCGTTTTGTTTGTTTGAATGATTTCATTAGCTTCTGTGGTGTATATCAAAGGTACTTTTACTTTTAACATCTGAAATACTACATTTAGCAAAGCAGTCGAACACATTCTACTTAGTGTTTTTGTTTCGCCAATTATTCAGATCTTGATTTCAACGATTAATGTCAAAATTTATAGAAAATGAACTATAATAAAGAAGCGAATAAGTATTTTTCATGTAAAATTACACTTTTGTATACTTGTCCCTAAGATAATTTTCCAATGGAATCAAATTCAACAATTCTGTTGTAAATCACGTCTAACGTAACGGAGAATACATTTAAAGTTTTCCTTTGTCATGAATAGATCAATGTGTTGAATACCGTCAGTCAGATTTGCTTTTGCTCAAACTGATTGAAGATAGAAAATTAATGAATAGTCGGTAAAGCATGTTGCCACTTAATCAAAACAAACTTTCATTTCAACTACAAGGAAATCTTCGAGGCAGATACGGACTGAATAAACAGCATTCAGCTGATTGATATAAATAAAAATTTAGCCAATCAGCTGAGAGATGTTTATTCAGCGCGTTGGAAATGAAGGTCACCATACGTCACTTCCTCCAAGATTGTGAAGGTGCCTCGAAGATTTCCTTGTAATTACTATAAAGCTGCAATGAAATTGTTATGGTAAGATACAACGGATGTTTAAAGTATGTCAAATGTATCAGGGATGTAAAGTTACAGGAGAAAACTCTGTTCGAGATTGATTGTTTTTGCTAGGAATGAAATATCGACTTATTTTGTATGTTTATCGATGGTATTTCTGAGACACCATTTAAGTCCACTCTAATTTGACGAATAAAAAATCGTGTTTCAAGTGTCATAGCTTGAAAACTAATACACCTATTTTGTTGATGTTTATTTTAATCGAAAGAGAATTCACTTTGCTTTAATTCTGTAATATGTATTACATGTAAAATGTGTGGCAACGTTTTTAATGTGGATTTGTTTGGGCAGGGGGTGAAACTAGGGTTGCATCCCTTTCTTTAATTATTTGTATAGGGTGTATAGTATCATAGTATTGGACCTAGGAACTGTTTTGTTTCAGCAATACAAACCCCTGTGAGTGAAATCACATGTTGTGTCCAGTAAGTCAATAACCATCATCAGTTGATATACATTTATGTAATCTGTTACGTCTATATTTTTTTTTATCGGAGTTGATATTGATAACATACATGAAGTATTCTTTAAGTAATACTTAGTCTGAATAGATTTTGATTTGTTAGCTCTATTGAAATAATTTAACCTTCGTTTTGAGGAAACAGGATAAATATTAGATGAATACCAGTGAATGCGTTAGTAATGCATTAATGTTGTTAGTATCACTAAATTATTGTTCTTAATTTGTTAATATTATTACTATTTCGAACGTCCATCATATAATCTGACGCAGGGTAAACTGTTATTTTATTTTTTTCAATGATGTAATGAATTCATATTTTAGTTATAATAAGTTCGATAATGACAAGATGAATTGACGAGATGGCCTCTTGTATCTAGACCAGCTCTGTGTTAAGCTATCCCATCAATTCGTTTATACAACCTCAGTCCAGATTTAGTAATAAATATTTCCCTCTCACTATTGGCACTGACCTCTCCCCGTGACTGATAGCAATCCATTGTGATTATCAGTACTCAATAATCAACCATCCATCCTCGTTCATTCTCCACTTTCTTCAAGGAGAGACATGTTCTAGCATTGATACTAAGATATATATATGTTCATCGATCTCATTTACTGTGATAAAAGCCAGACAGTGTATTGTAAATAAAGGTAATGTTGCTGGCACTGATAGTTTATTAAACCTATATTGGCAGTGTTGATTAGGTGCCTTAACTCATGACTAAAATTGGCTTGTGTCAATAAGAGGCTTTTTGTCTGTCCGAATCAATCATGTTGACTTACTGGTAATTTAGGAGGAAAGTGTATATGAAAGATAACAAGAATTCGATTGGTATTGCATGAGAGAATATATCCCGACTGACCCTTAAAACATTACTGTTACATGTTGTTCATACTCTGATGGGGTAATCCCAAAACATTGTCAGATCAGCTATAGATGCGTGTGTGATAAGATGTATGTCATCGACTGGAGAGATACATTGCTGTTGAAACTTGAGATAGAGTCTGGTGCCCTTTTAATTAAGTCAGTAGAACTACGGATGTGTACAAATATTTGAAGCAAACAGCTTGCCAGTGTACGTCTTTGAACTACGTCAAAATAATGCAAAGAAAATACTAACATCGTAATAACTACATATAACACACGAAGTGAAACAGTATTCACGTTATAGTCATAAATGTTATTGTGTGAATCTCTATCACAATCAACCACCACTGTCATTTCTCAGTTTAAGAGTTCATCCCTGTAAATTGACAGCTGTAAAATTCATAACAATGGTGAAGTCATATTTGCTGGTACACTGACTAATACATAAAAAGCAATTGCTTTGCGTGGACCTGATTCGCTGAACACTGTCACAGAGATTCAGTTCATACCTGCATAAACCTAATTTCGTGACGTAACATAACATTTAGCCACGTCCCCATGACGTGATGTTCATGGCTAGTTGCGTTGTGGATTTTCATTGGCTGATGAACGCGTTGTAGGATGTGCTAATAATCCAATGAAGTTTTGATTGGACATCTTGTATCTTCATACGCATAAATAGTACAGCTCTATATGTTGAAAATCTGTATAGTTAGAGCAATGAAATTCTTTTCAAAACATCAGGTATACGAGTATATTTATTTATAAGAATTGACTTCAAAGTTTATTATGTTCATGGGGGTATAAACTTTAAAAAACGCTGTGCAAACTGTGTAAATCCGCGTAATTTTGAAGTCATTTCTTTAATAACAGCAACATTAATCATTCGCCAAGGCGCCAATAATGTGACTAATAGATGGACGTTCAATTTATTACAGTTTCAGCTTGAGTTAATTCTGATGTCATATTCTGAATTATTAAGAAATTAATGAAACAATGTTGCATGCGTGCATCTAAATGACATGTATTTAAGGAATTCTCTATTTTCTAACTACATGTATCAAAATGACATACATACATGTCAACCCCTTATGGCTTGCACCTGTACTCCCTGGTAAAAAATCAATAATTTCCATACTAAATCCATAGTAATATTTCATACATATTATAAATGGTCAGATGTTACCCAATAAACAGAGATTTGATAAACAAATTGAATTCTGTTTGTAGAAATAGCTGCTTAAAAATTTGTTTTTACTTGTTTATCATCACTGCAAGAATGTTTAAAATTTATTACTATCATCATCTAAAATCTGATCATGTAAAATATCTTGAATAAACTTCTAAAATTAAATGAATCATCATTCTGTTTCAATCACCAAAAGGAAGCAGAGGAAACTTTATAAAAAATCCAATTTAATTTATTTTTAATAAATATAATAACATTGTGATTATTAGACTGAAAATTTAAATCTGGAAAATTTGCTCAGATGGGCCTATATATTTTTATATTTTCAGATACATTTAAATTGTTTAAAGTTTTGTTTAAAAATAAATTCATTTTGTGTTAACTCTTTTCTTTTCGTTGATTTTTATTTTAATTCACTGATATAACTATTTTCCTGCCGTGAATTTGTTTTTCAAAAAAGAAAACATAGACACACTGACAAATTTCAACGTACAGTTTAGTCTAGCTTTTAGTAAACACATGGTCCATATCAATGTCGCTCAGAGACTTTTGTCTACATATTCACTGACAATTCCCATCTTAATACGTGTTAATAATACTTTCCCTGTTTCTCCTCAAGACTAAAATATGCTTACATAGATGTAAAAATAAATGAAACACTGTCTGAGAGAAACTAGACGATAAGGTCGATAAACTGGTTACAGATAAGCGCAAGTTTGCACTATACGATAAACATATCCTACAATACCTACTTTAGAGGGAGACCAAGAGTAGCCACATATTTTTCCAATTTGTTTAAGAGCTATTCTGAAATATTATATTTTATCATATAATAGAGGGTGTTATCGATGCAATATAGCAATCTGATAAACTTGGTATCCAAATCTGATGAATATGCAAATTAGGTCAAAGGTCAAATACACGAAATACTTTCACAAATGTCCACTCTTTAAATGCGAATCCTAAAACTGTTTACGAGTCATTGAAAAGCGTAATCGGGAGTTTACCCGAGTATTTCCGCTTGAATGAATATTCGAAAACACGAAATCATCTGATATGATACAGTGCATTTATAGTTTTAACAAAGTCAAGATAATTGTAGATTAAAATCATTCAAAACGTCAGTGCGCTATTGACCAAGAGCATCAGCAAGTAGCTGTCCTGTGTACAAAATGAATTTGATGTGTCAGTGAGTATGTGGCCTACCGACGCACCAAGTCGATCGTACTAACATTTTGGTAGATCATGAGGGCTGAGCATACAGTATTAGGTACATTAATACTCTAATAGGTAATTATTGTCACAAAGGAAACAACTCCACTTTACAAGTAATTACCGTTAAAGTGTGAAAAATACTGTTATGGCAGCAATCCAAATCAACCCTGCAACGCAGCTTCCAAAACGTTGAAACAAGAGTTACTTCCCTTGTTCTAGTAACGTCACAAGTGATTTATGATTGCTTTTTAATTATTAGATAGATACTTATGAACTGACTGAAAATATTTCCATGAACAAGAACTCAAGGACCAATTGTTTTTTTTGTTAAAGCATCGCGCACATCGTGATTTAAATTGTTTTAGTTAAGAACTATTTCCAGGCACTTCACAGCCATATATCGCCGATACCGTGGCCATCACTTTGATGTACCGACTTTGAAATTACTCCACTAAAACTAGGTCAATTCCCTTACCACTTTTAACAACAAAACGCTTATTTTAATAATGACATTAGATGATAAAGAGATTATTAACCTCGTGTGTTTCCGTATCATTAATATCATATATTTGGAATAAAAAATAATGTATTATGCTCGCCAAAGGCTCGCAAAATAAAATGTTCATTCCAAAAATATGATATTAATGATACGGAAACACACTTGGTTAATAATCTCTATAGACTATTGAAACATGTTTGACAAATCTGATCAGAGGAGTATAGAGAAGAGTTGGAGTTTCTGCATTAGATATTGTGAATTACAGGTATATCAATTCGTAATTCTATTTTTATCAAATTAAAAGTTTAGATAATTTACAATATCATTTAGTGTGGATAATTACAATCTTTCGTAAACCATGGTTTTGATCATGTGTGGAGATAAACATTTGTGAATTCAAACCACCTATTCTGTCAAGGTTCTAAATGATTATAAAAAACTGTCTAAAACCAGCTGGTTCACAATTCAACACAATATTGGTTATGTGTTCCTGAATCCCAGACGGTTTTAAGAATGTATCAAGACCCAAGAGATTCGCAATCTTACACAGTTCATATGTTAATATAAATACAGTTGGGTTTTTTAATTTCAAGGATCTATCTAAATAAAATATATATACATAATATATCCCATATTGTATTTTCCCTCAAATCAGAGGTCAAATCACATAAGCTGGTAAAAGGGTTTTTCTGATTAAATCTATATCAAGTAGAGTAAAAAAACACAGCATTGTGGTCGACTCGCATACTGTAAACAAACAAACAAGGAGAAACAAGTTAATGAGTACTCACGGGAAATGATAATAACAGTTTTTGATGATTATCTCAATTTAGTTGTGTAGGTCCTACATATATCAAACTAATGTTTTCCCATCTACGGAAGAAATGAAAATACTTGAAATAACATCACATTCAGTGACCAGTTCAAATCTAAGAACAAGAGACTCATGAGATTTAACTGTGAACCTTATGAAGCTGTAATGCACAGGGATCCCGCGTCAATGTACTGAACAGTTGCGTTTTGATGTGAAATTAGCAAAATTTCATTTGTGGTTTTAAGTCACATCAGGTCATTGATATTATCTGTAAAATGTTTACAACAGTTGACATGTAGTTTGTAACGGTTGAGTGAAGGGATTGGCTACACAAAGACAAGTGAGTAAACTCGATTGTTCGCAAATGTCATCCTCTCTACCAATGTTTATTTTCTCAAAATGGTAGCTACAATGAAACCCAACAAATATATCATTTCCATTACATCGTATATGAACATTGTCTGTTGATAGAATCAACATATCCCACTGACAAAAGTATTTGTACTGCAATTCAATCTGTCGGTGGAGCTTGCAGCATCTGTCTGAAATAATAACCCCTTTACTCAATGTTGACATACATGATCACCTTAATGTTATTTTACCTAGTCTGTTGACATGCATGTGTAATTTTGATTAGATAAAGACACCAAAGTGGGAGATCACGTGTGTGCGTCTGTCGTAGTTAAAGACATATTCAAAGAGACAAATTGCAATTGAATATTCCATTATTTCTGTTCACTGAAATATCAGTGTGATGTCGAGGCATATCTGCCACCTCAGAGTTTAATTGTGTTGATTATTCAATTCATTTTTGAGATTTATTAAAAGTTATTATTATTTTGTTCTTTTTGCAGATATCTTATTTAACCAGTATGCTGCCAGAGTTATTCTTTTGACATTAATGTCTTCATTTAACTTATTTTTTTTACAAAACTTTACTGTCGAACTGTGATTCATAGAAAGATGCTAAATTTATCCCGAAACAAATACGCTGTAACATTTCTCAGTTGATATCTCAAGTACCCGATAGGATGATTAAATGTCTCGATCACTTATACATATAATACCTTAAACTTTGTTAATGTGTATATACTGAAAGAAGCTAAAATTGATCTAAAATCCGATAGCATATTGTTATGTGAAACAAATACACATTTTGTAAATTAACTTTAGAATTCTTATGTGAAAATATGTATCTTCACTTCTCGAATGTAGCCTGGTTTGAACTATGATTTTCTCTATAGATTCGCTAACTGATTGTGTAAGCTGTACTAAGCACTAAAGTTATGATAATTAATTTCAATCATGGCTTTGCAAACATATCGACAATCATTTCATTTTCAGCACACTATGATGTAACAGTTTATTTCAGCCAGGTTATAGTCTGGCAGATGACATTTAAAAATGAGATACAGGCTACTTTGTTAACATTTGCTAAATTTAACACAGGGATTATTCGAGGCAGGTGATAATGTATTTCAAAGTGGGCTTAGCCCCGGTGATTATTCAAGGTAGTCGATTATTCAAAGCAAGCAATATTCAAGAATTATTAATTAAATTTCTAATGTCATAATCAGATTATATCAGTATCTGTATCTATAGACTCTATCTCTAATGAATGATATTACAGATTATGTGTGTATGAACATGCACTATATAACCTATATTAATCAGTCAAGAATCCTTCATTTTATAAACACGAAAGTTTCTCTCATCGCCTGTAATGGACTTCGGCTAATAGGATAGAATGTTAGGTTCCCTTGCAAGACACTGACCTTTCATAGAGAGCGCTTATAAAAATGTCCACCGCAGCTGTTACAATCCTCCTGGATGTGCCATGCTCTCCTTATCTTATTTTCAGATGTTCCTTTATTGTACTTGTAGTACAGGAAACAAATGGCTACTGACACGATTTTGCGTGTCTGCTTCCACTGTGAGGAGAAAGGTTTTGTTACCATTTCCTGTAGGAAATAAAAGACAGAATAACATGTACACTTTGGTGTTATTACTTTGAAAGTAAAGCATTTCCTGTCAAGCAAGTTAATCTAGAAACGATCCACGTTTCAAGCTTCCAAAGTAAATGAGTATTGAGGTAATGAGGAGTGTTATTGAAAAGGGACTGCATTATCCTCACTGTAATTATATACAAACAAGACCTTTAGCGATATACTCTTTAGCCAAGTTTAAGTGGTTCCTCCTTCCAATGAACCTTCGACCATTACGTCTCTCTGTGATAGATATCACGTTCTTGTGATTATCGGTCCTCAATAATCCGCAATCTGTCCCAATATAATGCTTTCGTCCTACTCAGATGGAGATAGATGTCTCAACACTGACATGGTTCATTAATGTGTAGACGTTCACGGACAAAGATCACGCATAACATTCAGTATCCTGCATATACACAAAGCTTTTGTTAGTCATTTCTATGCTGAAACTCTTGCTCCACTTAAATCTTAGCTTACATCTTGATATTCAGTATCAATGAACGTTTATATCAATGGTTTCTGAAATAGAACACACTGCACTCATTTTTAAATGGGAAGTACAGTTCCTTTGTGATGAACATCTATGTCAGACATTAGTAAATATGAATCGATATTAACTGAATCAATTTCATTTCAAAGTATTATACTAACGGCAAATGTTGCTAAGGATATGATGTATTACTTGCAAAACTATCTGACAATTATCAAAAGCTTCCAATCCTTTCAATAACATATGTTATAGTGGTAGCATTCACCTATAATTATATTCACGTATTGGCAGAACAACAACGTGCAATATGAGCTAAAAGTACTGTAATCTCACAAATATTGCTAATACTAGTTGATTTCGATTGAAAGGGTATCTGTGCAAATCATGAATTGGTGTTCAAGTAAGACAAGAGTCATCAGATAATGACATATCCCACCGGTTCCACATCAGTTGTAATACACATCTTTGACAAATAAAAAAAATTTCAGAAATCTGAAAATATCAAAAGGCATCACTTAACGGGTAATACACATGCAAGGTTTTAGGAGGTAATGATGAAGTGTTTTTGAGATGTGCTCCGGAACAGAACCTAACTTTGAACAAAGTTCAAATCTAACACGTTTCTATGGACACGAATTTTTTTTTTATAAAATAAAAAATAAAATATCAAAGGAAGTCAGTTTGTTGGTCATACACGTGGAAAGTTTCAGAAAGATGAACGGTATTCCAGTTCTGATCCAGAAATGATTACGGACAGACGGACGGACGGACAGGGCGATGACTAAATCCCTCGGTATTACAAACCAGTGGGATAAAAAGTAATCAATTCAAACTTTTGACATTGTCATGATGTTTCTGAAAACAATGAAAAGGCAGATAAATTCAATTTTGGGAATATACTTTACCAGATGTTGGTACTGCTAATTCATTAAAATATCCAGGTCTCTTCTCTTCACCCATTTACATGTTTCTCTCTGCATACATTTCTTCATCAAAACTGAAACCTGCCTACATTTATAACGTCCCAAAGTTTACTTTTCTTGAACAAATACACGTTTTCCTACAATATGTGTACATTGGATGATAGTATTCAAGTGTTGTTTTTCTCAAGTGTTTTATTTAAAATAATGGTAATTCAGTTTACAAGAAGGATATTAAGCACACAACATCACTTGCTGTTGGCATTGTTTGATAAAACGTTGGCCAGCTATCCAATGAGGAGGTAAACATCATGGATTTACCAATGCTATTGAGTATTTGAATCTGAATCTGAGAATCTAAACTGTGATAATTTTCTTTTGACCCGACAGTGTCAGTTAAAAGTACAAAATATCTATTTTTCAAGTACTAAGTAACACATTGGACATAAGCACAGAACATTAAGGTGTAGAGTTCACAGACCGAGATCACCCGTAACAGTCAGTATCATGCAGATGTACCAAGGCTTTGTGCCTTAGTCATTTCTACGAGGGGCGTTCAATAAGTGTTGCAAGCGGGGCATTGGTGTTTACATAAACAGTGTCAGCTTACACTGGGAAAACAGATGATATTTAATCATTTACTCCTATTTACTCCCGGAGTAAATATCATCTTTAGTCATATTTAATCCTGGAGTAAATATCATATTTAGTCTTATTTAATCCGGAGTAAATATTTGTAAAGTTTTGTAAAGTTTTGTAAAGTTTTGTAAATGTCTTATTTAATTCAGATTAAATGTTTGTAAATATAATGTTTATATACGATTCAATATTTGCAAATATAATGTTAAATGATATTAAATATGTGTAAATATTGTCTTTAAACGAAATGTAGCACGCCGTTCTTACGGAAATAAAGAGCTCTATCACCCGAAGGAAGTGCAGCCAGTTGCTTAATAATACTGTCCAATCAATGAAAACAGTTGTTAAATAAATGTACTTGATTCGAATGAAACACTCCCTAAACTGAATTATGTCAAGGTGTAAAAAAGTAAATATCCATCATGTCTTTGGAGGGAATTTACAAGTTGAATACATAAAAATCAATATTCTATTACAAGTTTTTATTGTGAACTTATATCGGAGTAAATGATCATTACCAGATAAAAAAAAACCTCAAATTTACGTTAAATGCGAACTCTCCTCTCATAAGTATATGAAACACTCATTGAGTTACTTATTAATTCAAGAAAATAAAAGTTGCATCCATAACCACGGATAGACGGACAAGACAAGACAAGACTTTATCCCACAGTATTGCATGCCATTGGGATAAAATAATAGTTTTATTTGCCCACAAATATGATAACATGTTATGCAATAGACAGTTTCAGTTGAAGCAATTGCATTTTGGAACAAATTAATATTTTCCCTCGTTATAATGCCAATCATCAGAAAACCGTTTATGCCATCTATATGACATAATTCTCTTTACGATGTTGATTTAACTATTTACACTGTGAATGTACATTTTTTTCGTGGTTAATCAAACACTTAGTCTCTGAAATAAAAACATTGAAAAGGAGGTTCTCTTAAAATTCCATTTCTTACAGTCTACTTTTCAATATTTGATAAAATGGTGATATTTTCAGAATACATACTTTTTCTAAGTCTGAGTGTAAGACTATCATGCACTCAACCGCAAAAGAAATGTCACCAACCCCTAAATGTTGCTGTCTGAGAAAGTAGATTTTGAATGTATATGATGGACACATATTCAATAAAGAAGTACTCACAATTTCACACGTTAGACAATGAGGCTTTTCTTTTAATGTCAGTTAAAATACAGTTGCAGTGTTGAAATCGCTTTTTCAAAATGTTTTTGGGTCAGAGTGTTTGGCATTTAAGTCAAATGTATAAAGTATGAATTGTAGAAACTACATAAGATACAATAAAATATGGTGTCGACATGAATAACCTTCTTGAACTTTAATTTGATGACGTGTCTTTACTGTAGGATGTAGTAAAATGCCAAAAATGCCCTTTTAGACTCCCCTACGTCATCTAGTTACGGAAATTCGAAAACGTGGATTTTGAGAATTGCCAATTCTTAAAAGGTGTTTCTCAGAAATATGCATATATAATGTTTTGAAATTTCAGGTTTAGTTAAGTTTTCCTTTTGAAGACATGATGTATCTCTGTTTTAGTCGTGAGTATCACACTTGGAAGGGATTATCTTGTATTTTGTATGGTGACGTTTCTTTTGCGGTTGAGTACAGAATACACAAGCTAAATTTTACTGTTGATTACATAAATCAAATCAAATCAAATCCCGACGAACAGCCTGCGTAAGCTATGTAAGAGAAAGCATGGGGGTAAGTGACACCTGAACACACAGTTGTGTAGATGTTTATCTATAACATAGTCTTCATTCTCTCCAAACATATTATATATCCAAAGAACGAAAGTGTTTCCATTTGTCCAACCTGGTTACAACACAATAACAGGTGACATTATATTAAGGGTATACTATTTAACATTACAAGGGTCAAACATATCAGTATAGAAACAACATTTTCGATTGCTACCTTGCTAAACCAGACTTGCCGTTATGAAGTGGACCATAAATGTGTGAATTACAATAAAACATGGAACTACTGACGTGCCTAATTATGATCAATCAATCCTCCTAGAAAGCGATAAGTATTTAGTCTGCTGTGATTTATGCAAAATGACAGACAGAAATATAATTTATGCAAATGCAATCGCTGGTTAAAGATTTAATTAATGTTACCTCCCTAGCATGTTGAGACATTTACGTTTAAAATCGATTATTTCAAGAAATAGTTAAAACCCCCAAATGAATTACGAGGATGATGATTAACATAAAAAGAAATGAACAATCATTATTTCAAGCAAACATTATCCTTGTTACACAGAATGGAATAAAATGAAATACAAATATAAACGTCTAAAAATAATCTAGCGGTCTGAAATGAGACGGGCGGACAGACGGATTCGCGCCACGACATGGACACCTTTGGGTTTCACCCGGGGGTTATGAACTGTACTTGTACAACAAACACACATCTAAAAGGTATTTACATTCAACTTTTCTTTACAGTCATCTCTTAAGAAATAATCTTTTATGAAACAAAAATGTATTTTATGTGTGGGGGTTGTTGTGGGCGTTGTGTGTGTGTGGGTGGGTGGGGGGCGGAGGGGGGGGGGGGGGGGGGGTGGTGGTTGTTGGCGTTGTTTGTGTGTGTGTGTGTGGGGGGGGGGGGGAGGGGGGGAGGGGGGTTCGGGTGTCGGGGATGTAGATGTTGAAAGTGAGGGGGGGGGGGGGGTTGTTATGTGTCGATGTTTCTTAACAATTATATGTGTGTGACGAAATAATTCATTGTAAAATCGATAATTTATGTATGTGGTTCATGTGAGGAAGTGTGAGGTTTGTGGGTGGACGGACAGATGGTGGTTGAATGTAAGAGTGATTTGGTGAAAGTGCGGGTATAGGAGGGTGGGTGTATATAAATATATTCCTTATATTTATTTTCACTTCTTTAGTTCATATAACATTTATATTGCCTTCTGTATAGCCTTCTGTTCTGGTGGCTCATAGATTTTATTGAATCAAATGTCTGTCTGTCTGTCTCTCTGTCTCTGTCTCTGTCTCTCTCTCTCTCTCTCTCTCTCTCTCTCTCTCTCTCTCTCTCTCTCTCTCTCTCTCTCTCTCTCTCTCTCTCTCTCTCTCTCTGACACAACAAGTATGTAATCAATACAGCATAATAAGTACACCATTCTCATTCACTCTAATTTAAACAATATCATTGCATAAACTATCTAAAACTGCGCTGTTGGAACCGTAATTCTTTGTTAAATTTTACCCTTTTCGCATTTCTTCTTATGAGTTGATTAACTCAATTAGGACTCATTAACAAGATACCAAACAGGTGTAAGTCATTAACTGCTGAAACTGCACCGGCTCGTGAGAACGGTGAGAATGACCGACGGTTGAGAAGGCATAAGCCGAATACACAAAGAATTCGATAATACACACCTCTTTAGGTCATAAATGTTGTAAGATTGACGCTTGCTTTAAAAACTAAGGGAGTATTTTTGGTGCATTGTGTGAAATAAGGAGTAGATGGTATATTTTTACTGATTTAACAACTTTGCAATATAAAATGTACCCATTGATTTGATTTACCAGCGAGTAATAAACTACATTTACAAGTGTGTTAGCGGGTATTGCACTTGCAGTTGGTTTTATATTCCGATATGGATGACATTTATTGAATTGATTGTTTCCATAGGATACATGTTGGCTATCAGCCCGTGTAACATACATCTTAGTTTCACAGAATTGCAATATTAACTGGCATATAGCACAGGTAATCATTTACAGTATTGGTTAACAAGAGGCTACAGCTATGAAGTGTGGGGTTTGCGGTATACTTATGAGATAAATTCGTTCTTTTTTCTAAAAATGACTATAGGCATTACAAACAATCCCTTTGACTCCTATGAATCTTTTAGTACGTTCCTGTGACCTGTACACACTCACGTCAGGCAGGTAAAAGTTTATCCACGGACGTGACCGTTACATGTATATAGAAAGTATATGGTAAAGGATTAAAGTTTGTTGTAATACGCTGTTCTTATCATTCGGTCTTGAATGGTTCTGTACATTCATGTGTTATTCATGTCTACTGAGAAAGCTTTAAGTATTGTTGAGAAAGCTTTCTCGTTAACGCATTATTTTGACAATAACAACAGTATACGCACTCACAGGAGTGATTCAACTATATATGTGTGTAACATTCATTTTAAACAATTGGTTTTCTTGTGGAATCAGATTTTATACAAAGTCTTCATGTTTGGTAGTCTGTGCTGTAGGGAACATCCCCCCCCCCCCCCCCCCCCCCCCCCCCCCCCCCCCCCCCCCCCCCACCACCTCCCTTACACAAAAACATTCAAATCTGTCGGCTAAGGAGACTGCCAAATCAGAGACAACCGTTTCAGCTCGTTAACGAGGTGTGCAATTTGACTGATAAAGATTGAAATTGAAATACCAAAGGTGTCATAAATCAAATATACAGAGGTTCAGCATACACCTGTGTATTGAGGGTCGCCTTAGTTATTCATGTTGCTTATATTGCCTGACAAATACATCTTGCTTCAAAACAACAATATATTCGGCGTATGGGCATAGAATAAATACATATGCACTCACCATGAGTTAAGAGTAACAATAAAGATGTGAATTTACATGTTGATGTTTATTATATTGATTTTTCTGTGTACCCTTATAGACTGGAATAGAGTATATTTCATAAAATCTGATTTGACTTTGATATGTGCCACAATACCATATTACTTAAAGATGAGTTACGTTTTCATTCATGTACATAAAGTCGCATTTGTGGACCCATTTTACGTATCTATAGGACATAGTAGTAAACCAACTTAGTCTTCTTTAGATAATTAAGTTTCCAAAATAACATTGATTTGCGCGCACGCCTATCTTGATGCATTGTAGTTATTCTCACTATTCTCACTTACTGAACGGGGGAAAATAGTTATTTTCAGTAGCTGTCAGTTGAGCTCGATATATATCATCGATGATAACGACATATGGGAACAACAAACTCAATGTAGAGAATCTAGGAAGGTTTAAAAAATATAACACATTAATACAACATCATATATTCAAGATTTATTGATATATCAACATAAAAATATACCTCGGCGCAATCATGTGTCCTGTCATCATAAATCTTTTATTACTCAAAAAAGATCCACCATCGGTGGTACATGAGTAAATACAGTAATATACATAGAATGTACAGCAATATAGCTGCATATATAAGATAATTTAATCAAATTGTTTTCAAACAATCCTAATAAACTTAGCTAGTTGTTTCAGAGCAGAAATCTTACTTGAAAATAGTTGACGAAATTTTAACAATCTTAGCCAGGAACAATAATATTCTTTTAACAATAACTTACGTAAATCCATAAACAAAGTTCTTCGGCCATCGGTCATCGGCCGGTTTCAATTGGAGGTTTGTAATTGCTTGTTGTAAATTTAAGGTTTGGTTTGGATATATGGTCATGGAGGAGTAGATATTGCTAAAATTCAGGAGATCGCTTCTGAATTGTAAAAACCACAGAGGAACAGTAGATGGCGTTTACCACTGGACTACCCCGCCCCTTATTTTTTTAAAAAATACGTCATTTGTTCAAATCATAAACATTTATAACAAGAAAAGTTTTACCTTTAGTTTCACTTTTTATTATACTTTTATAGTTTACATTTTATTAAGATAGATGTAACCGTCTGTCTGTATTTCTGAACAGAACAGGGTAATTAAAGAGTTGTGATCACGGCCCGTGCACAGTGTGTTGTGTAATGCCAGCCTGAATCTCCTTTGGCTGCCGCTAATTAGGGGCAATAAATTAATTTCGGTTTAGCTTTGCATTGTCTGACAAAGGCGTTATATGTTTAACGGCATGTATATTCCAATACATTCAAGAAGTGAATTTGTGATGACATTTTACTTAGGAGATATAATTGTGTTTTGTCGCCATTGAACCATGTTTTAATTGTACCCTTCCGCCGACTCCCCACATATTGTATATATAACGACACCAGACTGTGTGGCGCCAATTTGATTAGCTAGGGATCTCAAGATTTAATCAACAATTATGACGAACAATACCTATGTCTACGCAACATGTGATTGTGAAAATTTGCTTTTATTGCGTTTTGTTCTTTTTAGTTGAATGAGTTAGAATTCAAATCACTTTTATTCAATGGTAAATGCATTGTAAATAAATAATGCCAATACAATTACTTCAAACATAATTGATATATTATAATATACAGAGCATCCTGGAAAATATTATTTGTAAATCTTATTCATTAAAAACGTCATATGTTGTTAAATAATGGTCTCTCATAATCAGCTGTGCATAAGATTTTAGACGTTTAAAATGCATTATTCTAGTCCAAACTGTCCATTGATAGGATTTAAACACGCGATATCGCATTACATTATTTCAGGTTTGTAACATTAAGAACCACCCTTTGTTGGCTTGAACATTAGGTTTATTTAATGGATAATGACACTAGTTATGATGATACTGAATATTTCTATAAACTCAAGGCTACAACAGAGCATAATAAGGTTAACATGCATATATTGCCACTATGTGTATAACTTAACACGTGGTGACATCATATGGATAGTTTGATAGGTAGCGACATTTTCTGTTTGAAGTAAAGTATTAATATTAAATATTGAAGGCTGTATACGATGGACTTTTTTAAAATAAATTGATAAAGTGTGATGAAGTTATAAAACAAAATATGAGATAAATATTTGTCAAGATCACATATTTCCCTCTGTCATTATTTTAAGCTGAATCAATATTACCAATAATTTTTAATGAGGAATAGTTAAACTACATCCGTCTGTAGGTAAGTGATTTCATAATACATTCAGGTAATATTAATGTCACTGGATATTAGATGCTATACCAATGCATTAGAATATCTAGCTACCAAAGACAAGAAAACGGTAAGCACCAGTAAACCTATCTTGTAAGTAAAAAGATGTTCCCTATATCATCTTGGAGTATTTTGGTATTCCAAGATCGTATAACAAATCAGTCCCCTTTAACAGTTAATAGTGTATGTATCGCATTCGTGGTGATAATTAAGTTTAAGTCTAGTGGTGAAGGTGATGTGATGGGAGGTTACCCGATGTCGTGTATAGCGTTTTAGGATTTCATTGAAGTGTGATAAGTAATCAATCGTCATGAGTTTCATAACTACCTGTCGCAAATGGAATATTATACTCAAATAGTACAACATCTAATTATATTCAATGCAACAGGTACTGAATATGTATGTTATAAGCACAACTTTGTATATGAACTATATGGTATGTGAATAATCCTCTCTCAAATAAATTGCCACACAATCATGGAATATCTATTGACTATCTATCGCAAGTCGTGTAATACTCAAAATGGACATAAATCAGCTTCTCACATATCCTTACATCCTATGCATCATATATTGAATGTATGTTAAAATCACATCTTTGTGAGTAAACCTAGTATATTGTGAATATATGTCCCCCAAGATGTAATACTCAAATAGCACAATTAAAACAACTCTTTATATTAATACTATATATATATAAATTACTTCAGACGACACTTGCTGTAGATATCATTTTAATGATGACTGGATGCGCCGCATTTCGACTTGTTTACAAGTACTTTCAACATGGCGAATACATAGGTAGCTTAAACAATGTACAATAGACGTTGATTGATTGATAAGTAACAATTAGTTAGCTTGATTATCACACAATAAACTATTTACGAGGGATTAAAATTTGAGTCATTGCAGGTCTCACATCCTGGCCCACAGTTGCATAATTGGGGGGCGGGATAGCGCAGTGGTTAGCGCGTTCGGCTTCGGATCAAGAGGCACGGGGCACGGCAACTTTGTCTGCAGTAGAGAACTGTTCTACACGCAGTAAAGTTTGGGTGCAATGCTACACTGAATGTCAGCGTATGGTTAGCTAGTTCCAGCCGATGCTCGCAGGTTTCATCGCAATGCATAGCAACATGGTGTTGCAGGCTTTCTCCCTGCCATAATACTAGCACCCGCGATATAAGTGAAATACTCTTGAAAGCGGCGTTAAACCCCAACTCACTCACTCAATTGCATAATTGACATTTCTCGCATACATGTAGTTTCGGGGAGTATACGATTTTGTGCTTCTTGAAAACGTTCTTCTTATTAAATCAAATTAACTCCAAAGACCTTTTTTCATGGTGTTTGGAGTGGAATCTAAAGAGGTGTTATTAAAGTCAATGTTTGTTGTTTCTGTTGGTGACACAGTGGTTTGGTCGGTTGCACTTGTGTTGGTTTGTCTAAGTCCTCATAACACTGGGGACTGATTCATCCCCTCTTTTGAGAAGGACCCATCTGATTCGTAGTGATGATAATCAGTTTGATCTATATATTTGTCTCTGTTTGGAACTGCAAGTGGTCTTCTGTTACGATTTCCTCTCTACTTGCGAATTCTGTGGTTTCCGACCTGCTTACTTCCGTTGTATGCAATGTTTCTTTTCTTCTTCTGTACATTTGATTTGATATGTATATAGCAAGACTCCATGCCATTAGAGCGTAGATTTTGTAGAGTTTGTCAAAATTTTGTGAAAACTGAAGTTCATTTTATTTCAGAATGCCACTTTTACAACGATCTCAGAAGTAATTTAATCAAGATGTTTATAATGCAACGGGACCTTTAGATCTTTTTATCAAACTGTTAACGGAAAATAGCCCCAAACGCATAAAATGAATCTGTACAACCATAAGAAATATGTTTTATAAATGGGAATTCATTTTTATAACTCTTATATACATTGACTTACTTTATTATTTATATTTATTTAATTTCTATTATAAATCTGTACCATTCCTATTTTACATACCTATATTTACGAATATATTGTACACTGTTTTTTTGTTGTAAAGTGTCTCATTAGCCAAAAGATGGCTGGTTGTTTAATGTCTTTTGAACATGCTTTTTACAATGTATATTGAACTTTTGACACTGTAATCAAATGTATATGTCTGTCTGCCTGTATATATCTATCATAACTGTGTATCTGAACTGCTATATCGAATCACAAAGTGATTACAATGTAACAATCAAATGACAATCTAAATAATCAAAACGTTATGGCTCTTTTAATAATTCCCCGTCACCTCGCTAAATGTTGCTATCACAGTTCGATTCTGTAACATTTCACACTTCACAAAGAATGGCCATGCACTCTAGCATTATGAAGTGTATGTCTGTCGTAAATGTGTATGTTATTTAAATGTATACAATTATAGGAAATTATATATGTTCAATAACCTCCAAGAAATACTCACACCATATTGTTATATCCAATGTAAATCTGCCGTAAATGGTAACTAATAAAGTGAATTGCTTCACCAATTGCCAAACTCATCAAAAGATTTACTATATTTATTTTTATGTATATTTTCATGAGATGATACTTATGATATCTCTGTAAGTTACTAAATCATGTTAGTCATTATGCCGAATTGGTCATATTTTCATCAAAGTCATATTTTTCTATTAAAGACATTCTTATCTTCAAAGTAGTTTATTTTCACCAAAACAATTTTTTCATTAAATTAAATTTTATTATCAAAATCAATTTGTTCATCAAATTCAATTTTTAAATTAACATTTATGTTATGAAAGTATTTTTTTTCCCATCAAAGTAATTTTTTTCATCCAAGTAATTTTCATCATCAAGGTTAACTTTTTCATCCGAGTAATGTTTTTCATTAAAGTCAATTATTTCATCAGTCAAATACTTTATCAAAGTAATTTTTTTCTTTTAAGTCAAATATATCATCAAAGTAACATTTACCACCAAAGTCAATTTTTCATCAAAGACAATTTTTTTCATCACAGTCATTTGTACCATCAAAGTCAATTTCTTCATCAAAGTAGTTTTTTTTTCATCAAAGTAATTTTTTTCATCAAACTCTATTCGCTATTTTGGTTTTAAAAAATACATTTAATATTAATTTATCCATTAAAGCAAATATTTTCAAATTTTTTTTTTTCAGCAAAGTCTTTTTTCCCCATCAAAGTCAATATCTTCATCAGTATCATTTTTGTCTTCATCAAAGTCAATTTCTCCATTCAAGTCACTTTCTCTTTAAAAGCATTTCTTTTCATCGAAGTAGTTTTTAATTAGAGTAATGTTTTGTCGGCAATGTTCAAAGCTTTTGTCAAATTTATGAAATTATTTTATTTTTATTACAACATAGCAAAAACTTGTCTGAATATTTACAAAACTTTAATCTTATTTAATCACCTTTACAAATATTTAATCTCAGAGTAAATATGGAGTAAATATGGATTAAATGTGATATTTACTCCCCTTTACTCTGTTGTAAATTGTTTCTTTAATCCGGAGTAAAGGGGAGTAAAGGGGATTAAATGACATCTTTAATTCATATTTAATCCGGATTAAATAGGACTTTTTCATCCAGTGTTATAGCAGGTGTTACTATAGTCAAAACATAACATTGACACATGTCAAAACAATTTCTAGACATAACAATTATTTAGATATAATAGCTGCGCTGACCTAGGGGTCTCCATAATCATGGATTCTCTCAAACATGAACAACGTGCTGTGATCAAGTTCCTTACTAAACAGGGATGCAAAGCTACATAAATACATAATCGTATGTGTAATGTGATGGGTAAGGATGCTCCTAACTTTTCAACAGTTTGTCGCTGGTCTCTTCAGTTCAAGCGGGGCAGGGAGTCCTTAGACGATGACCCACGGTCAGGCAGGCCATCTGAAGTCACCCGACCGGAAGTTATTGCCGCTATCGAAAGACGAATTTTAGCTGACCGCCGTGTTAAAGTTTCTGAACTGTCTTTGGAATTCCAGATATCAGTTGGAAGTGTTGAAAAAATAATTCATGACCATCTTGGTATGTCCAAGGTATCTGCAAGATGGGTACCCAGAAACCTCACAGCACAAGATCGCCAGAAAAGAACCGAAAGTTGCATGCAGCTCCTGGATCGGTTTAATGCGGATGAAGCCAGGTTTTTGTCTCGTCTGTTGACAGGTGACGAAACCTGAATCCACCACTGGGACCCGGAAACTAAACTGGAATCCAAGCAATGGAAGCACCCGAGTTCACCGCCTCCCCTGAAGTTTCGCACTCAACCATCAGCTGGCAAGGTTATGGCGACAATCTTTTGGGATGCAAAAGGCATATTATTAATTGATTACTTGCCAACCAAAACTACAATGAATGGTCAATACTATGCCAACCTAATGCAAGAATTGCGAAAGACAATTCGACAGAAACGCCGTGGAATGTTGACACGTGGTGTTCTGATTTTGCATGACAACGCTCCAGTCCACAAGTCAAGAGTTGCACAGGCCGCTATACGTGATTGTGGATTCGAACAGCTTAACCACCCACCCTACAGCCCAGACCTAGCCCCCAGTGACTACTTCCTGTTCAGAAACCTGAAATTCGCCCTACGTGGAAGGCACTTCCGGGATGACGAAGACGTCAAAGCTGCCACAGAGGCGTGGTAAGGGGGGCAAACGGAAGACTTCTACAAAAGCGGCATCAAAAGTCTTAAAGAGAAATGGAATAAGTGTATTGAGGTGAAGGGTAACTATATTGAAAAATAAAAGTAAAAAATTGACTACGCGAGTTGGTTTTATATTGAAGTTGCAACACTTATTGAACGCCCCTCGTATGTTCTAAGTTCCCTTCCACGAGCTCTCTTGCTCCACATACCAACTTAGCATACATCTTCATCAGCATTATCAATAAACGTTATATCAATGACTCATGAAATAGAAAACACCGCACTCATGTTGTTTTAATGTAAAATACAGTGCCCTTGTGATTAACATATGCTAGTCTTCAATAACTGAATACATTTCATTTCAAATAATTATATCAACTTCAAAATGTTGCAGAGGACATAATGTCTTACTTGCAAAACAATTCAGTTTTTTTACTTTAATCTGACAATTATTAAATGTTTCCAATATTTCAATAACATCCGTTAAAGTAGTATCATTCTTCTATAATTATCTCTTCATATTGAACAACAAAGTGCATTGTTGAAGTACCACTATGAGGTTATAGTGCTGTATTCTCAATCTTATTTACCTCAACCATTTAGTTGATTTTGTTGGAAAGTGCATCTGTGCAAATCATCAATTGCTGTTTAAGGAAGAAAAATAATCAAAGCATACAATTGTACATTGTCATGCTGTTTCTAAAACCAATGAAAAAGCCCCTAAATTCCATTTTGGGGATGTATGTTACCAGATGTTTGTGCTGCTAATAGATTTCCTGAAAATATGCAGTTCTCTTCTAGTCCAAAGCTGGCATAGCAACTTTCTGCATGCCATTTTACATCAAAACTGAAACCTGCCTACGCATATACATGTAAATTACATCCCATTTAACTTTTCTTGAAAATATGCATGTTTTCCCTTCAAAATGTGTTCTTTATGTTTTATTTAGAATCATTCAGTTTATCAGAAGGATATTAACCACAAAACATCGCTTGCTGTATGCATTGTTTGATAAGAATTCGAAGTTTGCCAGCTCTCCAATTAGGAGGTAAACATCATGGATTTGCCAACGTTATGGAGTATTTTAATCTTAGGAATCTGAACGTTGATAATTTTCTTTTGACCCGACGATGACATTGTAAACACATCAATTTTCAAGCACTAAGTTATATCTTGAACATCAACCCAAGAAGCCTATTGACACTGTAACATTGCAATTTGATTGTTGTTCACCACAGTGTCTGAATTTCTTTACACGTATATAAATTTTGTACCTCTGGTTATTTGATCGGGCTATGCTTGTAGAAAGTCGTTTTGGTTTTATCATAATGACCTATTTATGTAATTGTATATGTACGACAGTCAGTGTAAGCACATGTTTTGGCTTCATATTTTGCGAATATAAAATAAATCTACATTAACCTATAAGGAGTGAGTGCAGAATGAAGTAATACGGATTTAGGTGTCCTTACAAGGTCAAATGATTTACAACAATTACGTTATTACTTGATAAATTCTTTCAAGAAAAGACAGCGAATGTTGTGTAACAGCAAGTGTGGGCTGTATAACATAATTTCAAAGTTATTGACTGTGATTTGTGATTGTAAAAGCAATTATAACATTGTTTGCTGACATGACTGTGACATCTATAAGCTATATATTCTGTAGATAATTATCAATTTTAAAAATATATCTACATTTACACGGTGGACAACAATTTAGGTTTAGCTTGACAAAACACCAATTCTACAATTTAGAATCCCCATCCATCGGACTACTCCTTTCATTAATTTTAATATGCGCATTTGAAGAACCTTAAATATAATTTGCATTGCTCATGTATTGTATTAACAATTACAAAACATCCATGCACATACAACTATTTGATCTCTAGTTACAAGCCTGCTGGTGGATAGAATCTTTAAAACACGAAGTAACAAGCAAAATAGTGAGCATGTCTCACTACTGCTCAACCGACTGTTAAAGTTTGACATGTTTGTTTTACTTATAGAGAGAGGTGTTTGCACACCTAAGGATTGTTAAGCTATGAAATGTTATTACTAACATAACAGTGTATGTGGAAAGGCTAGGACAAGTCTCTTCATGTAAAAAAGGCGGTTTTGGAAAAGTAGGAGAAAAGATAACTTTTAAAGGTAGGGATAACATAATACAAAACCGCCACCGATGAGGGATGATTTGATACTTTTCATTGAAAAATGCATTGTTTGAAAGCACACCCCTGCAAGCACAGCGTAGAGGTGAATTTATATAAACAGTACAATGCGTTTCACTTTCAATTAATTTATTCCTTTCTCTTCTCACAATGGCTCTTCAATAAGCATGAAACGATTCACTGTAATATAGGAACAACAAAAAAAACCTATAAATAAGTGCCTCAAAACACAGTGTAATAATTTAAATGCCAACACAGGAAAAGATTGATAAATACTTCCTAATGCCCCTATTTCACTACGACCCGAATTGCCACGAATCGCCACGAATTGGAAAATTTGCACTTTCGTGAACATTCGTAGATAATTCGTAATTGATTCGTGATATTCGTAAATGATTCCTAGTTGATTCGGCAACATTCTTGTAATTCGTGGCATTCGTGGACAATGTTTTGTTTGTCAAAAGATTTTCACGAATCATCTACGAATTTCAGATTCGTAGTTGCTTCGTAAACTGTTCGTATTTAATTCGGGACGATCGTAACAACTTCGTAAACAATTCTTGAAAATTCGTGGTTGATAATTTTGATGTTCTCATCCCGAATTAACCCCGAAGCATTTACGAACTATCGTAAACTATTCGTACTTGATTCGAGATATCGTATCTTATTCGTGGAAATTCGTAGTACATTCGTGACTGTGTCTTAATCATTTCGTACAATTCGTAGACAATTTGTAAAGAATTCGTACATGTTTCGTAGGTTTTTAGCATGGAAAGCTACGAATGTTCGTAAACATTTCGTACAAGTGTAAATGCTGTTCACGAATTTTGCCGAATGCTCACGAATATTCACGAATTTATGCAGCCGCCTATTCGTGATGATTCGTGGCAATTCGGGTCGTAGTGAAATAGGGGCATAAGATATCATTACATTAAAAGCACTGACTTTAAGCTTAAATATTTGAAGAAAAAAATCTTTGGTTACATAAAAGTCTGCCTTACTTTATAAAAAATACTTTCATTTACTGAATGTAACAAAATGAGCAGTTGAAAATTGAGTTGATTAAAACATTACACAAATACCTAAACATTTATAAACGTATATGTTAAACTTGTACCGGTTCTCAAACACAAATAAATTCTATCATATTGAAAATATGCACATACCATTTCGTGAGGCCCACTTTTTCCAAATTTCAAATATCAAGTGCTCAAGATGATAATGATACAAGTGACAAACTAGATATTATTCCAGTGCGGAATTGATTATGTTTGCTGTTGTGGTTTGGTTTCTGTTGTTTATTTGGAAGATGTTTATACTTGGAACTCGACATTACAGATAGAGATTCTTCTTTTCCAGAAACAATGACTACAGAGAGCTGAAATATTGAATGCAGACTCCTAGGCTAATGGGTTTTCTTAATTGTACATTTGGTGACCCCGTGACCCCATGACCCCAAATAGGGTGACAAGGGTCATGACCTTAAAAACCCATCTTCATTATCTTCTCCAGTACCAACAGGTCTAGAGAGCTGAAATATTGTACGCAGCCTCATTGGCCAATGGGGATTATTAATAATTGATTTGGTTGTCTCATGACCCCAAATAGGGTCACTACCTAACTATTTTCATGTTCTTCTCAAGTACGTTAAATTTGTTATACCTCCGATAAATTCTCCTGGAAAATTTACATTTTAAAATGTATTTAACTTATCATTAAAAGCATGATGGTCTACGTATCCAATAGCTGTATTTTGTAAAGTTGCTATGCTATGACTACAGCTTCCAAGATTTGTTACACTGCTATGTTTACATGACTACTGAGACGTCAGGTACACATAACAAGTTTATAAATACTTGTATTGTAGCTTTATTTGGAAATCATATATCAGCAGGAAACCTCTTCAAGAAGGAGTATTATCTGTCCCAGTTTGTTTCCCACAGTTCCTTTATTAGTACAAGTATATTTCAAGATAGAATACAAATATTTACTAGCCATTCTCTATCACCTTCTTTTGCCAAACATATCCCATAGAGTCTAAATAGGGCTTAGTTAATTCCAATAATGGTATGTTCTTGACAGCCAATTATGCATGGGTGATATTTCTAGAAACGTAAAAAGTACCAGCCACCTTAACTAGAATCCAGACGTTATTTGCTGACAAAAGACCCCATAAATAGATTTAGATTCACCTGTGAAAAAAACAACCGCGATTTTGGAGACATGTTACCTTCATCCTAGAACTATTACTACACATTGTGAACAGAAGATTGTCTGCAAAAAGTACATGTTTTGTCCTCTTCTGGCTTCCCGAAATGTGTAACCATTGGCTACACAAGTTGAGAATGACCCTGTTTTCTCTGTCAGTTGTGCATCTTGGTCTGACAGACCCGTCTGGATCAATAACATTTTCGATATATTTCATCAACGTTATCATTCCATGATTTGTGACCCTGAAATACTATATTTTGCAAATAATAGTCTGATCTTCTATTCATTTCATTCTGCTGTGCCTGACATAAATTATTTCAGTTTGACAAATTTAATGCATCAATATCCATTCGTTAAAAATAATTCTGCCAATGAAAATAAAAACATTCATTGGCACTATGAATTCTTAAAGGTAAAATGATTTCTCAATTGTTCATCACCTTATCTTTTAGCATGCAAATGAATGAAACAGTATCTTGCAATTAATGATGTAAACATTAAATCCCAATGCAGTGATGAGAACATTTCTATCCGGATGTCTTCCAAGATCAGTGTTCAAACACTTTCAATGCAATATAGAATTTCAATGTGGTATTGCTCTGATAAAGGAGACCATATTAACGAAATCTACTCAGTATCCTTCTCTATGATACATTGCTCATGTTATTATATGTTAATTACTCATGTTATTATATGTTTATTACTTTTCATACATCACATTCCTAACGAATGACAAACATATCAATTAAAACGTGTAATTCAAAGTCAGAGCAAAGTATCTCAGAATTTGTTGATCGATTCTACAATTATTATCCAGAAATGGATCAATAAATATTCTGCTAAGTATGTTTTATAGAGGCTGATATTCCTAATAATTGCTTCCTGGCCCGTGAAGCGATATTGATCTCGTCATGCAAACTCTCTCTGATCTATCATAAATCTTTTATCCTCCCTCATTGATTCACTTTCTATGTAATTGAGACAAACGCCCCTATAGTCAATATATTTACTCTTCTCCAGTGACTTCTTGGGCATTAGCAGTCCAGCAAGACATGCACATGTTTGCAATTATCAAAAGGTTGTACAGTTTTAGTTTAGAATAATAATACAGACACATTGCCCTTACTGATCTAATAATGTTCTAATTGTTTCATGGTGAACATTTGGTCAGCATATTGGAGACATCAACGTGGTTCATGATCTACATGAAACAGTGGTTTCAAGATGATATCTGTTTTTGTCAGCAATGTAAGAGGGTACAGTACTTCCGTATTTTTCAAATGTGTCTTATAATATATTTCCATCAGCTACATGTATATAAACAGAATACTGTTTTATTGACATTGAACTGTTTCTTACATTATCTTGCATTCCGCCATGTAAGCCATGGAGGAATACCGATGAGGTGATTTTCGAGGAGTCAAAGGATTTTGCCTATTTGTGACTCTTTGAACAGTTCTAAGAATTACTGATTGAAAAACAAGATATTGCTACAAAGCTACATTTCTTTTGTGTTTAGTAGATATCACAATAGTTTTATACGAGGATAAAATGTGCCTTTAATTGTGTTTTATGTTGATGGTACCATATTACAGCCAATGAACATGATGTTTCTTCAGAAGGTTATCACACGTATAACATTGGGGCTTATCATGATGTATAGTATGCAAATAACACATAAATGTGATGAATATGTTGAAAGAAAGATATAAAATATTGATGGGTGTGCATGAAATGAAAACTACTGATGCATAAAGTAATACCACGGTCGTGGCGCAGGAGATATTACATTCTTAATCAATGCATTATAATTATAAATGTATTTGTTATTATCATTATCAAAGTAGTAAGCAAGGTCAAACCAAGTTCCTGTGCATGACCGAAAGCAACATACAGTTTAAACCTTTGGCCTAAGGAATGTTAAGATTAGATTCAAATAAATTAAATGGACATAATGAAACTTACGACTGACGTACTCCAGCTTTTGTTCATGTGTTAACTGGACATTGTCAGTACTGACAGCCAGCACTCTGTCACTCGCTATAATTGGTCAAGATCAATGAACTTTGTTGGCAGAAGTGGTGTCAATATGTCGTCTTGATTTACTATTTCGGTTGCTGAAGTTATTGATCAAGTCGTATATTTGCTATAACGTGACAAGTGAAATCTTTTGAGGCAAGTCAGTTATTCAATTTCAGTGAGGTAGTGTTTGTTGAAAATGTTATATGAGGATATTAATTAAGTTTGTTAATATGAAATCTAAAAATCTCTATGATCATGGAAAGAAGCAAGTTTCCTTTTCTACAGATATCAAAATAGATACAATGGAAATGTATGAGCTTATTTGTGTAAACAAAACACCTTAGTAACAATATATTCTGATCCAGAAAGCCTTTGAAATTCAGATATAGAGAACACTGATTGAATATTATTTCCCACATATATTAATTCTGAATTTCTCATTGGATAAATTACTTCAGTTCTTCAATAAGGAGATTGCATATTACAAAGAACCAATGTCTTCAATCTTTTTTTTATTTCCAATACTGCAAGGCCACGGACCTATTGGTACACAAATTCATCAGTGCAGACATTGCATTGCATTGCATTGCTTTCAGTACCAATGTGAGGGTGATCGCTCCAACTCAAAAAGAAATAAATGATCGGTGGTTTTAGGATAATGTTATACACATTTTAATGGCCATGATTAAAGGAATGCATTAAAATTGCGTTAATGTTATGCCAATCAGCGTTTCTTTGGTTCCGGGGTTTACAGTAAACCTCTTACAGCTGATCCACTACAAGGTTTTCCTCAAAGCTACCATTGCATTTGTCTTAGATTTATCCCGATGTGATAGCTATTTTGTTGTGAATGATATTCTCAAGTTGAAGTCAACTGTTCTCAATAATAGAATTAATTCCCAAAATAGTAATTGTCAACACAGTGGCTCGATTAAATATACATGTACATGTACATCAGTATTCGTGAAAAACGAAATCCAAATATTGGAATTTGTGATAAATATAATATATCCGGTGCTGAACAAGTCCATGTGTTGTCTTCTGGACTTAACCAACATGGAACTATCAATCATCTCTTAAACCCAGCCTAATCTTCCAGATTAGTGACAAACGTATTCAGTTGTTTATTAGAGGACCATTCATATATCTCGCCCATTACATTCATATTTAATGTGAGATAAGGGGAATTGGTTTTTTTACATGATTTTCTAGATCATTTAATATTCGCCACAGTGGCTAGTATTAACATGTCTTATCATGTTATATCCAATAACCCCTCTCATCAGAATATCAATAAGTCTCGTAACCCTTTCTGACATTTCATCTATTATACTCTGCCAGTGGTTTACTTAGGAGATAAACATATACTGTGTTTGAATATCAGTGGCATACAACACAAGTTATTATAGCTCTAAATTTTATTTAATGTCAAACAGGTAATACTATTTATTCAATATTTACTTTTTCTGATTTTGACTTTTTACAGATTATTATTTAATACTATTTTAATCATATTACTGTCAGTTTCAGTTCACTTCAGTCAGTTTGCCCTACAATGCAGTTTTATGGGCCGGGTCGTCCTCTTTTGTCAATGATAAACATCCCTATGGTACTGGGAACAAAGCGTATAGCAACATTGGGTCGACTCAGTCATTTGCGATACATCCAGATCATTATGTGTATTGCCTTCCTTCAATTCCTTGCTTATGAAAATCATGAAACATTTGTATTTTATTGTAACGTAATGTATTCTGTTTTGTATTCCCTGCCAAAATATCCTGCAATTTATTTTTAAAATGGCTTTGAGCGATGAAAAAAGAAAAGACTGCCCCAAAAGCTAATACATTTATTGGGATTCCATTGCAGATATGTCAATTCTGATGAGATTGTCCCATAAGCTAGATTATAAACCACTTTGATAGAATTTGAGTCACAGCTGACATTATAAAAGAGGAGCAATTGAATTGAAACTGCCCTCTGTAATGTTTTTAATTCCAATATATTAGCGTCAACAACACCAAGGCTTTGGCATAAAGATTTGTCAGTGTCAGGGAGCTGTAAGTGTAAATTGATCTGAATTATATCCATATACCTACATTTTTGTACATGTATGTTCTTCACAGAATAGACAAAGTACAAGACAAAAACCGTAATGAAACCAAATACTTTCATCTGTTATCTCAAATTTTAAAAAACCCAACAAAACCTTGGTTATGTTACATGTGACACGTGTACAAATGAACATTAATATATGTCTCAAAATAAAAAAAATATGGCTTCATTTATACATGTGTACTGAAATGACGAATGGTCAACATTATCATTATCATATTATATTCATTATACTTGGCATTTGAAAAGGAATTTGCAAGAACTCAATCAGTACATATATAATAGTTTTATAAGATTATAATTTCAATGCAATGATTGGTTTATTAGCAACAAAAGTCAGTTGATATCACTTGTCATATCTCTTCAAAATGAAGGAGGTAAAGATAACACCATAGTCCTTTTAAATTTCCTGAATGAATAACCATTTCAAAAGAAGATCGAAGAGACAAGTGTGCCTTTCCGTCCATTGAGTAAATGTGTAAGTGTATAGTCTACTTAGTTCAAAAATACTTGAGACGTATATCTCCGATTGTTACATCCTGTCAAATGTTGGACTAACAATCACATCTTAAACACATGATAATCAAGGGTAAATCTTTATTCTTATTCACGTATTTATTTCCATAATGCATTGCTAAGCTTACTTCATCTACGCATGTGAATATATAGACTCATTATATAAAGTCTCACTTTTTGAAGCTCCAACATTGTAACTACTCATGTAATTTTAACAGAATAGCCATTGCATATTATTTCAAGCTTAGTTTTTGTTTTTTAAGTTTTGTAATGAAATTGATCAGTACATGTTTGTACGTAAATGACTATGTATCATGCCATATTGCATGCAAGCATTCCATGCATCTTCTTACTTTAGACACAAACAACGAAAATGTACGATTTCTATAGAGGATATATGCCTGTTTATATGTGTGTTTAGTGTAATCAAATAAAAACAATATTGTAAGCTATAGCTTAATCAAACAAAACACAGGGGAAACGTTATTTGATTACGTTATACTGCATGTAGAACTATTATGTTTGATAAAAGGAACCTTACTTATAATGCAATATGAGTCATTTGCGGAGCTTGCCGTAATTCCTTTTATTGGGTCAATGTATTAATGGTCTTGGAATGAGGTTTATACTGGGAATGGCATATCACTGTAAACGAAAGAGTGAATTGAGTAAACAGTCTATGTTCCTCAGTCAGGAGTAAATTACTCAAAGCCAGTAAGGAGAGTTTGTTTATAGGGCTTAGGCTACCGGAAGTGAAGGACACATCATGTATTATAACACAGACCAGGCAACATTTAGCTACAATAGATTCAGTGGAAACAGGATAAGCAGTCTCGTAATGAAAATTAGCTAATTAATACCTAAATTGGATTGTGCTACATTTGCAGTACAATGCTGTAAAATAATAATATCAGTTTTGTTTGTCAGTAATGTTATTTCACAATACACGTGTTTCAAATAGAGACTGCTTTCCCTGTTTATTTGAAAGTTCAGCTATTCAGTGCAACATACAGCACAATGGAATGACATAGTTAAATTACTGATTTTAACTCAATATGAATGTGTCAGAGTTTACAGTATGACTCGCTTGATTGAATTCTTAAGATTAATGTTGATTCTTAAGATTGATGTTTCATATGTTTGAATCTACTATGACTAGCAGTATCATAGAATGCTGAAATTATCGAGGCCAATATTGAGTATTCCTAAACTGTTGAATGTAAATGATACTAAAACATATCCAAATATAAAACAGATAAAGATTACTACTAAATGGACAAGATAACAATGTAGAGCCTGAACAAGATAAGATAAACGGAAATGTTTTCCAAGTTGGTTCAACTTCCACAGATTTAGTTCAGACAAGACAAATGCCAGGTTGTCAGGTCATTGTCTGCATGGTTTGGGTGCAATGCTACACTGAATTTCAGCGTAGTACCACCTATGGTTCGCTAGTTCCAGCCGCTGCTCGCAGGTTTCACCGCAGTGCATAGCCACATGGCTTTCTCCCTGCCATAATACTAGCAGCCGCGATATAAGTGAAATACTCTTGAAAGCGGCGTTAAACCCCAACTCACTCACGAATCGTTTTAATAATAAATAATAAATTTACTTCTCAATGCCCTTCATTGGTCAAGGACTTAAACTTTTCTACTGTTGTACTTGGGAAGGCATGCTGTTTCGATAATGAAACAACGCCATAGTGCTTATATTTAAGATTCCTGTCTGAAACGGGTAAAGACAATTATTGTCCTTTTTGCGAGACGAATCCTTCGTCAGATTCGAAACAACGACCTCAGAATCAGGCTCAAACCATCAGCATCTCAAATCAAGTAAAAAATTCATCACTTTGAAAGTTTGGAGAAAAGCCAAATAGGATTAGGTCTGTGGTTAGACTTATTTTGCAAGTATGTTGATATTTGTGTTCTATCCATTCTGAAAATCTTATCCAAATAGTTTTACTAAATCTACAGTCCCATAATAAATGGTAGATAGATTCTGGCTCAGTTTTACAGAACGTGCATAAATTATTGTCAACAATATGCATCTTAAATATATGAGTATTTACAGGTAAAATTCGGTGGAGCAGTCTGAGCTGGAACCATCTTAATTTATGGTCAGGAGTAGTTTGGTGAGCTTTAAAAAAAGTAAGAGGCCAGTTTAAATTGATCAATAATTCCTCTTCCAAATTTTCAATAGCTTTTTAAATTGTCTTCAGATTGGGTTACAATATAGTAGTATTTCTTTGAACCCTTTTTACAAGAAAAAATATAGCTAATTGAGACATTTATGTTGTTTGTTATTTCCAAATGGAGTTCTTTTTTAATACCCAGGTCTGTCAAGTATTTATTTACTGATCTTATAACATCATAGAATTCTAAGAAATTGATAGGAAAGTATCGATTACAAAATCGTTGCAATGTCATGAAACAGCCATCCATATTTAACAAACAGTGTATGTTATGCAACTTATTACCATAGCATTTTTTTAATTATAGAATGATTTACATTTATACTAATAGTTTGGTTGTATAGCAAGGGTTCCCTTAGGAACTCTTCATAATTATTTTGTTTTATCTTGTAACAATATTTGGAAAAGGCAATGAGACAACCTTTCGAAAAAAGGTTAGGTGTTTTCCTTGCAAGCATAAGGGGGAAATCATTCCCAAGGATTGTAATGTCTAGAACATCTGGATTGATTTTTTACATCAAAGTTTTCCATTTCTTTTCAAAGTCAACATTCAACAGTTTCCTTATATATCATATGATATCAAAATGATAGTGGTACGTATCTTTAGTAATTCTTTAGATATCTGTTTGTAATGAAAGATGTAAATCTTGTTGACAGTTGTAACAAATTGTGATAATTTGCTAGTGTTTTGTTTATGGCTTTTATGGCTGTGATACTGCCGAAGCGGCGTTAAACAATAACTCACTCACTCACTTACTCTGTTTGTGATGAAATTTTAATGAGCATTTGCAGAGCAGATAAACAGTTAGGATAAAAATATGCTTGAGAATATGAGAATGTTTTTTTACCGTGCACGTTAAAAAAACATAAATATGAGTCATTGAAAAATCGGTAACATGTTTGACCTGTATTTAGACACATAAGGCAAATCTATCACGTCAGATAGCAGAAATCATTGAGTTATATTTCGCAAATCAAATTATATACAAATATGTTACAGAAGTTTCAGCACTAACGTGAAGGAAAAAACAAAAGTAACCCCTTACAAGATAGGAAATTACATTAATATAACAATCTGAAATTTAATAGAGATCTATTGACTCATACACCAGAGCGAGTTATTCACTGAGTCTGAATAATAGCTTTAACATCTACTCAATTTTATTGCACCAAAGCATTGTCACAAGTATCGACTTCTCTTACTGGAACCTGTTTTATATGCACCTTCAGCAGTGTGACCGCCAACATGCGTAGTGTATTTGCAAATGATAATGAATATTTCGTTTTAGTGATAGTGAACTAACTTGTTTAAGATTATTTGAAATTTGTTTTGAAAAAGTTTGTTTGTTTAACATGGTAACCTCTTTTCATTGCATTTGCATTTGCAAGTTAGTTTATTATGGTTTTGAAATATTTTAGTATGTCGTACTATGCACGCAACAACTGAAACGAAAACCCAATTAAAGAAATTTTAATATAATTTATTGTGTTGAAATTTCATTAAATAAATATAACAAGGGGTCCACTTAAATAAATTTTCACACTGTGTCGGCCTCGATTAAAGATGAAACAGAGCTTTTGCAAAAGTGTGAAATCACAACGTTTTGTAAGCAACCAGGTCATCCATAAGTGCATCTTACCAATTAAAAACAAAATCACAAGAAATTGCTAATATTTAATTATATACACCAACAACATATGCTAAATCCATTTCTGTTATAAAATATAGAGGTCACCATGCCTGTTTTTTTAAATATGAGCTCCCAATGTAGGTGGGGTTGTCGCAAAGATAAATACATTTTCGCAACCATTAAATTTCACACCATTATTATGAAAAACCAACAAACACATTTTATAATTATGGCTTTATCTCAATAGAAAGTTAATGGTTAAACATATATGCAAGGAGAAAGACTTTTTTTGTAATTTTTAAACATTTTGACTTGAACTGAAATTTTACACAAAAACTTTTTTTTCTTTTCTGTTAAATATTCATATTTATGTCAATTAATCTTAACATTTGCAGGAAACAACCACTATTTGATAGTGATACTAGTCAAAAACAAAATTAATCAAAACAAAATCATATTTAACCGGCTAACCTGAAAAATAATTTTTAAAAAAACCCTTCAGAAATGGTAATTTTCGGCAGCAAAGGAGATAACTCTCAAACATGTTGCATTAATGTTTCCCCTTGAAATAGATTAAAAAACAAATTAACAAAATAAATCCAATTGCCACTTAAAAAATACTATATTGCACAATTATAATACTATGATTCAATTATCCTATTTCAAAACAGTTTAATTTCTAATATGCATGACTACTAGGTTACTGAAAATGTTCACAAAGGATATAAAAGGCTAAGAGGCTCAATGCTAAAAAGCTTTGAAAATGGCAACTGCGGTATCAAATAACAGTGTAAAACAAGTAGATAGCGTGGATAGTAGAAACCATACTAGTCGACCATTTAATGTCAAAACTTGTCAGATATCTGCAAAGGACAAGTGACAGTAAAGGGGACTACACACAATATCGGCGTTACAGTTTTAAATATGCCCTTTACCTAACCCAAAAGGAAATCGACAAAAATGTACAGCTGAACCATGTATCTGATGACATATCTAGTAAAATAGTGCAAATGTCGTGATCTTTGTATTTATGTGTGTTAGGAAATGTATTTTTGTGACTAAAACATATATGTTATTACATTTTGGCCGAAAATGCATATCTGCCTGGTTACATCTCTACACCTCTCGGAATGCATATACAGCTAATAGATTGTGCATCTCTCGGAGCACATGTCTTATTTTACTTCTCTGGAGTGCTGAAACGTGTGTACAGACACCTCTGTTAATGGAGATTACAAAGATTATATTTAATGGAGATTACAAAGATTATATTTCTATTATAATGTTGCTGTGAAATAAAAGTGCCAAATGTTAATATTTTGTGACACCCTGACCTAGAGAAGTAGCAATACGTGAAAAACAGAAATGAATGAACATAGGTAAATATGAGCATAATATTGCCATGCTTCCCGGAAGCTCCTTAAAAGGTGATGAATAAGAACGTCATCATTTTCAGTTGAAGAGAAAATCATTGGTATATATGTTGTGATTATTTCACAGTAGAATTAATCACAGAATAATACCATAGATCGGGACAATCATTGATCAACACAGTCCTTCTTGATTTTCACGAGGGACGGACATTTTAAAACAACATTTCATTAACAAACAAAAACATCAATGCTATCAAATTCCATTAGTTTCACGTCACATTGTTTTTTTCCAAGAATCTTTAATGTATTGATAATGGCAAATGATAAATATGAAACAAGCTAACTCCATAGTGTGAGATCAAATATTTACAAACATGACGTATTTTTAAAAATATCCAAACTTGTATTAAAATGAAACTTATTTCAGAAGAAACTACATTCATGTATTTCGTTTATAAAGAGCATGACATAAATAAGGTGTTGATAGTTTTTTCTTTTGATTTCAATTTCTCTTTGTATTATGTATCATTAGAAGAAGTAAGTTGAGGAAGTTGAGATGTTTAAATGTATGTTCTGCTCTGCAAGTCAGAATTGCAGATACATTGTTGTCGCACTATGTTTAATGGAGGAGAACCGTTCCCTATTTGAATATATTTATAACTTGGTCAATATACGTCATACCAATGCATTAGTTAGGGCATAAACAAAACTTCTGTCGTTTGCTCTAATGCTCTAACTCAAAAAGCAAGTCGCATATTATCCAGTGGGGTTGCTGGTATAGTCTCTTGACCCGGTTTGGGTAAGACAATTAAATGTTATTTGCCTTTTAAAGCTATTGATTAATATTATTATTAATATAAATAAGCAGTTGTTTTCTGCTCTATTTCAGCGTCTTGCATGTTTGAATGATTTAATTCGCTTCTTTGGTGTAGATCAAAGGCTGTTTTACGTTTAATATCTGAAACACTACATTGTAGCAATGCATTCACATATTCAGATATAGAGTTCAACGATTATTGCCAAACATTTAACATAAAATGAAATATAATAAAGAAGAAATGCCTAATTTACGTGAATGACACTTTTGTATACTTGTCCCTCAGATTATTGTCCCATCAAATTCAGAATGTTATTGTAAATCACGTCAAACAGAACGGAGAACACTTTTAAAGTTTTTGTTTGTCATAAATATGTGGTGACTACCTTCAGTTAGATTATTTTGCTCAAACTGATTGAGGATAGAAACTCAATGAATAGTTCATGAAGCATGTTGCCACTTAGTCAAAACAAACTTCAGGAAATTTCATTATTTATTTAACTGCAAGAAAGTGATATCAAAACTTAATGCACTAGGTTTAAGGTGTGTACAAAATATGAATTATTGTCTGTAGTATATGATTGCAAAATTTGCAATTCAATAAGAATCCGCTTTCCTTTGAAGATTTCTTATTATAAACTGAAGATGCACTGTATGTAAGTCAGCAAGCAAGACATAGATATGCAGTTGTCATTTTAGTGTATGTTTTCTATTTACTATTTTCCTTTCAAAGTGGTAACCGTTAAGATATCTGTCACACTAACTGCTATGATAAATGCAAACACTTTGGGGCTTTCATCGAGTCCAATAAGTATCTTCAATGGCTATGCTGGAAAAGGTTGCAGTCGTGAATCCCATCACATGATTTGAGCATAAGGTATTATGTAAGTGAAATCACACGTTGTGTAATTAAGTCAATATTCATAGACAGATGATATACATTTACTCAATGTGTACGATGTGTAAACTGTTTCATATGTAACTTTATCGGAGTTAATATTGATAACATACATGAAGTTTGCTGGAAGTAGTTATTAGTCTATATATATTTTGATTTGTTAGCGCTATTGAAATTATTTAACCTTCATAAACAGGGTAAATGTGATGAATATCAGGGCATATGCGTCAAATAATCTGACGCAATGTAAACTGTTAGTATACATATTTTTATACAAGAGTCATCAGAAGATGACATATCCCACCGGTTCCACAAAATTTGTAAAACACATCTTTGACAGATACTTGTGTATCTACTACCGTACTTCAGTTAGTGGGTATTACAGATGCTGATTTTCAGGTATGATAAGGGTTGTAGACTTCTGCTCCAGAGGCAGTCAAAATCAACAACAACCAACATCCCTCTCATGTTTCTATGGAAACATAAAACAATTAATTTTTCAGAAAAAAATCTGAAAAAATCAAAAGGCACCACTTCAGTTAGTGGGTAATACACATGCAAAGTTTCAGGAAGATATGATGAACGGTTTTGGAGCTGTGCTCCGGAAACGAACCTGTCTCTGACAAAGTCCAAATTCAACAAGTTTCCATGGAAACGAAACAAACATAAATTTAAAAATCTGAAAATATCAAAAGGCACCACTGCAGTAAATGTGTAATACACATGTGAAGTTTCAGAAAGATATGATAAATGGTTTTCGAGTTCTGCTCCGGAAACGAAATGATTATGGACGGACAGACGGGGTGATGACTATATCCCACGGTATTACATATCGGTGGGATAAAAATGATTTAATGAATTGATATTTGATTAATTTAAAATGATGATGACAAGATGAAGTGACGAGTTTACCTCAGCACTATGTTTATTAAGCTACCCCATCAATTCTATAGATACATCCTGACTCCAGATTAAGAAATACATATTTCCCTCTCGCTATTGGCACTGACATTTGATACCTTTTCCGTTAAAAATAAAAGTCAAAGAATAACGAGTACACTTATTATTAATTTGTTAAGTAAAGCATTTCCTCTCAAGAAAGAGATAGAGATAGAAAGGATAAGTTTATATCGTTTTCAAAATAAATGAGAATTGAGGCAATGAGAACGTGGGTAATAAATATTTCCCTCTCACTGTTGTCACTGACTTCTCCCCGTGACTGATGACAATCCATTGTGATTATCAGTACTCAATAATCTTCGTTCATTCTCGTTCATTCTCTACTTCTTCCTTCAAGGAGAGACATGTTCTAGCATTGATACTGATATATATGCTCATTGATCTCATTTACTATGATAAAAGCCAGACATATAAACTATAAATATAGGTGATAGTGCTTGCAGTCTCACATATACAATGAAATAAAACTATATATATTGGCAGTGTCGATTAGTTGCTTGAACTGATTACCTAGCCACTTTGGCTTTTGTCAGTAAGAGACTATTTGTATTTCCAAATCAATCATTTTGACTTCCTGTTAATTTAGGAAATGTATACCAAAGATCACAAGAGATCGGTTTGTATTGCATAAGAGAATATGTCCAGACAAACCTTCAAAAATAATTGACACATCGTACAAACACTGATGATATAATCCACAACAGTGTCAGATTAGATGTGTGTGTGTGTGTGTGTGTGTGTGCGTGATCTGGATAGATACGTTGCTGTTGAAACTTACATTTTGAGGTGTATGCTGGTACAAGTCAGTACAACTACGGATGTTAGATACTTTACAAATAACAGTTATAATAAAAAATAAATAAATAATAATAGCAGCATAATAATTACGACATTCATAATTTACGAAGTGTACCAATATTCACATAACAGTCATCACTGTCATTGTGTGGATCTTTATCACAATCAACCACATTTTTCCTTCAGAGTTCGAGAGTTCATCACTGTAAACTACATGATAGTGTGAAATTCCTTACAGAGATGATGTCAAACTTCTGTTATCCTGACTAATAACAACAAAATTAATCATTCACCAAGCCGCCAAGAACGCAACTAATAGGTTTTACTCCTAAATAAGTGGATTGATTACAGTTTTAGTTCAGTTGAGTTAATTCTGATCACATATTCTCAATGATTTATTAATAACTAGATTAGCGTTTGCGGGACACCGCAAAAGCAGAGCAGCTCCGAAACTTAGGGTCTCGCCTTTCCCTGTTCCGCCTTCTCGTCAGCATCAATAAAATGGCAATTCTTTTTAACAAAAGTTTGTTCATTATTCGAGTTATTAATAATCATCACTGGGGTCACTTTTCACAAGTTTGTTCTTAAAACCTATTTCTTCTTTCAAAATTTGATCAAAGGATTAACGTGGCCTTAACCAATATCTCATGACCTTGACCTTTGACCTTCAAGGTCACACCATCAATGATCACTTTTCATCGCGTATAATAATCATGCAATGACTCAAAGTGTTCATAGTTAAAAAACGGCATATTCACAAAAGCATGCTTAAGTTTTGACCTCACTGCGACCTTGACCTTTGACAGATTTGAGCGAAAACGTTTTAAAATCTTTGTCTTTCTCCATAGTTCATATATACCAAATAAGAGCCTAATAGCACAACAAAAATTTAACATGTGAACATGTCAAAATCATTCACCAGGTGTATAAGAAAGAAATTAAGCTATCTATATGAGGTGTTAATATCTTCATGGAAAAAAGTTACTTAGTGATTTCAGAACTGGTCAGCATGACCATAGCTCGTGACCTTGACTTTTAAAATTCAAGGTCACACAATCAGTGATCACTTTTCATTGTGTATCACAATCATGTAATGATTTAAAGTGTTTATAGTTGAAATAAGACATTTTCGCAAAAGCATGCTTAGGTTGTGACCTCGCTATGACCTTGACCTTTGACAGATGTTAGCGAAAACCTTTTCAAATCTTTGCCGTTCTCCATAGTTGATATGTACCAAATAAGAGTCTGATAGCACGAATATTTTTCAAGTTATCGTGTTTACAAGGATTTTTTTAGCAATTTCAGAACTTGTGACCTTGACCTTTGACCTTGAATATGAACATGTCAAAATAATTCCCCAGGAGCATAACTAAGAACTTATGTATATGAGGTGTTGATACCTCCTTGGAAAGAAGTTATTTAGTGATTTCAGAACTGGTCAGCATGACCATATCTCGTGACCTTGACCTTTAAAATTCAAGGTCACACAATCAGTGATCACTTTTCATTGTGCATCACAATCATGTAATGATTTAAAGTGTTTATAGTTGAAATAAGACATTTTCGCAAAAGCATGCTTAGGTTGTGACCTCGCTATGACCTTGACCTTTGACGGATGTTAGCGAAAACCTTTTCAAATCTCGGCCTTTCTCCATAGTTGATATACACCAACGGAGAGCCTGATAGCACAAATATTTTTCAAGTTATCGTGTTTACAAGGATTTATTTAGCGATTTCAGAACTCGTGACCTTGACCTTTGACCTTGAATGTGAACATGTCAAAAAAATTCCCCAGGGGTATAAGTAAGAAGTTAGTATATGAGTTCTCAAAACCTAATAGGAACAAGCAAAAAAGTGAGCGTGGCTTACTAATACCCCCGACTGTTTCAGTTTGACATTTTTATTTTACTTAAAGAGAGAGGTGTCTGCACACCTAAGGATTGATAAGCTTTGAAATGTAATTGCTAAGATTAAACTGTTTGTGAAAATGGTAGGACAAGTCTCGATCTTCATGTGAAAAAGGTGGTTTAAGTCAAAATAGGAATAAAAGTAACTTGAAAAGGTATTGGTAATATAATACACTACTGCTATTACAACTGATTTCAACTTTATTTTGGAAATTAATCCATCATAATGATTCATTCGAGTGACTTTAAACAACAGGTACATCGAAGCACACCCCTGAAGGCACAGTGAGAGATATACAGCAGTTTATGGCTGAGAGGAAAGAAAATTTAACTTTTCCCAAAATATAACCAGTGGAAATATAAAATAGTAAAATCAACGAGAACACAGAAGTAGCTTTTGATGAAAGTTACATGAAAAAGAAAACGATGAAGTCAACAAATCACAATACAGAAGTAGCTTCATTCATTCTAGCTATGATAAAGTAAAAGAATATAAAAAATCGCAAAAAATTCAAAAATTCACCAAATCGTGTTACATTTTGCAATGCACCTCTCCTAGTGGTGAAGGAGACATGTGCCAAATTTGAAAAGGATGAGATGAATAGTTTTTCTGTAATCGATCGGACAAAAAATGCTCAGAATTTGACTAAGTTAAAAAATAAAAAAAATCGCCAAAAATTCTAAAATTCACCAATTCGGTTTAAACTTCGCACTGCACCTCTCCTAGTGGTGAAGGAGACATCTGTCAAATTTGAAATGGATGAGATGAATAGTTTTTCTGTAATCGATCGGACAAAAAATGCTCAGAATTTGACTAAGTTAAAAAATAAAAAAATTCGCCAAAAATTCAAAAATTCACCAATTCGGTTTAAACTTCGCACTGCACCTCTCCTAGTGGTGAAGAAGACATGTACTAAATTTAAAAAGGATGAGACGAATAGTTTTTTCTGTTATCGATCGGACAAAAATTGTCTTCGGACGGAAGGACGGACGGACGGAATCGTTGGTATAACTATATACCCCCAACCGTTGGTCTGGGGTATAAAAAAGTTATAGCGAATACAAAACGCGGCGGCGGCGGCGATGTAAACTGCACAACAACTGATAGCAGCTCCGACTTAGTCGGAGCTGCTAATTAATTTACGAAACAATCTAACATTTATGCATTATCTGAATATCATGTACTTCTAGAATTCTAATGCATTCAGCCTTGTTAGATGTTCCACTTTACATCTTTCAGAGGGGTACTGAATGTTTGAACACACCTAACTACGATTTGTTGAACGCCCTTGTTGTCTGTCTCGGGAGAGAGAAGCTGTTGGTACAGTCAGTTTTGGCAATTGGCGACTAAATCACTCAAGCGACTCGTCCTGAAAAATGTTTTTTAAAATATACTGTTGTCGAAGCATTCCCCAAATGTGATCCTGTTACATTTTCTCACCATCTAAATGACATCTATTTCTTACGCATATATAAACGTACGTGCGTTTCGGATCAGTTGTCTTTTATAGGTGTATATAGAATATTTGGAGTAAGTACATGTAATACGTACGGGTTCCTTGCTTTAACAGATATTGTGAATACATGTATTTCAATTACTTTCAAAAGTTTGTGTTAATCAATTTAGATAATTCATAATATCAATTAGTTTGAATCCAGGATTTTCACTATGGGAACAATTCCTTATTGTGTAGAGATAAACATTTGTGAACTCTAAGCTAAATTTATTATCCTGTCAAGGTTCTAAATTATTGTAAAACTGTCCGAAACCAGCTGCTTCAAAATTCACTGTTTCTTACTGAATCCCCAAGGTTTTTAAAGGATGGATGAAATGACATATGGTCCAAATCGGATTCATTAAAATGGGATGTCAATTTGACAATTGCTCGATTTTAAATTTCTGAAATCGGTCCATAAATTACTTATATACGGCTTTTTAAAAAACCGCCTGATTTAGCCCCGGCGACCAGAATGAAAGTCTGCGGGGGTGTGACCCGTGATAGGATGACTTCTGTGACGTATGTGGAGGAATTTGATTTTCAGCGATAGTCACAATTCAACGTAATTTCGCAACATTTTGATTGTTAATTTCACAAAGATATCTTCAATAAACCAACTTAAATTTCCCATATATCGAATGTTAAGATATCCAACTAGGTAATTCCGCAGATGACAATTACACAATTATTACATAAACATGTCTTTTTGGCGATGTAATACACCTCATAAATTCATTTAGCGGCAGTGATAATTATCATTAATTAATTAACGACACATCGGCGGAGAAACTATCTCGTCGCCCCGTCTATCGCTTATCACAGTCACGCCTCAGTGAGCATTTTCAAAAGGTTTCGCCGAACAAATTGCGATAGTGTTAAAATGGGTGAATTAAAATCGTCTTAATTATCAATTGCAAGTGTATATTGTCTCGATTTTATGCTATCTATTGACTCATACACCAGAGCGAGTTATTCACTGAGTCTGAATAATAGCTTTAACATCTACTCAATTTTATTGCACCAAAGCATTGTCACAAGTATCGACTTCTCTTACTGGAACCTGTTTTATATGCACCTTCAGCAGTGTGACCGCCAACATGCGTAGTGTATTTGCAAATGATAATGAATATTTCGTTTTAGTGATAGTGAACTAACTTGTTTAAGATTATTTGAAATTTGTTTTGAAAAAGTTTGTTTGTTTAACATGGTAACCTCTTTTCATTGCATTTGCATTTGCAAGTTAGTTTATTATGGTTTTGAAATATTTTAGTATGTCGTACTATGCACGCAACAACTGAAACGAAAACCCAATTAAAGAAATTTTAATATAATTTATTGTGTTGAAATTTCATTAAATAAATATAACAAGGGGTCCACTTAAATAAATTTTCACACTGTGTCGGCCTCGATTAAAGATGAAACAGAGCTTTTGCAAAAGTGTGAAATCACAACGTTTTGTAAGCAACCAGGTCATCCATAAGTGCATCTTACCAATTAAAAACAAAATCACAAGAAATTGCTAATATTTAATTATATACACCAACAACATATGCTAAATCCATTTCTGTTATAAAATATAGAGGTCACCATGCCTGTTTTTTTAAATATGAGCTCCCAATGTAGGTGGGGTTGTCGCAAAGATAAATACATTTTCGCAACCATTAAATTTCACACCATTATTATGAAAAACCAACAAACACATTTTATAATTATGGCTTTATCTCAATAGAAAGTTAATGGTTAAACATATATGCAAGGAGAAAGACTTTTTTTGTAATTTTTAAACATTTTGACTTGAACTGAAATTTTACACAAAAACTTTTTTTTCTTTTCTGTTAAATATTCATATTTATGTCAATTAATCTTAACATTTGCAGGAAACAACCACTATTTGATAGTGATACTAGTCAAAAACAAAATTAATCAAAACAAAATCATATTTAACCGGCTAACCTGAAAAATAATTTTTAAAAAAACCCTTCAGAAATGGTAATTTTCGGCAGCAAAGGAGATAACTCTCAAACATGTTGCATTAATGTTTCCCCTTGAAATAGATTAAAAAACAAATTAACAAAATAAATCCAATTGCCACTTAAAAAATACTATATTGCACAATTATAATACTATGATTCAATTATCCTATTTCAAAACAGTTTAATTTCTAATATGCATGACTACTAGGTTACTGAAAATGTTCACAAAGGATATAAAAGGCTAAGAGGCTCAATGCTAAAAAGCTTTGAAAATGGCAACTGCGGTATCAAATAACAGTGTAAAACAAGTAGATAGCGTGGATAGTAGAAACCATACTAGTCGACCATTTAATGTCAAAACTTGTCAGATATCTGCAAAGGACAAGTGACAGTAAAGGGGACTACACACAATATCGGCGTTACAGTTTTAAATATGCCCTTTACCTAACCCAAAAGGAAATCGACAAAAATGTACAGCTGAACCATGTATCTGATGACATATCTAGTAAAATAGTGCAAATGTCGTGATCTTTGTATTTATGTGTGTTAGGAAATGTATTTTTGTGACTAAAACATATATGTTATTACATTTTGGCCGAAAATGCATATCTGCCTGGTTACATCTCTACACCTCTCGGAATGCATATACAGCTAATAGATTGTGCATCTCTCGGAGCACATGTCTTATTTTACTTCTCTGGAGTGCTGAAACGTGTGTACAGACACCTCTGTTAATGGAGATTACAAAGATTATATTTAATGGAGATTACAAAGATTATATTTCTATTATAATGTTGCTGTGAAATAAAAGTGCCAAATGTTAATATTTTGTGACACCCTGACCTAGAGAAGTAGCAATACGTGAAAAACAGAAATGAATGAACATAGGTAAATATGAGCATAATATTGCCATGCTTCCCGGAAGCTCCTTAAAAGGTGATGAATAAGAACGTCATCATTTTCAGTTGAAGAGAAAATCATTGGTATATATGTTGTGATTATTTCACAGTAGAATTAATCACAGAATAATACCATAGATCGGGACAATCATTGATCAACACAGTCCTTCTTGATTTTCACGAGGGACGGACATTTTAAAACAACATTTCATTAACAAACAAAAACATCAATGCTATCAAATTCCATTAGTTTCACGTCACATTGTTTTTTTCCAAGAATCTTTAATGTATTGATAATGGCAAATGATAAATATGAAACAAGCTAACTCCATAGTGTGAGATCAAATATTTACAAACATGACGTATTTTTAAAAATATCCAAACTTGTATTAAAATGAAACTTATTTCAGAAGAAACTACATTCATGTATTTCGTTTATAAAGAGCATGACATAAATAAGGTGTTGATAGTTTTTTCTTTTGATTTCAATTTCTCTTTGTATTATGTATCATTAGAAGAAGTAAGTTGAGGAAGTTGAGATGTTTAAATGTATGTTCTGCTCTGCAAGTCAGAATTGCAGATACATTGTTGTCGCACTATGTTTAATGGAGGAGAACCGTTCCCTATTTGAATATATTTATAACTTGGTCAATATACGTCATACCAATGCATTAGTTAGGGCATAAACAAAACTTCTGTCGTTTGCTCTAATGCTCTAACTCAAAAAGCAAGTCGCATATTATCCAGTGGGGTTGCTGGTATAGTCTCTTGACCCGGTTTGGGTAAGACAATTAAATGTTATTTGCCTTTTAAAGCTATTGATTAATATTATTATTAATATAAATAAGCAGTTGTTTTCTGCTCTATTTCAGCGTCTTGCATGTTTGAATGATTTAATTCGCTTCTTTGGTGTAGATCAAAGGCTGTTTTACGTTTAATATCTGAAACACTACATTGTAGCAATGCATTCACATATTCAGATATAGAGTTCAACGATTATTGCCAAACATTTAACATAAAATGAAATATAATAAAGAAGAAATGCCTAATTTACGTGAATGACACTTTTGTATACTTGTCCCTCAGATTATTGTCCCATCAAATTCAGAATGTTATTGTAAATCACGTCAAACAGAACGGAGAACACTTTTAAAGTTTTTGTTTGTCATAAATATGTGGTGACTACCTTCAGTTAGATTATTTTGCTCAAACTGATTGAGGATAGAAACTCAATGAATAGTTCATGAAGCATGTTGCCACTTAGTCAAAACAAACTTCAGGAAATTTCATTATTTATTTAACTGCAAGAAAGTGATATCAAAACTTAATGCACTAGGTTTAAGGTGTGTACAAAATATGAATTATTGTCTGTAGTATATGATTGCAAAATTTGCAATTCAATAAGAATCCGCTTTCCTTTGAAGATTTCTTATTATAAACTGAAGATGCACTGTATGTAAGTCAGCAAGCAAGACATAGATATGCAGTTGTCATTTTAGTGTATGTTTTCTATTTACTATTTTCCTTTCAAAGTGGTAACCGTTAAGATATCTGTCACACTAACTGCTATGATAAATGCAAACACTTTGGGGCTTTCATCGAGTCCAATAAGTATCTTCAATGGCTATGCTGGAAAAGGTTGCAGTCGTGAATCCCATCACATGATTTGAGCATAAGGTATTATGTAAGTGAAATCACACGTTGTGTAATTAAGTCAATATTCATAGACAGATGATATACATTTACTCAATGTGTACGATGTGTAAACTGTTTCATATGTAACTTTATCGGAGTTAATATTGATAACATACATGAAGTTTGCTGGAAGTAGTTATTAGTCTATATATATTTTGATTTGTTAGCGCTATTGAAATTATTTAACCTTCATAAACAGGGTAAATGTGATGAATATCAGGGCATATGCGTCAAATAATCTGACGCAATGTAAACTGTTAGTATACATATTTTTATACAAGAGTCATCAGAAGATGACATATCCCACCGGTTCCACAAAATTTGTAAAACACATCTTTGACAGATACTTGTGTATCTACTACCGTACTTCAGTTAGTGGGTATTACAGATGCTGATTTTCAGGTATGATAAGGGTTGTAGACTTCTGCTCCAGAGGCAGTCAAAATCAACAACAACCAACATCCCTCTCATGTTTCTATGGAAACATAAAACAATTAATTTTTCAGAAAAAAATCTGAAAAAATCAAAAGGCACCACTTCAGTTAGTGGGTAATACACATGCAAAGTTTCAGGAAGATATGATGAACGGTTTTGGAGCTGTGCTCCGGAAACGAACCTGTCTCTGACAAAGTCCAAATTCAACAAGTTTCCATGGAAACGAAACAAACATAAATTTAAAAATCTGAAAATATCAAAAGGCACCACTGCAGTAAATGTGTAATACACATGTGAAGTTTCAGAAAGATATGATAAATGGTTTTCGAGTTCTGCTCCGGAAACGAAATGATTATGGACGGACAGACGGGGTGATGACTATATCCCACGGTATTACATATCGGTGGGATAAAAATGATTTAATGAATTGATATTTGATTAATTTAAAATGATGATGACAAGATGAAGTGACGAGTTTACCTCAGCACTATGTTTATTAAGCTACCCCATCAATTCTATAGATACATCCTGACTCCAGATTAAGAAATACATATTTCCCTCTCGCTATTGGCACTGACATTTGATACCTTTTCCGTTAAAAATAAAAGTCAAAGAATAACGAGTACACTTATTATTAATTTGTTAAGTAAAGCATTTCCTCTCAAGAAAGAGATAGAGATAGAAAGGATAATTTTATATCGTTTTCAAAATAAATGAGAATTGAGGCAATGAGAACGTGGGTAATAAATATTTCCCTCTCACTGTTGTCACTGACTTCTCCCCGTGACTGATGACAATCCATTGTGATTATCAGTACTCAATAATCTTCGTTCATTCTCGTTCATTCTCTACTTCTTCCTTCAAGGAGAGACATGTTCTAGCATTGATACTGATATATATGCTCATTGATCTCATTTACTATGATAAAAGCCAGACATATAAACTATAAATATAGGTGATAGTGCTTGCAGTCTCACATATACAATGAAATAAAACTATATATATTGGCAGTGTCGATTAGTTGCTTGAACTGATTACCTAGCCACTTTGGCTTTTGTCAGTAAGAGACTATTTGTATTTCCAAATCAATCATTTTGACTTCCTGTTAATTTAGGAAATGTATACCAAAGATCACAAGAGATCGGTTTGTATTGCATAAGAGAATATGTCCAGACAAACCTTCAAAAATAATTGACACATCGTACAAACACTGATGATATAATCCACAACAGTGTCAGATTAGATGTGTGTGTGTGTGTGTGTGTGTGTGCGTGATCTGGATAGATACGTTGCTGTTGAAACTTACATTTTGAGGTGTATGCTGGTACAAGTCAGTACAACTACGGATGTTAGATACTTTACAAATAACAGTTATAATAAAAAATAAATAAATAATAATAGCAGCATAATAATTACGACATTCATAATTTACGAAGTGTACCAATATTCACATAACAGTCATCACTGTCATTGTGTGGATCTTTATCACAATCAACCACATTTTTCCTTCAGAGTTCGAGAGTTCATCACTGTAAACTACATGATAGTGTGAAATTCCTTACAGAGATGATGTCAAACTTCTGTTATCCTGACTAATAACAACAAAATTAATCATTCACCAAGCCGCCAAGAACGCAACTAATAGGTTTTACTCCTAAATAAGTGGATTGATTACAGTTTTAGTTCAGTTGAGTTAATTCTGATCACATATTCTCAATGATTTATTAATAACTAGATTAGCGTTTGCGGGACACCGCAAAAGCAGAGCAGCTCCGAAACTTAGGGTCTCGCCTTTCCCTGTTCCGCCTTCTCGTCAGCATCAATAAAATGGCAATTCTTTTTAACAAAAGTTTGTTCATTATTCGAGTTATTAATAATCATCACTGGGGTCACTTTTCACAAGTTTGTTCTTAAAACCTATTTCTTCTTTCAAAATTTGATCAAAGGATTAACGTGGCCTTAACCAATATCTCATGACCTTGACCTTTGACCTTCAAGGTCACACCATCAATGATCACTTTTCATCGCGTATAATAATCATGCAATGACTCAAAGTGTTCATAGTTAAAAAACGGCATATTCACAAAAGCATGCTTAAGTTTTGACCTCACTGCGACCTTGACCTTTGACAGATTTGAGCGAAAACGTTTTAAAATCTTTGTCTTTCTCCATAGTTCATATATACCAAATAAGAGCCTAATAGCACAACAAAAATTTAACATGTGAACATGTCAAAATCATTCACCAGGTGTATAAGAAAGAAATTAAGCTATCTATATGAGGTGTTAATATCTTCATGGAAAAAAGTTACTTAGTGATTTCAGAACTGGTCAGCATGACCATAGCTCGTGACCTTGAATTTTAAAGGTCAAGGTCACACAATCAGTGATCACTTTTCATTGTGTATCACAATCATGTAATGATTTAAAGTGTTTATAGTTGAAATAAGACATTTTCGCAAAAGCATGCTTAGGTTGTGACCTCGCTATGACCTTGACCTTTGACAGATGTTAGCGAAAACCTTTTCAAATCTTTGCCGTTCTCCATAGTTGATATGTACCAAATAAGAGTCTGATAGCACGAATATTTTTCAAGTTATCGTGTTTACAAGGATTTTTTTAGCAATTTCAGAACTTGTGACCTTGACCTTTGACCTTGAATATGAACATGTCAAAATAATTCCCCAGGAGCATAACTAAGAACTTATGTATATGAGGTGTTGATACCTCCTTGGAAAGAAGTTATTTAGTGATTTCAGAACTGGTCAGCATGACCATATCTCGTGACCTTGACCTTTAAAATTCAAGGTCACACAATCAGTGATCACTTTTCATTGTGCATCACAATCATGTAATGATTTAAAGTGTTTATAGTTGAAATAAGACATTTTCGCAAAAGCATGCTTAGGTTGTGACCTCGCTATGACCTTGACCTTTGACGGATGTTAGCGAAAACCTTTTCAAATCTCGGCCTTTCTCCATAGTTGATATACACCAACGGAGAGCCTGATAGCACAAATATTTTTCAAGTTATCGTGTTTACAAGGATTTATTTAGCGATTTCAGAACTCGTGACCTTGACCTTTGACCTTGAATGTGAACATGTCAAAAAAATTCCCCAGGGGTATAAGTAAGAAGTTAGTATATGAGTTCTCAAAACCTAATAGGAACAAGCAAAAAAGTGAGCGTGGCTTACTAATACCCCCGACTGTTTCAGTTTGACATTTTTATTTTACTTAAAGAGAGAGGTGTCTGCACACCTAAGGATTGATAAGCTTTGAAATGTAATTGCTAAGATTAAACTGTTTGTGAAAATGGTAGGACAAGTCTCGATCTTCATGTGAAAAAGGTGGTTTAAGTCAAAATAGGAATAAAAGTAACTTGAAAAGGTATTGGTAATATAATACACTACTGCTATTACAACTGATTTCAACTTTATTTTGGAAATTAATCCATCATAATGATTCATTCGAGTGACTTTAAACAACAGGTACATCGAAGCACACCCCTGAAGGCACAGTGAGAGATATACAGCAGTTTATGGCTGAGAGGAAAGAAAATTTAACTTTTCCCAAAATATAACCAGTGGAAATATAAAATAGTAAAATCAACGAGAACACAGAAGTAGCTTTTGATGAAAGTTACATGAAAAAGAAAACGATGAAGTCAACAAATCACAATACAGAAGTAGCTTCATTCATTCTAGCTATGATAAAGTAAAAGAATATAAAAAATCGCAAAAAATTCAAAAATTCACCAAATCGTGTTACATTTTGCAATGCACCTCTCCTAGTGGTGAAGGAGACATGTGCCAAATTTGAAAAGGATGAGATGAATAGTTTTTCTGTAATCGATCGGACAAAAAATGCTCAGAATTTGACTAAGTTAAAAAATAAAAAAAATCGCCAAAAATTCTAAAATTCACCAATTCGGTTTAAACTTCGCACTGCACCTCTCCTAGTGGTGAAGGAGACATCTGTCAAATTTGAAATGGATGAGATGAATAGTTTTTCTGTAATCGATCGGACAAAAAATGCTCAGAATTTGACTAAGTTAAAAAATAAAAAAATTCGCCAAAAATTCAAAAATTCACCAATTCGGTTTAAACTTCGCACTGCACCTCTCCTAGTGGTGAAGAAGACATGTACTAAATTTAAAAAGGATGAGACGAATAGTTTTTTCTGTTATCGATCGGACAAAAATTGTCTTCGGACGGAAGGACGGACGGACGGAATCGTTGGTATAACTATATACCCCCAACCGTTGGTCTGGGGTATAAAAAAGTTATAGCGAATACAAAACGCGGCGGCGGCGGCGATGTAAACTGCACAACAACTGATAGCAGCTCCGACTTAGTCGGAGCTGCTAATTAATTTACGAAACAATCTAACATTTATGCATTATCTGAATATCATGTACTTCTAGAATTCTAATGCATTCAGCCTTGTTAGATGTTCCACTTTACATCTTTCAGAGGGGTACTGAATGTTTGAACACACCTAACTACGATTTGTTGAACGCCCTTGTTGTCTGTCTCGGGAGAGAGAAGCTGTTGGTACAGTCAGTTTTGGCAATTGGCGACTAAATCACTCAAGCGACTCGTCCTGAAAAATGTTTTTTAAAATATACTGTTGTCGAAGCATTCCCCAAATGTGATCCTGTTACATTTTCTCACCATCTAAATGACATCTATTTCTTACGCATATATAAACGTACGTGCGTTTCGGATCAGTTGTCTTTTATAGGTGTATATAGAATATTTGGAGTAAGTACATGTAATACGTACGGGTTCCTTGCTTTAACAGATATTGTGAATACATGTATTTCAATTACTTTCAAAAGTTTGTGTTAATCAATTTAGATAATTCATAATATCAATTAGTTTGAATCCAGGATTTTCACTATGGGAACAATTCCTTATTGTGTAGAGATAAACATTTGTGAACTCTAAGCTAAATTTATTATCCTGTCAAGGTTCTAAATTATTGTAAAACTGTCCGAAACCAGCTGCTTCAAAATTCACTGTTTCTTACTGAATCCCCAAGGTTTTTAAAGGATGGATGAAATGACATATGGTCCAAATCGGATTCATTAAAATGGGATGTCAATTTGACAATTGCTCGATTTTAAATTTCTGAAATCGGTCCATAAATTACTTATATACGGCTTTTTAAAAAACCGCCTGATTTAGCCCCGGCGACCAGAATGAAAGTCTGCGGGGGTGTGACCCGTGATAGGATGACTTCTGTGACGTATGTGGAGGAATTTGATTTTCAGCGATAGTCACAATTCAACGTAATTTCGCAACATTTTGATTGTTAATTTCACAAAGATATCTTCAATAAACCAACTTAAATTTCCCATATATCGAATGTTAAGATATCCAACTAGGTAATTCCGCAGATGACAATTACACAATTATTACATAAACATGTCTTTTTGGCGATGTAATACACCTCATAAATTCATTTAGCGGCAGTGATAATTATCATTAATTAATTAACGACACATCGGCGGAGAAACTATCTCGTCGCCCCGTCTATCGCTTATCACAGTCACGCCTCAGTGAGCATTTTCAAAAGGTTTCGCCGAACAAATTGCGATAGTGTTAAAATGGGTGAATTAAAATCGTCTTAATTATCAATTGCAAGTGTATATTGTCTCGATTTTATGCTCAATTGATTCCGATATACAATATACGTAGAGGTAATCATCTGTCATTCTTGAGAAAAATGCATTTCATCTATCCTTTAAGAATGTTTCCAAACCCTACAATAGGTAATTCGCAATCTAACCCACATCGTATGTGTATTTTATTTTTTTTGATCTCATTGAAATATATACACATTGATCCCATACTGTTATTTCCCTCAAATCAGAGGACAAATGGCATAAGCTGGTAAAGGTGTTTTCCTGATTAAATGTAGATCCAGTTGAGTATGTATATTTAAACAACGGCAGTATTGTGGCCGACTCGCGCACTTTAAACAAAAACAAAAGGAGAAATAGTTGATGAGTACTCATGGAAATGGAAAGTTTTTGATCATGAACTGGACCTTCAGATAATGTTTTCCGATCTACAGGTTTTGCTTGAATTATTAAATCAATAAAGTCATATATATCTGCCATCGGTTGCTGGTGTAATCACAATTATGAAACCATTAAACTGATAAAATGCCAATTACTTGTATATCTACCAGACACTAACTATAATGTCATAATGAGCAATGCATAACAAGAGCAGCCTGCAGTACCAATATAGTCACGAAGACATGTGTTTCTATTATATAACCATGCAGTTGACAGACTCTAAAATAAAAAGTCTAAAATATCCATAAAATGCAATAATGGGAAAAAACCCTGAAATGACATCACATTCAGTAACGCGCTCAAATCGAGGTAAAAGAAACAAATGGAGAGCTAACTGCTAACCTTCTAAAGCTGCATTGTACGAGTATCCCGTGTCAATTTACTGATACAGCACGTGTACGTCATGTAACAATTGCGTTTTGGTTTGAAGTTGGCTTCAAAATGTGCAAAACTTTAATCATATTTTTATTTAACGGCACATCAGGTCATAGGTATTATCTGTAAAATGTTAACAGAAGTTTGTATTATCTTATATATATAGTTTGTAGCAATTGAGTGAATGTAGTGTCTACACAAAGACTAATGAGTATACTTTCAATGGGTACTATAGATATTTAGAGAATAACCAACGAGGTACGAGTGATTACGGGAAATATCCATGAGTCTAAATAATGTTCAGCCACGAGCTTTAGCGAGTGGCTGTGAACATTATTTAGACGAGTGGATATTCCCCGTAATCACGCGTACCGAGTTGGTTATTCTATATATTACCCATTATGCAATTAAATTGACCAAATTACGCTTGGTTATTACATTTTCATGTTGGGCGGCCGCTGTGAAGGATCCGTCGCCACAGTAACATTGTGACGTCATAAGATAATTCGTCGCGTCAGACCATTTTTTAATGACGTCATAGTCATTCTTTCTCCGGGTAACCGACCAATCAACGTTGAGAATCACTTGAAAGCACATGTGCAAATATCACAAAAATAATCACCTGTGTCTTCTCACCAGTATGGGTAATATACCTCGATAGTTCTCAAATTTCACCCTCTCTACCATTATTTACAGAGTTATTAATTGAGAGGAATTCAATTGGATTCGGTGAGTTATCAACTAGAGTATAAATAATGACGTTTACTCAAAAAACGTACTATTTTTATTTTCTCAAAATGATAGATATTATGAAACCCAGCAACTATGCATTTCCATTACATCGTATATGAACCTGTACAATGTCTGTTGATAGGATCAACATCTTCCACTAACAACATTATTTGTATTGCAATTCAATCTGTCAGAGGAGCTTGCAGCATCTGTCTGAAATAATAACCCTTTACTCAATGTTGACAGACATAATCACCTGAATGTTATTTCACCTAGTCTGTTGATATGCTTGTGGCAATTTTGACAAGATAAAGACACGAGACTGGCAGATCACGTGCGTGCTTCTGTCATAGTTAACATAGACTTATTTAAAGAGATAATTTGCGATTGAATATCTTATTTTTTTGTCACTGAAATATCATATGGGTGTCGAGGCAACATATATATCTGCCAATGAGAGTTTACTTGTGTTGATTGTTTATTTGATCTCTGAGATTCATTAAAAGTTAATATTATTTTGTTCTGTTAACATGAATCTCATTTAACCAGAATGCTGCCAGAAGCTTTTGACATTTCATTTAATTAAAATGTATGACAAAAGTTTGCTGTGGAAGTGTGTATCTTACAAAAGACTCTATGGCGCGTTGCTCTTGTTGATATATAAGATGTGGCGATGTTCAATCGTTGTTTACTTGAGAAACCTTGAAACCTCATCCTTTGTCAGGGTATAACCTATGCTACGACATGGCGAATTCCTCAGATAAGCGAGTCGAAATCAAAGAGTTTTCCCCCGTCAAATGGTCTCAGACGCTGACGAAGGAATAGGACACGCAGTTCAACGAGGAAGATGAGGTTTGATGACTCGGTTTCGAGAGATCGTTATGATTTCCGTAGTGATAAACCACAAAGAACGCAGGTGTCGAATACAGACATGGTAAAACAAATGTTTATTTTATTCAAGAGGCATAATAATCAGCCAGGTGTGATAAGATCTATTTGCTTACCTGAATTGTTCCTGTTAATTATTTTGTAACGACTCAATTCATACTTTATACATGTACATTATGTAATTAACATGAGGCGAAGACGTATCCTTAAATACCTGTTGCTCAGTTTGTGATGATAATTTTACGTGGTGTGTTCACCCTTCCCAAAGAGATAGTCAACACAAAACGACATCTTCTTTGAAGTTCTTTATCGAGACAAAGCTTAATGTTGTAAAGTTTCTCAGTTGTATATATCAAGTACCTAGTACCAAAGTTTATTTGCTGTATGATTGAAAATAATGATTACATTTCTTGATTTAGTTCAAGTTGCATGTCCAAATTAATGTAAGTGCAGTGTAAAATGAGCATCAACTCTGAAAAAGTAAATTTATCCCGAAACAAATACACTTTAAACTTTCTCAGTTGATACCTCAAGTACCCACCTGATGAAACGACTCGATCACGTGTACATTTAATACATTAAACTTTGTCAATGTTGATATACTGAAAGAAGTTGAAAATTAAATTAAAATTTGATAGTTATTGTTATGGAAAAACTAAATTCATAAATTAACTTACGATTTTTAGAATACATGTGAAACTATGTCTCTTCATTTATCGAATGTCTGGTCTGAACTATGATCTCCTCAATAGATGCACACTTGTTGACTGTGTAAGTTGTACTTAGCACTAATGTTATGATAGTGAGTTTCAATCATGACTTTGTAGACATATTATTATTTCATTTTCAGCACACTATGGTATCATTTGTGTTTATTTGAGCCAGGTTATAGTTTGCCAGATGACATTTCAAAAAGGAGATGCTGGCTACTTTGTTAACATTTGCTAAAGTTAATACAGGGATTATTCAATGCAGGCAATTATTCAAGGATTTGTTGTATATTGGATCAATTAAAGTAGAGATACATTGAATGTCTAATGTCATAATCATATTATAAACCTCTCTGTATATGTACATGTATCAACGAGCAAAAGAAAGTATAGGTACAACAAACGAGATATTATAACCAACAAGTGATGCCAACGACTTAAGCATAGTTACGTCATGTCCCAACATGCCAATTTTGCTTTTTCTTCGTTTTACAATCCTTATCCAGATGGATAGGAGAGTAAAATATGACTTTCGGGCTTGTATTATGACATTATACAGCAACAGTGCGGCGTACAGTACCAATGAGATATAGTTTGCCGACATGTTACATATGCTTCAAATTTCAAAATACCATAAATCCTAAATATTATTTAAAACACCTTTGACATTTCAGTTCCCTAAATATACATGTTTTTGTGGTTGAATAGATATGAACTATCATTATCATAGTCTCATGAATGAAATTGTGTATATCTCTTTCAGAGATACATCCTCATCAAAGACATTCAAAACCGACTTTATCCGATAGGGAGTGGTTTGTGTTTGACTCTGTTGAAAATATTATGTACTTTCTTTTGCCCCACACTGTATAAGTTTTATCTCTCACGCATGATTTTAAAGATATCCAGATTGGTAACATAACATTTGCGTATGAAGATGCACTATATAACCTATATTTTATCGGTCAAATAACTCTTCACTTTATAAATACAAACCTTTCTCTCAACTGATGTCCTGGACTTCAGCGAACAGGCATAGAATGTCAGGTTCCCTTGCAAGAGAATGACCTTGTAGAGAGCTTTAACAAAAATGTCTACCCCAGCTGTTATAATTACAATCCTCCTGCTGGATTTGCCGTGGTCTCCTTATCTTATTATCAGACATTACGATATTGTCCTTTTAGTTTAGAAAACAAATGACTACTGCCACGACGTCCACTTTAGGAGGAAGATTTGACATGTGTTACCTTTTCCTGTAGAAAATAAAAGACAGAATAACATGTTCACTTTGGTATTATTGCTATGAAAAGTAAATAATTTCCTCTTAGGAAAGTTAACTTAGAAAAGATCCACTAACAAGCTTCCAAAGTTAATGAGTATTGAGGTAGTGAGAAATGTGGTTGACCTAAGACCGCTAGAGAGCAAACCACAAACCGCTTTCAGAACAAATTCACTCTTGGCAGTCAGGACCCGTTCAACCATTGTATTTGTGTTGGTTTTCAGGAGTCCTCTGTGTCATAACTTTCATTGTTGCTTACTGAGAATCGTAGACCGTTCATCAATCAAGAATAAGAAAAATAACATATTCAACACTATTGCCTTTTCACCAACTGTTTTACTAATGAAACATATTTCGCAATGTCTATGTTGAGGAAACATATGTTTGCTATCTTTTATTTGGATAAAAAAACTATAGTGATAATTGGAATAAAGAAGTTGTGAACATTCCTGAAAGCTAAACAATTAAAACAAACCACAAACTACAACAATATAGTAAGTCTTTAATTAAAAAAATGCATTATCAACACTGTAATTTATACGAACAAACACTTTAGCTATATACCCTTTCGACAAGTGTAAGTGGTTCCTTCTTCAATGAACTCTTGACAATGACGTCTCTCCGTGACAAATATCACGTTCTTGCGATTATCGGTCCTGAATAATCTGCAATCTATCCCAATCTATTGCTTTACCCCTACTCACATGGAGATAGATGTCTCAACACTGACACAGAACATTAAGGTGTAGACGTTCACAGACCGAGATCACCCGTATCAGTCAATATCCTGCAGATGTACCGAAGTTTTGTGCCTTAGTCATTTCTATGTTCTGATTTCCCTGCTTGGAGCTCTCTTGCTCCACATACCAACTAAGCTGACATCTTTATAAACTTTATCAATAAAATGTTTGTTCAATGGCTCCTGAAATAGAAAACAAAACACTCATGTTGTTATAATGAAAAATGCAGTGCCCTTGTGATTAACATATGCTAGTCTTCAATAACTGAATACATTTCATTTCAAATAATTATATCAACTGCAAAGGTTGAAGAGGACATAATGTAGTAGTACTTGCAAAACTATTCAGTTTTTATATAACTTTAATCTGACAATTATTAAATGTTTCCAATCTGTTTTACCCTTTCAATAACATCCGTTATAGTAGTATCATTCTTCTATAATTATCTCTTCATATTGGCAGAACAACAAAGTGCACTGTTGAAGTACCAATATGAGGTAATAGTGCTGTATTCTCAATCTCATTTAGTTGATTGTGTTGGAAAATGTATCTGTGCAAATCATCAATTGCTGTTTAAGAAAGAAAAATAAGCAAACAAGTGTACATTGTCACGATGTTTCTAAAACCAATGGAAAAACGCCCCTAGATTCAATTTTGGGGATATATGTTACCAGATGTTTGTACTGCTAATCGAATTCCTGAAAATGCGCAGGTCTCTCCTTGTCCAAAGCTGGCATAACCAATTTTCATGTTTCTTTCTGCATGTTCTTTGGGTGACACTGAATATATTCAAGTGTTGTCTTTCTCGGGTGTTTTATTTATAATAATTCAGTTTACAAGAAGGATATTAACAACATAACATCGCGTGCTGTATGCATTGTTTGATAAGTCTGCCAGCTATCCAATTAGGAGGTAAACATCATGGATTTGCCAACGTTATGGAGTGTTTGAATCTTAGGAATCTAAGAATCTGAACTTTGATAATTTCCTTTTGACCCGACCATGTTAGTAAAAATGTTAAAAATATCGATTTTCAAGTACTTAGTAATATCTTGAACTTCAACTCAAGAAGCATATTGACATTGTAACATTCACAGGACAAAAAGTGGCGGAATCCATGTGCCGGCTCCCTCCGGTTTTCCCAAATTTTTACGGATTCCACCACTTTTTGTCCTGTGATTGTTACATGATTGTTATTCACCACAGTGTTTGAACTTCTTAACACGCATATATAGCACAGTAGTGTGGTTACCGTCCTGGCCTCTCACGCCAACGCCTCCAGTTCGATTCCCAGTGTGGACACAAAAGAGTTGTGATTTTGGGTCTTATACTGTCTTGTGCCCCTGGGCAAGGTACTTCATTCATTGCAGTCCACCCAGCTCAGGGTAATACAGTACCAGCAGCTTAATAATATGTTTTCAAAGTTATTGATTGCTATGAAACGTTCTTAAAGCAACTATATCATTGCCACATATTTTGTAGATATTGATAAATCAAATTAATACAAAAATATATCCACATTTACATGGTTGACAACAATTTAGGTTTAGCTTGACATAACCATTCACGGTAATAAGAAAGATCAGTGTTGAGACTCGTTTCTCATATAATCATGTTTGTACACAACATTCATTTTCTGGAGTCACCCATACTAGAATTTATACCAACTCTCCTTGGTTAAGACATTGCAACTTTCTACATGAGATGAAGATGAAAATAGCTTTATAACTTATATTTGGAGTCAAAGAGTCCCGAAATCTACCAAATTAGAAATTAGAAACCCATTGGCCACACAACAACATTTAATCTTTCGTTCACAGGTAACATTCGTAATGATGGTAAAGAACGACATCGACATCGCATGAACAACATTATTCATTTAACTCCAGAAATATAATTTATGCTATATTATAATGCTAATGTATTGTAATTGCGTGTAAACTCTTAAATATATTGTTACTGCCCGTTGCTTGATAGAATCTTTAAAACACGAAGTAATAAATATTACCATGCAATTGAAATAACCATAACACAATTAGTATTCTTTCCACATAGACAGTTGATATTGATGTGATAATGATACACTTCAAAGTGACAAACTAGATCTTACTCGAGTGCATTCAACAACAACGTTCACTTTAATTATGTTTGCTGCTGTGGTTTGGTTTCAAATAAATATGTTGTCATTCGGGGAATAATATAACTGTGAACTCGATATTACAAAAAGAGTTTTGTAAAGTTGCTATGCTATGACTAAGATCATGAACCAGTTGGAACACTGGAAGACTTCCATCTAGTATGATAATGTTTTACGTTCTATGATTCGGGTAAAATTCCTACAATCTGGACACTGGATGTTGACTTCCCCGGTAACTAAAGGGGATTATCATTGTAAAGTGTCCTAAGGAAGAACTACACTGGTGTGCTTTCGTAATTGACAGAAACTTTGAACAGAGATAAAATATAAAATTCCAGAGTCCCAGGCTTGGTTTCGAGCTGGTTATTCAACCCCAGATCATGTTTGCTCACAATTCTATTATCGAAAAACGTTGTATGGAGCCTTCATTGACATTATGAAGGCGTTTGGCTATGTGGACAGAAATAAGCTTTGAACATTCCTTAAACAGAACGGCTTAGGGGGGAAATGTTGTCAGCACTCAAAGCAATTTCAGATCTTTACAAGCTTGTGTCAATTGCTCTTCCTATATTTCACGGATTTATTTAACTGCCCAAATGGAGTGCGTCAAGGATGCATCCTCAGCCCGTTGTTATTATTACTATTTATTGGTGAATTGTTAAAAGTCCATAACTTAATGTGGCAAACATGGCGTCACCACTGTAAATAGCTACAATTACCTAGGTATCTTGTTTTTCAAATAATTAAAACATGACAAAATGTTTTTCTGACCTGGTAAGTCGGGGCAAACAAGTCCTGAATGGAATCAGTGTGAAGCTAAATAAGATTGGAACGGTTGACTCGAAATTATACTTTGATACCCAGGTTTTGCAGATATTATTATATGGCCGTGAAATATGGGGAGTAAAGCATTATGAATCATTAGAAAAAGTACACCTCCTAGCCTGCAAAATGTTTGAAAAGAAACCCCAAATGCTACATGTGTTACATAGGGAGAATATGGTCGCTACCCATCAAATGTAAACACATACTACTTGCGTATTTTACGATATTGAACAAATTGGTGAAAAGGAGTGAGTGCAAATATCTCTAGGAAGCTAATAATATGTTAATGTATTATGATGACATTCGCAAACAAGTGTTTGGTGTCGTTCACAAAGAATATTTTGTTCTCCCATGGCTTTGGATATATCTGGATTAACCAAACTGTGGGTGATGAATTTGCCTTTTAACAATTATTTCAAGACTCATTGATAAATGAATTTTCTCAATGTTGGATATCTACTTTGAATACTAGCTCCAGATATGTGATTTATATAAATTCATATTTTAACCAGAAATATACCTGTATATTGTAATAGACATCAAGATGCGTTCAACTTACATCAAATCTAGATGTAGTGTATTGCCACTAAGTTATAGTAAAGGGAGATGGCAGTCAATTGATTATGTTTTACGTATATACCAGTCTATAACACTGCGAAAGAGGACGAATACCAGTGTACTCTTGTATTTCAAGTTTACAAGGATTTGAGAATAACATTTATCCCGGAATACTTTTGGAAGTCACCATCTCTCCATACATTTAAAAATTTGTTGTGTTCATCTCAGGGAAATATTACCAGATGTTACAGTATTATATTTACCATGCCTTTACAAAAAATATATGTGTATTTAGAATTTTTTTTAACTGCGTTTGTATATTGCGCAAATTTTGTATTTGTATATTGTATTACTTGTATATGGGCCCTTGGCCTCATTACAAATAAAGTACTTTGACTTGACTTGACTTGAATATATCACACTATATGAAGTGTGAAAATCATTTAGTTACTAAACATACAAGTACGTATATGATCATTTTATCTTCTTGTATCTCATACAACAATGCTCTTCTCGGTTGATCAATGTTTCCAAGTTCTAAAGCTGCAAAGGTTTGTAACGTTGCTATATTCACATGACTACTGAGTCTTCAGGGACACATTTAAGTTTATAAATACTTTGTGCCTTTATTTGGGATCAGCAGAAACACCTTCAATAAGGAGTATTATCCTCTTTTGGTTTCACAAGATCCTTTAAGATCCTTTACTTTAGACATATATTGGTAGAGATTTGTAAAAGTCTATTTAAGACAAAATACCAATGTTTATTTTTCAAATTGCAGAACTACTTGCTTGTAGTAGCCATTCCCTACCACCTTCTTTAACAAAGGTATCCCAGAGAGTTTAAATAGGGCTTATGTCTATGAAATTCCAAGGCAATTCAAATAATTGTATATTCTGAACAGCCATTAAATTACACTTGTGACGTCATCCTAGAGTTACACATTACATAATATATATATTAGAGTAGAAAAGTAGAAATTTAATTTCTTTAACTTTCTAATGCAAATATTGACAGGGGCATTTCACATTGTCTTTTGAAGTCATTGATTACCCACGTCTACTAATTTTGAAAAGTAAACATACCAGCCACCCTTAAAACATATAGGCCCCATGTGCTGACAACAGTCCCCTAAAATAGATTTACAGTCACCTGTGAACAACATCTGCGATATCTCGTGTTACCTTCATCTTAGGACTATTACTACACATTGTGAACAGAAGATTGTCTGCAAAAAGTACATGTCTTGTCCCCATCTGGCATCCTGAAATATATAACCATTTTCTCCACAAGATGAAAATCTGTTCTCATGGACTGATTTGATATGACTCTGTCAGTTGTGCATCTTGGTCTGCCAGACCCTGCCTGACCAATAATATACAATTATAGACTGGTGATGAGGTCAATACCTGTTTTTATGGACCCGAGAAAACAATATTGACCAAGGACGAAGTCCGCGGTCAATATTGTTTTCTCGGGTCCATAAAAACAGGTATTGACCGAATCACCAGTCCATAATTGTTTTATTATGTATTTAACACAGGAACGAAAAGAAAACAATGAAATACAGTCAAAAATGTAATTTGGTTTGAACAGCTGGAACTACGGTCAGATGACGTCATGGTTACAATAGTATGACGTCATGCAACAATCGTTTGACATCATGCAACAATCGTTTGACGTCACTCAAGTCAATATTGCTTTTGGTCGGACTCGGGCTGGAGTCAATATGCTTTTCTGTCGACGGTCACGTGATGGCCTCTCGACCAATCAGATCGCTGGAAAAATATGCTCACATAATAACATTTTTTGTCGCATCGATATATTTCATCAATGTTATCATTCCATGATTTGTGACCCTGGATTACTATATTCGGCCATAAGAGTCTGATCTATTCATTTCATTCCGCTGTGCCTGACATAGATTATTTCGCTTTGACAAATTCACTGCATCATATGTTAAAATATCCAGTTGTCTAAAACAGTTCTGCCAATAAAAACAGATATTCATTGGCAAAATAAATTCTTAAAGAGACCAGACACCAAGATATTTATTATTTTTCATAACCAGTAAATTTTAATATTTGTGAACATTTAAAGGTCATGTATAAAAAACGTCTCACCGAGACGGACTGTCAACGGTATTATCTCTGTAAATGTCGCACTAATTTCAAAGCAACCAAAATGTGAAACTCGTGAACATATCCTATCTACCTCACTCGATGAGATGTTAACATGGTATTAGTCAGGAAAAGACAGATATCCTCTATACATCATCTATACATATCGGTATAGTTTAGAAAAATCCCTTTTGAAAACTAAAAGAAAAATGCTGAGAGATGTCAAAGCGTTCACACGATTGGCAATAATAATTAACATCAGTGTCGGCGAAGTGAGTGATTATTCAGTGATAGAGCACATTATGATACTGCAGAATGAGGACATATTTTATGGATAAACAAATTTTTATTCTGAGGGCATCATAGTATACAGTTAATAAAGAAGATGTTATCTATAAAATGATATATTAAAATAAATGTATAATATTTCTCAATTGTTGTTACCTCATCCCTCAGTATGAAATGAAAGGAACAGTATCTTACAGTTAATTATAACATAAACATCCCGATGCAGTGATGAGAACATTTCTATCCGGATGTCTTCTTGTTCAAACGTGTATTGTGCAATATAGAATGTTGTCAAATCAATATAGCATTGCTCTGTTAAAGGAACCCGTATTAAAGAAATCTGCTCAGTAGCCTTCTCTATGATAAATTTCCCATGTTATTATATGTTAATTACTCATGTTATTATATGTTTATTACTTTTCATATATCACATTCCTAACGAATGATAAACATATCAATTCAATCGTGTATTTCAAAGTCAGAGCAAAATTTCTCAGAATTTGTTGATCAATTCTACTATTATTATCCAGGAATTGATCAATAAATATTATACCAAGTATGTTTTATAGAGGCTGATATTCCTAATAATTGCTTCCTGGCCCGTGAAGCGATATTGATCTCGTCATGCAAACTCTCTCTGATCTATCATAAATCTTTTATCCTCTCCTATTGATTCACTTTCTACGTAATTGAGACAAACGCCCCTTATAGTCAATATCTTTAAACTGCTCTTGTGAATGCTGGGGCATAAGCAATCCAGCAAGAAATGCAAAATCTTTTAATTTATTAACGAGTTGTTTAGTTTGAGAATAAACTGATCTGATCTTATAATTGTTTCAGATTAAACATTTGCTTGGGATTGGAGACGGCATACTGGTATCGGATCTGTATAAAACAGTCGTTTCATGGTGATATAGGTCCTTGTCAGCAAGAGGGTACATAACTTCCAAAACTTGTAAACTTCAATGTTTGTAATAATATACTCAAATCAGCTACATGTATATAGACATGAACATGGTTTATTGACATTGAAATGCATTCGGACATGTAACCCATGCCGGACCACCGATATATATGAGGAGATTTTCGACAAGAAATAGTGTGTTTCTGAGGAGTTCGGGCATTTTGATTTTTTGTTACCTTTTGAACAATTCTAATAATAACTGATTGAAAAACAGGTATTGCTACATACCCTCAGAGTTTGTGTTTAATATATCTCATTATAGTTTTATACGAGAATCAAATGTACCTTTAATTTGAATGGTAAATGCTTTATTTTGATAGTAGCAGCCAATACACATGGTGTTCCTTCAGAAGGTGATCTTAAATATAACGTTGGGTCTGATCATGATGGAATACGCACAAAAGACATATCCATGATGAGTAGGTAAAAACTACTTATGGATGAAGTCATACACATACAATACATTTAAATAAAATTTTAACATCGGTAACACTACAGCTGTATGGTATATTCATGAATATGTAATCATACATTTCTTCCATATCGTGTTTGGTTATATACTGCAATTATACATGCATTATTGATGATATATGCCGTTATCTAACAATCCATTTAAATGATATTATAGCATCGGTAAGAGTACAGATTTAGGGTACATTCATGAATATGTAATCATACATTTCTTCCATATCGTTTTTGGTTATAAATGGTTTGAAGGCGTTGCCCATATAATCCGGTTATATCTCACTAACATGTACTTTATACCAGTGATATGTAGCTGAAATGACCATTTCCGATCTATAATAAATGAATACTTTGAATAACGCATATTTGCAGTATAAAATTTGCATTTAAGGATGTTCGCTCCTCAAATTTATAGAATTAAACTTGTTTTCTAACTTATATTTTTTAAAAGATCAAAGTATATGATTGAAAAATCAGCATTAAAAAATAGGGGGTAGTGTGGGTTTTTTCGAGATATGACGCCTGAAAGATTGTGGGGTGACGTACAATTTTAACATGGGAGTCTATGGGAAAATGAGAAAAAAACTGCTAAAAACTTTAAAATACTACATTTCTAGTATTAAACTTTTTTTCCTTATTTGGTATATTACAAAGTTCATTTTACCCTACCGATATCGATGAAAAATATATATATGGTAGTGTGGGTTTTTTTAAGCTTTGACACAAAATGTACCTGAAAACCCCCATTTTTAGTCAAATTTAGGCCATTTATGCTGTTTAAGCATTTTTTAGAGGTTCTAAAGTCACATTTTCTTTATTTCATGTTTTTTAAAAGTATGTAGAAAAAGGGGGTCGGATATACTTTGGGGGGAAAGTAACTGAAAATGGAGGTTCTTCAAATTATTCATTTCTTATAAATCGGAATGGGTCATTTCAATAAGGAAATGATGAATAAACGTACACACTAGTGATATATAAATATATAGGCATAGCATTTATCACATTAAATAAACTTCAAAATATGGAAGAAATGCTAAATCGTAATAAAATATTAATAATAAATTCATAAAATTGATATATTACGTTATGAAATGTATTATTCAATTGAATCCTTTAATTTTAAGGATGCGGAAAAAAGCTGCATTTCCACAGAGGAAGAAGGATGTTCGCGAAATGGAATGGGGGGGGACTTACAGATCCCCTGGAACTTCTACCATCTCATGTTAATAACTCCAATGATTCTCATGAATTGGTTCATGCAAAAAGTTTTCTTACGCAATCATGTGATATGCGATCACTGCCAATCTCCTTGTCGATCATTGCCAATCTCCTTGTCGCCTTGTCCCTTCAAAGGCCATCGATAAATGCTTGTGGCGTTGTCAAGGCGATGGGAAAAACTTTAGTCCATCCGGAATTTTTCTTTCTTCACTCAAAGCCATTTACATATCCAAGAGTTGCTCCAATTCATTCATGGATTTTCCCCAAGGGCTTACTTGTACGCTAACGCACTAAACTGTGGGATACATTATAGAAGCACGGCTGTGAATTGGGCATCAATGGTTAAAGAGATATTGAAACAATGTGTGCATGACAAACTGGAAATATGTGCATGAGATGCACTGTTATGTTCCCCGCTCCAATTTAAAAAAAACAACTAATCATCTAACCCTTACTTAACAATGCCAGGAAAAAACAACAACTTTACTTTAATCGAAAAAAGGTTACTCTTTTAGCATAAATCAACTGCACATTAAAAAAAGAAGAAAATAGATGGTCATTAATCAGGCAGGTCCCTACCCCCAATTGTTGAAATTGTGTCCATGGAAAACGAGAAATAAAAAATTCAGCCAAAGTAGCAAAAGGCACCACTCTATCATTAGGTCTAAGCAAATACAAAGTTTGGTGAAAAAATATTGAACGGTTAGATAGAGGATAGATAGAGGCCGGAAAAAGTCCCTACCCCCAATATGCACTAAGTTCAAATTGTTTCCATGGAAACCAGAAACAAAATTCAGAATAACTAAAATTGCAAAAGGCACCACTCCACCACTAGGTCTAACCACATATATTTGTACCAAATTTGTTAAAGAAATAATTGATAGATTTTGAAATAGAGGCCGGAAAATGTCCCTACCCCAAATATGCACTAAGTTGAAATTGTTGCCATGGAAACCAGTAAAAAAAAAAAAAGAATAGCCAAAGTAGCAATAGGCACCACTCTATCACTAGGTCTAAGCAAATACCAAGTTTGGTGAAAAAATATTGAACGGTTTTGGAGATAGAGGCCGGAAAAGGTCCCTACCCCCAATATGCACTAAGTTCAAATTGTTTCCATGGAAAGCAGAAAAAAAAATCAGAATAACCAAAATAGCAAAAATCACCACTCCACCACTAGGTCTAACCACATACCAAGCTTCGTTAAGAAATACTAGATAGATTTTGAAATAGAGGCCGGAAAAGGTCCCTACCCCCAATTTGCACCAAGTTCAAATTGTTTCCATGGAAACCAGAAAAAATCAAAAAAATCAGAATAACCAAAATAGCAAAAGGCACCAGTCAATCACTAGGTCTAACCACATACCAAGTTTTGCTGAACAAATATTGAACGTTTTTTTAGATATGGCCCGGAAAAGAAAGCATTTCGGAATAACGGAATAACGTAATGAAGGAATGACGGACGGAGGTGAAAACATTATGTCTCCCGAAAAAAATTTCGGGGGACATAAATAAAAAAAAATCGATTTAGTGGCGATGTTGAGATCGACGAGTTCCTGTTTGGGCGTCGATGTAAGTACCACAGAGGGGCCAAAAAAGGAGTTAAAATTAGGATCCTGGGAATGGTGGAAAGGAGAAGCAACAGAATTCTTCTATTTCCTGTCGATACTAGGGATGCTGATACGTTGACCAGGTTGATCACTAAACATGTTGACTTTGGTAGTAACATTTATACCGATTCATGGAAGGGGTACTCTGCCTTGAATGCTTTGGCATATTCACATTTCACAGCCTGTCATACATACACATTCAAGCAAAAATACAGGAATGAACAGACTCGAGAAGTGGTGACCGTCCACACCAACCGGATTGAAGGAGTCTGGAGTCACGCAAAGGCCCATTTTCGGCGTATAAATGGCACTTCCGTTTGAAACTTTGAGTGTCATCTAGCGGAGATTTTATTCCGGAATCACATCATGAATTCTAAACCGTTTGAAGCGATAATTACACTCTAAATGCGGACCCTGTGTATACATACACAACTCCACTCTTCCCGTCCTGGACCCCGAACCAGGGAGACGCCATCCATGGTAGTATGGACAGTATTGACGCCTCTTTAAGGGTAGTTATTGTAACACCATCAATTACAATCAATAAATATGCAAACAATCAATCAATCAATCAATGTGTCTATGATTTAAAGGTCTATATTTATAAAAAAAAACTAAACTAGTAATGTATACATTAAAGGGGCAGTAGCACGTTTTTCGCTCAAATAAGTTGATGAAATGTATTTGAAAAATAATTTCACCAATAGTAAAACATCCTTCTCTCTTCGGAAAATAAAGTTTAAAATGAGTGTACATGTTTCGGTAAAGCCATGGGAATCATTTTTGTAATACAAAATAATAAATTGTGTTCACAATAAAATGGCCGCCATACAATTTTTGCTATATACACAACATAGTTTTTACCACTACAGATAATTGGTTTGTGTAATAAGATGTTTTACTCTCTAAAGTTAATTTAAATGACACAACCTATCATTATAAATGGGAAATTTGAAAAAATAAATTTTGCAAAAAACGTGCTACTGCCCCTTTAATATGTTATTGATGAAGATCTCATTATAATATGCATATGTTTTAGGATGGCAGTCCAACACCATCAACTGGGAGTGACGGCAACCAAGACGCCCCTTGTTCTTCTAACCATGACGAGGTAAAATGAGCTCCCTATCATTTATAAAGAAATAATAATAGAATTGTTTATTAATACATTAAAATGTACATTACTGTCTTGTAGGATACTACTCCAACTACACCAAGTGATAACCCAATTGGACAGAGATCGCCCCCACATGAAGAGGTATAAGGAGGCCCATACTATGAAACATTTATTATAAAAACCACACAGTGTATATAACAAATTACGTATAGCGCACCTTTAAAAGAAATTCGTTTCCAGAATTTTTAAAATCTAAAGATATATGTTATATAAACAACAATAACTTTTATCCATATTACAATTGTGTTATGTTACAGGTATTCTAAATACATACATGACCATTGCTCTTATCAATTGGTAGGGACAAAGTGTCAGGAGGGGTCGAGGAAGGGGTGGTAGAGAGGACCCATCGCCACAGCCCTCCACATCCAGAGCCCCGGTAACATTAACATTATATATCCCTATTTCCTGAATACATCATTCAATTCCATCAATATCCTAGATTATTACGTGTTACACCAATTTGGAAACAGGATGAAAATGAAACTCCTGTGAATTTTCCACCGAAGCAACGATCTAGAGATGGAGGAAAGGTAATATATTATTAAATATATATACATTACACTTACTTTATTGAAAAAGGTGTATTTATTTATTATTTCTCCAAGTTATATAAGATATAAAGGGGGTGCAATTAATTTTTCAGCGTAGGAAGCCAATACCTCACACATGCCCCAGGATTTACGTCCTCCTTGTAGAGGAATCAGAATGGGAAGAGGAGGTAGACGCTCCCATCCACGATCGTACACCTCAAAGGTCCAGACGGGGTCGCATCATCAAGAAGAAAACCCGGAAGTCATTCATAACCCTTGATGACAGCGACTTTACTGATTAAATAATATTAACTCTGGAGGCTGTTGTTATTTAATGATATTTACTACAGGTTAATCTGTATCTTCATATCTATTTAGTCTATAATTATGGTACACTCCTATTTCGGATGTTTCCACGATCCGACTTTTACATTCAACCACGGTATGTGGTAAATAGTGCAATTACGGTACCGTTTAAATTACTTGGATTGTTTTAGTTAGGGTCAGATCTAAAATCGGATATTGCCCATATTTATTCGTGACATAACAGAAACTTATTTTTAATGTCATGGCAATCTCCTATTAATAAAGTTACTGATATAGCTATCATTATTTTCCCGTGATATTTGATCAACTTAAACCGGGCGTACGATCAATGAATGTAATGCCTGACTGATGACGTAAGCATTTATTTTACGTGCGTGACCTCGGGTCAGATTTACTATAATGTTGAGTCCCAAAATGTTAGGTTGACAGACTATAGTTTGTTTGACAGGACTTGCATTGGCTTTCGATGACTTAATTATACCCCCGCTACGAAGTAGTCGGGGGTATATAGCGGTCAGCACGTCCGTCCGTGCGTGCGTCCGTCCGTCCGTCCGTCCGTGCGTCCGTCCGGTTCTTGTTCCGCTCATAATTCTGAAACCAGTTGCTCAAATTTTACGAAACTTGATATGTACAATCACCATGATGTGTACATCTGCCTTTTGTATGTTTCGTACCCTCATTTGCATAATTTGTTCAAATTTTCTCCGTTTTTCGACTTTGCCATTCACAGTTTTTGTTCCACTCATAACTCAAGTACTAATTGTTCAAATGTCTTGTCACTTCATACATATAATCATCACGATGTATACATCTGCCTTTTGTATGTTTCATACCCTCATTTGCATAATTTATGCAAATTTTCTCCGTTTTCGACTTATAACCATTCACACTTTTTGTTCCGCTCATAACTCTGAAACCAGTTGCTCAAATTTTTCGAAACTTGATATGTACAATCACCATGATGTGTGTACATCTGCCTTTTGTATGTTTCGTACTCTAATTTGCATAATTTATGCAAATTCTCCGTTTTTCGACTTTGCCATTCAGTTTTTGTTCCACTCATAACTCAAATAGTAATCGTTCAAATGTCTTGTAACTTGATACATATAACCATCACGATGTGTACATCTGCCTTTTGTATGTTTCATACCCTCATTTGCATAATTTATGCAAATATTCTCCGTTTTCGACTTAACCATTCACACTTTTTGTTCCACTCATAACTCTGAAAGCAGTTGTCCAAATGTTAAGAAACTTGATATGTACAATCACCATGATGTGTACATCTGCCTTTTGTATGTTTCATACCCTCATTTGCATCATTTATGCAAATTTTCTCCGTTTTTCATCCTCGCCATTCACACTTTTTGTTCCACTCATAACTCAGACACTAATTGTTCAAATGTTACGAAACCACTGATGTGTACATCTGTCATTTTTATATTTCATACCCTCATTTGCATATTTGTATGTTTCATACCCTCATTTGCATATTTAATGACATTTTTCAAATTTTTCGACTTTTACTTCTAAAACATGCTTACAAGTGTAATACTTACTCTGCTTTAATAATACTTATATATAATGGTCTGTTCATACAAAAGTTTAAACATTGATGCCCTTTTGCTATTTTCAAACATTTCTTTTTTACCAATGTTAAAAGCGGGGGTATCATGAGTGAGCTATGCTCACTAATTCTCTTGTTTGCATTGGAGATCTTAATAACTTTGGGTATGTATTTCACAACTTTCTTAAAGTGTAACATTTACATTGATATGAAATAATCGGAATGATATAGCTGGACTGAATGAAATCCAGTTTACTGTAGTGAAGGTGTTTATTCCATTATAGGTGCTGTTGGGGATTGCATATAATAAACGTTATAAATGGTTTATTCTATCAAGGGGAACTTAAGGAATGACCTTGTCAGAAAACCGGACAATGCAACTTGATCGACGCCTGTCAATTTGTTGAACGTAATTTTGGAAACTTTACAACATCCAAAAAGACAAGTGTGAGCTAATAGTGTTAGGAAGGTCATATAACCACTGTTCATGTAAATTGGACGTGTAGTTTCGGTTTCGGCAAACGTATAATGCTGTTGTTCAATTGCAATTAAAAATGTTTTGTGAAATTATTTAAATATGGTTTTGGCTAATGAATAAATAATGCCGTAATAGTTGCCGTAATAGTAGCCGTAAATTCACACATAAAAATCATTGAAAAACCTTTCAATTCAGTAAAGTGGTTGAACTAAAAGTAAAGCTTCCTTATAACTGTAATGGATACCACAGTGTGCATAAATAGGTGTTGTAAATTAAAACTTGCAATATTATCTCAAATTAGTGTTCTTTATTTAATATAGACTAGGTTTCATGAAAATATATTTTGATTTAGATTACGGAACTGATTGCTTGCTACAGGTTTTAATTCTCTAAATAACATGAAATGGTTACGCATTTTTTGTAAATCAAATGATAATTAATTTGTTGAAGAAACATACCATATATTTCACTAGTAAAACATAGAAAGACATTTTCAATTGGTATACAAAATAAAATGATTCATATTCACTTTACATGATAAATATTCTTTCTGCTTTGGCAACGTATTTAATACAGGGAATATTTGACAAAGAATAAACAAATGTTGTTTTTATACAGACGATCATTTGACAGTGTCTTGGATAGATTTTATTGTAAAACATTCCTACAAAATAATAACAAAGTACATATAAGAAATGTAACAATACATTTTAAGAAATGAAGATAATGAATACAAAATTAAACATTTTGTTAATAATTTGAAATGAAATGAATGATTTAAAGATTTCCCATTTTTATATGGTCTGGTGATTAGGAAATGTTTCTGATAAAACGAAATGCATTAGTTTTAGACATTTATGAAAATAATTAAAGTGTATCAACACATTTGTTTATTTGATTTGTTTGGAAGTGTTAAATTAACCATTACGATATATCTTCATTTTACCATCATCTAAACATGTCTGAATTTGAGTGTAGTATTTGAACACGACAATTTAGTTAATCATCATAGCATTGTAAATTATCATGGCATTGATTGTCTAAAGCTTTCATGCGTTTGTGATCAAATGACTGTTTTCACAGGCGTATCCTCATGGCGGTATCCAAAGTTGAAATGTACAAAAATGCTTCGCAAATGAAGAATTCAATTGAAATTTAATTTAAAAGAGGAACATCCTCCTGTAAATGATTTGTTTAAGGGAGTGAATCCATTGTCAAATGTAGCTTATTAAAGTCATTTTTTGCTAATAATTTATCAACGTAATCTTCAAACTAATTCATTTTGGATGGAAAAAAATACGGTGTTGAAGAATTCATGGAACGTTTTGATGAATATAAGCTAACACCAAAGATGATAATACAATTTTGACAGAAACTGAATTTGAAGCCCGCCATCGCTGCTTGCAGCTATATTTATAAATGTATTTGATATTTTCATTATGAAAGTAACCAAGTTACGCATGACCCAAAGCAACATACACTTTGAACCTTTGGCCTAAGAAATGTTAAGAATAGATTCAAACAAATTTAATGGACATAATCAAACTTACGACTGTCGTACTCCAGCTTTCGTTCGCGTGTTAACTGGACATTGTCAGTACTGACAACCAGCAATACAATATGTCACTGGCTTTAATTGATCAAAATCAATAAACTTTGTTTGTAGAAGTGACGTCAAGATGTCGTCTAGATAAACTTAATTCTGTTTGCTGAAGTTATTGATCAAGTCGTATATTTGCTATAACGTGACAAGAGACCCACTTTGAGACAAGTCAGTTGTTAAATCGTGCAATAGTAAGCGAGGCAGTGTTTGTTGATATTGTGAAGACTTTACATATATATATCAGTTTGCTAATATCTCTATGATCATGGAAATAAATAAAAAATGTTTTATTAATTTGCAATTAAAGCTATTAAAATTAATAACATCGAAATATATTAGCTGATTTAATGAAAAAAAAACACTTTGGTAACAATATATTCTGATCACAAGAGGTTGTAAAGCTCGAATATCAATTATCAAGTTTATTTTCTGACAACAATTTAAGAAGATATTGTCTTTAAAAAATATAGCCATTAATGTCAATCAAAATTGAAACTGAATTGAAACTAATAGTTCTCTATGGCTTTAGCTATCTTTGCACACTCTACCAATAATTATTTACTTAACCAAAATTGATTGTATTATACTGTATGAGTATCGAACGAGACATTTTTTATATATATATATTGATCCCAATAAAAATCTAAACTCTCTTAAAGGATAGATGCAATGACATATGGTCCAAATCGGATTCATTAAAATGGGCTGTCAATTTGACAATTGCTCGATTTTAAATTTCTGAAATCGGTCCATAAATTACTTATATAAGGCTTTTTAAAAAAACGCCTGATTTAGCCCCGGCGACCAGAATGAAAGTCTGCTTGGGTGTGGTCCGTGAAGGGATGACCTCTGTGACGTATCTGGAGGAATCTGATTTTGGCGATAGTCATAATTCAACGTAATTTCGCAACATTTTGATTGTTAATTTCACAAGGAAATCTTCAATAAACCAACTTAAATTTCCCATATATCGAATGTTTAGATATCCAACTAGGTAATTCCGCAGATGACAATTACACAATTATTACATAAACATGTCTTTTTGGCGATGTAATACACCTCATAAATTTATTTAGCGGCAGTGATAATCATCATTAATTCGTCGCTTATCACAGTCACGTCTGAGTGAGCATTTTCAAAATGATTCGCCCAACAAATTGCGGTAGTGTTAAAATGGTTGAATTAAAATCGTCTTAATTATCAATTGTAAGTGTAAATTGTCTCGATTTTATGCTCAATTGATGCCGATAGACAATATACGTAGAGGTAATCATCTGTCATTCTTGAGAAAAATGCATTTCATCAGATCTTTAAGTTGTTGACAACTACAGTATCATGCTGTGTTGAAATAAAATAGTGTATACCATTAACAAAATTACTTTGATGAAGATACTTTGTGTCATTGCACACATAACAAACGTTTATCATATGTTTCATGGATTACAATGCATATCTCATTTGGATGTGTAATCTTCCTTCATACGATATTATATAAAATATGTTTTTCAACCATTTTGACATGATTACTTGAATTATTTCACTAATCTTTCTATAAGGTTAAATATTAGTGAAATATTTTCAAAAAATTTTAGGGAATAAGCTGCATGGATTCTATGGCATGGAGGGGTGATGAGATTACTTAGGGTTTAACACCGCTTCCATGAGTATATCACTTATATTTGTATTATTGCAGGAGAAAGTCGGCATCATCATTGTAGCTGATTATTGTGGTGGATATGGTCTGGAATGATTGATTTAATCTTCATCCTGACAGATAAGCTAAGTTTACTTGTCCACTGACAGATATATAGGAAAGTACCTTTGCGGACACTTAGATTTCACTTATGTATGCGCAAGAACAACACAGTATGAAATGGTATATACACACCTCATGCTGCATGCCTTCAAGAGTCACTTCACGCTACTGTACATACTGCCGACCACGATTGTTTTCAAAGTAAATAACATGTCAGACGAGGATTTACAGCAACGGTTATTGTTGCTTCGATAGGACATCAGGAACGTGTTTCGGTCGTGCCCCAGAGACAAAATGTTTGGACATCCGTCATGTTGAATAAACAATGTAAACTCAAAAGACATAGAAGATCCGACATGACATGACATGTGCAATAAAATAAATTGAATAAATAACTTGAGATGGGGAATAGTAACCTGCTCTCTCATAGCACTTGACGATCAGTTATTAGGTGGGGTGAGTTGTGGTTTAACGCCGTAAGAGTATTTCACTTATATCGCGGCTGCTAGTAGAATGGCAGGGAGAAAGCCCACAACGCCATGTGGCTATGCATTGCGGTGACACCTGCGAGCATCGGCTGGAACTAGCGAACCATGGGTGGTACTACGCTGAGATTCAGTGCAGCACCCAAACCTTACTGCGTGTAGAACAGTTCTCTACTGCAGACAAAGTTGCCGTGTCTCTGGCGGGGCGTCGAGATGAATCATGAACATGTGTGCGATATTTGATGTATTGTTGATACACCTTTCGTTTCACGTAAACGAGAGGGAAGTCAAAATAAAGCCAATAACCTTGTCAACTTTACTAAATGCTTAACTGTTTTGGACAAAATCTTTGACCTACATGTATTCTCTTATGTGTTATACACTAGATAATATTCAATATGAGCTCTACTGCTCTACTTACGTTATTCCTTTGACATTTACATCCTTTTTATTGCATCCTAGCCAACAACGTGTGTTGAACTATCGATCATCTCTTGCTTTGCTCTTCCAGATCAGAGATTAATCTATTGTGCTGATTCATTGAATTACTATCCTTCAGTAGGTCCATTTACTGAAAAACCAAATTGGAGAGCAAATCATTCCCTTGTTGTATTTCACTTTAAATGCGCTGTAGCACGCCGTTCTTACTGAAATAAAGAATAGAGCCAATGGCTCTGTAGCTTATCAAGCTTTATAAACATTAACTAATTCAATATGTCAACTTCTAGGTGAGAGGTACAATACATAGGAAGCACTTTAAATGGAGAAGATGAAATGGGTCTTACCCCTCTCACCTATCTTTGAGGCCAGAGATAAAATCTCCTTCATTTGTGGCTATGCATTGAGGTGACACCTGCGAGCATCGGCTGGAACTAGCGAACCATGGATGGTACTACGCTGAGATTCAGTGCAGCACCCAAACCTTACAGAGCAAGTTTATGCTTAAAAAAGGGGCACTATAACATAAACAATGACAAAAAAATAACTTTAGAATGTATGAGCTTGTACCCAGATGTAAAAACCACAAATTATTTGATATAAAGACTACATTTGAGGACGGTGAAAACAAGACATCACTTGCTATGAACGGTTAATTGAAGAATATGTGAATACTATGCTTTTCGACATAAAAACGGCAACCAACGGTATTTCAGTATATGAACCCAGCCCTCAATCCCAGGGAGCTAAGACGAACAGGTGAGTTATTGTTATCTATATTATGTATAATCTATAATTCATTTCGGGAGAGGTTTTTTTGAGAATTGACATTTACGGGAAAATGTTTGCATTATAATTTACAAACTACACAACCTGGCGAAAGAAACATGATTACTGTTGTTGGATAATGTCGACATTAAATCCCTTAGATGGACATAATATTTTGTCAATAATTCCACATTTAATCAGGGTATGACAATATAAATGTGTATATATGATGTTTGTTTAACCACACATAAAGAGTCTTTCACAAGTTCATAAAATATGTTATCGACATAATATACCTTCCAGTACTTTAATTGCTTGCTGAAGAACCTCATAAAACAAGCCAAATAAGTCTCATTCCATCCACGCTCTTATCTGACCAAGGGTAAGGGTATTCCTACAATAAATGATGTGATGGAATAAGAACACATATTGTTCAAAAATTAACTATTTAGATTAGTTTGCTTCTGGAGCAATGACGTAACTATGTTTCGGTTGCGTTTATCACTCGTTGGTTTAAACATCTTACATGTATGTTGATTGGTTTGCCAGGCAGTTTTATCAATTTACAATCAACATGACTTCATCGTGTTGTATTGTCATGCAGTAATCTGAGTATGTCATGTAATTAACGCCGGTAACAACCAAGAAAAGGTAAAACAATAATATTAGGTATTTTAAAAATTAAACTCGGAGACAAAAGAAAAACTTCTAATTTTCTCATTGGATAAAATTATAATGTTTTTCAATGAGGAAAAAACATATTTCATAGAACCATTTTGAGGCTGATCGCTCCAACTCAAAAAGAAATAAATGATTGTTAGTTTTTGGGATAATGTTTTAAAACATTTTAATGGCCATGATTGAAGGAATGCATTAAAAGTGTGTCACTGTTATGAAATCAGCGTTTCTGTCATTCGGGGTTTACAATAAACCTCTTACAGCTGGTCAACTACAAGGTTTTTTTTCTTTAAAGCTATCATTGCATTTGTCTTTGATTAATATAGCCCGATGTGATCGGCATTTTGTCGTAAATGACATTCTCAAGTTGACATAAACTGTTCTCAATAATAGATTTAATTCCCAAAATAGTAATTAAGACAATACAGTGGCTCTTTTTAATTTACATGTACGTCAGTAATCGTGAAAACGAAATCCAAATATTGGAATTTGTGATAGATAAAAATATCCACTGCTGAATAAGTATGTTCATGTGTTGTCTTCTGGGCTTACCCGAGACTCTAGACGACATGGAACTATCGATCATCTCTCAAACCTAGCCTAATCTTCCAGATTAGTGATAAACATATTCGGTTGTTTACTAGAGGTCCATTCATATCTCGCCCATTACATTGCTTTGTATTTAAGGCTAGATGAGGGGATTTTGGGTTTACCGTTGCTTTCAAGAGTATTGAATGTATATCACAGCGGCTATTATTAATATGCCTTATCAAGGCAGTTATCTCCAATAACACCTTCTCATCCGAATGTCAATACAGTCTCGTAAACCCACTCTGAATCTATTATACTCTGTCAGTGATTTCCTTCTTATTTAACATTCAATTTAACTAATCGAAAATAATACAATGTACATATGAAAATGAATATTCGGGGAGAAACCATTAAGAGAAATGTGATAAAATTATTGTTCATTTACATTCACATGGAAACCATGCAAAACGTCTTTTATATCATTATAATCAAAATTTAATAGCACAGATATCAACTGTATTCGTTGAAATTCAGAACAAGTGGAAAGAAAATCAGGCCTGTGAGCGATGTTTTATTTCATCATGTCCAGAATGCTTTCGCTGATGTACCTTCCTAATTAAATCGTGAACAATACGAATTTATAATTCAACACAGGTTTGTGGCTTTCTAAAAGTTATACCAGTTCCATGACCTTTACAGAATTGGTTTAACGCCGTTTTCAAGATTGTTTCACTTATATCAGGGCTGCTAGTATCATTGCAGGGAGATACCCTGCAACGCAATGGTGGCTTTTCATTGCAGTGAAACATGCGAGCAACAACTGGAACTTGCGAACCATTGGTAGTACTGCGCTGAAATGTAGAATTGCATCTAAACCTTACTTGTTCTCTACAGCAGACAGAGCTCTTGATCTGAAGCCAGACACGATGATCACTGCATTACCCGCCCCTACAAATCAAAGTTCTTGTTAAAATCCGTATAATGCGAGAGAAATCATATGATGTTATATTTATTTTGATGTACGTTTAGGATTGATTTCCGAGCTGCATGTAGAATCAGTATTAACGCAAGAGATGTGATTCGAATTTAATCGTATCTCCATTATGTTTCATGTTCAATGTATCAACGCTTCTGATTGTGAATGACATATAAATGTAGATGGAGGAAAATGTAATGAGTATGTGGCAAATGGTCGCAATAGGAAGACCAAACAACAATATTGTTGTGATTTTTCTGTTTCATAAGGGAGAGTAAATTTCACTGTCCTAGTGTACAGATATCCTGCTCGATCGGTGTATTAGTATCCGTTAGGCTACACGAATACCTTGATTCCGTGAGCCCAAAAAAAACCTCTTAAATGGATATAAATAACGAACCAATGACAGAACTTCCATTCGAGCAAAAGAGGCAGTACCAGGATGAGAGGACCAACGAGCGACCATCCACGTTCACATCTCGACCCCATTGGCTGAAACACAAGCACACAGAAGCTATAAGTAACCTGCCTACGCCAGAGCTGTCGGGCTCAGTATTGAACATCCCCATGGGCGGCATAAAACTTCGTAATGTTTCATTAAGAAATCAAGTTTCGAATGTATTCATGTACAAAATTCATTTTTACTAGTTACTACTATAACAAATTAGGGTAAGACGATGACAACATTCTGAACTGAAATTGCAACCCAAATTGTAGAAACAGTGTAGTTTTAAGGGCTTTATCGTCGATTACATAATTGTTAAATTTGTATTATGCAACGTAATATACATGTATTCTGTTTTGTATTTGCAACCAATATTTCCATTAACAGTCTTTAAAATCTTCTTTCATTATTAGTTCAAATAACAAACAGACCGCTCCAAAAGCTAATTCACTTGTCACAGTCACAGCTGACATTCTGAAATAGGAACAATAGAAGACTTTGGCATCAAGATTCGTCACTGTCCGGAAGCAGTATGTGCAAATACTAATTGATCAGAATTATATGCAGACGATTTCTTCACTGCATATACTTTGGGATATAATTACAGGAACACATAGACCTTTGTTCCTCATACAATAGACAATGCACTAGACAAACCCTAACGAAAACCAAATACTTGTAATCGTTATCTCAAATGAAAAGCAAATATACAACACTGATTATGTTATATGTGACACATGCACAATTGGATACCAATATATACACTATTTTCGCTTAGCTGAGAATAAATAATATGGCTATAATTGACAGGAAATGACAAAGCTAGAAATATACGGAAAGTCAACATGATATCTTGATCGTTGGCATTTGTAAGAGAACATTTGCAATAACTCCAACAATACATATATAACAGTATGATATTAGAGAATTTCAAGTAAAGGGTTGCAAACGTGTGTCCGATGTTTATTGACAAGAACAGTCAGTTCATATCACTGTTAAATGTCATAAAAAGATGGAAGTAAAGATCAATACCATAGTCCTTTTAAAGTTTCTGCATTCTTGACCTTTTCAAAGAAAGATAGTGGACGAGACAATGTTTGTTGATACTAGAAGGCGACTCGCTTAAGAACATCATGAATAGCTATTTATCATTTCATCTCACTAAATGATCACGAAACAGTTTTTGTAATTAATACATCTTTGGAAATACCTTAACTTGTGTTTATGCATTATGGTTTATTTCTTAAGGACGTCGATTTGCATTGAAGTGGTACACAGTATTGTGGGAAAATATGTTGACAATATTCTGAAATGACATTTCAAACCGAGCTTTTGGCAGTTTTATGGGCTTGCTGCTGGGGACCAAGCAACACACTGTCGTACGTGATACAATTCCTATTAATTTGTGTAATTTAGTCACCCATGTTCCGAATAATATGATACTTGCATATTTTGTGACATTATTGTGAGGAATATGTTTCATTTCATATAAGTTCAGGCATAAAAAGATCAGACCGCCATATCTTGTGTTTTGTATTTCGTGACATTATTGTGAGGAATATGTTTCTTTTCGTATAATTTCAGGCATAAAAAGATCAGACCGCCATAAAAGCGAATATATCAATTGTAATTCAATTGCAGATGTTTATTTTGGTTCGATACGCTAGATTGCAACTAATTTTGATCGGATTCGAGTAACAGCTGACATTGTAAATTGAATTAAACTGTCCTCGATAATAAGTTACATTTCAGTATATGAATTTAGACAACACCCCAGCAATGACATGAAGATAAGTGAGTGTCAAGGGAAAAGGAAGTGTCAATAATTGAATCCTGATTATTTGCAGACCCGTTTTTCACTAGACTTACTCAAACATATCATTATGGAAACTCATGGAGGTATTTTCCTCATTGTATTAGACAAAACCAATAAGAAGTATATGTTTAACCGTTATCTCAGTTTATAATAAGAAAATATTGCTTGTGCTATATATGAAACATATGGTTTAAACGTATTTATTTTCATGAATTTTACATGAAATTGGATTGGTCAACAAGCTAAGAAAGCTTATTTAAAGACCGCTCCATTGAACATACATAAATAAATACATCATCATGACAAGAAGTTCATGAATAAACTAAGTAACCTAATATGACATTTGGTGGATAATCAAATCTTGGAGATGTTATCAAGTAATCAAGTATGATGGTTAAGTACATTTATGATACACACAGTCAATATCAGAAGAAAACAGCATGGTTTTAATTATGAGAATCGTTTAGTTTCGATGATAAATTGATGTACTGACTTAATAATTTCAGATTGAGTTGACTGGTCCAAGGTAGAATTGCCATATAAGATTGTGTCAAGTGAATAGCCACTTGTATAAAACTGCTTACTTGATCTTACGGACTCAAAAAGAGAACATACAAAGAAGTAGTGACGTGCGTCTTCTATGGCTTGGCCACAATTACATTCTGCTTTATAGGATATATGTCTGTTAAATTTGTCAGCGTTAAGATCGCTACATCCCAACCGCAGTCTACAATGTAGGATTTGACATCGTCTTGTGCCTGTATTTGGGTCAAAGTATATTTTTCTTGTTCTACGAATCAAGGCATTTTTGAAATCCTTTAAGTCAGTAAGTAATTTGATATTTTGTGGTAAAGCATTCCATAGTTTAACTGTATCGGGTAAGAATGAATTGCCATAAAGAGCCGTACGGCAGGCTACAGTTTCTAAACTTGATGCATTTCTTAATGAATAATTGCTTACATGAGAGACAAGAGGAGGGATAAGTTCGAGTAAGTAGTCTGGTAATATGTTATGATACATTTTGAAAAACATAACGAGCTTAGCTATCCTTCGTCTTTCATAAAGAGAAACAAAAGATGTTTCATCGTAAATTTTGTCATGGCTGGTACCGCGGACGGCACCGCATATTGTACGAAGTGCGTCTAGATGCAATTTTTCCAATAATGTTGCTTGAGATTTAGTACAGTTGTCATATATATGGCTACAGTAGTCAAATATTGGAAGAATAAAGGAAATGTACATGTGATTTAGGGTATTCCTAGTGAGTCTATATTTAAAACTTTTTAAACAGTTGATCATGGGGCTAATCTTTTTGACGAGATCGTTTATATGAACATCCCATAGGCAATCACTTTGAAGGGTTATACCTAAATGTTTATGACTTGTCGTTTCTTCAATTCTAACATTATTAAAAAACAGACTCGGGTGAGGATTTGGATTATTTTTTCTACTAAATAAGACTGTCTTAGTTTTTGATGGATTGAAGTCAACTTTCCAGGTTTTTTGCCCAATTCGATATTTTTAATAAATCGTTATTGAGGCATATCGCTGCTGAGTAGGTATCATCAATAATCACATAGATCGATGTATCATCGGCAAATAATCTAATGTTACTGTCGATGCCTTCGATATTATCATTTATATATACAAGGAACAAAAGTGGTCCTAATACAGAACCCTGCGGGACTCCTGCAAATACCGGCTTAATATCAGAACTGTAACCATTTATAACTACCCGCTGGGATCTGTGTTCTAAGTAACTTTTGAACCATTGTAATAATGGACCTTTTATGCCACAGGAAGCCAACTTATGCACGAGTCCTCTATGCCACACACGATCAAAGGCTTTACTAATATCACAAAAAAACTGCCCGTATCTCTTTACCTTCATCCATTGCCTTCGATATAAAATTATAGAGATATGTTAGTTGGTTAGCACATGAATCCCCCGGAATAAATCCCGCTTGTAAATTTGATAGAATGTTGTTATCCCGCAAAAAATTAAAAACATGTTTGAATATACAGCGTTCAAATATCTTGGATATACAACTTGTAAGTGCAACGGGTCTATAGTTTGTGCATTCGTTTACGCTTCCCTTTTTGTGAATTGGAATGACATTGGCTTCTTTCCACGCCGCCGGGAATATTTTTTGTTAAAAAGATCCGTTAAGCAGGGGGCAATATTTCGTGCTATTATTTTAAGTATTCTATTGCCGATTCCGTCAGGGCCTGTTGCTTTCGCGATATTAACACTCATTAGAATATCGTATACTTCACTGTTTACAATGTTGATTTCAGATAAGTTATTGGATGTTTTCGGATTTATGTTAGGCAGTTCTGATTCAGGGTTTTCTACTCTTGTTTGGTGAGTAAAGTAATTATTTAAAGTTTCAGTTATATCTTGCAGATCTTCACTAATTACGTCATTCGAAATTAACGGAGGGAAAGTAGAAGAACTTGCATTTCTCTTCATATAATTATTGATAAGTTTCCACCAGTTTTTGTCAGGCGATGTTTGATTTATCATTTCATCAAGTTTATCAGCATATGCTCTTTTAGCGTCTCTGACTGCAGCTACAGCATTATTTCTACTATGTCGGAAACGATCCCAATCAGTTACAGAATTGCTCTTTTTGGCGCGCTTGTGGTGCCTATTGCGCATGCGTATAAGAGAACGAATACGGTTATTCATCCAGAGTGGTTCGGAGGGTCGGATAGTAACGATTTTATTTGGAATGTTGTCATCGCACGCTTTTCTTATAGTAGATGTTATTAAATTTGCAATATCGTTCACATTCTTTCCCGATAATGAGACATGTGTACTGAGATTGTCAATGTCTGAAGTCAAACCATTTAGATCCATTCTTTGATAGTCGTATATTTTACGTTTAAATGTATCACACTTGGGTTGTATAGATTTAAAATCAACATAAGTCGGACAGTGGTCACTGCAAATAGGATCTAGCACACCGCTATCATGTATACTTTGCGAAGATGAGACAAATATTAAATCAATTAAAGTACTAGATTGCTGTGTGATTCGGGTTGGTGTGTCTATAATTTGCGTTATTCCATAAAGTGATTGCAACATATCAATTTTATGCAAGTTTTCGTTTGAAATATCTTCATTAAAATCTCCTGTAATGACAGTTAATAGATTTAGATCAATGGCATTACCAATCGACTGATCAATAAGATCCCAATAGGCTGCGCTACGGTCAGCTCTGTAGAAGGTGCTTATGAGGTATGTCCGATATTTACATTTAATGCGTACCCAGATAGCTTCCAGTTCTACTATGTCCAAATCATACATATGTTCGGCATATATATTGTTTTTAACGTAGATAGCTACACCGCCTCCTCGACTTCCTCGATCTTTACGGAATGGGGGTTGAAATCCTGGTATAAGAATTTCGTGATTAGAAATGTTTTTATGTAACCACGTTTCTGTAATACAGATTACATCAAAATAGCCTAATTCAGCTTCGAGAGCGTCTAGTTTCCCTCTTAAGCTGCAAACATTTAAGTGTACTATCCTTAAAGTGCTAAAAACAGGGCCTGGGTTAGGATGTACGTCTCCGCAACAAAGTAATAGAAATGATACAAAAATACTTACTGATGAATTAAAAATACAAAGATGGCGCGAGAGGAAAATATAAATATTAAGTTCACAAAAGGCAAAATTATGAAAATTGACTGTGTATATCCCCACTGCAAGTCTATACTGGCCTATGTCAACCGGCATCTATACATTCATATACTACGGAATTCGCAGTGGTTATATGTAAACAACCATCATAACCATAATGACAAGATTGTACAAAAGCACAATATGTACTATATGTTGAAGAACAAAAGAAGAAAACTGTTTGTATCTTGAAAACAAATATCTCCGAAACTTCGGATACATCAACGAATAATTCATTTGATCGTGAAGAATAGTTCTAACAAAGATAAACAAAAGAAACAAAAGTTATAACAATACAAGATAAAATAGTCCAAGACATCATTCCGATGAGTTGGTGTGGGAAAACCTATGGTGGAAACAAATTTGATCATTACGAACAGACATTTACAAAAAGTTCAATTGAATTATAAACGGCCGAGAAAGAAAGAAAGAAAGAAAAGAAAACAGTTTAGGAATCCCTACTTGTGTATCGAATTAATAAAGCCACTAAGTTTCAGTAACTAGGGGCAGAACAGAAACAGAGCAGAAACAAAACACAGCACAAAAGGGTGTGGTCAAATGATTTATCATTATCATTGCGGGAGCTGTAGAAGTGTTATATAATCCGTGCGTGCATCACGCTTTAGTGATGTCACGTGATTGAGGTTACCGCGTGACTTGTGGATACGTGGTGATGTGGATACGCTGATATGAAATGTTGAAATGCATTCAATAACAATGGGATTAACAAAAATTGAAATTAAACCGCGGTTGCTGTGGCAGATGGCTAGGTAAGTACATTTTGTCAAAAATTTAGTCATACTGAACTGTTCATCAATATGATATAAACACTAATGGTCCTAGTCACAGCTAGTGTAGTCCCTTGAACTTGAAAGAGTAACCAAACAAAAGAATTCAGAATTTCTGAAGTGCTACTCTGCAAAATAGTCACTGGTGATCTCAATCCTAATAGATGTAATCATACCGAGAAAGTTCATTGGTGTGTCATGCGTATATTCACTGCCAGGTAAGTACAGTTTTGTCACCGATAATTACTCATAAAAATTTAGTCATACTGAACTGTTCATCAATATGATATAATCACTAATGGCTCTAGTCACAGTGGTGATCTCGATCCTAATAGATGTAATCATACCGAGAAAGTTCATTGATATGTCATGCGTATATTCACTGGTGATCACAATCACAACAGGTTCAGTCATACTGAAATGTACATCAGTATGTAGAATAGTCACGGATGAACAGTCATAGTAAAGTATACTGAAATATTCATCAATATGTACTGAGATAGTCCCTGATGATCAGCCATAAGTGAATAATGAAATATTAATCAATGTGTAATAGTCACTGTACTGTATGATCAGGTTATACTTTTTATAATGGGTTATCGAATGTTGTTCTGTATGTAACAACTTTTTGGAGAAATTTCGATTTGAAGAGTTGCTTGGATTTATGTTATAGATGTGTAGTGGTATAGTTACTTACTCGAGTATTGTCCACTACATCCAAAGAATGATCACATTTACTATTTCACAGGGGTCTGAGAACCCTTACCCACATTGATAAGCACACGGAGACTGGTTTTCTCCAGCACATCCTCGAAGTGATCAGGATTTGCTACCTTAGTAACGGATCCATCTTTCAACTTGATCAGGATCACTCCTTGTGTAACCCAGCTGGACTCAACTTTTCCTTTAGACACCAGTTCCCGAGCGTTACGAGCAAGTAATGCCCGTGTCCTGGTGAGATCTTCATTTACGTAGATCCTTGGTTCATCTGGTTTCCTGATTTCTTTCAGTTTGGAGCGAGACTTCAGGAAAAGACGTTTCGAGGCGTTGCTCACGAATCGAACGATGATCGTGCGAGGGGGAGTCTGGGGGGTCGTCGGACGTTTAGGTATACGATGACTGACGTCAATGTCGGCTCTAGTGATGTTCAGCCCCATGGACGTGGCCAGTTGAACCACTCTGTTGTCAGTGTCTTCTGCTTCCTCCTCAACAACTCCCGATATGCGAATGTTATTCCTTCTGGAATACTGCTCGCTTCTGTCGAGTCTGTAACTGAGTTCTTTTATTTCTTCATCCTTTTCACGAACCATTTCTTTTATTTCTTCATCCTTTTCACGAACCCTTTCTACCAGAGTAGACACCGTATGTTCCAGTTCTTTGTTTTGTTGGGTTAGCTTCTCCATTTCCTCTCTAAACATAGGCCTTATCTGTTCGCTGACTGCAGCACAAAAAGTGGTCATGACTTGCTTATTTTGAAACATCAGCAGTAATTTATTGAGAAAACTGTCCGGATGCTTGTTCTATATCCAGAATTGTATCTTCTTGTTCCGACATCGTTTCATTTAGAACGTGTTCAGAGTCAGTAGACATATTGCAATGCCGTTTAGAGTCAGTTTCTAAGTCTGTTTCAGGGGAAGAGACAACTTGACGATTACGTTTTGCTGTCTGAGTATTATCCATAGAAAAAAGAATGTTGAAAACTAGAATGTTTATATTTTGAGAGTAATAGATCCACTTGAGCGTGGCAGGACACTGAACCCTGGGTATAAATTTCAATGACCGCCCTGTGTAACTTGGCCAGTGAAAATGACTAACATTTATATCTTCATTTATCAAAGAAAAACTCGTCCATCGATTGATAAATAGCTTTCATTTGTAATTGTAACAGGATGAAGCTTACGTTTGATGAAGAATATTGTGTCAACATAAGGTAGTTTCCACCATAGTCATAAAATATCACTCAGCTTCAGCGGAGCTCGTGAGACCACGTCTTGTCATGGTGACGTCACCGGAAGTTATATGAAACATATATGAGTATATGTCCACATTCGCTTTGTCTTAAAATGAATGATATTGCACAACTATATTTAACAGAACATAACCGAAATGTCAACACCAGATATGCAATGAAGACATTTAGTAAAGAGAGTTTGTAATACTGGATTCCACGTGAACGTTTGGAAATCTACCTCCTCGGTTTATTGGCAAGAGATTTCAATCAGTTGACCATTATTATATGAGACAATTGTGTCTTAAACTTCATTGGGTAAATGTGTAAATGTAAATTATTGTTCAATTAAAGGAAACATGATGTATTTTGTTTAGCTGATAGAAACATATTAATGATTACGGATACAACACAATACATTCGCGAAAATGCTTTCAATAACACCAAGGTAGCCAACCGTTTTCACAACCTATATTACATATGAAGATTTCGCGTTTCGTTTGGTATTCAGGAGTATATAATGACACATCGTTGCATCATCAAGATGTTCAGATTCACATATAGTATTGATTTAAGCAAAAAATACATTCAAACAATCAGTACATATCGATTCACACATTCTAGAGTTGAACAATTCAATGCCAAGTTCTGCAAGTTTGCCCTGGGAGAAGGAAGACATGTATCGAGCGCAGCAGCTCTTAGAGACTGTGGAGACAGATAACCTGGGCGACAGATTTTCGAAAACTCCTATGCATGTACGCATTTGGTTTGGTCTGGCTCCATCACGAGGTTTGCGATATAAATCATCTTTTGGGCGTTTTCACACAGAGACTTAAAGACTGTAACCTACAGAATTGGCACTCACGGGTCATAGAGTCGAGAAAACTCCAGCCATATCTACATTTTAAATCGTTACTGAACATAGAATTTTACTTGTCAACTTTACACAAAAGAGGACACCGACGTCTGCTTTTTCTACTAAGACCATCATAATTACCATAAAGAATTAACACTGGGCGATGGAAAGAGATACCATACGAAGGAATAATATGTCAAGTCTGTGATTGTAACGCCATTGAAGACGAATATCATTTTAGTCTTATATGTCCATCTTTAAGAACATTATATCTGCCTAACCAATATTTCACGAGTATTAACATGTAATGTTTTTTTATGAATTACTATCATGTAAAATAATGCAGTTCTTTATAATTGTAAAATTGTCACACATGAAAAGAAAGACAATTATTGATGTTTGATCTCGCCAAATTATGTATCTAGGTATGTTACATGGGCCGATGGCCTTTATACTGGAATAAACAATTGCATGCCTCGTTTAGGTCGAGGTGAGCATGTTCCCTGTTATTCAATCATGAAATAGACTCAATAAAGTAATTGCAAACCCTGCCTTTGTACATATATCATCAACCGATCAATTCTATAAAAATGATTCAGGCATGAGTCGATAAATAGCCTCCTGAGTACTTAACATGTAGACTAATAATCCTTTAGTTAAATTGCTATTTACATTCAAGTCATGATCCCGATCTCTCCTACATCTGTTACACACTATTTCGTGTAAAAAGAGGAACAGACCTTCTCTTAAGCTAAGTTTGGTATTTTTTTTAGTTTGCTTAGTTTTTAGTCAGACAGACTTAATAGTATTGGTAAAATCGTTATTGATACTTTGATGACACAATACAATTGGAATGATTTAGTAATACACACAAAACTACCTAGCACGTCAGTTCTGAATCAATTCTCAACACAGAACTATGCTAAACGTTTTAATTTTGACAAACGTTATTCAAATTTTAAAGCACTCAGTGAAAGATGAATCGTGGATGCTATTGATTCCTATTTCAATTGAATTACACTTAACACGATTATTAGCGTGAAAAAGTATTACTAATCCTTAAATCATTGTGTACCATGACATATCGCATGCATTCATTCAATCCATCTTAATTACTTTAGACACGATCAACGCAAATGTACGATAACCGGATCTATGCCTGGTTATATGTGAGTGGAGTGTAATCAAATAAAAACAATATAGTAAGCACTAGCTCAATCGAACAAAACACAGGGGAAACGTTATTTGATATTACGTTATACTGCATGTAGAACTATTATGTTTGATAAAAGGAACCTTACTTATAATGCAATATGAGTCATTGGCAGAGCTTGCCCTAATTCCCATCAAGGGGTCAGTGTGTTAATGGTCTTGGAATGAGGTTTAGACTGGGAATGGCATATCACTGTAGAATTGAGTAAACAGTTTATGATACTCAGTCGGGACAGGAAGTAAATTACTCAGACCCAATAACGAGGTAGCTGATAGCGGTTTTGGCTACTAGAAGTGAAGGACGCAGCATGCATTACAACACAGACCAGGCAAAATTTAGCTTCTTCTGATTCAGAGGTAACAGGATAGGCAGTCAACTAGCAGACAGACAACTGGCTGATTCATAGTTACAGTTACAGTTTGAATACTTATATTTGCAATAAAATGATTGAATGCATAATGTCAGTTTTTCGTGTTGTCAGTAATATGTTTTCATAATACACGTTACGTTTCCAATAGAGAGTGTTGATATTGTCCTATTCATTTGAAAGTTGATATGTAGTACACAAGACAACACAATGAACTGATAGTTACATATGCTTATAGTTAGATTATTGGTTTTAATTCAATACGAATGTGTCAGAAATTGCATTAAAGATAATAGAACCTCTCAGTTTTGTTCGATGTTAATTCGTTTATTCATATAGACAATACTTCCAAGTAAACAAAACACTAACTATTATTTCGAAGCGTCACCTACTTAGCCAGATATCGCGGTTCAAAGTGAGTAATTTGGCCTGCTCATTATCTCATTCTTCAAACAGTTTTCCGCGGCCCCTCAGTGTAGCATAACCTTCGTAAGCGATGGGACGTTCTACACAGGAGTTGCTACAATGAAATCCTTAGGCGATAAAACACAATAACAACTTTGGACATTGTAAGTTTTCGATAGAATGGGTATTTGTGCGTCTGTAGGAAGTAAGTTCCGAGTTTTTGAAGGATTTTTCGATATTCAGTTGCTGGTTTTAGTTTGGTTCTTTTACCAATCGAGCGGAGCGTTAGGTTATTTTATAGGCTACAATATGCTTTGAAATGCATAATTTCAATTGTAACGTCACTATTATTTTTTTGTTGTGCTTGATTTTATGTTTCAAGAGGCCTGTATAGTTTGAGGTCTTTTGAGTCAATATTTCTCGAGACTTTTTTTTCAAAATAGAATAATTGCATTATAACTTAGAAATTTTCAACATTGTTAATGGTTAACAGTTTTTTTAGGGGAAAAATCGAGCTATCGTTAAATTTAAAATCTTGTACATTTACAATTCCTCACTTTGAGACAGTTATTTTATTCAGTGTAATACAACTGTAGAGAAATGTGGCGGATGAAAATGTCAACCGATTTTAAAGCCTACAATGATGTATCTATCATAAGGAATCATGATTAATTTCAAATCCAAATGAAAAAGGCGTTTTCTTTTTCGGTACACATTTTCTTTCAGATTCTGTTCCATCAATATCATGTTATTTGGGTAAAATCGATGAAATGTTAATGTAGAACGTGAAAATCTAGCTTTTAATTTCTATATTAATTCTATATTATTCAGAAGTTAGTCATGTAATCAACACTCACTAATTGCGCTTAATGCATTAATACCTTTGCTTTGATGCCAGATATCGGTCACTGGACCGTCAAGATATTGCCAACGTCCTGTCATATGACGTAACTGGTGATACTGAACTGGTCGTTATTTAAAATAAAGATACACATATAGGCGACATTCAGTCTGGACATAGTGAGCCAATCAAAATTAGGAATGTTATATTCAGCCAACGAAATTTAAGAATATTATGTTCTGTTGTTTCGTCGGTGATAGCAGCCGGTCATTCACTATTATGTATGATGCACACCGATGTACATGGATTAGCAATCATATGGTGACAACAGGTTAGTTATTTAAATCAATAAGGACATCGTAAAGTGTTGTTTACATGCGAACTAGTTAAAAATAGAGCCATGGGCTCTGTAGCTCATCAGGGTTTATATTGTTTAATGATGAAGACTGAAATAGATGTTTAGATCATGGCCCGTGCGGGCCATAATTGGGGCCACAGGTCACCAAATCTACAATTTAGAATCTCAATTGGCTTAAGAGCCTTCTAGATCTTTTCTTTCTGGAGACGAAGATGAAAGTAGGTTTTTAGTTCATGGCCTGTGAGGCCCTTATTTGGAGCCACAGGGTCACCAAATCTACAATTTAACATCTCCATTGACTAAAGAGTCTGCACATAACATTTCAGCTCTTTAGACCTTTTGCAACTGGATAAGAAAATGAAAATAGGTTTTTAAGGTTGTGACCCCTGTGACCTCATTTGGTGTCATTGGGTCACGAAATCTACAATTTAGAATCCCCATTAGCCAATGAGTCTGCACACAACATTTCAGCTCTCTAGACCTTGTGGAACTGGAGAAGAAGATGAAAATAGGTTTTAAAGGTTGTGACCCCTGTGACCCCATTTGGGGTCATGGGGTCGCGAAATCTACAATTTATAATCGCCATTAGCCAAGGAGTCTGCACACAACATTTCAGCTCTTTAGACCTTTTGGAACTGGAGAAGAAGATGAAAATAGGTTTTTAAGGATGTGACCCCTGTGACCCCATTTTGGGTTATGGGGTCACGAAATCTACAATTTAGAAGCCCCATTGGCCAAGGAGTATGCACACACCTTTTCAGCTCTCAAGACCTTTTGGAACTGGAGAAGATGAAAATAGGTTTTTAAGGATGTGACCCCTGTGACCCCATTTGGGGTCATGGGGTCACGAAATCTACAATTTAGAATCCCCATTGGCCAAGGAGTCTGCACACACTTTTTCAGCTCTCTAGAGCTTTTGGAACTGGAGAAGAAGATGAAAATAGGTTTTTACGGATGTGACCCCTGTGACCCCATTTGGGGTCACGGGGTCACGAAATCTACAATTTAGAATCCCCATTAGCCAAGGAGTCTGCACATACAATTTTAGCTCTCTAGAGTCATTGGTTCTGGAGAAGAAGTCGAAAATGCGAAAAAGTTTAGGGAGGGATGGACGGACGGACGCCGGACACCATTCCATGCCATAAGCCCATCGGGCATTTCAGGCCTGATGAGCTAAAAAATCATCACAATGTAGTGCAACAATTGTTATGTATTTCTTTTAATTTGTAAAATGATATAGATATATACGCCGCATAAGTCTCGTCTTTCGTTGCGTAGGATTAGCATGAATTCTGGTTTGTTTGCCGATCCAATTTTGTATAATTGTTGAAACACATTGTTTAATGAATTGTTTTATTGAATCAAAATACTTTGAGATAGTATCCTACATTTGTGCTCTTATTTCATTTCAACTGTTAAATAATGGAATAGATAAACGTGAGACATAGTAACGAGATATCATTTGCTACATTCGCTTGTTCTTCATTCAAATCTTTGTTATCGCTTGACTTACGTTGTTCAAAGCGAGATCTCATTGCTAGAATAAGAGTCTGACATAACGGAAATGGTCAGTGATGGACATTCACGCAGTAACGCTATAGAACTGACACTTCAAAATGACACAAAGAAAAGACAATGGCAGTAGATTTACGCTGAAATATCCACTCGGCATTATCGGAGACCAAACAATCTAAACACATGTGTACAACAACCAAAGTTAATTAACGACTGAACAGAATATGCCGACATTGTTTCTAATAGCTTTGATCACGTTTAGGCTGTTTTGACAAGTGAGATCAATGAAAAATACGTGACGGCTATATACGAGTGTATAATGTAAACAATAACATAAGCCAGCTACTCGTTGAGCCGGACTCCTGAGTAACACGTCACACCTCTGCTAGCAGCTGATTGGCTAATGAAACGTTTGGCGGCTGTAAAATGAAGTATTTTCTAAAAACGTTTTTTCTACTATTTTGGGGTGGATTTGTAATCCAATACTTTTGTGTCGTTATTCTTTACTGTTGTCAGAATTATTTCCGCGAAGCCTACACCCTGAGGTTAGAATATCTTTAAGGCTCGCTAGATTGGATTATCCTTGAGTCTTCCTTAACTGATGAATTACATGTAAAGGATAGTAAAACATTTCCAAATATAAAACAAGATATAGAATCTGCAACATAAAGCCTGAACGGAACAATGTGCGCTATAAGAAGGGTATAAATGTTTGACAGCATGCATCTTTGAAATCTTCTCTTCAATAACAGTAACACATAAATGTATGTGATAGCTCAAAATATATTTCAACAAAGATATGTTTCGATGAACAACTGCTGTTTCATTAAAACATCTGCCTCTGAATAGCATATATGTTTAATAATGGGGTTGTTTATATACAGGGATAAAGTTTTGTAACTAATAACCTTATTGCAAACTATGGAAATATATTTCCCATTACAAGCTCTCAAATTTCAGATCTGCCTTTCAGATCAATATGATATAAAAGTTCATGGTTAAGCACAAATACAAAGGTTTCGACAAGGTACAGTACGCACATTTCATGGCCAACAGCTGATTGTGTGATGTAGCTTGTATGTATGCATGCCACAGTTCAGCAGCGAAATAATCAAGCTAAACATGTTTCAAACTGAGTTATTACTCGTATTTTATTTTCTTATTCTGCAACAATATTTACAGTAAAAACAAGCTATCTATTTGTCAAAAATTATTTGTTTAATATATTGAAGTGAATATAGAGAGTACCTAAAAAGCGGGTTATTTGTGCAAAAAGATGTATCCCCTTCCTTCAATTCACCTTACCATATTATCTTATTGTTAACATGGTAATTCTTTGTGGGATGATATCATAAACTGAGAGAGAGAGAGAGAGAGAGAGAGAGAGAGAGAGAGAGAGAGAGAGAGAGAGAGATAGAGAGAGAGAGAGAGAGAGAGAGAGAGAGATATTTTTTATTTCCTCTACGTAGAACTAAAGATTAAAATACAATTATTATTACAAATTGGATATACATGTATATACATTAAGTACACTGTCGGCCAAAAGAAACGCCTACCTGATATTTTATCAGATTTTGGAAAAGTTTACCAACTTTACAGTTTACCAATATTATAGCATTATGAAAACGTACCATTTCTGTATAATATATTTGAGTTTCAGAAGTTGTCATGTCACAAAAGAATATTGTTGAAACGACACAACAGATAATGTTCAGTTTTCGATCAGTATTTAATCAGACAAACATTTGAAACAGATTTTCATACAACCACGAGCAACAATAAAGGCACGTATTCGCATTGAAGTGGTGATGACGCTACATATGTAGGTGGTTACGGAGCGCAAGTGAATCAACCGGAAATAACGGTCTTCAATGGGCGTGATTTTCATGAATTTTATTGACTCAAATCACAGTTTTTCCACGATTTCAATGGACTTTTATATTAATTATTGTTTCAGCATAACGTGGAGACCACCATTAATTATATTTCAGAAATTAGTTCATCTTTCATTTTAAGGAAATTCAAGTAGGCGTTTCTTTTAGCCGATAGTGTACATTAAGTTTACAGCTGCTGAAGAAAAGATTTCCTACGTAAAATCATAATTTTTTGAAAACTTCAATTTGGCACTATTTCTTAACAGAATACATTATGGATAATATGTTTGGACAAGATGTAGAGAAATCATTTTTACACTACATATACAAGGGACAGATATGTAACATGCCAGAAACAATTTTGGCGTACAACAAAAGAGACAAGGGGTCAAAATTAGAAAATTAAGATTTCGTTGTTTCTGCAATAAAATATTAATTAAACATAATGTCTGTAAAATTTCGACAGTAATAGAAAATATTGGTTAATGTCAATGTGATGATAGGAATTATGTTTTTTCCCTAAATGATTAAAAAATGACACTTTATAAGTAAAACAATATAATTTTTTGAGTTTGGGATTTTTGGACCCCGGTGTTATATAAATCCTTGCCATATATGCTCCTGTACAAATATTAGTATCATCTTTAAGTATATGATACAGAAATGATTTCTGTACCTCTAAACAAAGATTCATAACTTTTGCGGGCATAATTAAGGAATAAAGCAAACTTAAATGAACACGGAATTACATGATAATTGCACTGAGTTCGGGACACAGTTAAACAAACTTTTGTTCAGCAGCTGTATATAGAGGCATACGGAGGTATTTCTATCAATTAATTTTATACAGACCCACCACCATGAGATAGTTTACGATATATCTCGCACAATATTATAATATATTTGCACAGGACATTCGTTAGTTATGGTAACATTGTATTAGGCGTTGAATAGGAATAATAACATATCAATATAGTGATTGATGTCCGGTAAAACTTTCAAATGCAAAAGTAGGTCAAGTTCATGTGTAATAGAAAGTCAACATGAAGCTCTTATTCTGTTAGGATTAGGTTTTCACAACGATTCATCTATCAAAATGATTACATGTTTTTAATTACATTTCTTAGATACGTTGTATGTCTTCGTGATGAGATTTTAATGCACATTTGCAGAACAGATTGGCAGTTAGGACAAACTATGCTGGGGATTATGAGAATCTAGTTTACCGTGAACACGTTCAAAATACATAAATAAAATTAATTGAAAACTCGGGAACACGTTTGGCCTGTATTAAAACACTCTTGGACAATCTAGCATGCCAAATAGCAGAAATCATTGAGTTATATTTCGGGAATAAGATTATATATTTACATGTCCAACATCTTTCCACATTAACATGAAAGAACTGACGAGAGGAAATTGCATTAATATAACACGATTACAGTTTGCTCTTAAATTTAATAAAGATCTGTTGACCCATACACCATAGCGGCAGCTATCCACCGAGTCTGAATAATAGCCTTATCAGATATCCAATTGTATTACATGCACCATAGCGTTTTCACAAGTATCGACTTCTCTTATTTAATCTGTTTTAGGCGCCTAAACAGTATGAATAGTGTTTTTGCAAATGATAATGAATATTTCACATTTCCATCGGAGTGTAAATTTAAATAATTAGTTACCACCAACAATGAATCTAAAATTAAAATTCTTGCCAAGTTTACATTCTCAGTATCAAAACAGCTGTCCATATTGTTACTTACTGCCTTCATGATCATATGTGTATGGTCTACGATACCATTTACTGTGCATTGCGAATGTATTAAGTTATTTATTTATGGCGCAAACTGCTATTAAGAGTTAAACAACTCTTCTAGCATGTTTGAAAATTGTTTGATTAACGTGGCGACGTATTTTCATTGTATTATCATTTTAAATATAACAACTTTTCAATAACTTAATATGTACTATCATACTGACATACAATGAACACGAAAACCAAGTAAATTAATAACTTATTGTATTTAACTTTCATTCTAAAATTCTTGATAAGAGGGTTACGTGTCGGATTTGACAAAACAGTAAAAAACAATTTTAAAAAATCGAAAATCGCAAAGCTTTGTAGGAAATGGGGTCATCCACAAATGCATCTTAAGCCATCTTGTGGAGTTTTTCCGATTCCGGTGGCAACATTGAAACCGACCAACATTTTCGAAGTGCATACATCTCCAGCTTTTGTGCCCAGAGTTTCAAGTTTCGGTTACAATATCAAGAAAGCTGGCAACAGTTTGTACATGTTAAAACATATCTGATATCTGTGTCTTCTTACAGCAATCTAGATGTCATCATATGACCAATTATATTAAACCGTTTACATCTCCTGCAGCTACACATGTAACGGATCTACTTACAATATTTAGTCCATCAGATCGTGAAAGAAGCATAGCTTGGTAACCCTATGACATTATTTCGTTTCCGAAATGAACCATGCTAAGGTCATTCAATGTGGAAGACCATATATGACAATGTTTGGGAACACACTTGAGATTATCTAAAATCCCAAGAAGAGCGCTCTGAGAGACCAACATGCCCCGCCGCTTTTTCCATTGATGCGTCATCTATCCTCTAATTAACAGTTAAAATGTTGCGGATATTTTCGACAGATCAGGTGTTATAATCTAGACCTGCAACATGAAATGGCCTTTGATCAGTTATATGAGGAATCTGAATGATCTGGTGACAATTGATACACATGACAAATACATCAAATGCCTATAACTGATTCATAAGGTATTATGACCATGGTTATTGAATAATACGAATTCTACACCATGGTCAAGATCAAATGTCAAAGATAATAACCTCGGTATGTTGATATTAGAAACGTGTCAAGTTTCAAAGGCCTATAGATGCTAACGAAGTTATGGTCATGAAGCTGAAGATGAATATGGCACACATATCAGCATTCAACTAGCCAATCTAGATTAAAGTATAAAAAACTAACCTTATCTGAACTAGGATTTACGCGACAATACCTAGGTCTTAAAGATTTTTTCTTGACCTTGAACAGCATGTTTGATTTCCCCCAATATAAATATGTCTCATCTTAAGAACAAGTTAATAATCATGTTGTTGCTATCTTCAGTTCCTGTCGAGTCAAGGGTCATAATGCTGAAAACATTCATCCGATTCCCCCAACATAACCATATGCACATCACCAATTTATATCAAAAGCAGAATTTAAGAATTGTTGCCACAAAACTGTTGAAGGAATTGTTTCAGAAAACCGGTACGGTCAGTCAAAAATGGGAAAGCCATGCACTGGCGATAACCTTAACAATATTCATCCGATTCGCCTGACAAAACCCCATGGGCATCACTGGTGTGTATCCAAAACATGTGCAAATTCCAAGAAAGATTGACAACAAAATCTATACGAAACGTTCAGTTTACAACAGATACCCATTTCGGGACAAACGTCACGATATTTGGTGTCCTGCTCGAGTTAAAAGGGTACGTCATTTATTAATTTAATGGAGGCAGCCATGATTGTATTCGTTGAACAATTTAATTTAAGACAAATAGTTGTGTTTATATTTCCCCCCCCGAGTGCATCGGTGTTTAACATGTTGATGTAGTTTGACGACGTCAAACGGAGGTTTTGAAAACTGCTTGAGAATGAGGAATGCTGTGAATCGTAAACATGCAACTATTTATCGATATTGTAATATGACCATTATTAGAAGTCACAGAGGCGCACTCTTTCTGCACGCCTATTTTTAGTGGAGAGAACTTTGTGACAGTACGCATGAAACGAAGATATAAGTTAACCAAATTTCAACTATTTTAATTCTTTTAAAATAATACATATTTAGTAATTTGTGAGCCTTTTGTATAAAAACATGTTAGAAAAAAAGACCGATGTCCCATTGGCATTAGTCACAGCAAGAGGAAATCATGTAAGTTACATGATGTATCATTCACAGGAGCGTGTATCGCTTAGAAACAGCGTTTGGAGGACTTATATGGACCCTACCCTATTACTATATAAAAGGAAAGGGATGTAACGACCAAACCACCCCATGTTCATTCAAAGTCATATTCGCATCAAAAACTATTTTTATGGCACAAAACAGTCTGTATATCGCTGCCTCATCATTTTCAAGCCAATTTCGACGCTCACGGAAATCAGCGAATACTTACCATTTAAAATCGTTTATTAATTCCAGCAAAGTTGACAGCACCTATGAATCGGCAGATTCGAACGAACCGCAAAGTGAAACTACAGATATAAACAAATATTACAACACTTACATAATTATCATTTCTCCAGCTGTACTGCGCCATTTTGTCTCAAATCATCGTCATGAAAGTTCTTCATTCAGCCATCGATGACCTTGGCTTGGCTTGAAAATGTGGAGGCACCGATATACGGACTGTTTTGTCGCATAGCTTTTGAAATAATGATCCGATTGTGACCATTTAAAGCTCATTTTGTAGGGAAATCATTTAGCATTCGTACCGTCGTCATCGACTGTGCCATAAAAATAATACAGATACGGACCAAGACGATTTGGTAGTATGCTTAAACAGTGTTGTTAGCTATTAAATGATTTTCTACGATAAACTCTGCTGCTATGCATTACCTCAATCTGAGCTGATCTGATGACTTGACGGAACACCAGAGCGGATAAAACCACAATTCTTTCATAGCGAAAATCTACCAAAGAGTAACATTTGGAGAACATACTGTATTTTGTGATAGAAGCTGATGAGTACCGCTGCGTACCGAAAGTTTGTGAATTTTAGTGCAAATATCATGTAATTTGACATGTCTTTGAAACACCATATCAACGTGAAAACTAGACCGATCATTTTGCATTTTTGCATTAGAAGAAGACAGTCTGATGTTTCATAACATAATCTATTTTGATATATAATGGTAAAAAGTAACAGTTTTGGCAGCAATTTAAAGTGAACAGGGGTCAATATTAATGTTTTCAAAATTACAGGTTTTATTTTCTTCTGTAAAATATTCATTTACTATTGATGTAATCAACAGGGTCTTAACATACGTCATACTTTCCTTTTATACTGCTTCGATGTTTTTGTGATGAAGTTTTTCACATTTGGTCAATATGAAAACGTTTATTCGAAAATTAATACCATTTGAATTTGACCCCATTCTGTTTAATAATTTAATAATGGCAAATTTCATAAACATGCACCACTGCTGTGACGATCAAAGGATACGTTTGAGAATATTGTTTGACTCATGGATAACGTTACGATGAACGTCAATTTACATGACATGTGCATCAATATACGTAAGTAGGTTAAACAACTTTCGGTACGCAGCTGTAGGTGTCGAGGTCGAGTCCTGAGCAAGATTAACAACCTCTTTTGATTTTATGTCAGCAACATTAAGTGACAACTGCTTCACAAACAAGAAGACGGAATTGTTTTCCAACGCATGTCTGTCAATTCAGGTTAGATAATCACTAACGTATGCTAGATTATACCTTAGGTAGATCGATTTGTGTCACATTCCGAAAGCAATAAACGTTACGTTAACAACAAGGTTCTTTTCGCGATATGGCAGTGTCGGGGGAAAAAGAGGTGTACATAATGAAATCTGAATTGCATGTTTCATACGACAAAGTCGTTATACTTAACGAAAATTAGTGAACACTGGTAGACAGATAGACTGGTAGAAAATTACATCGCTTGTACTAAACATATAACTTGCACATTTGGATATGAATATATGAGTTATGAACGTTGTTGGTAATAATATCAAAAGCGGCATCAAAGCGTCAACACATTAATTATATGCCTTAGTTCTGATGTCATAATTGTGGAAAACAACTAGATAAGTGCTGACAATTTCAAATTTGTTGATTAATTTGATAACTAAAAACGTTTTTTGTTGAGAACTTCTTGAACAACATATGCCCAGAAAAGACTGAACGATCGACGGGTATTCTAAAACGGGAATGCAAATAACATCAAGAGTTGTTGCTGATTGTACCTGTGTATCGGACTCTTTTGAACCCTTCAAATACGCGTTCTTAAATGTGATACTGTTCAGCAAGACTACATTACAACACAAATAATTAGTAAGTGTTTCGGGATACAGCAGGAATATTCTGTCATTAATTAATAGAGCGTCGAGATGAGTGAATAAGTGAGTGAGTTCGGGTTTAACGCCGTTTTCAAGAGTACATGTAGTTCACTTATATCGCGGCTGCTAGTATTATGGCAGGGAGAAAGCCCGCAACGCCATGTGGCTATGCACTGCGGTGAAACCTGCGAGCAGCGGCTGGAACTAGCGAACCATGGGTGGTACTACGCTGAAATTCAGTGTAGCATTGCACCCAAACCTTACTGCGTGTAGAACAGTTCTCTACTGCAGACAAAGTTGCCGTGTCCCTGGCGGGGCGTCGAGATGAATCATGAACATGTGTGCGATATTTGATGTATTGTTGATACACCTATCGTTTTCAATTATAGCCTTTTCAACTTTACTAAATGCTAAACTGTTTTGGAAAAAAACTTTGACTTTATATGTATTCTCTTATGTGTTATACACTAGATAATATTCAATATGAGCTCTACTGCTCTACTTACGTTATTGACATTTACATCCTTTTTATTGCATCCTAGCCAACAACGTGTGTTGAACTATCGAACATCTCTTGCTTTGCTCTTCCAGATCAGAGATTAATCTATTGTGCTGATTCATTGAATTACTATCCTTCAGTAGGTCCATTTACTGAAAAACCAAATTGGAGAGCCAATCATTCCCTTGTTGTATTTCACTTTAAATGCGCTGTTGCACGCCGTTCTTACTGAAATATAAAATAGAGCCACTGGGTCTGTAGCTTTATAAACATTAACTAATTCAATATGTCAACTTCTAGGTGAAAGGTACACTACATAGGAAGCACTTTTAATGGAGAAAATGAAATAGGTCTTACCCCTCTGACTTCTTTGAGGCCAGAGATAAAATCTCCTTCAAATAAAGTCACGCTTGAAGATGTAATTCATCACTGTTGTTTCCTTTTAATTACCTCCCTGTTCATACAATCTCAAGATGAAAAGAGCTTTTCATGTCATGACCTCTGTGACCTATATTTGGGGTCGCAAGATCACGAAATCTGCAAGTTTGAATCCCAATTGGCAAGGAATCTGCGCACAACATTGAAGCTCTCTAGACCTTTTGGAACTGGAGAAGAAGATGAAAATAGGTTGTGACCCCTGTGACTCTATTTTGGCTCAGTAGGTCACGAAATCTAAAATTTAAAAGCTTCATTGGCCAAGGAGTCTCCACACAACATTTTAGCTCTCTAGACCTTAAAATGGAACTAGAGAAGAAGATGAAAATAGTTTTTTAAAGTCATGATCAACACAGGGTCACCAATTTTACAATTTAGAATCCCCATTGGCCAAGGAGTCTCCCTAGACCAAATGGTTCTGGAGTGAGTGAGTGAGTGAGTTATTGTTTAACGCCGCTTCGGCAGTATTGCAGCCATTAGCGGCGACAAATGGTTCTGGAGAAGAAGACGAAAATGCGAAAAGTTTAAGGACGGACGGACGGACGCCAGAGACAATGCCATGCCATAAGGCTATCGGGCCTTTAAGGTCAGATGAGTAAAAAAAGACAAATAAAGGTTACCAATGGATTAATAATACTCCTGAATCGATAAAAAGAGTTCTAAAATTCATGTTCTTTGTTCGATTAATCCATTGGAGTCAATTTCTCATCGAGGGGCTACTTTAAGATGTTCACATAAAAATGGCCGCTCGAAGGTAGTTCAAGTGATCTGACTGACGTAGCGATACCTAAACCTTCAGAGTAGAGTTTGAAATAAGGTACGATGATGGAATGGTCAACCATATTGCTGTCAGAACTCTCAAAATCGCTTGAGACCTTCAAGTCTATCTTTCACACTGAAGAGTTGTCGCGTTGTACATCGCTACCTTTTTTTTACAAATACGGATTACCGTTTTCTATTTGTACGTCTTATCGGGCCCTGTTATGATACCTTTTACCCCCAGCGAGACAATATATTGTATAAACTTGAATACTAAATTTCAAATTGGAGAAAAAGTAATTTGCAAAAACGTTAACCTGACGTTAATGCAAAATATCGTAACCTTTTATTTTCATACTGATACTTCCCATATAATATACATCTGTGTACATATGTGTATAACGTTCATGTCAGCATTGTAAATCGGAGAGGGTTTCACTAAGTTGGATAACTTGCACCCAATCCATTCTTTTGAATAAATATGTTTAAATCAAATCCCATGTTATAACCCAATTTGTGAAACAAAATATGCACATGTGCATATATCAGTTGAAGCCAATGCTTTAGCGGAAACCTCCGCAGTTAACCCTCTGTGACATCACACCAATTCATCGTGACCTCAAAAAAGCAGGCCGTCTCAAGAGAAGTGGGCCGTTTTCTGGCTATTTTTATGTGATGATAATGGATTAAAACAATCTTACGTAAACATTAGGATAGTCTTGTGATCGTAGTTTGGTGATACAAGTCTCCAATAGTTTACTATTTTACGAAAAGGCTCCAATTGTTAAGAAACCGAGACCAAGAATTGTTCCCGTCAGATTGAATGCGCTCGAACGCCGCCGCCTGAATCCCGAGAAAAGTGGTGTTATACAAAAGCCCGTGCAAACCTAATGGCGACTTAATGACTTAACAGAAGTCAACGAAAATGGCAACAGATCAAAGACATTAGAAATCAATTCAAAGCGAAAGTATGGATGAACAGATCCCCGTTCGATTAATAAATTATCTTATTGAAACCAACACATGCACTGACAACAAAATGATTCAGAAACATTTGTTTTACATTTTTGAATGGTTGATTCATCCGACCTTATGTACAACATTATAATACTTTATTGATCAAATTTAAACGTAAATATAGAAACCTCGAAGGGACGAAGAAAAGTAGTTTGTCCATATTGTAATTACACATTTTTCTAGTTCTTATGACAAAAGTATCTCTTACTTTGGAGCAAAATCATCCTCGGTTACCCATGGTTTTATATATGCTCCGTTACTCTCCACTATATCACCCATGGGAAACCTTATCAGGGGAATATGTTCTCAAATTACCCGCCCTTGGCCGGCGTGACGAAGTCAGTAACCAAATAATATGCTCAATGGGATAAGATGGAAATGGCCAAGGGAGATAACCGGTGACGGATGGCTAACACAATAAGTGTTACCAAGACTAAATAAGTTTCTTGAATCAATAAAAATAGTTGTAAAACGAATGTACATGATTTCGTTTAGCATCGCGAGTCTATTTCCGATTGAGCGGCCATTTTAATGTGTTCTCATAAAACGGCCGCTTGAAAGAAAGTAGTTCAGGTGACCTGACTGATGTAGCGATACCAAAACAATCAAAGTAGACATTCCACCTGCTGTAGGAGTGAGTATGTACTCCGGAACGTCGTGTAGTTTCACATTAAAGAAGTTGTTATCCAGAAAATCTTCCTTTTCTTAGAAATGTATATATTGTACAATGATGGAATGGTCACCTATATGCATCTTGCTGTCTGAGCTCTCAAAATCGCATGTGATCTACAAATCTACCGCTCACACTTACGAGTTCCACAAAATTGTCGTTACGTTGCCGCATTTTTACCAATACCGATAACCGTTTTCTATGTATACGGGTTATCCGGTCGTGTAATGAGATGTTTTACCCTTAATGTAACACTATATTGTGTAAACTTTAATAATTAATGGCACATTTGAGAAAACATAATATGCAAAAAACATGCTACAGCGCTTTAAAAATAAATGACAAAGTTGAGAAAAAGTAATATGCAAAAAACGTACTACAGCGCCTTTAATTAGGAGATGTTCTAATTAGGAAATGCTTGATGTTGTGAATTACAGACATATCTGTCCGGAAACCTTTTAGGGCCTTCAGTATCGTTTGTTGAAAATTCAACTTAGTATCATGAAAAGATATGTGTCTTTCTCCATCTAAATCAGTGCCAAGCTACGATATTGTTCAGCATCTTTATCTTGAAAATTCAACTTGATACCTCGAAAATTCAAGATCCTATCTTGAAAGTTGAAAACAATATCTTGGAAATTTAACTTAGTATCTTGATAATTCAACATATTTCCTGAAAAAAATTCAACATATTTTCTGGAAATTAACATATTTTCTGGAGATTTTGACTTATTTTCTCAAATGTTTACAATTTTGTATTCAAGTTTTAAAGTTAAAATAATAACATTTAAAATTGTAATTACAATTTGTTATTGTTATATATTCAAGTGTTGTTACAAGTGATTAATTAATATTTTGAATTTTCACGATACCAACTTTAATGTTCAAAATACTAAATTGAATATTCAACATATTAAGTTGAATATTCAAGACAGTAAGTATAATATTTAATATTCAATATTCAACAAAATAGGATTCAATATTCAACGGAAGTAGGATTCAATATTCAACGAAAATAGATCGAAATTTCAACAATATCAATTTGAATATTCAACAAGAATAAGTTGAACTTTCCAAATAGTAGCTTTTTTTAAATCTATGTGAAAAAAAATGAATGTTCAACTTAGTATCTTGAATTTCAAGGTAAGACCTTAATATTTCAAAATAAAATATACTGAATAATAGTATAGCGTTGTCCAAAAAGGGTTGATGAGTCTGTGTAATATAAACTTCGATCAACATACATTCAACGAAGTTTCATAATCTTATTAAAATGAGATAAAACATGTGGTATAAGTAAAGAAGTAGCATGTGAATTGCCTATTAATTTATCAATAAACTACGAATACTCAGTATGCATGCTGGTTTTGATTTTCTAATTCGAAAAGCTGTTTTTTATGTAATATGTTTCATCCTTTGTTTTTCTTTATCCTTTCATAAAATAATGTTTACACACTTACCTTTCGCTAGGCTAGGAACACGTCTGCTTACTTCACATGTTTTGAGATAGCAGGAGAGGGAATGGAACTGACAATTCGGAGAACATCATGAACTGTCGCCATTAGTTTTGCACATGATAAGGTGCGTTGTGGCGTCCAGTAGCAAGAACATGTTTACTAAAACTTTGTATTAAGTAGGAGAATGTCCGAAAACTGGCCATTACTTTTGCACGTGGAGCATGTTTTCGACCTAACGGCCTCAAACGTGCTCCACGTGCAAAAGTAATGGCCAGTTTTCGGACATTCTCCTACACATATAATTGGTAATAAAGAAGTTGGAAAGTGTGTCATACCTTAATCACATCCATTTAGTAAAAGACTGATGATACATTTCCTTGGTTAATCATCTCTTCCTATTTAGTCCCATCAGTCTTGCAAATATCATTGCAATGAAAGGTTACGAATACATGACGGAATATGTAATTAAATATATTATTTTAATTATATAAAATGTAATTGCAAACTCTTTGCATGTCGTTATTTTATAGGCAATATTTCTAACATTATTTTCAATACATGAATCGATAACTTTTCTGTTAATTATGTTTTATTGAGACTGATATTAGTAATAAGTGCTTCCTTAACCGTGTAGGGATATTGATCTTGTCATGCAAACACTCTCTGAGCTCTCATAAATTTGTTACACTCTCTAAGCTATGTAAATCTTGTGTTCATGGAGTCGGGCACTCTCTTCAGCCAATCTCGTTACCTTGCTCTAGAGTTTTGGTTTTAGTCAATCAATTCTTATTACAAAATTAATCGAATTTTAATATTTACGTGGAGAAGGACATTTTTTTTGTTTTGTTTACGAAATTGCATGAACACGGTTTAGAACTTCTGTAGAGATCAATACACAAGCGCATAAAACGTAATGTCTAATATTAACATAGTATACAATTAATGTATTAAGAAAATTTATTATACTTATGGTACTAAGTGTTTGAAAGAATACGGTCTACCGATACTTAAGGCACAACTTACAAATAATCTTACAAGGCCATACCTTGTCTTACTTTAACCATGAACAAGGTAGACGAGATAGGAGAGTCAAAATTTTTTTTGGTTTTGTTTATGACGTCCTACAGTAATGATGCGTGAGCAAATTTCAGCCAAAAAAGGTACATTATGCCGTATTCATCTTACACTGACGTAATTTCCATATTTCATAAATACCAATTCTTAAATACCAAATAATATATCCAGAAAAATCCTTCGAAAGAGCTATTTCAGCATCCCTTGAGTGTTTGGACTTTTTTCAAATAGTAAGTATCTTAGTCTTATGAATGAAGGTTTGTATTTCTCCTTACGATATATATCCTCGCCACATACATTCACAGTCGACTATATCCGACAGAAATAGTTTGTGTTTGTACAAAGCATGCACGCAGCAAAGAGGTCTTATTTAGCAGATATCATGTTCAGAGAAAAGTGATATACCAATATTGCTAATAGTTACAGTTCAATTTTGTTCACACAAAGTTTGGTTTCCTGTGCTGTAAAAATATGACGTGTGGGAATTGATAGACATTGCAAAATTCACACAATGTTTCAATCATCTTCAGTGCAAATCACAACATGATGAACTGGCAGTATTGAAAAGTAGTTTGTTCATTTGAATGCGGCAGTATTAGATACGAGATACTTACAATGTAGTTCTATTAATCAGAATGTATGTGGAATAAGAAACAAACTGAAATTACCATGCATTAACTTGTACAAAAGACTGACTTAATGTGTAATCATGAAACAAAAACATTCCCAGTAAATGAATAAGAAATGAGGATTCATAGAGAAAATATGGCGGTATTGGGTTGTATGTCATTATTAACTATTAAACTGTTTACACATGCAAAGTCTAACAGGTTACCTAAAACGTATGGGGATATAACGATTAGTACTTTTGTGAACTATTGTCACAACACATAATATATTAATGACCTCGTCATAGATCCCGCAGTCAACGAGAAACGTTACGGTGAAATTACAACCGTTTGGGAAATAAATCCAACTCTAACGCATAGTGACAATTCACGATGTAAATCAAATATGTGCATAAGTATTGTAAATAAACTAAAAACAAGTAATATTGTAACCCAGGCCCAGGCGTTTTTTAGGATAGATTACTCAACACATTATAACTTCATGAATTTGTTTTGTTTAGTAAATGTTATTATATGTTAAGTATTTTTAAAAATAATTTTACATAACTAAGTTTATAATGGCTTTTGGGTCACAAGTAAGGTTCAGCTGGTTTTGAACCCTAACACCGACTGGGATTGGACTAGGAGCAGTCAGTCTAAACACACACACACACACACACACACACACACGCCCCGTCACAGAATGGATATCAGAAGTTTAATGAAAACTACCATGTGGAAGATTAGGTGGAAAGTTGAAATGTAAGACGTAGCCCTAAAGCTTTCTATTATCGATACACTAGCCATATTCCTATTTTAGAAAAAGTATATACTCCTTCCCGCTCAGGTGTATTTAATAATTTATAATTATTTGGATAACTATATGCCTTAATGTATAGTTTATACCCATACAACTGGGTAAATAACACAGTAAACTACAACACGTGGTATGAACTGAATAGTTTAAGGCAATTACAGGAAAAAACGAAACGTGTCCCAGATGTATTTAAGTGTCAGTGATCTAACTTGAAAAAGACAAATGCAAAATGATCAGGTCAATGAGCATGAACGTTCAACCAGTTCACCAGCAGTCAATAGTATAACATATTGTCTACAGAAGTGACATCTAGATTACATTAATCAGGTGTCTAAGGGCTTTCAAACAGTTCATTTGCTGAACTATTTATAAAAAAATCCACTGTGTTACCCTTCTGAATGAACACAATTCAATACAAGGGTGTGTCTTTATCCATACTACAATAGGGCGAGACGGCGATGTTGAAATGGGCATTCCCTCCATCTCTAAGAAGAGGACTTTCAATAAAACTTATTTTGCACCCAATCACGATTTAAAACATTTGTTTGAGCAAAGCAATTGTCGGACGATTCCATTTCAGCAATTGATAGTGAAGAATATATTATTGCAGTGAAGGCACTCAGATGTAAGCCTTGAGACAAGCAGCACATTATTTTTTTAGGTACAAGAAACAAATGTGAGCACAGCGCACAACACCCATTTACATATAGCTAGAATCGAATAGCTAGAATAGAAACCAATATTATCAATCACTGTAGCGATGGAAACATATCAATTGCATCCATTCTTAGCCCAAATATTTGAAATCAAAATAAAACCGGGAGAGTTCTTGGTAATGACAAGCTGTTATGAATACGAATGAGCAGTATGAATGAAATCGTTTCGCAAATTATTAACCATAATAGTAATTCAAGAGAAGCATTAGGATGTGATGGTTTACAAGACGCTCTGCCAACATTTCTTGTTATATGTAGTGAAAAAAGCTCGTAAATATTTTAGAACGTTTTCGAGATAGGGAATTAATAGGAAATAGCGTGTTATATTTCTAAAATTCTACATGACGAAATATCAAAATTATAAAAATTATATGACGTTCCCTCATTCACTCATTCAGGAATCTTTCATAAAATCAATCATCAAGGTTGATAATGAATCAAACTCAGTTCGTCAATCACTTACCAAATGGACTTTGCACAGGATAGTAATTCAATGAATCAGCATAACAGATCAATCTTTGATAGGTAAGAGGATAGCACAAGTTGATCAATAGTTCAACACTCATTTTTGGCTAGGATGCAATAAATAGCTATAGGGGTGTAAGTATCAAATGAGCACATAATAAAGTAAGCAGAGTTCCTGTCACCTTAGTAAGAGAATACATGCTATCAATAATTTTTTATTTGAAAAGTCTATGTCCTTATCTTTCGTTTTAGGGAAATAAATACATGTGTAAATGTGTAGACAATATGGTATCAAATAAATTTGGCATACATGTTCATGATTCAGCTGGGCACTCTCTTAAGGACAGAATATTGCTGTATTGCAGGTTGTGAAGTGTGAAGAAATTCAGGCTTGAAATGAATATTGCTTTTCTGTCATTTGTGACATGCTAAATCGGATTAAGTTGATCACATCATGGCTGTTATTCTCAAAAAAAGATTCTTGATGGGAACAGCAAATATCAAATATGCCCGTATTTGAGAGAAGATACAGTTTTACTGAATATGTGAATATAATTTATTAGTTTAAACATATATTAGAATCAGTGAACAACTGCACACATCAAAGTACCATTTCTGGTGTCATATATATTTTATTAAACAAGCAAACCCGTATTGTGCGATCTCTTTAATTTTACAAGTTAGCAGATAACTTGGGTTCATAAAGCTTCATCGGATAAGACTATGACAGTATAATCATTTCAGAAATTTGTAAAAGAAATTCCAAACTTCACGAAATAGCTTGTAAGTAATCAGTGAGGCTCTCCTGGTAGTGCACAAAAGTTGTGCAAAGTTTGAAAAGAATCGGATATGGAGTGCTCCTGCAATCAGTCGGACAAAGTTAGATCTTAGAAAATGAGTGAGTAAAACACATACCAAAATTTGTTAAAAATAACATCAAACATTAAGAAAAGCAATAGTCATTTGGCAATGCACCTCTTCTATAGTGTAGATGGTTTGTGCAAAGAATCAGATGAATAGTTTGTCTGTAATCTTTGGAACAAAATATTTCAGAAATATACTCTTCAACAAAAGAAACTTGACATAGGTGTAAAACCACTTTCCTCAAAATATCTGAAAGCATGATATAAAAATGACCTTGAATTAAACAAAATGAAGGTTGATTTTCCCACATTCACAGAATCAACTCAAAACTGCACTAACGTAGCGTTTAGACAATAATTGTACCAATTCACCAAAATGCAACGGGTTGTTAAAACGTGCATCACACGGTCATGCATTTCTGCATGCAGGAACCCTTGCTCTAAGGGCATGGAACCCCCTTTAACGGGTGTTCACACAAACCGTATACCGACAGTAGACGCAATTTCAGACTGCCAAGGCTGAATAGAGCTCAACGTAACAACGTTATTGGCAGATTGCAAGGAGGAGCAACTCAGCAAAACGTGGCCAGGTATTTTAGCGTATCCCGACAGACAATCTCTACATGTTGGACCCGGTACAACCAAACCAACATTGTTGTCGACAGACCAAGGGTGACAACTTCAGCACAGATCGATACATCATCAGACTGCATCGCCTTCGAGACCGCACTACGACAACGGCGTATACAAATATATAAATTTTGAGTCCGTATCAAGTTTCATTTTTTGAAGAGTATATTTCCCTTGGACTGACGGAGGGATTGATGTTTGAACGGAATTTTTGGCATTGCTATATACGCTCCAGATCGTTTGTATAAAAGAACGAATATGTTCTGAACCAATGGAAATGTACTGCCGGATCGATGTTATACACGACAACTTACATATTTATTAAACATAACATACACGTGTGTGAGGGTAATTAATGGAACTCCCTAATGTTGATTATTCCATTCCTAAAACTTGTGTTTTGCAGCAATTGAATATTCATAAAATGTGTAAATATGTTGAATAAAGCATTGTAGATAACATACACGTGTGTGAGGGTAATTAATGGAACTCCCTAATGTTGATTATTCCATTCCTAAAACTTGTGTTTTGCAGCAATTGAATATTCATAAAATGTGTAAATATGTTGAATAAAGCATTGTAGATAGACAAAGGAAGCTTCAATGATTTGAAACTTTTTAAACATTTAAATTACCTGAAACGCACGGCAAAATGCTGATTTTGTGATGAAAATGCTAAGGGTATCACATGCGAAAACGGAAATCACTGAGTAACGTTTTGGAAATGAAATCATATACAGAGCATTCAAGTAATTCCAGGGTAACCTTCACAGTAAATTAGTTATAATAAATCTTTACATTTCTTGAATTGCCCACATATTCAACCACTTTCCACATAACATGGGCGTATTGAAAAAGCGAAAGTGACCCTCTACAAGAAAGGAAATTGCATTAATATAACACTATTACAGTATCCTCCCAATCTGAGATTTAATAGAGATCTGTTGACCCAAGCATCAGGGCGGCGGTTGTTCACTGAGTCTGAATAATAGCCTTATCAGATGTCCAAGAAGCTTGGAATTTTATTACATGCACCATAGCATTTTCACAAGTAGGGACTTATGTTATTAGAACTTGTTCTATTGGCATATTTATGGATGTGACCACTTTGCACGTTGCATGGCCATGGGGGCTTTTGCAAATGACAATGAATATACAATGTTGTTAATAGTTTACCGATATTTCTGGGATTGTTTGAACTTTTGAATTTTGTTCTCAGAAGTAAGACTAGATAAATCTAAGACAGCTGGCATAAATCAATTAATGTAAAGTCACAAACTATTCTGACTATATGCGTACACTCAACTATAACATTCCACGATGCGATCACACCATCTTCTCAAATCTTGACTTAATAGAGATTTGTCGACCCACACATCAGAACGGCAGTAAATTACTGAATCTGAATAACAGCCTTATCCGATATCCAAGAAGTTGACAGACTGTATTATATGCACCATTAAGCTTGCTAAAGGAGGGGGATGTGGTGGTTTGAACGCATTTTATGTTTCAGTTACAAGTACATTGTATAATCCTTAAAGAGAGTTCGCTTCGAGAGGATAACAGCTGGTTCATACATCAGTACACCTCAACTTGAAAAAAAATGGAATTTGAATGACATTTGCATCGATGTTCTGCATCAAGTTATTTTACTGACAATGTACTACTGAAAACCAAGCCATAATTGAGTATACTACAATATGTCTTCCTTTCTCTGTAAAAGCTAGCCATTACGTTAAGATACCATATATGTTTGTACATGAAATTTGTAAAAATGTTTTCAGGAATTTAAAAATGTTTTCAGGAATTTAACATGATTAAAATGTGTTCTTGAAGTGTTCATCATGCGACAGTTGAAAATGCACTTAGTATATGTTCAATGATTTATGTATACACTAAGAGTAGGGATTTTTTTAAATATGCGAAGAGTGCCAGAGTCTTTCCATTATATGTTTTTTCTAATATTTAAACATTACTTAATTACTTAATTATACTTAGCTACGAGAATGATATATAGAGGATATATTCTTTTCTTAACTTATGCCATGTTCTTGGATTTAGGCTGAAGTCAACCACATTATTTAACAAAATAACTTAACTTAATATTTGCATTGATTAAATATGACTTTTACCTAAACGAGAGCAATGTTTATGCACAAGGACGTTATACGTTATATTTTATGTTTGTACATTTTAATGACTTATGCCTCCTGGCTTTCTTTACCAAAGGATCATTTGTTAAATGACATCAAAGACGACGAAATACTATATCTGGTGCAAAGTCACTGGTTGATAGGCAAAAGGTATATATGCAGTTGTGAAGATTCACAAAATTGACTGGGTTAATCATATGGGTACTGAAAAAAAAGATGATTTATTTTATGTTTTGGATATCACTGATGTAAATGTATACTTTATTTTCTAAAGCCATATATCTTCAAAGCGCACATGATTTAAAACAATACTTAAGAGACTATTTATATTGAACTCTCAGGTGTTATAGTTCGTGTCCACCCATACCTTAATCATGAACAACGCTAATTTACGATTACAAGACCACAGTTTCCTTATTTCCTGTAATTTCAACAAGACATATTCTAAAATATAAAGAGAATCTCACCAAAGAGTCTTCTGATTTCAAATATATCAACAAGAGTTGAAAACAGTTACACATATCCCATGCTTGCCTAATATCATGTTTAAAAAAAAAAAAATTCTAACCCACGAGATGAAATTAATGTGGTATTTGTCCAGAATTGACAGATGTCCTATTTAATATATGATGTTATCCTGGTAATTACGCCACAATAGGGTCGTTTTAATGTTGAGCGGCTTCTAGGAATAGCCCGTCACAACAATAACGATGTGAGGGCAATGTCAGACCATAGTTTTATGACGTCATATTATAGCAGATATCTTTACTGAAGCTTGATAAACACCTTATTTCACTGATAACTCCCAGTATATTATTGCTCATTATATGTAAATAATTATATCTAATCATGCTGTTTGAATTGAAATATAAATATATTTATGTTCATCAAACATGCAATTGCCGTCTGGTACATAACCGAAAGAGGTAATTGGTCAATGTATACGCAGTCAGATGGAATCTGGATGATCTGATAACAAGATTAACACCGACAACATATCGAATAGTGAGGTAATGAACCATGCTTTGTGTGGGTGTCGATCAGCGAATTTGTTTGTGAGATGTATAAATTGTTCACGTCAACCAAGCTTTTCTGCCTTCAGTTTATGGACTCTTACATTGACTTTACAGCTATTCATTAACTCCATTCTTCATCGAGCTGAACCATCAAGCAGAACCCATCTGTAGTGTGGACACATCTTCTTAATGCAAAACTACTGTGATTCGGTGTAGATATTGCCATTGTAAACATATGTAATATGCACTTGTCTGAAGATCATTACAGACGAATAAGTATGTGAATAGGTGTCAATCAATGACATAGTTATTTAATATATACAGACAAACACAATAAAATTATTATTTTCGAATATTTAGCAGCATTTGGTACCATTATAAGATACATGTTTTGATCTACAATCAACTCTGTTGTTGTGACTGATCTCAAGACCTGATGATTTAATGGGATCACCACCATCGGTCGACTTAGTGAATAGACCGCGATTTCAATCAAACCCTAAATCTTGGAAGTGGAAAACTGACATGAAAAAGGGATTGGCCTTATACGGTATTTTACAGTTTAAAATATAATTCGGCTTTTCATTTAGTGAAATAAAATGTTACCCTACTTAGGATTTCACAGATGACTGTAAGAAAGCAAAGTGATCTTTTATCCTCCGTTCATAAAAGGTGAGTTGGGGTTTAACGCTGCTTTTCACTATTTCAGTATTTCACTTATATCGCGGCTGCTAGTATTATTGCAGGGAGAAAGCCCACAACGCCATGTGGCTATGAATTGCGGTGAAACCTGCGAGCAACGGCTGGAACTAGCGAACCATGGGTGGTACTACGCAGACATTCAGTGTAGCATTGCAGCCAAACCTTACTGCGTGTAGAACAGTTCTCTACTGCAGACAAAGTTGCCGTGCCCCTGGCGGGATTCGAACCCCAGGCCTCTTGATCCGAAGCCGAATGCGCTAACCACTGCGCTATCCCGCCCCCGTTCATAAAAGGACTACATTTACAAACTATTCATAATTTGTTTGATTCAGTGAAGAACTTCTGTCATTTCTCGTCGAGTAAATTTATATATCACATCTTGTGAAGTAGAATCGTATATTTACACTCTATTACTTGATATGTTCATGGTATTAGAAAAGAAATGTCAAATAGCCTCTCTGTACTGAGAGATGTATTCAGATACAAAGTTTGAGATTAAAAACAATAGAGGGTTAAACTAGCTAATCCACTCGATCAAATGCATGTGTGTCAATTCTGAAAAGATAATCACACAAGTATACAGGATTGTAGTCACTTGGATCAAATTGTGTCAAGCTGATATTCTGAAAGATATGGGATTTGTCTGTATAGAGGGATAATATGTGTAAATTGTCAATTCTGTTTGTTACATGTTATATGATAAGGGAATTCATAAAGATAGATTTCCATCAAGAAATAAAATCGTAATAGTTAATGAAATAAACGAATAAACATTTAATCATCATTCAAATTAACCGTCAAGAAAAAGACATATTTTGTTACTAAACTTGAAACCTTCGCATCGGGACGTGAATACATGCTTTTACATTTTATTGTTTAAAGAATACCCCGCAGATCAGATAGTATGGAATGGTCCATGTGGTCAAAGACATGCGAGTCGCTAAGGTTGCAATACTGCTCACGTGGCGTTAAACAATAAACACTCCCTCACACACTCAGACGTGTTAATGCGTCAAATATATGCCTCAAATCTGATTTCAAAATTACTAGACCAGCATAATTTCTAAATTGTTGATAAAGCTGACGTAGGTGAGCCAACATAATGTGAAATAGTTATTGGATAGACTGGTTCAGTCTAGTTTAAAACAACAACACCTGAGGGAGGGCTAATATTAGCACACTGCATGCATTCCTCTGTTGCCCCTATCTACCCCTGCAATTCTCCCTAGAGGGATCTCTTTCTCCTAAAACCAATCAGCAGTCTTTGGCATGGCCTGTCTTGTCATTGTCTGAGACTCTTCTGTGTTCCCCTAAAGTTCCTCTCCAAGCATCCAATCAGATATCTCTTAACTCCTCTGTCACCATAGTTACCATACAAGTTTCCCTGCTCTCTGTAGCTGGACCCCTTTGTCCAGTCAGTTTTAGCCTTCCTACCTTGCGTTGCCATGTACATGCTTGTTTTATTGTTCCCCACCCACCTCTCCCTTATTATTTAACTACCCTTAGAGCAAATCATTATGCCAATGCACCGGGTAACATTATCTAACAATTATCTAAGGTTTAATTACCCTGCGCAAGTTTTCCTTATGTATATATATTTCATGTTGATGTCATGCCATTAATCATTAATAATCATTGCTTGAATTGCCCCTGCCTTATGCCTTTGTTGATTGCTAAGACTACAACGTTGCCTTTATATCTTGCCATTGCCTTTATTGTAGAATAAATCAGTTTGCCAAAATGAGTTGTTGTGTTTAAAAGTTTTTAAGACAGTACATTTCCTGAACACCAGTCAGTGAGGGTTTAAAGATCAATAATGACATCAACTGTTTACGTGTATTCACCTATTCTTGTTCACTATGTTATTTTCAGGAAAAGAAATCTAATAACATAAACCTGTAGAGTGTTATATCTCTTATTATTGAAACCTGACAAAGGATTCCTCTTACTCTTCCAGATCAATGATAAGTACATCATTCTGATCCACTGAATTAATAGTTCTGTAGTTCCATTCATGTCTGGCCAATACATTCCATTTGTTAAACTCGTTTCATTTATCTGAAAATATTCATGTGAATTAAGCACTATGGCTGTCATTAAATGAAACTGATGTTAATAAGGTAAATTAGCTCGCGAACTTTAAAATTTTATTTTTTTATAAAAGGTTCCCAATAGTGTTATAAGCAGGAGCATACTGAATAAAACGTCACAAAATTTCTAACCTTATTTTTGAATCAAATTATCGATTGTTAGCAAATACATTCTACAAAACAATATATCCGTATGTATTCAACTGTGAAATCTAGTTCATAAAGTAATTACAAGCTCCCTTTATCTGATTCGTTATATATTATTGCATATTTTTACAATTGTTATCAACAGATGAATCCATAAATTATGTTGTATGTAAGTCCGTTTAATGGAGACTAACATCACTAATAATTGCCTCTTGGCCCATGAAAGGATATTGATCTCGTCATGCTAAACCTCTCTGATCCCTCATAAATCTGTTACACTCTTTCAATTGTTAGCTGCTTGTGTTAAGGCGGACAGGCCCTCTCTTTAGCCAATCTTGTTAACTCGCCCTAGGGTTTGGGCTGAAGCCAACCACATTATTTAACAAAATAATCAACTTTATATTTGCATTAAAGGGGCAGTATCACGTTTTTTTAAAATTTTATTTGTTCAAAGTTCCCATTTATAATGATAGTTTAAGTCATTTATATCTACTTTAGAGGGTAAAACATCTTATTAAACCAACGAATTATCCGTAGTGGTAATAACGATGTTGCCTATATATGTCAAACAACAATTGCATGGCGGACATTTTATTGTGAACACATTTTAATATTTCGAAGTATAAAAAACGATTCCCACGGCTTTACCAAATCATGTATACTCATTTTTAACTTGATTTTCCGAAGAGAGAAGGCTGTTTTACTATTGGTGACATTATTTTTCAAGTACATTTCATCGACTTATTTGAGCGAAAAACGTGCTACTGCCCCTTTAAAACGTAATATAACTTAACGAGGGCGAGGGTTATTAACAAACATGTTATAAAATGTTGTGTCGCAAACTTTCGAGTGTAAATATTTCAGTGTTGCACATTTCAATGCCCCCTTTTCAATCGATAACTGGCTTTATCTTCCCCAGGACCATTTCTTAAATGACAATAAAGACGACCAAATACTATATCTGTTGCAAAGTCACTGGTTGCAAGGCAAAGGTTATCATTGCACATGTGAAGATATGCAAACAATTGACTAGTTTCATCATATGGGTAATGAAGCAAAATATGAACAACATGATGTATTTAACCTTCTGGAAATCACTGATGTAAATGTGATTATAATATTAATGTGTGTTTACTTTATTTTTAAAACAATATATATTCAAAGCGCACTTGATTTAAACAATACTTTTTGATGTGTTTTACTATCTATATTCCCTTGCTAAACGAAGAAGTTCCCAAGTCAATGTTCTAATGCAGACTCAGACAGACAGACAGACAGTACTGTGAACTGAGTAAAAAGGGTATGCTCCATATATCGTAAAGAGGAATAAATTACTCTGACCCAACAGAAACTGTGCTGGATAATGGGATTTAATGACATACTTTACAGTGCAACATAGGAAAGAGCTCTCATTATCAGCCATTATGCTCAGAGGAAAGAGAACAAAATCACTTAATCAATGAGAAACAACTGATTAATAGTGGCAGTTTCATGTTTCCACAAGTTTGGTCTACTGTGGCGTGGCTTCACAGAAAGTTTCCAGAAATGTTATTTCATAATTCAAGCAATTTTAATTATCCTTGTATCAGTAATTATTAAATGAATAATATTCAGTGCAAACGATCAAAGAATAACTGACAGTAATGTGTCTTTCATTTGAATTTGAAGTGTCAGATAAGATAAATTATCACCTTTCCGTTAATGTTAACAGCGTGTTTTATGTGAGTTGTTTTCTATCTAGTTACATAATTTGTAGACCTCCTCAATAGTTATGGTTCAATAATCAATAATCGGATTAGAAGAATGCTAACCGATTTTGCTGTATGTCGACCTTTTTATAATTGAAGCACATGTATCTACAAACTACTACTTCCAGGAATTTCAATAAAATAAAATGTTACCATAATGTACATAGTTACTAGTTTGTGCAGCGTTATTTAACACTCCCCCTGTTTACGAACCCTTAGTGTCCATGACTAAGAAGCAAGTTATGTCATATTTTTGTAATTTGTAATGTTCTAGACTAGACGTACATATTTATAAAACACTATGAATTGTTTACCCTTGTGCGCAACTGGCTTGGTCACTGTCGGGTACACACAGAGACGTATATTGATGTATATTGAAATGGTTTGATGTATGTGTGGATTCGCAGCAGATACCGAGGCAACACGGTGAAAACACAGTAAAATTACAACTGCTTGTCAGGGATATTTGACCATGAAGTCGTTATTTTGTTAACTTTGGCTAATCTTAATACTCACAGTCCTTTAAAACCAATTGAAATCAGAAAAATAAGATTACACTAACACTATTCAAAGGCAAAACAGATAATCATTTATAGCGAATGTTTACACGTTTAAGCAGTGGAATTGTCAGATGATTTTATTTCAGCAATTCGCAGTTAAGAAAAATGTCACCTTTAAGTCTTAAAACATTCTTTATAAGGACATACTAATCATAGTTACAAGAAAACAAACATTACCAAAACGCAAGTTTAATACTCGGAGTAGCATTTGCAGTAATGGAAACATAACCATTGCGCATCAATTCTTAATGAAAACGTTTGAAACCAAATCAAACCGGATGATTTTCTAAATTCAAATCAAACAGAACTAATTATTTTTTTTAAATATTCAAGGGAAGCAGTATGATGTAACGATTGTCAATTGGCTCTGCGGCTATGTGACCAAGAGTTAAGATACGGCATGGAGATCACAACTGACCAATACCTGTTGGACAAACTAATGGACAGCAGCGCTATACTGCTAACATAACTAAATAACTGCTTATCAGTACAATTTAAAGTGTATGAAATTCACGCATTACTCATTCAAGTATCGATAATGAAATGCTGGTATATGGTAATACTAGAGTCGTAAAGAAGGCAATTAATACGTGAAATGAATGTATAAAAGTCTTCAAATGTCACATCCGGAGACTTGCTATTGTATAACTGTACAAATGTAGTTTTGCAAGCAATATTGATTTGGGATAGGATGTGGAGATACCCACCATATGCCTTCGACCTCATCCTCAGGATAAAGTTGAAACATATATATATATATTTGAATATATACTGACTGTCCATTTGGACAAACAACTTGCTAATATGACTCGATTTAATAGTATTTTTCTACTTGTTAATGAAAGTGCAACACGAGGTGAAATGTGGTTACACCATCAGGGGATACATATATTATTCTCATTTCTTTATTCTTCTTATACTGATATTCAGCATCGGTTGTACACCCTGGCACCTAATCAGTAAACAATGGCCTATCACTTACTTTTGATTTTTCAATTGAATGAATCAGTTTGATGTTTATTTTTGCAATGGTGGCAAATACATACATTTCCGTTGCCGGAAGAAAATAGTTTACATTACTGTTGCATATATGGAAATCGATAAAGGTAAGGTACAACACAATTAAAACTTGATAATTTGTGAAACATATTAGGACATAGGGTGTGATCAAGGACTCCTTCAGTTCAGAAACTTCAGAATTTGCTCCATAAAGTGCATGGTGTGTGGCAGCAGATTTATCAACATAGTCTGATGGCCAACATGAGAATTACAAGCACAGACCGTTACACAAGATACTGATTTAGCCAGTCATTGTAGACCCAACTAATGTGTTCAACATAAATGTAACGTGAACTGTCATGTGTAGATTGTGTAACAACCCCAGAAGCAATACTTATTTCACATTATCTAATGCTGATTTCAGTCAATTATTGTTCGAATTCGACTTTGTGTTGTCAATTTTCTGAACGATCTCATGAGGCATGTAAACAGTTTAATCTTGTTTTCCCTACGCACCATGTTTTTTAGGTTGAAGATCCAATGTTACTTTGTGCTAAAAAGTGAGTGATGCCATATTTATGACAAGTTGTATATTTTCAATATTCTGTTGGGATATGTGCAGCCAAACTCGTTGAATGTTATCCACTTATTGCATTATGAAGTGTCAGGTCTGAAGGGATAATTTGAATTCAGTGGAAAGTTGAATATTGTGTTTATGTCATATGTGACATGCTAGATCGGATTAAGTTAAACACATCTTGGCTGTTATACTCAAAATAGCATTCATCTTGGACGGGCAAAAGAAAGTATATGGCTCAGTTATATTTATCATATGTATCATTTTCAAAGTAAAAAATCTCGGGTTTAGTTTGGGAAATTAGTCCAAAACATTAAATCAGTCAAAGAATACCTCTACGCGGTTTGAATTTTTAAAAATTAAAATTATAAAATTAAAATTTTGAAATTTCCCAAAATTAGTTTTGATAAAACACAACTGTTCATCGACATATAACACATACTCTGTGTGGAAATCAATAAACGTGCTTCGTCCTGCACACATTTACAACATTTTGAACATGGTAGGGGTCATGTTGCTGTAAATTTCATCTCTTGCCCCTGCCTACTTTAAATAATGATATTTTAGTTACAAAATAAAATAGTCACCAATTAAGTCATTCAAACTATTGCCGAGAGGTGCTATTGTATCGTGCCATAATCAAATGCATCTCATTTCTTTAAAATATTGAATTAATCGAAAACAAGTTAAATGACAGAAAACTCACCGAGGTATCATTAAATAGCATGTAATTGTTTATTGACAATATTCACTTATCTATTGAGAGGAGATACTTACACTCTAGCTAATTATGTTAGACTCAATGAAACATTGCAGGGAGAAGACATCCTAGCAACATTGCAGTGTAATAAATAACAATAATGCACCATTGCAAATGACTTTCTCAATTGCAACTGCTACTGTTATGCCTGATGTTATACATAACAAGCCACCTATTTATTAAGCATACACTACAGTTTTTTAAGCAGGTTGATAGATTCCCTGAAATGTCGTTGATTGCATTCCCAAAAGTTTGAAATTTGATTGCGATTGCATATTTATGAAATGTGAAGATATGTGTAAATAAGTGCTGCAGACAGAGGAATCTTAAAATCATTAAAACTTGTTAAACAAAAAGGATTTCTGAAACAAACGACATCGAGTATTTTCCGAAAATAAAATAGGATAGAGAACATTTTAGTCGTTTCAATACTTCACAGTAAGTAATACATATCCCAAAATGTCCTGGAATGTTCATATATTTAACCAGTTTCACCAGTTTTGATAAACCTATTGAAAAAGCAAGCGTGATTCTTTACAAGAGAGGACATAGTATTAATATAACACAATTACAGTATCGTCCCAATCTGATATTTAATAGAGATCTGTTGACCCATGCACCAGAGCGTCAGTTATTCACTGAGTCTGAATAATAGGCTTATCAGACATCCAAGAAGCTTGGGATTTTATTACATGCAACATAGCCCTTTCCCAAGTAGGGACGTCTGTTGTTGGAAGCTGTTTTATAGGCATCTTGAGCAATAGGACCCTTATCATCCTGCAAGGTGTTTTCGCACTTGATACTGAATATTTTCATGCTGGTAATAGTTACCGAAATCTCCTGGGATTGTTTGAACTTATTAAAATGTTTCTTTATTAACGTTACGACTTTTTATTTATCCTACCAGGCGTTCTTATAATGAATGACAACAAACTATTAACACACACTCGGTTCCATCTTCTCAAATGATACTGATGGTGAATTAGTAACGAATTTTCTTCTGGTAACACATAAGTCCCTTTTTAGAGATCTGCCCCGGAACGAACCCTACCCTTTAAAAGGAAAAAGTCGAAATTGTTGCCATGGAAACCAACACATGACAAAAAGTGTTGGAATCCGCTTGCCAGGATCCGGCAAAATTTGGGAGATTCCAGAAGGATCCGGAAAATGGATTCCACCACTTATTATCTACATGTGTATGCAACATCCGAGCTTCATTTTGGTTTCAGTTTTGAGGATGAGTTATGGTCTGGGGATGGATTTAACATGACTGTATTCAGGATCACGTCATGGTATGGGGAAATCCTAATGAAGATTGATACATCCGAGAGATCCTTGCCCCCGGCCAAGTACCTCATTTTGACAAATATACCTAAAGAGCCATCGAGTATGTTAGTGTTTCAAATACAAAAAAGTATTTCTGTTAAAGACCCACAAACATCGACCATATCACTTTTCGGTTTTTATTCAAGCATATTAAAAGATGACGAGGATTCCACTTGATATATGTCAATTCAACCAATAAAGACCTTTTATAAGGCCTTTTTAGAACGCCGCTCAATTACGCCTCGTAAAACTTTAGGCAAGAGCGAATGTTGCGTGCTAGGTCTTGTGACGTAATACACAGGAGTCGCTTGGCGTCTAATGACAGAATCCACTAGAATTAGCCTTACATAACTGCTTAAATAACATATTTACCTTTGTCCTTATACAACAAAATGACATATATACACGCCCCGTAAAACGTACTACAAATTGCAGCAGATGTCACGATTGCTGGACCCGTAATTCTGCAAAGTATTTTGGAACAATTCTTATCATTCCCCAATATGGCGGCGGCACGCATGTCAGATGATGAAGATGTTCAAACGTCACAGAGATCTATTACACATTTCATACACATTATAACGGTGTTAACACGCCTCATTCATTGACTCATGGGTATGTTGAATAATTTTTATTTTCACATTCGTCCATTTGCGAAATAACAAAATACATTTTCCATATTTTTGTTTATCAATGTAACGATATGAACTAAATATTAAATAAGAGGGGAAATCTACACGACTGAACTATAGCCTGAGTAATATTTTTTAAATTGCAAACCAAACAACACAAGGCTATTGCGAGTTGATCAAAGTTCTATAGTTCCAATTCTTTCATTTGGAAATGGGAAAGGTACATTTTCCATAATTTTATCCGATGTGAGTTAAACATTATTTTATTTCCAATCACACATGAATTGACCACCAAACAATACATGCAATATAAAATGCAAGGCCTGTTTTTATATCATGCTAGAAAAATGAGAAAGTCTGATGTTTGTTAGTAAAGTTCATGCAATGCTATAATCTAATGAATGTTTATGTTAGGTCAGTGGTATAACACCGAATCTAAGTAATTGTAAATGTACACGACTATAGATTTAAAGATGGCCCGAATATTTGTATCTAAAAAATGTGTGAACCTGTTACAATGATGAAAATGATATGCTTTTCTTAGTTATAATGCAACTATTCTATTAGCAATATAAAGCAGAAATAATGATGCAGTAGAGTTGAAACGATACGCCTCTTCAAACACAAAATCAAGCACAACAAAAAAATTAACTAATAATGACGTTATAATTTTAAAAAATTGCATGGTATTTTTGAATTTTTGAATTGTCAGTTATTCATTTCAAAACATTTTGTAGCCTATAAGATTAGTAAGACCTATTGGGAAAAGAACAAATCTAAAATCAGCGATTGAATATCGAAAAGTACTCCAAAAACTACGAAATAACTCCCAACGGACGCACAGATACCCATTATATCGGAAACTTGTAATGTCGAAACGTTCTTACTATGTTTTAACATATTATCGATGAAAATCGACAAATCGCCTAAGGATTTCATTAAGCAACTCCTGTGTATGACGTCACATCGCTAATGAAAGCTAAAGGCGGCCCGGCAGACTGTTTAACGATTGGGATAATTAGCTGGCCAATTTTACTCACTTTGAATGGCCATATCTTAGTAAGTAGTTGACGCTTCGAACTAATCTTATGTGTTTTGTTTACTTGAAGCTTTGTCTATATGAATGAACGAATTAATATAGAAAAAAAGAGAGAGATTCTATTATCTTTAAACATACTTATGGTACCAATCGCTAGATAAAGCTTTTATCTACCACATGACACATGATAATAATTTTAACATCACGACAATCCAATTAAATTTGGTCTCAAACTGCCCCTTAAAATAATCGTAGAATCTGACAGAATTCCCTTTATTCCATAAAACGTACTGCACAGCAACAAGCCTTTCCAAGGCATGCCCGCTTTTCTTTATCAGTGTTGCACATTACTGAATGTTACGATTGTCATATCAACATGTTCCTAAATGTCCTGTGAATGTACAAATTATTGACATTTTACCTGTTACTCATAAACTTTTATTCATGTAATTGTTTTACAGTGTGTGAGTTAGACAACAATGCTTTGAACTCTGAAATGAAAGACTTGATCAATATTTAGACTGGAAATCACTTTAACCGATTAGCTTGCGCAACCAGTTTTTCAAGAGTTTAAATTACTCCTTTCAACCAGGTTATAATCGTGTGGCCAAACACATATTGACATTGATTTCTTATAAATTCAAACTTTGCAATTTAAGATATAAGTTAATGTTTTACAGTTCAAACTCACTGCAATGACAACTTACTGACCTAGATACCAGTCACTCACTGGCGGATCTCTTCCGGATACAAGCGCATGCATAAAATAGTCCCCAATGAAACAAGGATATAAGACAAAATCATTCATATGTATATTTAAAAAAATTATATTTCTATCAATAACAATATCACAATAATGGAAGAATGAATATTCATTTTGATTTTAAAACAACAGAAAACAGTAGTTGTCATCAAGTCGATCTAATTCGAGCATTGATTCAGTGTGCAGATTTAAGTGCAAGGTGAGGTCACCAGCTGATTAACACGACATGGGCCTGGTCATCCCGTAACTTTGGGAAGCGGTTTTGCATTCACAACAGTCGCGGAAGCCAGCTGCATGCGAAACTGGCGTTATAGAGGTTTTCACACAATTTGAGAATTCCAAAAATGCGCTTGAACAAATACACTACTTATTCTGAATTATTATGTGACCGTTGTAACTCGAGAACTATTGAAGATGAATTTCATTTTGTTCTTGTTTGTCCTTTCTTTAGAGAAAGTAGAACACTACTCATACCAAATCGATTTTGTAATTTTCCAACACAGCAAAAATAGTTCCGGCATGATTTCGTGTATCCTTCATTTGCTGTAATTTATTTTATGTAAACGTCAGTCCTTTGTTTACCGAGGTATATATCGGTCATGTGACCTTGTTTAGTCCAATCAAAAGGCAGCATATCGCTTAAATTGCAAAGTCTGAATGTATTTGGTAATTATGTTTATCAACATACTTGACTGTTCTTCATGGATTCATTGATGCCACTGTTCAGCCTCGCCGTTCCCTTTGAAGGCGTATGTTAAAGAATGTAGAAATGTCAAATATTATATTTATTAGCTCATAGAAGGCGTATTCTAGAACGCTATATCATGGCCATTTGGCCTATTGTTACGATTGCGTCACATGATTGAAAGTGTTATTCTACTGACTAGAATAGCTTATTTACTGTTGCCGTATTTCAACATTGAATATAAAATAAAGCGTTTCACAATGTCACATAAATACTTGGTTTGATGTATTATATATTATATATTTGTGTTATATAAGTGCTGCTAGCGGCAGAAAGTATGGAATATGGCCTCATCGTAGACTTGTCCAAAAGCATAACGTTTATGCCTCAAATCTGATGTCAGAATTCCTAGACCTTCATATTTTCTCAATTGTTGATCAAGGTGATTCAGAGTGTCAACAAAATATGTGACAAAAGTATTCTCTTATCGCTAAGAGCTGACGGATTCCAGAACACCATGCACGTCAGTGAATTTTGTGAAAAAAGTTGTTGAGCCCAGGAAACCATTGATTATACAGAAGAGTCTTATTAAAATTTCAGAAGACAAAATCACATTCTGATCATTTCGGAAATCAAGCCCATAGATATAACATGTAGTTAGTTAACCTTCATATCATTAACCTTTTTAAAAGGGTTTAAGAAAGTTCAAGTAACACTTTGATAACTAAACTCTTTTGAGACGCGTATGACTTTGGTCTTGCAGATCAGCCATAAATATGTTATTCTTAGTCAAAGAATTGCTACCCTTCTGCACTTTCATTCATGTCTGACAATGCATTCAAGTTGTTAAACTCACTTCATTTATCTTACATTACTCATATGAATAACGAACCGAGAGAGCAAATCGTGTTCATAAAATACGTATTTCTGCAATTATTATCCACACATGCATCAATGCATCATCTTCTCAGTATGTTTTATTAGGACTGATATTCCTGATATTGACCCATGAAAGGAGATTGATCTGTATTCAAAACCTCTCTTATCTCACATAAATCTCAGTTCAATACTCCTTGTGTAAAGGGAGACCGAAGGACGCCAGGCTGGATATCTTGCTTCATGGTTTGGGTTTAAATCAACCAAATTATTTAAAAAAATTAATAAACTTAATATTTACATTGGAGATGTCAGATGACGTTTACCTAAACGAGAGCGGGGGTTATTCAAACATTGTTACGAATGGTTTGAAAACTGGTCTGACAAACTTTCGAGTATAATCAATTATTTATTGCATTTTATTAACTCTTAAACTGCCTGCGTCTCCATGACGACCGTATTTAAGAATGTAAAAGACGACGAAACAAAATGTGTGGTGCAAAAGGAAAATCGATATGTGCAGATATTAAAAATGTTACTCTGGCTGTGTTTAATCAAATGGGTAAACTACCAAAATATTAACAAATATGATTTGTTTTATGTTCTAGAAATCACTAATGTATTTAACTAATTGTACTTTACTTAACCAACAGTTTAGATACTACTTACATTGCACCTTCTCAATCCATTGCACGAACGTTTGCTTCCATACTTTAATAATGAACAACGCGAATGTACGATTACGAGAACAAAGCTTCCTTATTTCATATCATATCAGGCACTAAATATCCTAAGGGAAAGACAAGGAATTTGATGGATACCGTAGGATATAGTCATCTGTCCGTCCGTCCGTCCGTCCGTAATCATTTCGTTTCCGGAGCAGAACTCGAAAACTGTTCATGATATCTTTCTGAAACTTTCCATGTGTATTACCCACCAACTGAAGTGGTGCCTTTTGATATTTTCAGATTTCTGAAACAATTTTTTTTTTCGTTTCCATAGAAACTTGTTGAATTTGGACTTTGTTCAGAGACAGGTTCGTTTCCGGAGCACGACTCCAAAACCGTTCATCATATCTCCCTGAAACTTTGCATGTGTATTACCCAATAACCGAAGTGGTGCCTTTTGCTATTTTCATATTTTTTCTGAATTTTTTCTTTCTGTTTCCATAGAAACATGAGAGGGATGTTGGTTGTTGTTGATTTTGACTCCTTCTGGAGCAGAAGTCTTAAACCCTTAACATACCTGAAACTCAGCATCTGTAATACCCACTAACTGAAGTACGGCAGTAGATACACAAGTATCTGTCAAAGATGTGTTTTACAAATTGTGTGGAACCGGTGGGATATGTTATCTTCTGATGACTCTTGTTTCACAATGGTGACGTTTCGGTATAGATCCATATCAAGCATATGGAAAAAGTATCACAACTTCACTTGTTTCTACCTTTAAAGGTGCACTCCGGCAAATTTTTGACCTTGTTCACTCTTAACTGTTCTGAAACGTTAACAATATACATTACCTATTGGTTAGAATTTAAAAAATAATAAAAAATTATATAAGTTATATTTGAAAAACGTTTTTTTGTGTGAAGTTTAGTGGTACGCAATAACAGTAAGTCGTCACGTGACTTCCGGTACTCGCGTGTAACACGACAACACGGTGGATCATGGAGGTCGGTATGGTCACTCAAGCGACTGAGAAAACTTTCATGGTATGTGGACGTAATATTGTTTTCCATGGGTACATGTGGTCTATATATTGATTGATGTACAAGTGAAAACGCATTGAACATTTCAAATATGTCATCATGTTGAGAATATGTATGTTCGTAATAATAATTCAAGTTCGAAGTTCGGTCATCTGTAGTTCACTGTTCCGCGCATTACGAATCGCAATCGGTGAATCAGCTGTTGATTCGTTGAACAATGACTTTTATAAGACAATACTGTTTTGAGTTTATGTCAGACATCGGTAAGGTAAAATTGTACCATCACACTACCGGTACGAGTACGAGCCTTCGTCGTGTAAAATGAATGCAAAATTTATTATGTATCTACGAAGTCTCTTCCACTTCGCCACCTTGTCAACCGAATACCGTAAATCCTTGAATAATCGCCCGGTCTAATGATAAATTCCTCGTTGATATAAATAATTGCATGCCGAGTTAAATTTAGCAAATGTAAACAAACTAGTGCATGGTAGTCTCCGGCTATAGTCTCCTTTTTAGAAATAATTCCGGCATATTTATGTGACTTTCAACCTCACGGCAAGAGCTTTATTTACAATATATTTACAACTTAAAATCGACCCGATTATTCAAGGATTTACGGTAATAACTGTTCCTTTGTTTTGATTACCAGCAAATTCTTGATTAATAACTACGTTTGTCTTTTCTTTGGAAATACTGAAAATAAATCCAATTAGATAGGCTACCAAAGGGGTAAAACTTAATAATTATGAACTAAAAGCAAAATTTTATTTAAATTGGTGCAAGTATTATGTTGTGATATACTATCTGATCATCTGTCATTTGCTATTGACTAGATTCAATGAAAACATACTTTTATATTAAATGCTTGCATCAATTAAGTCATGTATTTTTTTAATGACTTGTTAAAAATAAAGTAAAATTGATTTTGCAGAAGGAAGCAGAGAAAGACACTCCGGAAGGAGCAATAAATAGAGGGGCGGGTCCAGCTTGTTACAGCAGTTGACTAGAAGAGGGCAGGTGAAGACATTTGGCTGTACGAGGCTGATGATGTGGAGAGGTTGAGAATTTTGTATTAACAATAACAAATAAATATTATGATTGAAGTGATGTTTTTTTTATTCACTGGATTAATATGTTAGTGGTGTTGACAAAAGTGAGCATGCAGGCCTATCAGTTTCCCAGAAACTGCTGTTAGCAGTGTAAAAAGCTGGAATTATGACTGATGTTAAATAAAAGATTAAAGGGACAGAACTCCATAAAAAAAAATCAACTTGTTTTTAACTACATATTTATGTCAGGAGTAAACAACGAGCACATCAGAAGCTCATCCCCTCTGCAATTTGGTGTTGAACGAAAGCAAAGTGTCATAATGTGGTGTCCATTTCTAGACCCCACACGTCAAGCTTGTACATTTATAAAACACACTGATATTCATGAGCGGGAACAATGGTTTATTCACCCAGCAGTACAATTGGGTACCTGGTATGAAAGTTAAGGCAATGTAACATAAGTTAAAGCACTTTAATTGGCAGCTAGGTTGCATGCTCCAAGTCAACTTCCAAGTCTATCATTGACAAATTTTAAGTCATGCTGCATTTTATCAACTATTCTATGTATGCTCCTACACTAGCACAGAAAAATTAACAAACTGAAGCAATTTAAATTAGCCAGTGACTTCAGGAAAAATTGACTTTCAGTGACTTGAGGTTGAAAAAAGAACAATGTTGGTCTTTACATCAAGTAATAATGTGTGCGCAGTATGAGCATGTCCCTTAGTGGTGAAGAGTTCAGCCGGTAGAAGTATCGGATCCTATTATTATTATTTATGAAGCCGTCATTGACTAGGAGCTTCTGATGTTGATAATATTCTTAGAATGGATTGCAGATCAATGTAAGTTGCCAAGTTACTGGTGCTTCATCCATGGATAACTGAAACATAAGAAAAGATTGAAACATCAATATTGTACAATTCAGTTCTAAATGTTCATTATGTCAATTATTAACAAGCAACCATCATGGTTAAGATATATCCAAATAAATGGGTATACCCAACTTCCCAAAGCAAGGCATAACTCTTGCCAGTCTCCATTACTGGCTGATTTAGGCCTTGCACTATTTCCTTAAGAAATCTGTGCTTAGAAATCCAGGCCCACTATGCATTTCTGGTGCAGCGATTCACTATCTAGGCACAACAAAGCGAGGGAAATACCGCAAGGCTTAAATCAGCCAGTAATGCAGACTGGCAAGAGTTATGCCTGGCGTTTGGAAGTTGGGGTATACCGTGCAACTGGCATACTGTTTTACTTTGCTGAATAATATGTCCAATGTTATAGAACATATTTAGAATCTTATACAGAACATTAACTAATTTTCTAATTTAAAAAAAAACAACAGTTGGTGGGGGTATAATAAAATAAACTAACTTCAAAATTTAGTATTGATTTGGGTATTCACACCGCTTTCAAGAATATTTCACTATTATCATGGATACTAGTATTATTACAGGGCTATGCATTGCGCTGAAACCTGCGAGCATCGGCTGGAACTAGAGCCCCATTAGCCAAAGAGTCTGTACATAAATAAGTCAGCTCTCTTGAGTCACTGGTTCTGGAGAGGAAGTAAGAAAAAAGGGCCATGGGCTCTGTAGCTCAACAGGGATTATATTGTTTGATGATTGTTCTCAATATAATGCACAACCCCTAGCCCTGAAATTGGCAGTGCATATCAAAAACATGACTATACACTAAATTTTATAAAATGTATTGTCCATGTATCACAATTCCATATTGATGATAAGATTAAAATTAGAAAATAAGTTAAATTAAAAACATTTGGAGAGAAACAATACAAATCCTTTCTCAAGTGAGTATACTGTATTAATGAATCATACTTATGAGTGGAAAAATCATTCACAAAGACCTGACCAAAACAAAATGAACATTTATCATAGCCCTTAGACTAAAATTTAGTCTATGAAATGTTTTTAATTATTGTATCTTCATCCTTATGATTATATATTTTTCAACACTACCAGTTTGTGTATTCAGTTTATCTAGACTTGCTGAATAAAGATCTAGACTGTATTAAAGGCTCTTATTTTTACAGTCAAGGAGCAGGATTACATAGCAAGGCCTGATGAGCTAAAAATACAGCCATGGGCTCTGTAGCTCATCATGATATGTATTGATTGCAAATAGATTGTTCTCAGCTTGTTTTCGAGCTTTTTATACTGGAAAATAAGTCAAGAATAGGATTTTATATTTAGAATATCCATTGTGGAATTTGTCTTAGGAGTAATTGGTTCTGGAGAAGAAGTCCTATAAGCAAAAAATTTACACATGGACAGACGGATGGATGGACATCGTACCATGCAAGAAGTCTGAAGCACATTAGGCCTTTCAGCCCTGATGAGGTAATAAGCGAAAAGTTACGGATGAACGGACAGTAGACAGGGAACGGTTACCAGGTTCGAATTACATGCCATTTATTTAGTGAAAAAAAATACAATAATTATAAATATATTTGGGATTACAGTTTTAGTAAAGATGTGATAATTACAACTTACTCTCATCAACTTCTCGCATGTTTAACATTTTTGCTTTGAAACACTAGGTAGGGGGCATTTCATCCACCTGGATCTCATCTGCACAGGTAACTCAATGAACAGTCTCTTGTTGGGCTGGGATAATACATGATGCCTTCACTTTCATTAGTGGTTTCCGTAATGTCGAAGAGGTGTAATGTCCAATACGTCTTAGGAGAATGTGATAATCTCCAACATTGTTGGCTGAATTGCTGAAATAGTTACATATATTGTATTAAAAATATAAAATTTCACATCTATATTATGCAATGATTATGAATGTATAACTGAACAGGATGACAGCCATCTAATATTGTTCAATATTGTTCCTATTGGACACATAACTATTAGTGCTTAGCTAGTGAAAGTAGAACTCTGTAGCTCATCTGGTATTAATTGCTTTATTTATTATTTTTAAGATTGAGTATGAATCCTCCGAAGTGATCCAGGAGTTTTACAAGCTCACATGGCTACCAATACTCAACTTGTGTTAGCCAAAGGTTACAATATTAGTCTCAGACCAAAGGACTTGTGTCAAATTTATTTCTCTGAATGTGAAAGAGTGAATCATTATTATGATTTAATAAATGTCTCATAAAGGTTTATGTTGGTAATTTAAAAATACTAAATGATACACTGGGGCTACTGGTCTAGTGTTTTTTTCATTTTGGGTTAGTGAAAATTAAAACCAAAGGCCCAACCTAATTGCTATACTGTATTTCCTCTAATAAGCGCCCGGGCGCTAATTTTTAGCTCATCAGGCCTGAAAGGCTCGATGGGCTTATGGTATGGCATGGCGACCGGCGTCCGTCCGTCCATCCGTCCGTAAACTTTTCGCTTTTTCGACTTCTTCTCCAGAACCAATAACTCCACAGAGCTGATATTTTATGTGCAGACTCCTTGGCCAATGGGGATTCTAAATTGTAGATTTCGTGACCCCATGACCCCAAATGGGGTCACAGGGGTCACATCCTTAAAAACCTATTTTCATCTTCTTCTCAAGTTCCAAAAGGTCTAGAGAGCTGAAAAGTTGTGTGCAGACTCCTTGGCTAATGGGGATTCTAAATTGTAGATTTCGTGACCCCATGACCCCAAATGGGGTCACAGGGGTCACATCCTTAAAAACCTATTTTCATCTTCTTCTCCAGTTCCAAAAGGTCTAGAGAGCTGAAAAGTGATGTGCAGACTCCTTTGCTAATGGGGATTCTAAATTGTAGATTTCGTGACCCCATGACCCCAAATGGGGTCACAGGGGTCACATCCTTAAAAACCTATTTTCATCTTCTTCTCCAGTTCCAAAAGGTCTAGAGAGCTGAAATATTGTGTGCAGACTCCTTGGCTAATGGGGATTCTAAATTGTAGATTTCGTGACCCCATGACCCCAAATGGGGTCACAGGGGTCACATCCTTAAAAACCTATTTTCATCTTCTTCTCCAGTTCCAAAAGGTCTAGAGAGCTAAAAAGTTGTGTGCAGACTCTTTGGCCAATGGGGATTCTAAATTGTAGATTTTGTGACCCTGTGACCCCAATCTAGGTCACGGGTCATGACCCAAAAACTTATTTTCATCTTCTTCTCCAGTTTATATGTAAAGCTCTAGAAAGGTGAAATGTTGTGTAGAGATTCTTTGGTCAAAGGTGATTCTTAATTGTTGGATTAGTGACCCTGTGACTCCAAATGTGGGTCACAGGGGTCATGATCTAAAACCAATATTATTTTGCTTGTTAACAATGTATTACTTGAGATAACTTAGATATTCAACCTTTGATAATAAATCAATAAAACCGTGATGAGCTACAGAGCCCATGGCTCTATTTTTCCATTGGTACTACACATATTTCTAATATTTTAATCAATCAACAAAATTATGGTTCAGAAGTGTTTATTATTGAATTCTAAACTACATAATAATTTGGTATTTGTCATTGACAAAATATAACACAAACAGAAGTATTTATGTTTGACACAAAGGGCCTAGGAAGAGGGAATTGTGTATGAATTAAATTAATTAAAAACAAACATTCAAGGTACCGTTAATCCTTGAATAATCACCTGCCTTGAATAATTGCTGAGTCTAAGCCCTTTTTGAAATAAATAATCCCCTACCTTCAATAATCATCAGGTTACAGTTAGCATTTGTAAATAAACTAATGGCTATCTCCTTTTCAAAAACAATTCAAGCATAAGCATAACAGGAACATTAACATGGACATGGACATTTCAAATTTAATCATATTATGTGTTCATTTATATATTATTATTTTTTCTCTCACTCCATTCTATTCATCCTTGGTGAACAGTCTATTCAGTAGCAGAAATTATTGGTTGATCACATTTTATAAAATGAATTATAGATAGTTATCAGTGGACAACTATAAGCAATATGTAAACCTATCTGAATTACATTCAAATTGATCAATTCTAAAAAATGTAACATAATAACGATAGTACACTTTAGTATCTGATCTATTTTTGTTGTTGAAGTAGGCCAAATGACAAGTAATGAAATCATGAAAATAGTTTAAATTACATTACAGAAATTTACTGCATTCCAAATATGAAACAGTGATTTTATTCACGGACCGGGTCATAATACAATAAGATTAAACAAATAATTTTTTCTTTCAATTAACAGACTGACTGGCAAACAGAAATTGACCTAACAAATTCTTATTCCGGAAGTGAGAGATTCAGAGAGCTGAGAGAGTGAAAATTGGGACCTGAAACTAACAATTACTATAGGCCTAGATTCAAACGTCTACAAGGCGTAAATTAGATTTATTTGTAGGCCTACTTGCGCAAACCAAAACTTAGTTGCGATCTGAGAAAAAGTAAACACTGTAAGCCGCATGAGGGGACGTTGTTCAGTTCAATGGAATTTGGGCCGGAAGAAATTATATTTGAAACTATTTACGTGTTCCTACAAACCTGAGGCTTGACGTGCACATTTCAAAACCTAAATATATTTGATTATCCACAAATTACGATCAAATAATAAAGTGTGAAAGGGTCCCACTCACCTCTCGAGTCGCGTATCTCTACTGGTGGATTCCTACTGGTACAGTACCGGTGCTCCGACACTGTGACAGGTGACATGCGTCGAGGTTTGGGAGAAAATGACCGTCCTTCAAGTTTGTCCTACGGCAAAGTTGAAATATTCGTGTCTTTGATGGTTGCTCGCTGTAGATCTTTTATTAATATGACTGTCGATTGTCTGAAGGCTCCGTCGGATTGTCGTCGGTGTTTTCGCTACACGTTTGTTTACTGCACTGTGAGGAGTTGGTGGTGGAAGTGGTGTACACGCGAGTCGTTCATTTCCGGTTTAGCCGCCATATTTATGGAAACGTTTCCATAATTAAGATGACAGATTTTAGCGGTGATTTTCTCGAAAACCCCTCGACAAATTTTTGCCATTTTTTGTGGAAGTGTCTGAATAGTAGAAATGAACAAATCCATGTTAAAAAATTGCAGGAAAACCTTCTAGTTTAAAAGTGGAAAATATGCCGGAGTGCACCTTTAATGTCATTGTTAGCCCATCTTGTTGTAATTACTATCTCTTTATTATAACAACATGTATCCTGTATATAATCTGCTGTTTCACCATCTCTTCCATATGCTTGATAACAGTATAAGGATCTTTACCGAAACGTCGCCATTGTGAAATAAAGAAGTTCATCCGCATCCTTAAAATACCTTTCTATTACACCAAATTCTAGAATGCCTCTCAATAAGTTAGCTACTGAACACCATGTTCGTTGTTAAGAAGAGAAATGTAGAGGAAAGTGTTATTTATTCGGGAAATATTCAGTTTTACTATTTGTATTTACTGTTAAGGAGAGATGGGACCCAGAAATCGAACTCGCTTACGGTAACATTTTGCGACAACAACTTAATGTAGTGAATAAGTCTCAAAATATATGGGTTACGTTGTTTTGGGCATACGCATATCCATACACTAACGGGAAGCGCTTACAATTGCCGTAACGACTTTATTTTACGACATGCCGCATAAGGTTAACGTCACTTATATTCGCGGTAAATATGTTACCGTGTGTGTTATTCGAATGACATACGTATCTTGTGTTACTGACGAATTTAATTCACCTGGTATAATCAACTGAAAGTTATTCTTTCAGCATGCACTCTTAGATTAATAGTTTGTTCGATAATGATTACACGATAGGCCGTCACAGTTACACTTGAAACCATCAAAATTGCCGTGACGTTAGGTTTTTACGTTTATGAAGGAAATTTAGAAAATGTCGTTAAAGTGATGAAAAACCTCCGGTGACCCCCTATTTTTATTTCCGAATTCGTTTGTTTATTCAAATGAGCACATTATATTGCATTTTTAGCAATATCTAAAATATGTGTGTCAGTGAGAAATCCTGTTGAATATGCGAAAAACGATGAGAAAAATGCCGTTTTTAATTAAAAAGTATTTCATTTTATTTTTTTTCTCTTTCCAGTGTCATTAATTTTCAAAATATAGACTAGCTATTCATCATGTTACTGAAATGTATTTGAAAGAATTGCGAGCTTATTCGTTGAAAGCAAGCACTTTATTTAAATACATGAAATCAGTCAAAAATGGGGTAATTTGCCGACGGGAGTATTATTATTAATGCCGATAACTCTTTAAATCGTTCGGTGACCCCCCAATTTTCTTACATTTTTGGATAAAAGACACAATAAACCTGCTAATTTGAAAAAATAAGCGAATTCTAAAATATTTTATTTATTCGTCCCATCTCTCCTTAAAGCAAAACTTGCTCATTGTTCAGTTTCCTCCTCAGTCATCCATGTCAGATCAATGTTCTAATGGTTTTGAAATGAGGTTCAGAATCAGATGGCATATCACTGCAAACACTAATGCGTACTGAGTAACAAAGATGCCCCGTATAGTTTGAAGAATATTAAAACTGTGTTGGATAATGGGATTTAAGGACATATTTTATATTGCAACACAGGAAAGAGGTCTCATGTAGCAACTATCATGTTCAGAGGAAAGTGAAAAAACTCTCAATGAGAAACAACTGATTAATGGCAACAGTTTCATGTTTACACAAGGTTTGGTCTACTCTGCTGTGAACGCATGGCTACACAGAAAGTTTCCAGAAATGTTATTTCACAATTCAAGCAATTTGTAATTTTCTTTGAATCAATAGTTATTTAAGGCATTGTATTCAGTGAAGATGATAACAGAACGATCTGACAGTAATAAATGAGGATATGCTCTTCATTTGAATTTTAAGTGTCAAATAAGATAATATTTTCCAGTGTGTAGATATTGATTTCTTTAACACCATGTTCATGTTCACAGCATGTTTTATGTGATCGATTTTTATTTGCTTTCTATCTAGTTACAGAAGTTGTGGATATCACGAAGAATTATTGTTCAGTAATCGATAACCGCATGAGAATAACGAAAACCTATTTTGCTGTTCGTTGACTTTTTTTAATATATGAAAGACGTGTATCTACAAACCAAATACTTCCAAGAATGCCCATACTGTACATATTTAATATTTTGTGCATTGTTATTCAAAACTCCTCCTCTTAACAAACGTTGAGTGTCCATGAATAAGGAGCATTAGTGTTACATTGTCTCAAATCTGTGATATTCTAGACTAGACTTAAAGATTTACAAACCACCATGTTTACCCTTGTGCTAGACTGGCTTGGTCAATATCTGGTACACACAGAAACAGTTGTATATTGACTAGGTGTGATGAGTGTGTGGATGCGCAGCAGATACCGAGGCAACATGGGGAAAACCACAGTAACACTGCACCTGGTTGTCGGGGATATTTGACCATGAAGCGGTTATTTGGTTAACTAATGTCGGTGCTAATACTTTTCGTCCCTTTAAACTCATTGACAATTCTTCAACATATGGATAACTGTTTTACTGAATAATTTAAGCTTACAAAAGATAAGGATACATTAGTAAGAGATTTTAAAACATTTCCAAATATAACATAAAGCAAGAAACGAACATTTGAAAGCAATCGCAAAGGAAAACGTGTTCAAGCATCACTGATCTCGGCTGGTAATGACAAATATAAATTTGTCTGCATGAACTGGTCATTTGTGGTAAATATCCTAATATACTTTCTGCAGGCCTGACATCAATATTTCTTTACTCAGATATCATAGGGCATTTAAATATGTTGTTTGCTGTAGTTATTCACCAGGACAAATCACTCACAGTGTTACTCTTACGAATGAACCCAAATCGAGACAACGGATAAAACAATAGTGGGCGGTAATGTTGATATAAAAAGGACATTCACTCCTGAAAGTCGATCTAAGATCGCGATCAATGAATGTTGTATTTGCACTGAATCCCGGTGCAAACACGTTTGTTTGAGCAATGCAATTCATCAGATGATTCTATTTCAGCAATTGCTAGTAAAGAATTATCGTAATAAAGTCATGCAAATGTAACGCATGAGGCTAACAACTCATTATGTTTAATAAGATCCACTAAAGATTGCAATGTACTTAGATTCTAAATATTACGAAAGATGTACTTAAAACATGCAAAATAAGTCAAAGATGCAATCTAAATAATTAAGATTGACACTTCCATTTTATATTATTATCACCAGCCTCGCGTTTTTTTCAAAGCGGGGATATAGTATTCGGCAGTTTCCAGGGGAAGACAAAGACTGAATTACGTAGATAATGGTGACCGTCACCTGAGTCCCATGGTCACTGCTTACCTTTGTTGGCATGTGAACTTGCATGTTAAAGTTGTTCAGGAGGATTATCTTCGCATCTTACATGGAACTCCTTGGGAAGACATGTCTAACATTTTTTTCAAATTCTTCTAATACAATAATTCAACTCAGTATCATGCGTACAACAAAAGAGTAAAATATGACCATATTCCGACGGTTTTGTTATTTGATAAGAAAAGAGAAATATTTGACAACGACAAGGACGTTTGGTTTTTTTTTAATCAAATACCCGCTGCTATACAAGCTATATCATAATGTTCAAATACAAAATATTATTAAAGTATAACAACCACGCTGTGAACAGACTTTTAATTTAAAGGTTGCAATGCATTGTGTAATGATAACAACCGTATATATCGTAACAATACTGTGAAATAAAAATTTCATAGTTTTCTCTGCATATCTTCAAAGTTGCGATGGGACCTGTTTGTAAGACTAGCATATGGATTTGTTGAAGTAAATCCAGTTAGAGCTGTTTTAGCTAGTAACTGTCAAAGTCAAGGGATAATCTTGATTTAGTGAATTGTTAATTGCTCTTCTGTCACATGTGATATGCAAGATCTGTTTAAGTTAAACCAAGCACTTTATCTTTTGTCAACATAGTATAAATATTACAGTAAGGCACATTTCCATAGTGTGTTACATGTATGTCATTAAATCACATTTCACAAATATTCACTGTATTCGAAAATATGCTTAGACATAACTATAACATAACTATGAAAATATGCTTAGACATAACTATAACATAACTATGCAACTTAGATATGATAATATGATGTGTTCAACTCTGACTATCACTGGGGTGTTACCCAATATTCAAAGGCGTTTCGTTTAGGTCATATGACAACTTTGCTCGGGTATTAATCTATATTCAGAACGTTTGTACCAATCCCTAAAGCTAACCGATTTTATACATTTAAACACGTTCAAATACTATAAGACAAATAAAAGCAATATTATCACAGTACAGCTTATTAGATCGAATAGTTATAATCTGAAAAGGGGACTTACATTCTAGATGAAATTGATAAGAGATAGTACTGATATAGCCACCATAGTATTATGTAAAATGAACATACACTCAAGAACGTGAATAAATTGCTTTATGTTTAATAATTTGAAAAATCGTTAAAAAATCAGTACCATATTCATGTCAGTCAATTCATGTAAACGGTATGTTCACTGGTCAGACTACTGGTAGGACCCAACAACCAAACTGTCAATGATCTATTTGATAACCGCCAGCATTTTCATTTATAATTTTGTTACTACAATACCATTAGTTAAGTCTTTGAAAGGCATTTAGAACTCGAATCCACAATTTATTTTTATAATAACTTTTTTTGTGAACACACTCGACGTGTTGAAGTATATATCTCCATCGTCAGGCACAGATTCATTGGTGTTATCCAGAAATAAATGAATTTGGATTATAAAATAGTGTTTGCATGATTAATTCTTTATGTTATTTCAATTTTACAATATAAATTCGGATAAATATCTGACAAGACAGATGTGATCACTTTAGAAACGAATGCAGAGGTTACTAATGCACATTGTATACTTCTCAATTTATCAATTTAGAAATGACAGTAAATAATGGATTACTATCAACTGTCAAGAACTTCCTTCTTGTCTATTGACAATTTGACAGCTTTAAGGGTTATTGCTTTGAGAGTAATCGTTAATATTGCACTACACCACATCTAATGAATGAAGTATGCGAAGAATCTACAATGTGATCACAAGGTTTCTTTCACAATATATTAAACATGTACATATTCGTTTTGAAAAAAGAATAATTTTGTGTTTGATTTTAGGTTTGGCATTTCCGCATGTATGTTCATTAGTAAAATGTTGTGTATATAATTGCAAATCATCAAACAAAATAATTGTATTTGTTTTTAAACTTGAAGGGGCAGCGCTGTCCGTCTATCAACCGGCCAATAAATTGAGATAATTTTAAGGTGAAAATTCGATATTGTTTAAGATATATAAAAATGCAGTTATTTGGTTCTCAAATTTTATCGAGTGAAGAACTCAAATTGGTTAAATTGAACAATTATGATTATCGTATTAACCCCCATTACGATTTCGAGGTTTGAATAGCTACCAATTTTAAAATTTTAAAAATAATTTTTCATATAAGATTATATATAGCGAGATTTATAACAAATCTTCAACTTAAAACCAACATTGGAGATGGGATCTGCATCACATTGTAGGAATTTAATTTACCAAATGTACTATTGATAGTCCCAATTAGCCTCTAGGAAGAGTTTAAAGCTAATTGGTTCTTGAGATGACGTTGAAAAAAGGTTGTTGGTGCTTTTCGGCCACAGAAAGACGAAATTTACAATCATACTCCCCATCTGGAAAAGAATATGTACACAATATTTCAGGTTAGGGCTTGGTGCCCTAGTTAGAGACAATCGTCAACATAATTAAACTAAACTAGGAATTGTTTACACACTATTTTAACTTCCTAAGTATCATACATAAGCCCTTATATTCAGACACAACAAAACACAGGATAAACAAAAACGCTGCAAAGTGTACCCGTCCAAGTTTATTGACATTAACAAACCTACTTTTCATGAAAAAGGATACAAGTTTTACCTTATCTTACCTTGAAGATCGCATACAATCAGTTCAGATTAACAGGACACTATCGTACAGTCATATTCTTGAATGTGGAGTGCCACAAGGCTCAGTTTTAGGACCGATACTGTACACTATGTACACTAGACCTCTGGGACTACTTATCTCTGATCATCTCATTGGACGGCATTTTTATGCCGATGACTCCCAAATGATTGACAGTTTTAAACCATGCCAAAACAGTCAGCTGAAGGCCAAGCAAAACATGGAGTCCTGTCTCAATGACGTCAAGTCCTGGATGACCAGCAACAAACTTGTCTTAAATGATAATAAAACAGAAGCTATCATTTTTGCTCCGCGGCAAAGATTGCAGAAGTGTCAACTATCCTCAATTTTAATAGGAGAATCAGCAATCCCCTTTTCCCCTTCTGTACGAAATCTTGGCGTTTACTTGGACTCAAATCTAACTATGAAAAGTCATATCAACTATGTATGCAAAACGTGTCACTTTCACCTCCGAAACATTGGATCAATACGCAACATCTTAACAATGGAAGCAACGGCTACCCTAGTTAGAACTCTAGTTTTTACACGCCTGGGCTATTGTAATAGTTTACTATTTGGTATCTCTGATGAACAGTTACAACGTCTACAGAAAATACAGAACCGTGCTGCTCGCATCGTTACTCGGACAAAACTGCGCTCTCATATCACGCCAGTTTTAAATTCTCTTCATTGACTTCGACTCCGCGAGAGGATTGAATTTAAACTACTCTCACTTGTGTTCCAGAGCATTAATAAGAACGGCCCAGCATACCTACAGGACTTAATAGAACCTTACAAACCACAAAGATCTCTCCGATCCAGTAAACAAGACTTGCTAGTTGTTCCCTCACATAAACTGAAAACCTTTGGTGCAAATTCCTTTTCTCATGCTGCTGCCAGTCTTTGGAATTCACTACCATCAGAGCTTAAAGCTTGTTCATCACTGAGAGTGTTTAAATCAAAGCTTAAGACACATCTGTTTAAGAATTACCTGTAAATTAATCTCCTGTATATAGAAACTGTACATATGTTAGCGCTTAGAGCATGTCCCTGAGTGATGTGGATGATGCGCTATACAAGTACTCTTATTATTATAAGTTTCCATAGCGTTATATTAGCTGAAGTCCGGTATGATTAACCAGAGGCAAATTTGAATAAAGTAAATCTCTGGAACCGTGTTCCCTCAATGTGCAACATGTGCAACAGCGACACAAACTGGAGGGTCTTCAATAGAATGTTTAGAGTTGTAAGTACTTGAAAGAACACACTTAAGTGTGTTTCTTTGTTGAGCAATGTTTTATTACATTTCAATATCGTAATACTTTGTACAATTGAAAATTAATAGAGGTTATCATGAGAGTGTGTTTTTACCATCCCAAAACACACGAGCATGATAACTTCTGTATCATACAATGTCATTCTTCATTAATTTTGTGCAAAACAGCATGACAACATTAATTTCAAAGTTGAACTTTACTGTAAATACGCGTATTGATATATGCAAATGAACTGCGTGCTATTCTCACAGTAAAATGACAAAAAATAACGCCTCCTAAATTATGCTTTCAGTGAAAGTAATTGTTATTTTTGGCATGATCTTAATTTTCAATGTTTTAATACGTTTTAAAATACGTTGTTCAAATGAAAAATAATTAAGGTGAGGACAGCGAATTCGAACTCGCGTCCTTTCGTGTAATCATGAGTGTAGGGGAGTCCATCTTGAATGGGCGAGAGTTGCTTCCCTTCCCCCCGGTTGTAAATGGCGACGCACACACACGGATAGCTAAACTGAATGTTGGTAGCGAATTCTAAAATCTCCTTTACAGAAGTCACATTATAGAACAGTGAAGATTGACGTTCGTTAACCGCATATGTAACTCAAACTGCCTTTGTTACCTGTGAGTATTTATAAAGTGTTTACTCTGTAGTATTCGACTCGCGATGAACATGTTTTGGCACTGCTTGATCATAATAATTGTTTCCGTAATATGCATTGCACTATGTTTGTTTTGTCATTTCTCAAATTAATGTAGATCTATATGAAATGAAGCCTGAAGTATGTCTATTTACATGAAGCTATTACGCTATTACAACTGTTACGGTTATTACAGGCGTTCGAAATGTTAATGCTTGTGACGTCATTTTCAAAAGAAGTTCCATCACTTGACCTCTGTAATTTGCATCTTTATCCGTATATGACCCCAACGGATACCGAAAATATCCGTTGCCTTTATCCTGCCAAGAACACCATCCATTGTATGATAAAATAAGTTACTAGATACTACAGATCATTACTTATTGAAAATGTGTTGAACTTATAAAATCTGATTGATGACCATATTCAAGAACTTATATTTGCTAAGTTCAATTTCATCACCCTCTGCGGGATATTTGAAACATACACATACACTGAGTCAATATTGTATGATAGCAGACAGATCTGCTTTTAAGTGGATTTGATTCAGTAGAGAGTGTCAAAATGAGCAGATGTCTTAACACTCTATCATGTCAAGGTATGAACTCAAAGCATCAGCTGTCTTACATTAGCAAACACAATGTATGTTGTTATCTAAATTCTAATATTAAAATGAACATAAATGAGATGCTGTAAGCTTTTGAAACTTTGAAGTAGGATTTATTTTCCCAAATATTGGGAAAAAATGTTTTCCCCATTTTTTGCCAATACCCCTGTTTCCTTGCCGTTTTTTTCCGGAAAAAAACATGATTGTTTCACCTGTGACAAATTGATGCCAACCCTGGTTGTAAGTATTGAAGTGAATGTTCAGCCATCAATAATATATATATATATATATATATATATATATATATATATATATATATATATATATATATATATATATATATATATATATATACATATATATATATATACACACACATATATATATATATATATATATATGTATGTATATGTATATGTATATATATAATAACACACCAAGTTTTTGTATTATAACGGTTAATCAATCACACAATGATATACTTTGGACATATAACTATACCAGTATGAATATATGAGCTCATATAGTATCATAACGGCTCTTCAGCCACATTATTATGACATGATACATTAAACTGTATGAATATGAGTATTATGATTCCTATTCGGGTTAAATATATTAGTTTATATACAAATATATAGCGAACTCTTCTAAACGTTCTTCAATTAAGTATAATAATCACTCTTCAGTCAACAGTCATATACCATTGAATGGTGTATTATCATGGCTCTCCTGGCATGTCTCCTCAGGGTAACCGATACCTGTAACATACGAAACATAATTTCAACATAGCATGCATAACTGAGTAAACAAATTTAAAACAAGAAGACATAGTCATCAACATCCCCCGCCAGACCCAAGAAATGGAAACAAGGGCAATAATTCGAGAAGAAATAAATGTGCATTAGTCATTTTCTTTCCATCAAGGTATTTATGCCCTCAAGCAACACACCAGATCTTATCTTATCTTAAATAGTTTCTGAGAAAAACAGTCCCCATTGGAGAACAAAATCTAAAAATACGGAACAATGGCAATAACTCCGGTAAACAATATTGGAAGCTTCTCATTTTCGAACCCCATCAAGGTATTCATGCCCTCAAAAACACACCAAATTTAGTAACCCTATCTTAAACGGTTTCTAAGAAAAACAATCTCCATTATCTCGGACGAATGGACGGAAACACGGACGGAGCCCGAACCTATATTCCCCTTCCACTTCGTGGCGGGGGATACTAATGTAAAGCAGTCCTATACTACAAGCAAGAATGACCAATTCAAACTGACCTACCTTTATGTACCTTAACCAACGTGAATAATTTGATTAATCAACGTGCATCGCTTACATTTTGTAACTTGTTCTTGTTCATAACAGCGTTTTAATGGGATAGAACCATAGATGCGATATTGAGCTTTAAAGTTACGTTCCCTTTCTGCATGTCTGTGCAATTGAAATATTCGTATCACGTTATCTTCAATTTGATAGATTGGATTATGATGGCTATGAAAGGTATGAGTTATATCTCTCGCTACAGATATAAAACATCAGATATAATGTTTTGCCGGCCTTGAGAATAATGAATTCTATTATTAGAATGACAGTAATGCCTTTCATCTTGAAGAGCAGGATCAATAATGTGAACAGGACACGTCTTTCTGTCTGATTCATATCAGTTTAATTCCTAAAACAATTTATTGGATTTAGACCATGTAGCATCGAGAGACGTGCAAGTCGATCGCGCAAGAAGAAAAGAAAGGTAGTTTATATTATTAAACTACATATATGAACAATAGAGCCATTGGCTCTGAAATTATCAGGTTAAATAAGTTTCAAAATGTCAATTTTCCACAAGTATTTATCAGGAGTATAACACATTTCAAGTTCTGTACGTAATTGAAAAGAAAAGAAAAATAATGGTTGAGGTTGTGACCCATTTTACCTATATTTTGAGGCAATATGGTCACCATTGGCTAAAGGGTCTGTACACAACATACCGGCTTTTTAGAGCTCTTCGTACTGGCGAGGAAGATAGAAGTTGGTTTTAGGTCATGATCGTTGTGACCTCGGGCTACATGATAACCACATCTACCGTTGAGAATCCCGATACACTACGGCATATATACACATCTGCCCAAGTTCCTAGGCCTTTTCGTACTGGAGAAAATGATGAAAATAGCATTTCCCGTCAACCTATTGGATACATACACACATACTTGGGCACCAAATTTACTTAGAAAGTCAGAATCCCTATTTGCCAAGGACTCTCTAAACACCATGACAGTTGAGAGTTAATCGTACGTGCGAAGATGATTGAAATAGCATTTTAGTTCATGAGCCCTGTGGCCAGTCAGAGGGTAAAAACAGTTCAGCTTCAGGTAACTTAAGGTAAAGCATCATATCAGTTAGTGTATAAACATCGACATAGTAAGGCGGTTTATGACAATAATAGAATGAAAGATAAAACCGTGTGTGTAAGGTGTAAACGAGGATGAGAATGCCAATTGGTGTGTATGTATAATGCCAATGGGACCTACAACTACAAGGTCTTCTCGAGGTGTATCATTATTAACCTAACAACCGTCGTCTAGACTTGGTCACCATACAGAAGTCAAAGGTCGGCTCTCACTGTTGTCTGATAACCAGACATCTCCATTACTGGGAGGTCTGTTATCTAAAAATAACTATTTCTGATAATTGAACTGACAATCTTACCACGGGGTATATATATTAAATTACAAAAACTATTCATGGGCCAAGTAATAACAAACAAAGTACAACAAGTAACGGTGTGAATTACAATGAAAACCAAATCTTTACCAAGATGATAATCATATAAATTATTGAGTTGCTTAATGTATAAACAAAACAGACATTTACTTATCAATAACTAGGCCTATACTGTTACATGTGACGCAGTCATTTACATTATAGTTTGCAAACTTAATGACAATTATCTCAACCAGTATATTGACGATTCTTAAATGCATAATATGTTTGATAATGTTATAATAACTGATTTCCACTATTATGTTTCATTGCGTTATATGGTGTTTAAATTGCGTTACTAATATCAGGGTTATAGTTCCATTTACTACCGTTTCGGTAAAGGTCAGACAAAGTATCTGACATATTGAAACGGTAATTTGTAATATGTCTCTTATTATGTTCATAAATAACAGAAAATCACAAGCATATGCTGCACCAGCTTGGAAGCATGAGTATGGACACAAACAATAGGATACAGATGTTCAAACTGACTCGGGATACCAAATAATTAAGATATATCACGCTATACCAACAATACGAGTGACTGGGGCACAAGCAATGGTTATACATGTGTATGTCAGAAAACGTGTCAGAAAGGTGCAGTAATATACAATCCAGCCAGGGGCTGTTTTCAAAAGAAAAATTCACTTAGGTTAACCTTAACTACAAATTTAATTAAATACACTTTTGCAGTGATTGGTTAATGATCTGAACGTAATTTACATATATTGGTTTTAATTCTGAGGATTTCAGATTTCGTAAATATTCAATTCAATGGGAATTTATTCACTTTGTTGAACTTTGTTGAACTTTGGTACGACCCCCCTCGTGGTATGAAAGCATTATGTAATATACTCACGTGCAAAAGAAACATCCCCATTCAAAATACAAGATATGTCAAAAAGCGTTACATCATGTCTTGAGAACCCATCAATACTACATGTGCATTTTCAAAACATTATCAATTCATCTTTCTGAGAAACACACGTTTTAAGAAATTGTCGTTTTGGAATCTCCTTAACTAGACGAGATAGGAGCGTTGAAATTTTAGCTTGCTTTATGACGTCATACAGTAATGATGCGTCAAAATGTATGTCAAAAACATCTTTCATTGATTAGATTTTGACTTTTAAAATGTTTAAACTTGCATACCAAACAGTATGGCAAAAAAAAAAAAAATTCCAAAAAGCGATTTTACACCCCATGTGTATTTGAACAGACATATAAATAAAAGTATCATACTCTGATGTATTAAATTGTAAGTACTTCTTTACAAAACATGTGTCTATCGAATACATACAACATCTACTTTTTCCGGCATCCGTATTTCATTTTTATATTTTATTACATGTTATGTTATCTCTCTCTATATCTGGTCGACTATACCTTCAATGCCCAGACCAGCACACAATATAGGGCCACTGCAGTTTTATAACTTCATGACATGCCCAATACCATTGAAGGCATTTCATTTTTAAACGTCTTGCAAACATGAATTTATACCTTCTCTTTGACTCTTATAGAGGTAGAAAGCATCATGTAATTCATTTAAAATGATTCTATACCAGCAACGTATTGTAAAGGCCTCTGATCAAGTACATGCATTGTTGTTTAAGGTAAAAATAATGCATCTACAATAATAACCTAGACTTGTATCCCCTAACAGTAACATGCAAGACCACCATTTCGCTCTCTCTCTCTCTTTGGTCATCGCGACCTTCAATGCCCAGCACACATTACAGGGTCAGGGAAGTTTTATAGGCCCATAAAATGCCATATTTCATATAATATCCATTTCAACATATTGAAGAACAGTAAATTGCACTTTCTCTTTGGCTTCTGGAGAGGTCAACAATATAATAATTAATATTACTTACTAAATGCCTCACTTACTAGATTGTGTAAGTCTCATTCTGTAATTTTGGCTCCGACAATTGTCAACAAATCCTCAAGTGTTAATCGGTACAAAGGATGATAATTTTTTTAATTATTAGATTTCTATATCATTCATTTACATCGGCACATATAATTAAAGGGTAAAACACAAAGTTGCTTAGTCATATCACAAATAAATCAAATTACTTTTGTTTTGAATCCAAAAGAGAACACATATCAATGATTAGATATTAAATCCTCGTTCTACTTGAAGCTACAAGAGAAGAATACATATTTTTAAAATGTTCTGTTAAAGATCTGTACACCTTTGACAAGTTTCTATTTACTTTTCCGCATAATCTCATTTGAGCTTTCACCCTTTTTCCAAAATGACATGATGTTTTTGATGGTTTTACATTTCTGTGAGTTACGAGAAATTTAATCCAGTTGGCATATGACATGGCACTATCATTATTGGGGTAATTAGAGCCATTCATCAAGCTGATACTGATACATCATTGACATGATTGCAATTGAAAGGTTAAAACCGAATTTTGTTCTTATTGCTATTAAATTCATAGCTATTTTTCATTTTTCAAGGTGCTGCTTCTTGACTTTTCGAGATATTCAACCAACATAATTTCTTGAGAACATCAAAAGACTGAAGCGCAATTTAAATGATGAATCCTAATTCTAATTCCACTCCCATATGTATTCAATTTTGAAACGATTTACACTTTAAGGGAAATGAAGTTTTTGACACGTTTACGATTCACAATCAAAAGCTTTGGTCCCAGTGATGCTGGCACTTTCTTCATTCCTTCTTCATTTGAGTGTTCAACCCTTTTAGCCTATATGCCTACAACACTTGTAATATACCTTGTGGTCTATCACTGATCACAAATAACCACATTATGCAACGGTAACGATAGTCTTATAATTAACCAAATTGTTTTTCATTATCTTTCATTGGTGTAAATATATAGATTTAAAACTACATCCACTAAATACATGCTCAAAACCCTTATAATGTAGTTAGATTAATGTATAAAACATATTATACCATTATGAGGTTTTGGATTACGTATGGATGTTGCCTCCACATTTAAAGAGCCATCAAGGATGTTGATGAACAAATCGGAAAATTACCAAAAATCTATCTCCGAGAAATATATGCACTTAATATTTCACAAATTTGTTCGACCCACATAAGTCAAGAAACTGCACTAATTAGTAAGATGTTTTCCAGTCTTTATATAGATTAAGGCTATTATTTTCAAGCACAAAGTATTGTGGTCTAGCTCACACACTGTATACAAAGACACGAAAAAAAAACAAAGTTTATAAGCAGTGAAAGAAATCGAAATACATAATTTTGGGCGGTTAATTATTTACCATTTAATTTTAATTATGTATTTTCTACAGATATTGGAATAAATATTTTACCCAACTATGTTTTTGCTTGAATTTTATAATCAATGAGAATATATTTGTCATAATTTGCTGGTCTTATCTCAATAAAAAGTACATTAAACAGGTAACAGGTTGAATATTCTCAGGACATTTAGAAACATTGTTTGTAAATCAATTGTCAAATTCAGTAATGCTTGCTTCTGTGTAAACGTTTTATGCAATCAAGGGAATTCTGTTATATGACGTCAGATACCCTTGACGCGCGTTACTCGAAGGGGTACTTCTCTTTGAAACCACCTTTCATTACATTGTCGTGATATGAACATTACTATCACATGTCATGTTGTAGATGTAATGTTTCTCTAACGATTGACGTTATAAGTATTTCTTCCACAAATAAGTTTGTTTTTGAAACACGTACATACTTGATGGCTCTATAATCAGTCACATCTGTCTATCATTTGATTGCTTCATCTTTCTAATAGAGCAAATTCTAGTTTTCAAGTTGCATTGATTATACTAGATTAACAAATACAAAATAAAAAATGCCATTAAGAGGCACACCTAAATATCTTTGTTTTTTTTAATATACATGTTTTTGTACACATGTACATGTTTGAGTATAGTTTAATTTTCACAAGGGGGTAGTAGATCTGCATTGCCATTAAAGACTAAACTAGTGTCTAAAGGCAGTTTACCAACATGATAATGTGCTATCTTATGGCGCTGAAGTTGAAATAAATAAATCAATATTATAATGAAAAACATTTTCGCACGGATTTTCACATGAACAGCTGGGGTCACTGGCTAAGCATATTCTAAATAAATCATAGTTTAATTGACTACACACATGTACATGTGTTAATTTTGTGTGCAAACTATTTAGAAACCTGTTTCCTATTTTAAAATTTGATTGCGCAGTATCTGGCTGAAGGTTGTAATGAGTAGTATTGTAAACCATGGTGCTCCTTTCACAAAGCAACCTCTACTACAACATCAAAGGTCATTTGGATAGTGCAAGTAACACAATGATAAACTAATATTTCTGTAAATCATCCAATTTTTAAAAATAGTATGTATTGGTTTACAATATATCTTAATAAAGATAAAAGTAACCAGTTACCTCTGCGCTCTGCAGGAGAACCATAAAACAACATATTTATCTTCTAACAATAATTAGTATGGCCATTAAATTTGATGGATTTGTTTTCTCTCTCTGATTATCCCGACCTTCAGTGCGCAGAGCAGCATGCATTTAAAGGCCATTACAGTTTTATAGCTTCATAAAATGCCCTGTTCCATAAATTCCATCTCAATCTGGAATGTATTGCAAACCTTTAATTTGCACTTACTCTTTGCATCTGTAGAACTTAAATAGTCATTATATCCTATTTGTGTGTCGTTAAATGCATGCATCACATACTTTTGGCGTACTTTTTCCTCCCAAAATTTTCATAAAAGCCTAGTGCTATTCGGTGCAAAAGATTAATTGTCAGATTTTATTTGCTATTAACTATTGCTATTTATTTATTATTTAAGTCTTATCATGCATTGACATTTCTACATATTGTTGTTTGCCAATAAAACAGTAAAATCCAAAATGTTCTAATTCCAAAGAGATATAATAATGTTCAGTTATTAAAGTTATTAAAGTCTGTTTCTGACATGTTTCTTAGTTTCCCATGAAAGGCCTCTACACAGTTGACAGTTTCTATCTACTTTTCTTCAAAGACTCCTTCGAGGTTTACAGTCTTTTGCCACAATGTCAGTAATTTCTGATGATGTCTGCCTCATGAAAGTCAACCTGACACATCATTACTTGGAACAATACAGTTGCTCTTAAGTTAACATAACTGAAAATGACACATCAATATAATGTAGGATGTATCTTATTAAAGGTCGGGTTCTGTCGCCATATTGGATTTTTTGCATCACGTGAAATGAAAATACGCTATATTGCACCTAACTAAAGACATGCACTGATAGAGTATTCACATAGTAACACATAGCATGTCATAAAACTAATAAACAATTTGCTATAATTCCGTAGCAACTTTTCCCCACTCTCAGCGACGATGAATGGCTTCAGTTCTCATTTTAAAAATTTTCAACAAATGTTACCTTAATTAGTATCTTTCAATTTCACTGTGTTTCATTCATGTATTAATTTATTTATGAACAAACAGGAATATCACAAAAAATACCCCGATAGATTACTCCTTTTAAGAATATATAACAGAAAATGACACGCATAATAATGCCACCAATTTATAATAAAGGCAACGATATGGCATCGAAAATAGTCGACACAATAAATGATAAGATGCTTTATAATTTATGCTACGGTCACACTTACACGATGTCATAGACCTGCTTATTACGAGGTGCGGATTTTCGTAGTAAAAGGTTTTTTATACTGTTTACAAGAACAAGATACGATGTACCGCGAGTGTATCACTAACACATTACGTTTACATCAAGTGAGACTTACGTTATTACTCAGATTTGCATGCGTGTTTGTCACGAAAGGAGCGTGTTCACAACGCGTGATGTAAGAGCAACTACGTACTTAAAACGTTGATATTACGATGTATCCGTGTTTTATACGACACAATATCTCCTTATCAATTTTGGTTTCAGACACGTTCCACTACTGTGCAGATTTAAGTACACCGGTTTTCACGAAATGTGCGCGAAATGTTCTCGAACACGGTGTACTTAAGTATGCACAGTAGTGTACTTCTCTTGGCTACATGATACAATACCAGTACAGGTCCATCATGGATGTCGACGTTTCATCTCTAGGTAAGCTAGTAACAGTTGTTACTGTCGCCACCAAGCATTTCAGGAAGCAAAAGCAAAAACGACTAAGAAAAGCAATTATGAAACTCCTATGCGAACCAACGCTAAATTTAAAATTCTTTCTATTCATAACAGTTTCTTGCAGACAAAAAAAATCTTTTTCAAATCTGTAAAAGTTGACATGTCAGTAAGATTAATACGTTGTAAGCTTGTCCCTCATGTAATACGGTCTAATTGTACGCATTTTCGTTGCAATGTATGCACTCGCCTTCGACTCGGGCTATACAGCTGCAATGATGATAACACCAGAATGTATTGACCTCGAGAGAAATTTATAACTTATATAGTAATGATTACCACATATCTTACCTGAGCACTCTTTTTCTACGACCTGGCATTCTCGCTCCCTTGTTCGGTTCTTGGACAATTATAGAATGTGCCGCTGGTATTGCGTAAAGTACGAGCAGTTCCCCCAATAAATTTTCGTGAACAGACCCTTTGACATGTAAGAGACTTGTAAACTGGGTGTATAGAATGGATAAAATTAATGAATCACAAGCTGGCTTAAGACCTGGATATACCACCATTGACAATATGTGTATATTACAAAGTCTTATTCAAAGGTATTTGAATACAACAGGGGGAACAATTTTTGCCGGGTTTGTAGATTTTGCAAAACATTTCGTTCTGTGCAACGGAACAAACTTTGGAACTTATTTCAATGTCATGGTCTTATTGACAAAATGTGTAAACTGTTATTGAATATGTAATAACATAAAGGCATGTGTTAAAAGTAACCAAAGATTTTCGGAAACGTTCGAATTGCAATTTGGTGTCAGACAGGGATGTATTCTTAGCCCATTTCTTTTTTCATTCTTCCTAAATGAACTTGCTACCCACATGGAAACTAACTGCTCAAACGGCATACAACTCCATCCAGAAATTGTCCAAATATTCCTTCTCTTGTTTGCAGACGACGTTGTTTTATTTTCAAGCACCATACGTTGCTTCCAAAATCAATTAAATGAACTTGAACACTACTGTGATACATGGAAATTAACAGTTAACAGGGAGATAACAAAAATCGTAGTCTTTGAATAAGGAGGTAAAATCTCTAAAATAGAAAAATGAACATTTAAGGATATACGCCTAGAATGTGTTATAAGCTGTTATAAGAATTTGGGATTGTTGTTCACCAGTGGACTTTCCTGGACCACGTATGTCAAGTATGCTTCGCTTCAGGCGCAAAAATCACTAAAACAAATCACAAAACTATATGAATTATAAAACCTTCTTCAAAATATTTGATGCAAAACTAAATCCATTTTGACTTATGGAGCAGAAATTTGGGGATTAACTGATTTTCACCAAATAGAAAGAATACACTTGTGTTTACTTCGTCTCTTCGTGTGATTCAACTGAGCTTTTAGTTTTGCTTTTGTGTAAAGTTCAGATAACATATTCACATATATGCACTCATTTGTCTCAACCATCAATCCACGGGTGAATTATAATTTACATAATTTACAAAGTGGTAAATGTAGATTTCGTGATTTTAATAACAACCAATTCATTGCTATCAGACCTTGATCTCTTAGGGCTTTTATGGCAGTATTAAATTTCCTATTCTTATGAAATTCTTTTTCTTGTCAAGTATAATTATCTGAATTTTTTTAAATAACGTCACCAACAAAATATTGTCGAAAACTCACCTTTGCAGTTCCGGATCCAAACACAACTACTTTAGTCTTTTCAATATTCTCTTTCAACCTCCACATTACACAATATTTTCTAAATCTTCCCTGAAATCATATCATTGATAAGTTTTTTGCCAAAGTCCCAACCGCCATATATTATCAAAGGTTTTTTTGCAAATCTTCAAAGGCACTATATTTTTTTTTCAACAAGAGTTGTTTATGAAGAAACTGTTTTCTTAATAAAACAAATGCTTACTCTGTTAACTGCAACTTCTCAATTAAACAAGCTTGTTTTTATAAGCACCCCCCTTCGCGGGTTGTGTTTTGACAAATAAATACCCTTTTTCAAGCTATTATTAAACTAAACGGCACTTTGCCCCAAACTGAAATTATATTTGGCTGGACTTCTGAAATTTATATTTTATACTTCCCGGGTCGACACCGAATGCACAATATGAAGAATTTCACACACCGTTCATTCAGTCATTAACTATAAGACTTAAATATATCTATCGTCAAACATGGAGTGCAACAATTTCGTTATAAAGCAAATGTTTGTTTTATTCAATGTTAAAAATGATCTTAAACGATGAATTAAATTTATCATGTGTTAACATAAAGAAATTTAGACGTCCATTAGCACGATTTAAATGTTCGTCTCACGACCTATCATTTCCTTCTCATTTTCCCGTCTTATTATACATTACGTTGTAAATATATTTCAAAATATTACTATGTCCATACAAATACAATTAAATAATCAACTCTTGTCAGCATTAGAAGTCAAACTATATTACAAAATCTTGCCATCTTCATCCATTATGCAATGCTGTATAGAATAGCATTATCGATCTAACCCGTATTTATGTGTGTATTTATCCATCATGTATGTGCTATAGACCTGTTGCCTTTTCAGTATGAAATAAAGATTGATTACATACCAAACATGCCAAAAAGACATTGTTTGTAATGAGCACTTGAATATCGTGGTAAACACTTAATGGTGTCTTGTTAAAGACGCCTCATGCTCGGAATCAACTCTTTTAGTGAACGTAACACATTCGCAATAAGCACTTCCTATTCGTACAGTTGACGGGAGCATCGTAATAACAATTTGCTCACGATAATGCTACGATAAAGAAGAGTAAAGTACGATGTAACACCTATGCACCACGTGCATATTGCGTGTATTTCACGATGTTTCCCGATGATCGCGAAAGTTTTGAGCATGTTCAAAACATTTTAACCAATCGTAGCTCAATACGACCTTCGCCGAAAAGCCACGTGGACATCAAGTTCGTTGTAAGTGTGAATGGCGTGTGTATCCAGAACATATAGGTGCATATCAAGATGAATTTGCACATGATACATCGCGGATGACATCATGTAAGTGTGACCGTAGCATAACTGAAAATGACACGCAGATTCAAGTCATTCAAGTTGGGAAGCAGGAGAATGGATACAACCAATGAGGTACAGACGTCCAAGCAGACCGGCTATCAAATGATCAAGATATATCACACGGTAATAAATAAATAATAATAATATACATTTTAACGCCTAATATCCAGTGCAAGCACTGCTCAATGGCGGTACAATTATTACCCTGAAGGAATTGTACTTTCGGTGCCACTACTAAGCACTCCGCGCGACCATATAGGTCCGTACCTCCCGTGTTCAGGTACCCATTTAAACAGCTGGGTTGACTGAGTGCAATGTGGATGAAGTGCCTTGCCCAAAGACACAACACAGTATGAGACCCAGGTCACAAATGTTTGGTGTCTCCACCGGGATTCGAACCCGGGCCTTTGCGGTGAGAGGCAAGCACACTAACCACTACACCACTGAGTACCAACTACTACAACTACAGAGCAGGGGCATTGGTTATATGTTAAACACGGCTGTGAAGAATCGTATTATGAATTTAAAACAGAGGCTCCTTTTCCAAAGCAACCTTTACTTGGTCAAACTAAAATACAAATTTCATAAACTACAATGAAGCAGTGATGACTGAAGATCAAACATAGGATTACACTTATTTAATTTCCTTTTAAGCATTCAAATTCGAAAAATATATGCGGCACTCAGATTTCGATAATGTCCCATTTAATAGCAATTCAGTTTTGAGAAGTGGAATCAGCTCCAATTCTTTAATATTACATTCAAGTTACGTCGATGACATCCTCGAGCAGTTTTAGAGAACGAATTATTTTCACAAACAGCATGGTCCAATGTAGACAACATTCAAACACAATGGTTAAATTGATAATGTTGTTACACAAAGGTATACCTGTACTAGTCTTTATCTAAAACCACATAATTTGATTTAATAGCATATTATATTATATGTTGATGAACTAAACGAGTGACCATTTTAATGTGAACAGCTTTTAATGGCAAAAATGGTCTCGCATGACTTAACCTAATTATGTACATTCGTTTTAGAGCTCATTTTATTGATTCAAGAGTATATTTAACCATTGATTACACTTATTTACCTTTTTGTGAGAGGACTTTATTTCACTAAGAACAGCGTCTTACAGCGCCTTTAATAAATGGCAAATGAGTAACATAAGTTACACGACAGGCAATTGTCAATATATAGAGAAAGTTATATTTGAGGCACAGCAATGCGTGTAAATATTTTATTATTACTTCACGAGATGAGATTTTTAACATTTGCGATCTGGGTCTTATACTGTGTCGTGCCCCTGGGCAAGGTGCTTCATCCGCATTGCACTCAGTCAACCCAACTGTTTAAGTGGGTACCTGAGCACGGGAGGTACGGACATATATGGTCGCGCAGAGCGCTTTGTAGCGGCACTGGATATTAGGCGTTACAATGTTCATTATTATTATTGTATACGTACATAGTATTTAACAAGATATGTCAAATGTTAGACTGATGTTATGTCAGTTAGTTAATTCTGACCCCTTTTCACCTAATTACGTCATTATATTGTCTACTGTTAAGAACTCTTATACATGCAGTAATTTGTGGGTGCCATACTACACTAAATTTCAGCGCAGTACCACCAATAGTTTACTAGTTCCATCCTCCGCTCTCAGGTTTCACCTCAATGCATAGCCACAGTGGTGTTGTGGGCTGTTCCACTGTTATACCAGCAGCAGTGGTGAAAATGAAATACTTTGGAAAATGATTATTATGACTATTATAAATGTTATGTAATCTTTCTCTGGCCATCCCGACCTTCTATGTCAAGACCAGCACATATTACAGAGCCTTTACAGTTTTATAGGTCCATAAGATGCTGTATAAAATATAAAATGCATTTCATTTTAAAGCGTGTTGCAAACCAGTAATTTGTACTTTCCCTCTGGCGTCCGTCGACATCGAAGATTTAGTGTTGGACTGTATTAATGTCAGATCTTACAGACATCACTTTGTTGTTCGTTAATGTCATGCACTTAATGCCTCACTTCCTTGAAAGTTTTAGCCGTGGTCTGTAATCTGGACTCCGCCAATTGTCAAAAATCTCCAAGTGTTATTCAGTACAAAGGATTGATTATCAGACATTGACTGTTCAACTATTAAATGGCTGAATCATACGTTTACATTTACGCACATTTGGAAAGGTTAATAGCACTCCGTCATGCAAATTATACCGTTAAATCCATAATGTACTTTAAGTTTTGAATTCAAAAGAGATACTTGAACAGATATGATATTAAAACATCTTGCTGTCAGAATTAAACTTTTCTATCTCCGTAGTCACATGAAAAGGGTAAGTGGACATGGGGGAGTATTCAGATGGCATGTTACTTGGGACAATCTTCGCTGGGTTAGATAGAGACATAGTTTGTTTTAGTACAAAACCCAAAGTCAACTACTTGGAATCAGTTACTGTATGATACTGATTGTTAAGAACATCTTCTTCAGTGGCAGAGTCTTCTTACCATATATCTTTCGGTATTTGTACAAGATTAATGCGTGCACTACCATCATTTGTCCGTAGATGAACAACAGTTTTCTTCACCACTTCAGGATGTTCCTGTGCATGTGAATGTAGGGAATAAGCTGGTCACTATGATCAATGTCAGCCATGTTCAGTATGGACTCTTGTACAGACAGTGGCTTCTGTGTGTCTTGTGTTCTGCTCTATACATCAATCAGATCTAAAATATAATAGACTGGTATTTTGCGTAGTATCCTCGTAATAAAAATATGCTCAAAGCGCTTGACCTCATAAGATGGAAAAGAGAATGTTGAATGATATATATAACGTACTGCTGGATGAGTGTTTGGATTTGATTTAAAAGTCTTGACAGATCGACTGAACTTTAGAGATAAAGGTAGTGTGTTCCATAAGGTAGCAGGTCAAACAGCAACAGGTTTAGATAAAAACCTTTTCAGATTTTGGCTGGCACATATATCCGATGTCTTGACTCAACGTAGAGTCCTTGAAGGGCAGTATTGGTATGTGAGATCACTCAAATAAGCAGGTCTGATACCTTTAAGCACTTTGAAAGTGAGCGAGAGGTTATTCGCTCTTGAAAGAGGAGCCAGTGAAGGGAGATGATAGTTTAGCAGTTTAGCAGCATAGGTCTGATCTGCTGCATTGATTAGGGGATTCCATAAAACAAGCTGTTACAGTAGTCAATTCGAGAGGATATCAGAGACATCAGAAGGGAAGCTGCTGCATCTCTTGTCAGCAAGCGTATGATGGCTTTGATGTTTTTGAGTAATGACAGACTCTGTAGCAATAACTCACATAATCATCCATGGATAGCGAGGAATCAATGGTGTATATGGTAGTCGACTAGAGGTAAAAAAGGAGAAACCAAAACCATCAACATAAACTTGGTGGGAATCTAGGTGGCAGGATGTCCACTTGGCCTCCCATGTTTTCATAGCAGTGATCAGATTTATTCTTTCTCTGCCATACTACAACAAAGTCACTATTACGTTGTCCCAGTACTTTTTAAAATTTTAAATTAATCTTTCCCGGGCTGACGCCGGGAAGTAAAACGTCACAGCAACAGAGTTATATAATGTGGATGTCACCTCATGCTCGTATCACCAAGCTCATCTTGGCATTCTCATCACATAGTCGTTGAACTCTTAAGACGGCGTTGCGTTGCTGTCATGCTGTCATCGTATTGTATTCGTACAGACTGTATTACGTTAAGCCAATCCGATGGTCAACGCGACATCCACATCGTTGCATCGTATTACCTTCTGACTGAATCATACCTGCTTTTGACTAGTTTTTAAACAAAACCAAATTCGTGCGCAATGAGAATTACGAATTATTCTTATTTGTGTTGGCATCTTTTGTCATATTTTGGACAGTGTGAACCGGCCGTAAACAATGGCCTATAACTTACTATTGATTTTGTCAATATCGATAAGAATGAATCGGCTTCATGTTTATTTTTGCATTGGTGGCAAATAGTAAATTTGACACTAACGTTGCATCAAAGGATAAAAAGTGGTGGAATCCGCTTGACGAATCCTTTCGGATTCTTTTGGAACCGCCAATATTTGGGAGAATCCGGAAGGAACTGGTAAATGGATTCCACCATTTTTTGTCCTGTGCATATATACAAATCGATAAAGGTACGGCACAAACAATTTAAAACTTGATTATTTGTGAAACATATTAGGACATAGGGTGTGATCAAGGACTCCTTCAGTTCAGAAACTTCAGTATTTGCCCCATAAAGTGCATGGTGTGTGGCAGCAGATTTCCAAGCACAGTATGATGGCCAGCCTGAGAATTATAAGCACAGACCGTTACACCAGATACTGATTTAGCCAGTCATTGTAGACCTAACTTATGTGTTCAACATAAATGTAAACTGTGAACTGTCATGTGTAGATTGTGTAACAACCCCGGAAGTCTATTTCACATTATCCAATGCTGATTTAAGTTTACTTAAAACTGCAACAGCGAAACTTTCAATTATGTTTCGAATTCGACCATGTGTTCTTACTTTCTGAACGATCACAAGAGGTCTGTAAACAGTTTAATCTGTTTTCCCTACGCAACATGTTTTTGAGATTGACGATCAAATGTTACGTTGTGCTATTTGTAAATGGTGCCATATCTATGACAAGTTGTATATCCATACTCGTTGAATGTTATCCACTTATTGCAGTAATGAAATGTCATATTTGAAGGATTATCTGAATTCAGTGGAAAGTTGAATATTGTTTTTCTGTCATACGTGTCATGCTAGATCGGATTACGTCACGGCTGTTATTCTCAAAATAGAATTCATCTTGGAAACAATAAGTAGTTATATGACACAGAGGCGCAAATGATGTATCATTAAATAATAGTAATTTTCTAGTGACACACTCTAACTGCATATGTGAATATAATGCATGTATTAGGAAATTATGTTAGAATCAATGAAACATTGCAGCAAGAAGACATCCTGGCACTACTGCAGTGCAATAAGTAACAATAAACAACGTAGTATGCACCTTTGCAAATGACTTCCTCCATTAGAATTGAACTGTAATGCCTGATGTTATACATGACAAGTCATTTATTTATTAAACATGCACTACACATTTTAAAGGCAGTTTAATAGATTCCCGATAATATTGTTGAATTCATTTCCAACACTTTAATATTTGGCAACGATTGCATATTTATAAAATGTGAAGATATGTTAACTTATGTGCTGGAGACTGTCTTAAAATCATTTATACTTTGTAAACAAATAAGATCACTGATAAAAACGACATTGAGCCTGTATTTAAAATCCTGAGGTTATCACATGCCATAGCGGAATTCAGCGACTCTTTTTCGAAAATAAAATAAGATAGAGAACATTTAAGCAATCCCAGTATAATCTTCAAAGTAAGTAATATACATCCCCAAATTTCCTTGAATTTTCATATATTTAACCAGTTTCACCAGTTAAGATAAACCTACTGAAAAAAGCAAGCGTGATCCTTTACAAGAGAGGAAATTCTATTAATATAACACGATTACAGTATCCTCCTAATCTGAGATTTAATAGAGATATGTTGACCCAAGCATCAGAGCGTCAGTTATTCACTGGGTCTGAATAATGGGCTTATCAGATATCTAAGAAGCTTGGAATTTTATTACATGCACCATAGCACTTTCACAAGTATCGACTTCTGATGTTGGAAGCTGTTTTATAGGCACCTTAAGCAATAGGACCACTTTCCATCCTGCAAGGTGTTTTTGCACTTGTTACTTAATATTTTCATGCTGGTAATAGTTAACTTAATCTCCCGGCATTGTTTGAAATTTTGAAAATGTTTCTTTATCAATGCAACCACTTGTTTATCCTGCAAGGTGTTCTTATAATGAATGACATTAAACTATTAAACGACACTCGGTACCATCAAACGATACTGATGGTGAATTAGTAACGAATTTTCATCGGAAGAAAATAAAAAGTCCCTATTTTAAGGATACCAATAGTAACATATCATAAACAAAACAACAGAAGCAGCCAGGAACGTGTCTTCTCTGATGGTGACTTTATTTTAGTTTTGCAAGTTTTTCAATGCTTGTGAACATGACTTACATTTCGACATTGCTCAAAGCTTAAAATGAAACTATCGACTTGTTAACTTGTTGTTTTAGACGCCTTTACAGGTGGTCATCTTCTATGTTCTTCTTGCCCCGCTGTAATGTTGCTGCCTATTCCTTAAAATCGGCATATGAAGCGAATCTTCTCCAAATGGTTTGACTATGTTTTAATGTATATAAGTGCTTTATCATTTTATCTATTTTGTGATACGTATAATCTTACATCTCTAGACTTTCCAAACTTCTCAAAAGTAAGACAAGACAATTTGAGAATAAGCATCAAAAGGGAACTTGCAATAAAAAATAAACAAGAAAAAGATAAACAACTCGATTACACCCCTCAAGTGGTAACAAGTTAGAGATCTGTTGACCCGTTCAGAATTGCAGTAAATCTCTAACTCTGAATAAGCTGAGAAACTGTATTATCCTTCATTATGTAAGAATGTCAATCACTGATTGGTCCACGTGACCATTAACAAATATCAATAAACACCGTCGTACGGTTTGATAAATCTTCCAGAGGGTGATAAATGTTTTATATCCCGCAACATGAATAAAGCATGCATCCTCGTCAATCATTCCATGTCACGTGACACGAGTTAAAGGTCAGAGTTTGTCGATCGATCAGCAGTTTTCTGTCAAATTGGCCACCCTAAAAAGATTTGCAAATAATACTAAGAATAAATTGAAGCAAAGCGAGCAAATGTTATCCCTAACAACACTAAAAGAGCGAACCAAAGTGTTGCAAACATGATTAGAGGGTACTTAAGTGCAAAATGTAAATATATTCGTTTTGAGGAATATTCCATTGTTCAGCTGAAAAAGACATGAGAAACAGAGGGAGAGATGTACAAAACATCTACCCTTGAAAGTGTTCGTTAGGGTTTAAACCGTTTCCTAAAAAGCCTCCCTCAAAATAAAAACTTTGATATCATTAAAGATCCAGAATTTACTTGGGCAAACAAATGTTTCAAAACCATGAGATTAGCAACTAAGTCGGCTGGCAAAGGGGACACAGAGCATACTAAAATAATCACAGAAAGTGATAGAGTTAAGCTGTATAACGGGCTTGCAAATAAAGTCCAATTTGATATTAGACTATATTTTTTTCGCCGAGGGTCGGAAAACATTGCTGCTATGACAAAGTCTTCTTTCCGTGTTGGCTGTGCTGACACAGGATTGTGATGTGTTGAAAGAAATGAGGGTGAACTGACTAAGAACCATAGAAACGATGCAGAATCTTATGGTGCTATGATGGTTGAACAGCCTGATAACCCCATTGCTTGCCCTGTCAAATCCTTCATAAAATATATTGAAAAACTGAATCCCAAGAATGAGAGATTGTGGCAATATCCCAAGGATAGCTTCACTTTGAAAGAGAAAATATGGTATACTAATAAACCTATAGGCAAAAATACTTATACAAGGTTTATGACAGTGTTTAAGGTAATGCTGAGCTGTCAATGGTTGTATTCGTGCAGTTTTTTTTACAAGGAACAATTTTGCGAGTGCTCAAATAACGAGTGTTACAGGTCACAAAAGCGTCAATTCGCTTACTGTCTACCATCATGTATCCGACCAGGAGAAAATATCAATGAGCGGAGCTATATCCAAAAGTTTTGTGTCAAACAAGTCCACTACACAGCCGCCTGTCGTGCCTGCATGCGCGACATCGACCCATATCAATAACACATGGGCAATGGAGATTTCCGTGGCAGGTATGAGTGCGTCGGGTAATGATGTTGTTCCTTCTGAGTTAGAGGGAATAAATCTGGATGCGCTTTTCGATGATTTCCCCCTGTCTGACACCAATAATTCTCCGTCACTGTATCGATCAGTTTTTCAAAATTACAATATTCAGAACGTGGACATTGTTTTCAAAAAATGACTTGCCATGACCCATGACCTGTGACCTGACCCATGATCTGCAACCTGACCCATGACCCGTGACCTATGGATTGTTTGTTTTAATGATATTTTGAGATATGCGAGAAGATAAATACGTTATAACATTTAGTTTGTTCGGGTGACACCGTAATTTACCAGACCCTACATGTATATGCATCATTGTGCTTGCTCAAGGAGGGGGATGTTTCATTTTATTGGTTTCACGGTTACGTTTCATTTTCGTTTTAGATACAACCCAAATTTTAATAAATGGATTTTCAATGCCAATAATATCGAAGCCATAAATCAAGTTCTTTTATTGACATTGTACATATGTTTACAAAGCCATAATGTAATATATATATATATATATATATATATATATATATATATATATATATATATATAATGTCGACAATGAGTCAAAGATTTTACTTAGTAAAATGATATTTGTTGATACTTTTAAAGCAGTTGTTAGCTTTTAACAGTCGTAAACTAATTCAAGGAATCATGCAAATGCTTGAAAATTAACATTGTATACTTCCCGATGTTATGTTGCTTTAACGAAAGATGTGTAGAGTTTCTGTTGTCGTCCGTACCATAATTTATACATAAACATTTATAGTATTCTATTTTTCATGATTTTCGAAATAATATGTTAATCGATATCTGTTCTTGAATGAATGAATGAATGAATGAATTTCCGTCTGTTACATAAACGAAATAGATTATTTGTCAGTGTGGTGAGATTGAATCTTCGTGATCAGATTACAATAGTAACTCAATCAACATGTCAAATAGAGAGGTAATGAACCATGATTTGTATTTGTGTCGATCAGCAAATTTGTTTGCGAGATGTATAAAGTGTTCACGTAAATCAAGCTTTCCTGCCATTAGTTTATGGACTCTTACATTGCCACATAACTCTGTATATATTCTGATATAACGGTATCATTCATGTTTTTATTCGTCATTGAGCTCAACCATCAAGCAGAAAGCAGTTGTACTAATTGAAAATTTATCAATGAAAGAAAACTTGTATTCGGGGTAAGTATTGCCATTCTAGTTTTATGTTTATGTTTATGTTTATGTTTCTGTGTCTTACTGAAGACAAAATGAAAAATGAACATTATAAAGTTATATGCAAGCTATAGCATAAAACTGCAATATATACAAACAAGCAGGTCCAAAGTGTTATGCTTAATAATTGATTAGCCTTTTGTAGCATGATAAGATAAAGATTTCAAGTGTCCAGTTGGTTTCACAATCAACTTGGATGCTGCGACTGATCCCATGATTTGATGATCAACGCAATAATTCACTATATAGAATAGGATTTCAATCAAACTGTAAATCATGATAGTGGGAACATAGCATGAAAAAGTATTCTTATAACATATCCTGTTTTGTGGTTAAACAAGATCAGCAGGTGCAAATATCGAAGCTAGAACATTTTGTAGTATACATGTATTGAGTGTGGCATGTTATGTCTTATTGCCAGGAACATTCGTAAAAACCTCTTTGTATGATGTCACAGATGGTTTAAAAGCTAATCCACTAAATTCATTGAATGTGTGTCAATTCTGATGAGTATGCTAGATAAGATTTCTTTTAATCGATATGTGTCACAGCTGACAGAGATAAAGGTTTTAATTCTAAAACAGGAACATCAAATACACTATGGCTCTGTTTGAGGTACGTCAGTATAAGGGGGTGCAGAAGTTTACATTGTCAATCGTTGTGGATACATGTTCACTACATATGATAAGGGAATTATTTAGTATCCATAATTTTATCGTATCACAGGGTAACCGTAATAGTTAACTAATAAGCATTTAACCACCTTTCATATGTTATTGACAATATAAAGAGAGAACATTATGTACACCGAGATATAAACTGAAGTACAAAAGAAAGTACACACCCACAGATTTTCATATTATTTCATATTCATTTACAAAGTAGCATTTCTTTATGCTCTCTCCTAATGTTTCGAACGGAAACAATGAAATCATATCGTCAAAACGCATCCGAGGCATGCCAGTTCAGGTAAAAGTGATTTTTTCGAAAATCACGTTTTTTTCAATTTCTACATGACTTAGGCGCGCTAAGGGTATAAAAACCACCGAATTCTACCATTCACTACTAGCGTTCCGAAAAAGCACGAGAAAATGCCACGTTTAACAGCAGCAGAGCGAGAAAGAGTCCTTGGAATGTCTGAAGTTGGAGTTTCAAACAGCCAAATTGCCAGAAGGTTTGGCTGCACCAAACAAACGGTCATTCGACTCCTTCAACGTCATAACCAGACTGGCCAGACATCGGACCGTCCTAGAAGTGGAAGACCGAGGGTGACGACCCCCGCTGAAGACCGTTATCTGCGCACACTGCATCTGCGGGACAGATTCGTCACCATGACGTCAAAGGCATCGACGGCGTTAGGACACCACATCAGCAGAAACACTGTCATGAGACGTCTTTGAGCTGCCGGTATTTGGGCTTACCGACCGTTCCACGGAATGACCCTGACTCGCGAACATCGCCTGGACCGTCTACGCTGGGCAAGGAGAGTGAGACGCTGGCAACGTCGTGATTGGGCAAGAGTGATCTTCAGCGACGAAAGTCGATTCAACCTCTTCACAGCAGACAGCAGAGTTAGGGTTTACAGGCGTAGAGGCGAGAGACAGGCTGCAGCGTGTGTCCAAGAAGTGGAACCCCTATGGCGGTGGCAGCGTCATGGTCTGGGGCGGGATCTGTGGCGACCAGAAGACCGAGTTGGTGACAACTCGCCAGACCCTTACAGCCCAGAGATACAGGGATCAAGTGTTGCAGCCTGTGGTGGTCCCCTTCATACAAAGGCAGCAGCAAGGGATGATTTACCAACACGATAACGCCAGACCACATACTGCCAGGATCACCATGGACTTCTTCAACCAACAAAACATCCAGGTTTTGCCGTGGCCATCACGCTCCCCTGATTTATCCCCAATCGAGCATCTTTGGGACCATATGGGAAGACAACTTAGACGTCGCCCACAGCAACCAGTCAACCTACAACAGCTGGAACAGGCACTACATGAACAGTGGCAACGCATCCCTAATGATGTCATCCGACGTCTTACTTTCTAAATGAGGAGACGTGTCTTTGCTTGCATTAACACTAATGGGGGTCACACCCGATACTAACTCCTCATTTATGGACATCAGACCACGGAATGTTGCAGAAACAATTAGTGTAAATTTCAAAATATACCCCTAGTGGACACTAAGAGAAGTAGAGAAGTGATGTGTGAAGTGAGAAGTAAATACCTGTCCTTGCCATGTTTGAAAATGGTTCACTATTAATATTAAACCTTTGAAATGCTGGAAATTTTGTCCTGTTGTCTTTTATTAACGAATTACTTGGGTGTGTACTTTCTTTTGTACTTCAGTTTAGTAAAGTATACTCTCACTTTGAACTTGTGTAAGCGATACCTTTAAAATATTCTGATGTTTATAATGTTGTAGAATTCTTTTTGTTGACGATTTTTCAAATTACGGCGTTAAGCATGTCGCGTGAAAACAACAGGAACTGCATGAAACTAAATGGTAATCATGTATCCCTGATAAAACACTTCCAATCGGATGTAACAAAATATGGTCAATGAAAAGCACATCTCATAATATTATCAAAAAATTTAACAATTAATCGTCCACCACCTGCTCATCAACGTAAAGGATTTGGGTTAGGTCTGTCATCAGTGGAATTTTACGCCTTTCAAGAAAATGTGTTTGACGGACGAGAGCTGCTTTCTTTTACACGTCATAGATTGCCATCCGAATATACTGAGCCAAGTAACATCCAGACTTCCGTTTGGTTGGGGATGAGTTATGGTCTGGGGATGGATTCACCATAGGCCTGCTCCTATCGAACACTACTCCGAATGTCCGGTATATACTTGAAGTGAAAGGAGTGACTCCGGACAGTGTTCTGGGTTTGCGGAACATCTTCTATTGCTGTGCGTCTTGCCAACTCTTTTCACTTCGCAAATGTACCGGACAATCGGAACAAACACCAGGAAGCGAAAGGAGCAGTCCTCATGACTGTAAGCAAGATCTTGTCACGGTGTGGGGAAATCTTAATCACGAGCGATATATGCGAGAGATCCGTGCCCCGGGCCAAGTAGCATATTTTGACAAACACTCGTCCTTTATTCATGGGTGATAACGCTCGGCCTCACTGTTCCTTTGCTGTGGAAGTGAACAGTGAAGGTGTAAATTCAGAAAAAACGCCAGCCCTCTCGATGTCAAATATCATATAAAGAAGATTTAACAAAGTATGCATAGTTTGTAAATGATCCTTAAATGAACGGGAATTCAAGAATGCCTTTCTATATCATAGTCACCTTATTGTTACTATGACGTCACATGATTGAAACTGTTATTTCAGTAGAATAAATATAACATGCTAACTGATAAATGCCGTATTTCACCATTTTAAATGATATACATCGTTTTCACTAAACAGTGGGACATAAATACTTGATTTGCTATATTATATATTATCTATTTGTTGATAAAGTACGTTCGGAGCAGAAAGTATGGAAGGTTGATCTAAGACAATGCTACGTCCAAAAGCATAAATTATATACCTCAAATCTAATTTCGGAATTCCTAGACCTGCACATTCGCAAGTGTTGATTAAGGTGATTTATAGTGTCAACACAATATGTGAAAAAGCATTCTTCCTGAACATCATACACTTCAGTGAGTTTTGTGAAGGACGTGTTTGAGCCCTTGAAACCATTTTTATTATACAGGAGGGTCCTATTCAAGTTTCAGAAGACAACATCACATACTGATCATTTCACTTACAAGAGTGAGTGGTCAAAATCAAGCCCATAGTCTGTTTTAGTTCACACCAATAATCTTATCAAAAGGATTTATGATATGTTCAAGGAACAATCTGATAACTAAACTATTGAGACTCATATGCCTCTTAATTTGTTCTTCCAGATTTGTGATAAATATGTTATTCGAATTGCTACCCTTCTACACTAAATTTCACGTCTAGCTAATACAATCACATTTGTTAGACCCACTTCATTTATCTCATTCATATGATTAACGAACTGACAAGGTAAATTAAGTTCATGTTATTTGAATAACTCAGGAATTTTTGAGAGAATGATGATGGTTTTATAAAAAGTTGCTAATTATGTTAAAAGCAGTAGTATAAAAATTATTATAAGTATTATATAATTATGAAACGTCACATAATATCTTGCCTTTATCTAAATATCTTGATATGGTAATAATTACTACAAGACAATATATAATTATGTATTCAACTTATAATCGTCATGAAGTTATAACAAACCCTCTTTATCCAAGTCGTTATATATCATTATGTATTTCTGCAATATTTATCCACACATGAATCAATGAATCATCTTCTAACTATGTTTTATTAGGACTGATATTCCTGATATTGACCCATGAAAGGAGATTGATCTGTCATTCAAAACCTCTCTTATCTCACATAAATCTCAGTTCCATACTCCTTGTGTAGAGGGAGACCGAAGGACGCCAAGCTTGATATCTCGCTTCATGGTTTGGGTTTAAATCAACCAAATTATTTAACAAAATTAATAAACTTAATATCTATATTTGAGATGTCAGATGACGTTTACCTAAACGAGAATGAGGTTATTCAAATATTGTTACGAATGGTTGTAAAACTTGTCTGACAAACTTGAGTATAATAAATTATTTAGTACACATTTTAATAACTTTTAAACTGCCTGCGTCTCCATGACGACCGTATTTAGGAATGAAGACGACAAAACACCATGTGTGGTGCAAAGGCAAAAGTGATACGTGCAGATATGAAAAATGTTACTCTGGTTGTGTTTAATCAAATTGGTGAAATGGCAAAGTATTAACGGATATGATTTGTTTTATATTCTAGAAATTACTAATGTGAATGTAATAATTGTTTAATTGTACTTAATTGTCATTTACTTAACCAACGCGGAGTATACAATGTGATCAAAAGGTTATATTCTTTCACAATGTATTAAACATGTACATATTGGTTTTGAAAAAGAACCCATCAACGCGAATGTACGATTACGAGAACCAAACTTCCTTATATCATATTATTACAAGAGACTAAATATCATGTTTATCGTTATTGCTACGAGAAATGCAGAGGATTCTTTTTTTCGGGAATGATTCGGTTTTACTATTTGCATTCGCTAAGGCTCAGAATGAGATGGCTTATCACTCTAAAAAATACTTTGAACTGAGTAAGCCTCGTATGTTTTGAAGAATATTAAATTACTCTGATCCAACATCACTGTTGATACGAAACTGTGTTGTATAATGAGATTTAGTGACATATTTTACATTGCAAGACAGGAAAAAGGTATTCATTAGCAACTAGCATGCTCAGAGGAAAGAACAAAACAGTTTCATGTTAACACAAGGATTGGTCTACTTAGCTGTAAAAGCACTGCTTCACAGAAGGTTTCCAGGAATGTTATTACATAATTCAAGCAGTATTTATTTATCTTTGAATCAATAGTTATTAAAGGCATTTTATTCAGTGAAAACGATAACAGTTAACTGACAGTAATAAATGAGGATTTGTTTTTCTTTGACTTGTGTCACTTTGATCAGTGTCAGATAAGGGAACATTATCACCTTTCAAGTGTATACATATTGATTTTTTAACACCATGTTCAAGTTCACAGCATGTTTTATGTGATTGGTTTATATTTGCTTTCTTTCTAATTACATAAGTTGTGGATATCATAAAGAATTATGGTTCAATAATGGATAACCGCATGAGAATAACGAAAAGCCATGTTTCTGTCTGTTGACTTGTTTATATTTGAAAAACGTGTATCTACAAACCAAATACTTCCAAGAATGCCCTTACTGTACATAGTGTATCAGGAATCAGGAGCATTTGTTATAAATTGCGCCCATTGTCTCTAATCTGTGATATTCTAGACTAGACTTAAAGATTTACAAAACACCATGTTTACCCTTGTGATAGACTGGCTTGGTCAATGTCTGGTGCACACAGAAACCGTTGTATATTGACTAGGTTTGATGAGTGTGTGGATGCGCAGCAGATACCGAGGCAACACGGGGAATACCACAGTAAAACTGCACCTGCTTGTCAGGGATATTTGACCATGAAGCGGTTGACCACTGAACTAATGTCGGTGCTAATACTTTTCGTCCCTTTAAACTCATTGACAATTCTTCAACATATGGATAAATGTTTAACTGAATAATTTACGCTTTCAAAAGATGAGCATACATTAAGAGATTTTAAAACATTTCCAAATACAACATAAAGCAAGAAACGAACATTTGAAAGCAATCGCAAAGGAAAACATATTCACTGATCTCGGCTGGTAATGACAAACATAAATTTGTCTGCATGAACTGGTCATCTGTGGTAAATATCATAATATACTATCTGCAGGCCTGACATAAATATTTCTTTACTCAGATATCATAGGGCATTTAAATATTTTGTTTGCTGTACTTATTCACCAAGACAAATCACTCACCGTGTTACTCTTACAAATGAACCCAAATCGAGACAAAGGATAAAACAATAGTGGGCGATACGGTGATGTTGATATAAGAAGGACATTCCCTCCTGAAAGTCGATCTAAGATCATGATCAATGAATGTTGCATTTCCACTGATTCCCGGTGCAAAAACATTTGTTTGTTCAATACAATTGGTCAGATGATTCTATTTAAGCAATTCGTATTGAAAAAATATCTTCGTGAAGGCATCCAAATGTAACGAATGAGGCTAACAGCGCATTATTTTTAATAAGATCGGACTAATGATCGACTAAGTCAGAGATTCAATCTTAATAATTTAGATTAACCCTTCTATGATATGTCATTATCACCAGCCTCGCGTTTTGTTTTAAGCTGGGATATATTATTCGGCAGTTCATGTTCATAATAGATCAAAACATTGAAAGTAATGTCCCATAGTGTTTTGTGAGTTTGACCCTAATTTCAGGATCACTTTACAAGTTGACCCTTGTGAGCAGGATATCTAAGATACGTTCACTAGGTTCTCTTCATATCGTACAGGGTTTTCAGGTGACGGCATAGAGTAGATTACCTATATTATGGTCACCTTAACATTTTTCTCATTGTCCCAGCTTACCTTTGAATTTATTGGTATGTGAACTTGCATGTTAAGCTTGTAAGCTGGATTTTGCAAGAACAGTTCCGTGGATAATCTTCATACCTTATATAAAGCTCCTTGGGAAGTCATGTCTAACATGTTTTCATTTTTTCTAAAACAATAATTCTGTTCAGTATAATATGTGAACATGAACCAATAAAATAATAAATATAAAAATATGGTCCCAATATTCTCCCATGCTTTTGTTATTTAATAAAAAAAATACAGAAATATTTCACAACGACAAGAAATTGTTTTGATTATCAAATACCCTGTGCAATACACAGATATATCGTGATGTTCAAATACCATATATTATTATAGTAGAATAACAAAGCCTTGTGTAATGATAACAAACATATAACAATAAGTCTATGAAGAAAATACAGTGAAATTACACTTTTATAGTTGTCTCTGCTTATATCGGCCACGTTGTGAAGGGGCATGTTTGCGGGACATGCATGTGGATTGGTTGAAGTTAATCCAGTTAGAGCTATTGCAGCTAGAAACTGTCAAAGTGAAGGGATAATTTCGATTCAGTGAATTGCTAATTGCTCATTTGTCACATGTGATATGTAAGAACGGTTTACCTTGTACTATATCTATTCTCAACATTGTATAAATGTTACAGTAAGGTACTTTTCCATATAGTGTTATGCCATTAAATCACTTTTCACAACTATTCACTGTATTCGAAAATATGCAACTTAGTTATGATAATAGGATGTGGAGAGAGAGTAGCGTCCCTTGATGTGTGACATGGCATGATTTTGCTCTGAGGAAAAAAATTGGATTCTATCCACAAAAGTGAGTAACGGACAAACTTTTGCAATGGGAATCAGCATTGATCAACATAGAAGCAGTATTGGATGCTTCGCGCCGGTTTTAATATGCATTTTAACTAAAAAAAGCCGGAAAGCAGTCGCTTCACGCATACCCCGAATGTCGGCAATGGCGAGCATGTCTACCCGGCTCACCGTGCTCAACCTGATTCTAATGTTGTTGCTCCGGGCTGGGGTGGAGACTAACCCGGGACCCACAGACCAGGACGAGGAACACAGGGTCACCAGGAGCGGAGAAGCCGGAAAACAACAGAAGCTAACTGGATTTATGTCTACCAAGGCTAAAGGGGACCAAGTTTTCGCGGCCATTCAAACATTGTCAGCAAAATTCGAGGACATTGTAAGTTCTAATAAGGACATACACAGTAAGTTGGACTCCGTTGATACTTCGTTAAAAAACATAAAAACTAAACTGACCGAAGTTGAAAATAGATGTGTGGACTTAGAAAATGAAAACATGTTTTTAAAAACCTGCGTCAACAAGATGGAGGGTAAACTTGATTACCTGGAAAACAATAGCAGACGCTCAAATGTGATATTTTATGGAATACCCAAATCTGGGCCAAATGAAACATGGGATGACTGTGAATCGGCTGTTAGAACTGTGATCAGGGACAAACTCGAGATTGATTCTCCTGTATCGATCAATCGAGCACATCGGATAATGGGAGGTAAAGCCATCATAGCCCTCATACCCGATGATAAACTCAGGCGCAGTATCTTCACGTCTTCAAAGAAACTCAAGGGATCGGATCTATGGATTGGCGAGGATTTCTCTCGGACTGTCCGCGAGATACGGAGAAAGCTGAAGCCCATGATGATGAATGCAAGGAGGCAAGATCGACGCGCCTATCTACGTTTCGATAAACTGGTCATTGACAATTCCCTGTACACGTGGGATCTGCAGAGTGACAGTGTTGTTGTTTTGAAGGAGCAGCCAATCACAATACCGGATGACTGCACACGTGATGACAGTGACGGCAGCACGAGAGAATAGAGGCGTGGCCTGGCCCTGATTGACACTGAAATCAACAACGAAACAGACAACAGCTGCACGTTCTCTACCCTTTGCTGGAACGTAAACGGCTTATCAAATAAACTCAAAGATTGCGACTTTGTATCATTTGTAACTGATTTTGAAATATTTGGAGTCCTAGAAGTTTGGAGTAATTGTGTCTTGTCTGACATTCAGGAAACATTTCCAGATTATCGAATATACACAAACTACAGAGATTTTAACCATAGAGGTGGTTTAGCAGTTGGAATTCAACGATCACTAGAACAAGGCGTCTTGCGTGTTATAACGGATTTCACAGACATGATCTTCATATTGTTTAACAAGTCTATGTTTAATTTAGAAAAAGATGTTATGTTTTGTTTTGTTTATGTTCATCCTAGTCAGTCCTCAGTTGTAACAGACACAAGGCCATGTAAAGGTATAGACTATTTAGAACAGTGTCTTACAGAGGTATTAACTGAACATTCAAACTGTGACGTCATACTTCTCGGTGACCTGAATGCAAGGACGGGTAACCTACAGGACTATATCATTGATGACGATAATAAATATATTCCAGTTATTGAAGATATGGACTATGTCATAGATAACTTCAACACGCCAAGAAGAAATAAAGATGATATTATCAACGCCTATGGAGAGGACGTCGTTAAGTTGTGTTGTACGCTCGGTATACATATACTGAATGGTAGATTTGCTGGTGACTGGTTTGGATCATATACCTGTTTCAAAGATAATGGTGCTAGTACAGTAGATTATATATTGTGTTCCACAGATTTATTTATTAATATTGTTGATTTTAATATTCATACAAGAGATGAGTCGGACCATTTCCCTCTCAGTGTGACGTTCTCATGTCCTGCTAAAGCTGTGAAAGTGATAGAAGACGAAACTGAGAGTTGTAGTATACCCAGATTTTCATGGCGGGAGGACTGTAAGGACAGTTTCGTCACATGCTTATGTGATCTACTTCATGACTTCAGTGTAGATCAGTGTGGCGCGTTACTAAACATTGACATAAACTCGGCAGTTACTAGACTGACTAACACTCTTCAAACATGTGCAGCTAAGTGTGGTCTACAAGCGAGGCAGCATAACTCCAAACAGTCTAGTAATGATGTGTGGTATGATGCTGAATGTGAAGCTATGAAGAAGACTAAACTTATACATCTGAATAAATGTCGGCTTTCTGGGGATAAAGACGTATTAAATAAATACTGTAGAGCCAGAAATGCTTACCGAAATACATGCAGAAAAAAGAAAGCAGAATCTGATGAAAATCAGATATATGAACTTGTCTCTTTATCTGCAAATAAAGACAGCAACAACTTTTGGGCTAAGGTCAAGTCGCTGACGAGTTCTCGCAGCCACTCCCCTAGTATAACTTGTGCACAATGGACTGATTACTTCAAGAATGTGTGCAACATATCTATTATAACTGTGGACAGTGATTTGATCGATGATGCTGAACTGTTGTCTGATAATACTACTGGATATACCGATGATGACAATGCCATTAATACTGATTATGATTATGATGTGGATTGTATATTGAATGATGATATTTCTCATAAAGAGATTGAAGATGCTGTAAAAGGTTTAAAATGTGGGAAAGCGGCAGGCCCAGATGGTATCAAGGCTGAGATGATTGTTTGTTGTGTGCGTTTACTCAGTCCTTATTTGGTATTGATATTTAATCATGTTCTCTCATCTGGTATATATCCACAGGAGTGGTTAAAAGTTGTAATTGTTCCTTTGCACAAAAAAGGTAGTGTAAATAGTGTAGATAATTATAGGGGTATTTCGCTGATGGATGTTCTTGGGAAGGTATTTTGTACAGTGATTAATAATCGTCTTCAAAGATTTGCAGAGGTTTATGATAAGATTCCAGAAGCACAGGCTGGGTTTCGTAAAGGGTATTCTACCGCAGACAATATATTTACATTGCAGTGTCTCATTCAGAAGTATCTTTCTAAAAGTGGTGGCCGCTTCTATTGCTTATTTGTTGATTTTCGAAAGGCTTTCGATTCTGTTAATAGGACTTTACTTTGGTATTCACTTTATAGACAAGGAATAAGAGGCAAGTTAATTTTGGTTTTGAGAGATATGTATTCTAAAATATTGGTAGCAGTTAGACATTCTCATTCTTCAGTTAGTGGATATTTTGAATCATTGAGTGGCGTGCGTCAGGGTTGTATTTTGAGTCCTTTTCTTTTTGCAATGTTTATAACAGAGTTTCAGGATATGTTGCAGAATTCAGGCGTTAGGGGTGTTTTTGTTGGATCAGATTATGTCGATTTACTTTTATTATTGTATGCGGACGATCTTAATTTATTTGATGACACGGTGGTAGGTTTACAGAGGAAAATAGATATATTACATAAGTATTGTAGTTCTTGGGGTCTTGAGGTCAATATTGATAAGACGGAGGTTCTGGTATTTCGTAATGGTGGCTTTCTTCGTTCGTATGAGAAATGGTCCTATAACGGCATCTCAATTAAAACGTCAACGTACTATAATTATCTTGGTATTCTATTTTCTACTCGGTTATCTTGGACGAAGTGCGCACAAAATCTAGTTGATAGGGCCAGCAAGGCACTCTTTTCTCTGAAAGTATTGTTTAATAAATATCCTAATATTCCCGCTACTTTAATGTTTAGATTATTTGATAGTAAGATTAAACCTGTGTTATTATATGGCTCTGAAATTTGGGGATTTGAGGAAAGGAAAGCTATTGAAATATTTCACACTAATTTTTGTAAATATGTACTTGGCGTTGGGAAACATGTTTCTAGTAATGGTATTTTAGCAGAATGTGGTAGATCAAACTTTTATGTGGATTATTATGTAAGGTGTATCAGTTTTTGGTGTAAATTGTTAAGGATGCCAGAAGATCGTTATCCTAAACAATCTTATTTACTCATGAGGAAACTAGATTCAGTTGGTAGGGTTACATGGGCAACATCGGTTAAATATCTTTTGTGTTCCTTTGGTTTTGGATTTGTATGGTTTAGTCAGGATGTTGGTGATACTTCTTATTTTTTATCCCATTTTAAGAACAGAATTTTAGATTGTAATAAACAATGTATAATTGGTAAAATAAATGAATCTCTTCATCTTAGATATTTCAAAGAAGTAAAATCAATGTTAGATGTTGAACATTATGTAACTTCTATACACTATAAAGCAATTAGAAGAAATATTTGTTTATTAAGATTACATGCACTTCCATTGAAATGTAACATTCGAGGTATTAATGTTAATAAGATTTGTAAAATGTGTGACTGTGGTGTGATTGAAAATGAAATTCACTTTATGTTTGAATGTACTGCATATGCCTTTATTAGAGAAAAATATTTTCCATCTTGTAAACAGGACAACATGTTAAAAGTATATCTTAATTTGATTAGCAGCAATTGTAACACTACACTTTTTAATTGTTCCAAATATATAACGGAAGCTCTTGCTTTTAGGAAGCGTGCCACTACTTCCATAATAATTTAACTACTGTTTTCTATGTATAATATAAGTTTCTACTTTCTTATATATTTGTAAATTGTATTGTTATTGTACATGGGCCAATGGCCTACAAAACCGAAATAAACAATTGAATAGGATGTTCTTGACTGTTGCTATCGCCCGGGTATTACCTGAAATTCAACGCCGTTTCGTTGAGGTCATATGACAACTTTGCTCAGGTAACAATCTCTATTCAGAACGTTTGTGCCAATCCCTATAGCTAACCAATCTTATACATTTTAAATACATTGAAATACTAAAAGACACATACCATCGAATACTTATTATCTGAAAAGGGGACTTGTGAACATTCTAGATGACATTGATAGAGATAGTACCGATATAGCCACCAAAGTATTATATAAAATCAATAATCACTCACGGACATGAATAGATTGTTTAATAATTTGAAAAATCGTTAACAAAAGCTGTACCATATTTATAAGTCGATTCATGTAAACGGTATGTTCACTGGTCAGACCGCTGGTAGGACCAGACAACCAAAACGTCATTGATCTATTTGATAACCGCCAGCATTTTTCCTGAATAATTTTGCTACTACAATACAATCGGTTAGTCTTTGAAAGGCATTTAGAAGTGTAATCAACAAGAAAACAAGATTTTAAAATTGATTTGAATAATAACTTTTTTTGTGAACACACTCGACGTGTTGGAGTATATGTCTCCATCATCAGATAAAGTTTCATTGGTGTTTTCCAGAAATACATGACTTTGGAATATCAAATGATTAATTCATTATGTTATTTCAATTTGACAATATAAAATCGGATAAATATCCAACAAGACAAAAGTGGTCCCTTTAGAAACGAATGCAGAGGTAACAAACACACATTTTATGCTTCTCAATTTATCAATTTAGAAATGACAGTAAATAATGGATTACTATCAACTGTCAAGAACTTCCTTCTTGTCTATTGACAATTTGACAGCTTTGAGGGTTATTGCTTTGAAAGTAATCGTCAATATTGCACTACATCACGTCTAATGATGTGTGCGCGGAGTATACAATGTGATCAAAAGGTTGTATTCTTCCACAATGTATTAAACATGTACATATTGGTTTTGAAAAAGAACCCAAAACATTTTGTTTGATTTTCGGATCAGCAATTTTCCCATGTATGTTCATTATTCGCAATGTCGTGTATACAAATCATCAAAAGGATGGGAAGTTATTTTCTGAAACTGGAAGGGGTGGCGCCGTCTGTCCATTAACCGAGCAAAATATTAAGATAAATTTTAAGGTGGGAATTCGAAATTGTTTAAAAATATATAAAAATGCACTTATTTGGTTCACTTATTTGATCAGGTAAGAAACTAAAACTGGTTGAATGAACAATTATGATTATCCTATTGCCCCTCATTGCGATTTCAAGGTTTGAATAGGTACCTATTTTAAATTGAGTGTGGAATTAGCCTTTAAATAATTCAGCATATAAGGTGGTCAGAATTATAACAAATCTTCAACTTGAAACCAACATTGGGAATGGGATCTGCAAAACAAGATTTCACCTTGGATGTATATCTTTGGCCAAACCCACTATTGATAGTCCAAGTTAGCCTGTACGAAGGTTTTAAGGCTATTTGGTTCTTGAGATGACGATGAAAAAAGGTTATTGGTGCTTTTCGGCCACAGAAACACGAGATTTTCAATCATAATCCCCATCCGACAAGAACACAATATTTCAGTTTAGGGCATGTCCCATATGTTGTCTTAGTTAGAGACAAGCGTCAATATAATTTGAATAAACTGGGGATTGTTTACACACTATTTTAGCTTTCTGGGTATCCCATAAAAGCCGTTATATTCATTAACAACAAAACACATGATCAATAAAAACACATGCTGCATAGCGTGCACGTCCAAGTTCATTGACATTAATAAACCAACTTTTCATAACAAAGACTTCACAGAAAATAGGACAAGTTACCATAGCGTTACATCAGCTGGAGCCCGGTATCATTAACCAGATGCAATCTTGGATAAAGTAAAACTTTGGAACCGTGTTCCCTCAACGTGCAATAGGTGCAACAGCGACACATACTGGAGGGTCTTTACAGTCTTACAGTTGTAAGTATTAAAGTGAATCTTCAGCCATCAATAATATAACACATCGATAATTTGTATTATAACGGCTAATCAGCCACACAAGTATATACTTTGGACATATAAATATACCAGTTTGAATATATGACCTCGAGTATATTAACGGCTCTTCAGCCACATACTTATGACATGATTCATTGTAACTGTATAAATATGAGTATTATTGTGATTATTATGATACAAATACAAATATATAGCGAAATCTCCCAAACTTTCTTCATATAAGTATAATAATCAGTCTCCAGTAAACAGTCGTATACCATAAAATGGTGTATAATGATGGCTCCCAGCCAGAGTTATCCTCACAGCATTCTCTCCTGGCATGTTTCCTCAGGGTAATCGATACCTGTAACATACGAAACAAACTTAACATAAAATGCATAACTCAGTAAACAGATTTAAAACAAGAAGACATATATAGTCATCAACATCCCCAGCCAGACCCAAGAAATTGGAACAAGGGCAATTATTCAAGAAGAAATAATTGTGCATTACTCCTTTACTTTCCATCAAGGTATTTATGCCCTCAAGCAAAACACAAACTTTGGTTTTCCTATCTTAAATAGTTTCTGAAAAAAACAGTCCCCTTTGGAGATACGATGTACAAAGTCCGAAAAATATGGAACAAGGGTAATAACTTTGGAATATATAATAACACGATTATCATTTTCGCACTTCATCAAGGTATATATGCCCTCATGCAACACACCAAATCTGGTTATCCTATCTTAAATAGTTTCTGAGAAAAGCTGTCCCCTTTGGAGATACCATGAACAAAGTCCAAAAAAAAGGAACAAGGGCAATAACTCCGGTAAAAATTATCAGAAGCATCTCATTTTCGAACTCCATCAAGATATTCATGCCCTCAAGCAACACACTAAAATTGGTAACCGTATCTCAAACGGTTTTTGAGAAAAACTATTTCCTTCATATAATAATAATATATATAATTATATGCTGTAAAGCAGTTCTATACTACAAGCAAGAATGAACAATTCAAATTAACCTACCCTTATGTACCTTAACCAGTGCCCCCTCACGGTAACTCTCACACCGTGAGGAGAATATACTTTCCTAGTAGTACATCCTTCAAACGTAGGAGACATTATTGCTTTCCGGCCAGAAGAAGAGAACGGGGACACGTTTTGGGGGCAAAAATAACTCTGGCCTCTTGTCACTAATTTATTCATATTTAAAACTCACACTGGCGACAATTTCGCTCTCTGCAGAACGTTGTTCTTGAGACAAGGTCGGGAAACAGAACCATTGGCTTTGTAGCATATCAGGCTTTGATTAATTAACTAAGTACATTTTCAGAAGTATTTATCATAGGTATAAGAAATTTCGAGTACTTTACGTAATGGAGAAGAAGATGAGAATAGGTTTTTTTACGACGTGACCCCTGTTGACCATATTTTACGCCATGGATCACCAAACCTACAATTTAGAATCCCAATTGGGTAAACCAATCTGTACACAACAATACATATCAGCATTTAGGACCTTTTGGTACTGGGGAAGATGATGAAAATAGTTTTTGACATATGTGACCCTTCGTTGGGGTCAAAGGGTCACCATATCTACAATTTAAGATCCCCTTCGGACAAGGAGTCTGTTCACAGCATTTAAAATTTCTATAGTTTTTCGTACTGACTTTGTTGTTTTGAGATGTAGTCAACATTTAATTCAAGAGTAAACATTAAAATAGATTATACAAATTCGATCACGAAATCATCCGCATAATGATCAACATTATAGCATTGGAAGAATGCAGATGGGGAAAGCGAGAGTGACATGTAACATGAGAGCAAAACTCATGTGTCTAACACTATTGTACTGTATCCTATTAAGATGAGACTAAATCGACATATACGGACCCATACACAATAGACACATCTGAATAATACCCTAATCGTTTATCAAAGAAGCTTATAATTGGATTATATGCACCAGCGAGTTAGCGCAAGGCGGGAATTTCATTATATGAACATGTTATCCAATGTATGTCAGGAAAGTTCTCACCTGAATCTTTTTCATAGTTAATCATAGTTCAAAGATAATGATTTTATAACAGGATATGTTCTGAACTTCTAACAGGGTACACTAGCTGTAGGGATTAAATAAATAGTTGAAACGCAAACGTGAATAATCTGATTTATTACAAGTGCATCGCTTACATGGTCATGTTCATAACAGCGATTTGTAATGGGATATAACCATAGATGGGATATTGAGCTGGAAAGTTACGTTTCCCTTTCTACTTGCAATGATCGGCTCATGGAATCTGATAGATTGAATTATGATCATTATGAAATGTATGAGTTATTCATCCCGCAACAGATATTCATAAGACATCTGATAAAATGTTTTGTCGACCTTGAGAATAAGTGATTATATTATAAGAATGAAAGTAATACCTTTCATCTTAAAGAACAGGATCAATAATCGAAACGGGACACGTCTTTCTGTCTGATTCATATCAGTTTAATCCCTAAAACAATATAGTTTGTTTACACCATGAAGCATCGAGAGACCATATTCACCAAATCTGCATTGAGAATACCGATTCAGTACACAATTGTCCAGCTTCCTACGCTTGTTCGTACTGGTGACGATGATGAAAATAGCATTTTGTTCAAACTCTTTGACATTTAGGCAAATATTTGGAGATACAGGATCACCAAATCTACTTAGAAAGTTAGAATCCCCATTGGGACTCTTTATATATAACATTCCAGCTTTCTAAAGTTTTTCCTACTTGGGAAGAAGGTTGAAATAGCATTTTAGTTCAAGAGCCCAGTCAGAGGGTTACAACAGTTCAGCTTTCTAGAGCTTTTCGTACTGCAGACAAAAATGAAATAACTTGTTAGGTCACAACCCCTCTTGCCTATATTTGACTTTCTAGAGCTTTAGTATTGGAGATGAAGGTGACAATAGCTTTTTAGTTCATGGCCCCTGTGACCCATATTTGGCGCCACAGGGTCACCATATCTATAATTGAGAATCCCCATTCGCCAAGGAGTATAACACCTGAATAACAAGTCGAATGGCACGGACGACGACTTTATATCATATGTATAAAGTAAGATACGCATGCCACAAACTCAACTAAAGGTAAGGCATCATATATCTGTTAGTGTATAAACATCGAATTTGGAAATGGAAAAAAGTAAGCCGTGTACAATTTGATCTTAAAGGTTTTGTTGCTGTAGATCTGGTAGATGTGCCATTGAAACAAGAGGAGAAGAGTATGTTAAGAGGTTTCCATTTAGGGATGATATTCTTATCTATTCCCGAATTTACTGTCGTACCCCGTGGGATGCCCAGGTTAGAATAGGCCCTCAGTTCCTCCTGCTTGTCGTAAGAGGCGACTAAAAGGGGGCAGTCTGTTTGCCGTTGACTGCGACCTGTACTGGTGGAGGGAGGATGCCTGGTGGTTGAGGATTGTGTGATACACTGCTTCGGCCCCGAATTCATCTTCAGGTACCATGACATTCCCTCTTCTATCCCTTAAACAGCCTCTCAAACCGACAGGTTCTCAAATAACGCCAAAAGCAAAGCAAAACCCAAAACCAAATCAAATCTCAAACCAAAAATCTAATTAAAAAACTGCAAACAAATGCAAAACCATCACTCCTTACCGCACTCCCAAAGGCTACAAGAATATTGTAGAGGTCTACAACAGGTTTGGATCTCTTGACATTGGGTCTGATGACGTCCCTGACGCATCAGACACTGTGTCACATAACAACTCTCCCAAAAAGTGGCACAGGGTTCGGTCCTTGGACCGTCGCCTTTCGCCAGTAAAACATCCTTCATGAGGCTTTTAATATTTTATTTTATCCTCGCATCTATGGCGATTCTCCAGTGGAATTGTCGAAGCTTGAAGGTCAATTTTAATGAATTGGGCTTGTTGGCCCAACAATACAATCCCCAAGCTATTTGCCTTCCAGAAACTCATCTTAAAGAATCTGATAAAGTTACAATAAGACCATTCACTTTTTATAATTCTTTCTCCCCTTCTGCTGATAGGGCAAAGGGTGGTGCATCAATGAAACTCTTCTTCATCTCTATCACCTCTCATCTGCTCTAAACTTTATTATGGATCCATAATATATGGATCTGCCCCTCATATATCAAATTGCAAGATACAATCCACCACCAGGGTCTCAGGCTTTGTCTTGGGGCCTTCAGAACTTCACCTGTTGAAATCCTTTAGCAATCTCTTGAAGATCGGCGCATCAAGCTAGCACTTCAATATATAACCAAATTAAAATCCAACCCTTCTAATCCTGCATACAACTGCGTATTCTATACAGAATACAAGCAACTGTATAATTCAAAACCAAAAGCAATTCCAACACTAAGTTTCAGACTTCAACAACATGTTGAAGATTCTGATATCGACCTTGCAACAATAGCAGAGCACGGATTGCTTGCTACTCCGCCATCGCAGGTGGTCAGGCCCTGTGTCACTCTATCTCTATCTACTCATAAAAAATCAAATACAGACCAATTAATATTTCAACATGTATTGTTTGAACTACGTGATTTTATCTCAGATTATAAACCAATTTACACTGAGGGTTCTAAGGATGGACCCAAAGTTGAAGCAGCAACTGTGATTCCTTCAACAACATACTGCATGATGGCAGCAGCATAGAAGCTAAGGCCATCCTTAAGGAAGTCCATCACATTATAAACTCAACTCCGAATAATTACATTATTATCCCCCGCCACGAAGTGGAAGGGCGATATAGGTTTGGGCTCCGTCCGTCCGTCCGTCCGAGATAAAGGGGACAGCTTTTCTCAGAAACCCTTTAAGATAGGTTTTCCAAATTTGATGAGTTGCTTGAGGGCATGACTACCTTGATGGAGTTCGAAAATGAGAAGCGTGCAATTATTTTGTTCTGAGTTATTGCCCTTGTTCCGTATTTTTGGACTTTGTTCATGGACTCTCCAAAGGGAACAGCTTTTCTCAGAAACCGTTTCAGATAGGGTTATCAAATTTGGTGTGTTGTTTGAAGGCATACATACCTTGATGGAGTTCGAATATGAGAAGCGTGCACTAATTTTTTTAGAGTAATTGCCCTTGTTCCGTATTTCTGGCGTTTTTTCATTGTATCTCCAAAGTCGACAGTTTTTCTCAGAAACTATTTAAGATAGAAGAACCAAAATTGGTGTGTTGCTTGAGGGCACACATACCTTGATGGAATGAAAATGAGTAATGCACAATTATTTCGAATTATTGCCCTTTTTCCAATTTCTTGGCTCTGGCGGGGGAAGTTGATGACTATGTCTTCTAATTTTTTCTGATTCACTTTCTTGCCTACAAGCAATTAAAAACTGTAAGAGTGATCACCCAATTATCAGGGATATTTTATTACTTCGTAATTCTTGTCTCCAATGCGACATCGTCTTCTGCTGGCTTCATAGCCACATGGGTATAAAAGGTAGTAACATAGCTGACTCGGTAGCTAAATCAGCATTAAACATATTTCTCCTACTTAAGTTCCATATACAGATTCTAAACCTGCTAATAAATCTTGCATCAAACAACGTTTGAAGTCTCAATGAGACCAACAGCATCACTTCAAACTTTACAACCTCATTTAGGTTACACATCTCTTTCCTCTTTTACCCGGCAGGAAGCTTGTGTTCTACGACGATGTCGTATTTGACACACTCATCTCACTCATTCTTTTCTTTTTAAGGGAGAAGACCCCTCAATGTGTATTCCCTGCCAGTGTCCCCTCACAGTAAAACACATTCTCTGTGAGTGTTGGGACACCGCACACATTAGGGAAACATTGTATCCTGATATTCCTTTATCTCAAGTTTATCTCACCGCATTTTAGACTTTTTGAAAGCAGTCAATATATTTGACAAATTGTAAATTGTATCTTTTCTATCAGCTTTTAACAAAATTGTGATATTTTGCTGATGTTTTGTATTGCCTTTGTGTCATTACTTTTTGCTTTTGCAATTATTTAAAAATTAAGCAATTAAATCTCTCGTTGCTAATGGCAGCGATACTGCCCAAGCAGCGTTAAGCAATAACTCACTCACTCACTATGTACTATCGTTTACAGATATCTTATAAGAGCATCGGACAAAACAGGTAACACAACTGCAGACTGAACATCATATTCACCCGCTTTCATTGTAAGGTGATTTATAACAATAATAGAATGAAAGATAAAACCAAGTGTAAACGAGGATGAGAATAATGCCAATTGATGTGAATGTATACTGGCAATGGGACCTACAACTAAAAGGTATTCTCGAGGTGTTCCATTATTAACCTAACAACGGTAGTCCAGACTTGGCCGCCCTATAGAAGTCAAAGGTTGGCTATCACTTTTGTCTCGTGAGGTAGAAAAGTTATATATTTTCAAGCAATGGTTATACTTGTGTATGTCAGAAAACGAGGGCAGTATTATGTAATCCAACCAGGGGCTGTTTTCTGAAAGCAAAATGTTCTAAGGTTAACCGTAACAACAAATTTAATTAAATACACTGTTGTAGTGATTGGTTTATGATCTGAGGATATTTTACATATAATGGTTTTTATGATGATATAGTGTGACACTCAGATTTCGTCAATATTTAATTAAATGGGAACTCATTTTGTTGAACAAAACAAAAAAAAGATCATTTCTTTGACATTGCATTTAAATTTACTAACTTACGACCACCTTCGCGGTATGTTAAGGGACTCTGCAATGAAAGCATTATGTAATATTAAAAAATAGTTATGAATGAACAACGTACTGCATGCCAAATGACATTTGATTATGTACATGCATGGTACAGGAGGTGAATAAAATACACGTGCAACCATCAAATAAAATGTATCCTCTTACGATAATTAGTATGACCATTACATGTGATGTAATCTCTTTGTATCTCTGGTCAGCACGACCTGCACGGCTCAGACGAGAACGCAATATAGAGCCACTACAGTTGTATAGCTTCATGACATGCCCAATACCATTAAACGCGTTTCATTTGTAAACGTCTTGCAAACATTAATTTATACCTCCTCGTTGACTCCTATAGAGGTAAACAATCAAATATAATTTAATGAAAGCATTATGTGATGAATTTAAAGTGAGTCTACATAAGCAACGTTTTGTAATGGCTTCTGATGAAGTACATGCATTGTTGTTTAAGATAAAAATAATGCATCTGCAATAAGACTTGTATCCCCTTACAGTAATATGTATGACCATTATTTCGCTCTCTCTCTCTCTGGTCATCTCGACCTTCAATGCCCAGATGAGCACACATTACAAGATCACGGAAGTTTTATAGGTCCATAAAATGCCGTGTTTCATATAAAATCCAGTTCATTTTAAAACGTCTTGAAGAACAGTTAAGTTGCACGTTCTCTTTGGCTTCCGTAGAGGCCAAAACCATAACGTAAGAGTTTATATAAACCTTATGAGGGCTTTGTGTTATCCTGAATGTTATTACTGAATACCTCACTTACTAGTTTGTGTAGGTCGTATTGTGTAATTGTTGCGATTGTTAAAAAATCCAAAAGTGTTAATCTGTACAAAGGATGATCACATTTTAATTGTTTATCTATTAGATTTCTATGTCATATATTTTCATCAGTACAAATAATTAAAGGGTAAAACACAATGTTGCTAAGTCATATCACAAATAATCAATAATCTCCCTTACGTTTTGAATCCAAAAGAGAACACATATCAATGATTAGATATTAAATCCTCTTTCTACTTGAAGAAGAATGAATAGTTTTTAAATTTTCTGTCAAAGATCTGTACACATTCGACAGGTTTCTATTTACTTTTCCGCATAATCTCCTTTGAGCTTTCACTCTTTTTCCAAAATGACATGATGTTTTTGATGATTAGGAACATTTCTGTGAGTTACGAGAAAGTAATTCAGTTGGCATATGACATGGCACTATCATTACTGGGGTAATTAGAGCCATTCATCAAGCTTATACTGATACATCATTGACATCATTGCCATTGAAAGGTTGAAACCGATTTTTTTGTCTTATAATACTATCAAATTCATAGCTATTTTTCAGTTTTGAGAGATAATAGTGACTTTCGGGACAGTAAATGAATCAACAGATAGTTCTGAACTGCTTAAACATTGTGTTTTACATGCTTACCTTTTCACACTTTCACAAGGTAGCCGAAATAGCCATTTTCATAATAAAGAGGCTATTTGACTTGAATTTGTTATTCACAAGATATATGATTTTGGACGTTTTTTTGATTTGTTGAGATACAAAACCACGCATTGTTCGAAAGTGACGTTTTTGTTATTAATAGCGCATCACAAATTGGCTTTCTTCATCCTATGAATACATATCATTGAAACTTTTATTTCATATAGGGGGAATTATATGAGGGTCTATATCATACTATGTTTACGACACACGAGTGTCTGAATATTAGTTTTTCCCAAGCGAGAGCAAGAGATACACCGATATTCAGACACGAGTGTCATTAATATAGTATGGCAGGTAGACAGGGAGAAAATATTATGTTAATTACCGAAGTCATGATCTTAATGACAATACACTTAAATCCACTTTCAACCACAGGCTGGCAACCTTCCGTCACAGCATTTAAATGCAGCGTTGTAGACTAAGGGTGATGTCATAGTCTTTTTTATGTCGTCATGACATCATGAAAAAGTGACATTTTGCCATAGTGCAGCGTAAGAAATATATGAAGCCCGAAATGATTGTCCTCGTAGGTAATAAAACATGTTATTTCACTAAAAAACTAGAAAAATCTGGATGTGATGTTCCCCGCTCAAATTGTCAATCCAACCTAATTAAATTACCCTTATTTGCCAGGGACAAAAACAAACCCAAAAGGTTAACTATTAGAATAAATTAACTTCTTTCCATTTTGAGGGGTTCCTAGTAAAGCCTCTTAGTTCAACTTGTGTCCCTTTTCTGGCCTCTTCAAATAAGTTTTCAAAGAAAAATAATTTAAGTAACAAAAGGCACTTCTCCGAAAGTCTAACCACATATCGAGGAAGGACAGAATTATGGAAGGACATATTAAGTCTACCGCAAAGCTTTGCAGGGGACATAAAAACATACAGAATTCCACCATTTAAAATATTCATAATGTGTTGCTGAAATATTCATCTGTGACAAGCTTTTTCTTTTTTTAAGTTACAGGGGCCGCTGAAAAATTCTCTCTCTGTGAAGAAATTTACAAAGTATTGACATTTCGAGATATTCAACCAATATAATGTTTTGGGAATACCAAGAGACTGAAGCGCATTTTAGTACCTTTCTAGCAGAAGGTGCCGAGTTTAAAATAAATTTAAATGATGAATCCTGATTCTAATTCCATTCTAATATTTATTTAATTTCAATACTCACTTTAAAGGAATTGTACACTTTAAAGGAATTCATGTTTTTGACACGTTTACGATCCACAATCAAAAGCTTTGGTCGAAGTGCTGCTGGCACTCATTCTTTCTTCATTTGAGTGTTCAACCCTTTTAGCCTATATGGCTACAACACTGGCATTATACCTTGTGGTCTATCACTGATCACAAATAACACAACGGTAACGATAGTCTTATAATTAACCTAATTGTTTTTCATTATCTTTCATTGGTGTAAATATATAGATCTACACCTACATACGATAAATACATAATCAAAACCCTTATAATGTAGTTAGAGGAATGTGTAAAGCATATTATACCATTATGATGTTTTGGATTTCGTATGGATGTTGCCTTCACATTTAATCGGTCACATCTGCCTTCCATTTGATTGCTTCATTTTTCCAATAAAGAAAACCCTAGTTTTCACATTGCCTTGATTATACTAGATTAACAAATCAAGTATATTTTCATATTTTCTACTTACGTATTAACTAATCAGTGACGGTGTCAGTAAGTATTTAATACACAAGCGGATAAAGCAGAACAAAACTTAGTTTAGTTTAAACATATTTTACTCACAGAAGTGAAACGAATTGGGCACGAGATGTCCAACTTATAAAAGCCCTCTCCATAATAGTTACATTTTACACTGTCACTATGTATACAATCATATATGAAACACTATAATACAAAAGATAAGTAATTGGAGAGTAAGAAAACAGAATAAAAGAATGTAATTAAGAGGCACACCTAAATATATTTGTTTATTGAATATACGCATGTAAATGTTTGAGTATAGTTTCATTTTCACAAGAATCCCGCCAGGGGCACGGCAACTTTGTCTGCAGTAGAGAACTGTTCTACACGCAGTAAAGTTTGGGTGCAATGCTACACTGAATTTCAGCGTAGTACCACCCATGGTTCGCTAGTTCCAGCCGTTGCTCGCAGGTTTCACCGCAGTGCATAGCCACATGGCGTTGCGGGCTTTCTCCCTGCCATAATACTAGCAGCCGCGATATAAGTGAAATACTCTTGAAAGCGGCGGTAAACCCCAACTCACTCACTCACTCACTCATTTTCACAAAGGAATAAATCTGCATTGCAATTAAGGACTAAACTAGTGTCTAAAGGCAGTCTACCAAGATTATTTTATTTGCTAACTTATGGCGCTGAACTTGAAATAAAAACAACATTTCCACTTGAACAGCTGGGGTCACTGAGTAAGCCTATTCTAAATAAATCATAGTTTAATTGACTACACACATGTCTTATTTTTGTGTGCAAATTATATAGAAACCTGTTTCCTATTTTAACATATTCTTGCGCTGTATCTGGTGGTTGAAGTTAAAAAAGGTTGTAATGAGTAGTATTGTAAACTTTGTGCTCCTTTCACAAAGAAACCTCTACTACAACTTCAACGGTTAATTGGATAATGAAAGTAACACAAAGAAAAACCCTTGTTTCTCTAAATCGTGCCATTTTTAAAATAAATGATAAACCTGTTTTTACCTTTGCGCTTTGTTGGGGACTAGCAATCTTAATATATATATGAATTTACAGGGATAAGTTCGCTACTGAGGAGATGGAATGTAGCAACATATCTTCTATCTACAAAAAATCATTTACCATTAATGAGAAACCAGATTGTCAAACAACATAGTTCCGTCTAATTTAAATGCTGGTAATTAAATAAATATATGTAAACAGTTAAACAGATATTAAACCAAACATAATTCTCTTCCCACTCCTCTTCGTTCTTCAATCCAAACTTATGTTAGATAAGGAATTCTTTCTGGGCTAGAAATAGAGAGTCCTGATTGGATGCATCAAAACGCACGGTGTGAAATATGCTCCATATGCAACATCGATTAGGATGGAAGAACTGATTGGAGTAACCGATGTGCGAAGAGAATGTCAAACACAGCATCATTGTTTTATTAATAACCCTGCCAATGGTAAATGTTAAATATACGTACGTAAGACTTAGCATCATTTTGGTGACAAACAACTGTCAATATAATGAACGCATTATGTAATATTTCTGAATAGTTCTAAATCAGCAATGTATTGCATGTCAAATGACATTTGGTCAAGTAGACACCGACCCGTAAAGAACATGCATGTAGAACCATAAAACTATACACTTATCCTCTTAACATAGTTAGTCTGACCAATACAATTCTTTTTCTCCCTCTGGTTATCCCGACCTCCAGTGCCCAGAGCAGCGCGCATTGCAGGGCCTTTACAGTTTTATAGCTTCATAAAATGCCCTATTCCATAAAATCCATCTCATTCTGGAAACCTTTAATTTGCACTTACCCTTTGCCTTCTGTAGAAGTAAAATATTCATTGTAACCTACTTGTGTGTCTGAGCTTCTATACATCATTGTTCCTATCGTTAAATGAATGCATTACTTAATTTTGCCCACTTTTGGCTCCAAAACTATTCATAACAGCCCAGTTGTATTCTGTTAATTGATGATTAATTGTCATTAATTGTCTTTTCATGCATTGACATTTCCACATAAAGTTGTCTGCTAATAAAACAGTAAAATCCGAAATTTTCTATAATTGTATTTAATTCAAAAGAGATAATAATGATCAGTTATCAAAGTCTGCTTCTGACACGTTTCTCTGGTTCCTATGAAAGGCCTCTACACAGTTCAAAGATTTCTTCGAGGTTTACAGTCTTTTGCCACAGTGTCAGTAATATTTTGATTACATCAGCAACGTCAACCTGACAGATTGCACATGACATAGCATTACTTTGAACAATAAAGCTCGTTGCTCTCTAGTTCATCTAACTGAAAATGACACACATACTAATGCCATCCATTTCCAATAAAATCAACGATAACATATCGAAAAGGTCAGACAAAATAGTTGACTTGTTGACAAAATAATTTGTAAGATGTCTATTATGTTTATTATTAACAGAATATGTCACCCAAGTTTGGAAGCAGGAGAATTGATACAACCAATAAGGTACGGACGTCCAAGCTGACCGGATATCAAATGATCAAGATATATCACACTGTACCAACTACAACTACAGGGCAGGCGCATTGGTTATATGTTAAACACGGTTGTGAAGAATCGTATTATGAATTTAAAACAGAGGCTCCTATTCCAAAGCAACCTTTACTTGGTCAAACTAAAATACACATTTTAAAAACTACAATGATGCAGTGATTGCTGAAGATCAACAATAAGTTTACATTTATGTACTTTCCGTTTAAGCATTCAAATTCGAGAAATATATAGATTTCGAAAAACTCCCATTTAATGGAAATTCCGTTTTTAGAAGCGGAATCGACTCCAATTCGTTGAAATTGATTTAAAGTTACACCAGTGACATCCCCGAGCAGTTTGAAAAGAGCCCCAGTACAGAGGAGGAACTATTTTTACAAACAACATGGTCCAGTGTAGTCAACGTGCAAACACAATGGTTAAAGAGCTATCAAGGATGTGGATGAACATATAGGAAAATTGCCACAAATCTATCTCCGTGAAATATATACACTTAATGTTTCCCAAATTTGGTCGACCAAAATTAAGCCGAGAAATTGCACTAATTAGTAAAAGTGTTTTCAAGTCTAAATATAGATCCAATGTATTATTTTCAAGCGCCAAGCATTGTGGTCTAAGTTTATGAGCAATGAAAGAAATTAAAATTTTATTATAAATGTTATTTATTTACCATGTTATTTAATTATGTATGTGCTACAGAAATTGGAATAATTGTTTTACCCAACTAGGTATTTTGCTTGAATTTTATAATTATAATGCGAGTTAAAAAAATTCATAATTTACTGGTCTTATCTCAATTAAACAACCTATAATTAGCATATTCTCAGGACATTTAGAAACATTGTTTATAAAGCAATCGTCACATACAGTAATGAGTGACAAGGGTAACATGCAAGATAGGCACGTGCAGCGCTTGCAGCACATGAGTTGTTATGGCGACCATGTACATTCTTTTAAGAGCTCATTTTATTGATTCAAGAGTATATTTAGCCATTGATTACACTTATATACCTTGTTGTGAGGGCAATTTATTTCACTAAGAACGGCGTGGTGCAACGCCTTTAGCAGCCCCATAAATGGCAAATGATGAACGTTATACAGTTAAAATCATTTTAATGACGGGCACATTGTCAATATATAGAGATAGTTATATTCGTGTCACAGCAACGCGTGTAAATATTTTATTTCTACTTCACGAGATGAGATATACATGGTATTTAACAAGAAATGTCAAATGTTATACTGATGTTATGTAGACAAACAATGCAACAGTTCGTTAATTCCGTTCCTTTTTCATCACATGCATTACATCATCATATTGTCTAATATTGAGAACTGATATACATGTAGTGATGTTTGGACGCCACACTACATTTCAGGGAAGTACCACCAATGGTTTGCTAGTTCCATCCTCCGCTCGCAGGTTTCATCTCAATGCATAGCCACAGGGGTGTTGCGGGCTTTTCCACTGCAATACCAGCAGCAGTGGTGAAAATGAAATAATAATGAAAATGATTATTATGACTATAATAATAACGATGTAATCTTTCTCTGGCCATCCCGACCTCCAATGCCCAGACCAGCACACTTTACAGAGCCTTTACAAGTTTATAGGTCCGTAAAATGCCGTATAAAATATAAAATCCATTTAATTTTAAAGCGTGATGCAAACCATTAAATTGTACTTTCCCTCTGGCTTCCGTAGACGTAAAAGATTTAGTGTTGGAATGTATTCATGTCAGATCTTACAGACATCACTTTGTTATTCGTTAATGTCACGCACTTAATGCCTCACTTCCTTGAAAGTTTCAGCCGTGGTCTGTAATCTTGACTCCGCCAATTGTCAAAAATCCCCAAGTGGTATTCAGTACAAAGGATTGACTATCAGACATTGGCTGTTCAACTATTAAATGGCTTAATCATACGTTTACATTTACGCACATTTGGAAAGGTTAAAAGCACTCCTGTATGTCAATTATACCATTACATCCATAATGTACCTTCAGTTTTGAATTCAAAAGAGATACTAGAACAGATATGATATTAGAGCATCTCGCTATCAGAATCAAACGTTTCTAAGTTTTGACAATGGTTTGGAAATATGTCCGTTGACATGTGAAAAAGGGAGGGGACGTGGGGAAGTATTCAGATGGCATGTTACTTGGGACCATATTCGCTGGATTAGATAGAGGCATAGGCCTTTTAGTGTAAACCCAAAGTCCACTACTTGAAGTCAGTTACTGTATTTATGTGTTGTGTGATGCATCTTGAAACACATGGCGACACTATGCGGCTCACTCGTATGTGTTCAGACCAGCCGGTTTGAAGATTCTCCTGACATAACTGGTTGTATGAGGGAGTTGCAAACAAATAAGAACATCCCCTTCAGTGGCAGAGTCTTCTTACCATAAATCTTTCGGAAGTTTGTAGACGAACAATAGTTTTCTTCACCACTTCAGGATCATCCTGTGCATGTGAATGTAGGAAATACGCTGGTCACATTTATCAATGCCAGCCATGCATGTTCAGTATGTACTCTTGTACAGCCAGTGGCGTCTGTTAGTGTTGTGTTCTGCTCTATACATCAATCAGATCTAAAATTTAAAACTGGTATTTATTTTGCGTAGTATCCTCGCACTAACAATATGCTCAAAGCGCTTGACCTCATAAGATTGAAAAGAGGATGGAATTCTCTATTTTAGTGTACTTCTGGATGACTGTTTAGATTTGATTAGAAATTCGTAACAGATCGACTGAACTTCAGAGATAAAGGCAGTGGGTTCTATAAGGTAGCAGAGGAAACATCAACTAGTGTCCTAGAAGAGAAACTACACTTCAAACTTTAGAAATGACTTATTGTAAACAACATTTTCGATACCAAGTTGACGTTCACAAAACCAAAACATGTTTTATCATGCATGATAAAAACTTTGTAAGACATTAAAAGTTCAGTCCCCTTTTTAACGATAATTGAGAAAATGCCTACAACCATATGATTTGTGAATGAATTTGAGAGTATTTGAATTCAATTTGTTTATTTACACTTATTCTCGCTTTAGATAAGCCAATACAGTACGTTGTAACCGTATTTGTTCATTAAGACAGGTTTATTGAAATTGACAGTTTCATGATTTTGCTTTAAGGAGCGACTTTTGTTAAAAACTAAAGCACTCAGTAAAATGTAATCACTTCAATTGAAAGAATGACACTGGTCACATTACAGCAAAATATATTGACTTTCATTTCATTTCATAATGGAACTTGGATTTTGACACCAAAATACCAAATTATTGTAACAGCCGTTATCCAAAAGACAGTGAACCGTTATTTGAGTGACCTTTCGTTTCAACCCTGCTAAATGATTGTTCTACCTATAATCACTAACCGTTTTCCTGACATATTGTCTCCTTTCAAATCAGAACGATTTTGCTCTTATACAATATATTGGGTGTTCGTAATTTATTTTCCAAGTGTATCCAATGTTTTGACTCAAACACAGAGTATTTGAAGGGCAGTATTGGACAGTGAGATCACTCAAATAAGCTTCAAAGTTTGGAAGTCTCAGAAAGATATAATGAATGGAATGCTCCGAAAACGAAACGATTACGGACGGATGGACGGACGGACGGACGAACAGACAGATGGCCAGGGCGATGACTATAAAAAAAAAAGTTGTAAAAGTGAGGGAGTGAGTGAGTGAGTTATTGTATAACACTGCTTCACCAGTAGACTAACGTTTATTCTCAGAAATATGTTTTTCTTACCAACACCAGTTCACAAACAATTCAAATATTTATACAAAATGGGAGCCTTAAGATGCCTTAATTTCTGAGTTATCTAGACTTGCTATAATTTTCTAGTCTGGGCTTGTCGTGAATTGAAAATTTTGTTCTGGGGTCTGGATGACAGACTAGTCTTAGGCTGTATCGCACCCGGCGATGTGAATAATAGGATAATCGAGATGCATATGTAGAATTTTAAATTGGTGTGAAAACTAAATAAAAATATTCAAGAAAGATGTAGTTCAAAAAGTTAGGTTGACGGACTACAGCCGTATCGGATGCATAGAAGTGAGTGAGTTATCCATGTATTTCAGCTTTAAAATGCATACATGAACCTCATTTTACTGTGGCTAATTCAGGTCAGTGGTTGGTGATAATCATGTACATATGGAACAGATGGTAAACAGTAGTTGTATGAGGCTGTCCATTACCAATAGAGCTGATTGCATATGAGAGACATATGTTTCTAATATAAGTTATTTTCACTGTAGCTTGATAGACTGATAAATCCCAGTATTTCACTGCTCGTCATATAATAAATAACATTTATGATACTGTAACTGTGTGATATTTCGATATATTAAGAAGAATAACACTGAACTGATTAACGTTGAATATTAATAATAATTAGTGTATGGTGTTTAACCTTCACGTGTGCATGCTCAAAACGCTAATATTGTTGTTTGAGTAATGTATATAGCTCGAACAGTAAAGGCTTTTTAATTCCATAGTGGTATTGCTTCCACTTTCAATCGGTCACATCTGTCTACCAGTTTATGGTTTCGTTTGACCAATAACGAAATAAACTAGATCTCATGCTGCACTGATTATGCTAGATTAACATATCAGGTTTAAATTGTTTTTGATGAAAGGCCTCTGGTAGTATATTGGCATATATTCCTTTATTATATTATATTCATATTTAGATAAAATAAGTGTCCGATTCATCAACTATTCATCCAGTTTCATGCAAATCTCTGCACACATCTACTATACTATTAAGAGTGTTGCAGTGCCAATTTACAAGCGTTTTTGTACATTTGTGAATTTTAAAAAAATAATCTCTATTTTGTATTTAGTCATTTTCTGACATTTAAATTTGTGCCGACCGATTGCAGAAAAAACTATTCATCAAATTCTTTTCAATCTTTTCACACATAGTTTACACTATCAGGGGAGGTGCATTGTAGAATGTGTATTGAACTTATTCTTCTCAATTAATTCAATATTCTGATCTCCTTTCACTAATGTATTATAACATCATGTCAAACTTTTTAAGTAATGATCAATAGGAATTTGGTCCAGAGATCTGCTCACCGGTAATATAAAAGAGATCGCACATGAAGGGTGGATATATTGGAAACACTTTTGTTGCTTGTTTATATATGTATCATGTATGTATGTAAATCAGTGTCTGTTTTAGTCAGTCGGGAGTATACAACACTCTGCGTGTACGTCCATTCGGAATCTGTTGCAGCGCTCGAAATATATGACCTGTAAAACATGGTATGAAAGTAACCGATGTGGTTGTGTTATGCCTGTTAGAGCTTTCACCTATAAGGTGCCAACCATGTTTTAAATGTTAACCGAATTCGACTTAATGTTTTGATTTTGTTTGTTTCCATAGCAAACTCTCGTGTTTAAAAGCAGAGTATGGTCAAAATACAGAACTTTTGTTATTTGGTGATATGAACGCTCGAACAACGGACCAAAATGATTTTATCATTGAAGATGAAAATGATCAGCGCTTTATTAACTTAGGAGAGCTTTACAATGTTGATGAGTTTACTGAGCCAAGGAAATCTCAAGACCGTAAAACAAATAAGTTTGGTTTAGCTTTGTTGAACTTATGTAAAGAATTTGGAATGCATATTGTAAACGGTAGAAGACCGGGTGATCCCCTGGGAAGTTTTACGTATATAGGCGTGAACGGTACCAGTTTAGTTGACTATTTTCTAAGCTCTACTACCTTTGCACCCCATGTACATGATTTATTTGTTCTAAATCGTACAGAATCGGATCACTTGCCAGTTACTTGTCAGTTTTCATTTCCTTTAGTACCCCCCCAAATCCCTGATACATTAACAGCTCCAGACATTAGACGAACCAAACGGTATATTTGGAACAATGAGGGTAAATATACTTTTATTGAAAGGTTCAATTCAATCGAAGTTAAAACAATTATGAATAGTTTTTTTGAGTGTGTCAGCACAAATGTGAATGAGGCAGCAAATCACCTTTGCAATTTAATCCAAACAGCGGGCTCTCACCTTGAAACTAAATCAAAAAGTACTAATTACACTCATTCTGAAAAGACACAACCAAAATGGTTTGATACAGAATGCCTAGTTTTGAAGAAGTTAAAATATGCAAAATTATCTATCTTGAGGAATACAAACTCTAAGAGAAATTTGGAAGCTTATCTTGAAGCTAAACGAAACTTCCGAAAAACATGTAGAAAGAAACAGATAGAGTTTGACAAAGAGATAACTGACCGAGCAAATCTTAAAACAGGAGATTGTAAATCATTTTGGAGCGCCGTAAAATCTCTGTTAAAGACGAGACAGCAAGTGAATAATATTTCAATGACAGATTGGCAAAGTTACTTTGCAGATTTATTAAATCCTATTAAGAAAAATAGCCATGATTTTGATGAAACAGTGGAAAAGTTTATTAAAAGCCATGATTGTGTGAATTGTGAGGAGTGCAATAACTCTCATCTTCTATCTGATGTTATAACAGAGGAAGAGATATCAAAAGCTATCGGATCTTTGAAATTAAATAAAGCCCCAGGTATTGACGGAATATCAGCAGAGTTCCTTAAAAATGCACCTCACTTTACACCTTACTTGCATTTACTGTTTAACTCAATACTAGACAAGGGTGTATTCCCAGATTCCTGGAATGTAGGGATGATACTTCCTTTATTTAAGAAAGGAGACCCTTCTGACCCAAATAATTTCAGAGGAATATCGCTACTCAATTCATTAGGAAAGGTTTTCACATGTATCATAGAACAAAGACTTCGTGTTTGGTTAGAAATAAATGATTTGTTGTCAGAGTCACAAGCTGGTTTCAGACATGATTACTCTACTACTGATAACTTATTCGTCCTTCAATCTTTAGCTCAGAAATATTTGAGGAAACCAAAACATCGTTTCTATGCCGCCTTTATTGATTTTAGAAAGGCGTTTGATTCTGTGGATAGAAACAAACTACTTTATCTCCTTTTGCAGTATGGCATCCATGGTAAAATATATAATGTTATTGAAAACATGTATAAAAATGTATGTGCCTGTGTAAAGCAAGGACAAAAGATCACTGATATATTTTCTACATCCAGTGGAGTTCGGCAAGGTTGTATGTTGAGCCCTTTATTGTTCATATTTTTTATTAATCAGTTGGTAATAGAATTGGAAAGTGATAAACTACGAGGTATATTTGTTGATGACGACATAGAAGCTATAAAACTACTACTGTTTGCAGATGATATTGTCTTGGTTTCAGATTCAGTTATCGATTTGCAAAGAAAACTTAATGCGTTAGAACTATTTTGTAGCAAGTGGGGACTTGAAGTAAATTTAGACAAATCAAATATTATAGTTTTTCGAAACGGTGGAGTATTAAAAAAAGTTGAGAAATGGTTTTACAAAGGAAAACAGATGATGTCGGTAACCTACTATAAATATTTAGGAATTGTTTTCTCCTCTAGGTTATGTTGGTCGAAGGCATGCGAAACCCTAGCTGTTCAAGCATCAAAAGCCTGTTTCCCAATATATCAGCTTATGAAATTATACCCACATCTCACTCTCAAAGTATTTACTTCAATTTTTGATAGTAAAATAGCACCTATAGCATGTTATGGCAGCGAAATATGGGGTTTCACATACCGAGAAAGTATTGAAAAGGTACAGAGCAATTTCTTTAAGCGCTATCTACGACTTAATAAGAAAACATCCTCAAGCGTAGTTCTTGGTGAAACAGGACGCTATCATCTATCTGTAACCTATTTTTGTCGATGTATACGATATTGGTGTCGTCTAATTCATATGGACTCTAAAAGACACCCCCATGCATGTTATAAGATGCAAAAAGCACAAGATGAAAATGGTAAAATCAATTGGGCTTCTCGTGTCAGAATGCTTCTGTTTCAAACAGGTTATTCTTATGCTTGGATATTCCAAGAATGTGGAAATGTACAAACTTTTATGTCCATGTTTAAACAGAGCTGTATTGATTTAGATATACAAGCTTGGTATCAGAAAATTAATAATTCAACTTTCTTAAAGTCATATGCATCATACAAAGGAATGTTTGAACAGGAGTTGTATTTAAATGTATCACTCGATTTTGATCTGGTACAAGCACTTGCTAGATTTAGATGTTTAACCCATAATCTGAAAGTACAAAAGAAACGTTATGACACAAATGTAAATATTTCTTGCCTGATGTGTGAAAAATGTAATCTAGAAGTTGTTGAAGATGAATTTCACTTTCTGCTTATATGCCCGTACTTTCATGAAAGTAGAAAACAACTTATACCTAATTATTATGTTCAATATCCATCTCAGCAGAAATTTATACAACTGTTATCATGTAAAAATGAAAGGATCCTGAGATCACTTGCATTATACCTAAAGAGGAATATATAACATGTTAAAAATTTGCTTCGCATACCTTTAGCAGTATATATGTTAATTTGTTGTACCATGTAACTATAAATTGCGTTGATTATGTACCACATTTGTACTCTGGGCCATGCGGCCTTCAATTCAGGAAATAAACTCTCTCTCTCTCTATATGACATGAAAAGTTAAAATGCAGTATGAAAGTATCCAAATTTGTTTTGTTTTGCCTTTATGGTTGGTTGCCATTTGTAATGGTGATACAGTGCAGTCAATTTTCTCAACTGAAATATTAAAATGATCAGATAATATGTTCTGCTCATTGACAAGGTCATATGTAAAAAAAAAAAAAATATTGAAACTTATGTTGCACAAACATACAGATACATGTATAACCGTTAAATCATTGAAGGTGACTGAAGATCCAATGAAAAAGTGAAATACTTCCCTTGTACAACGACCATCGACCATTCGTTGATAGAGATTTAAACCTTGCGACTATTTAACACCGAGCGATATACAAATGCACAACACTTTTTCATAATATCAAGTAAATTACCAACAAGTTTACGCAAAATAAGTTCTTACATGAGAGAACAAATTGCATTAGTATGACGCGATGTTAGTATCCTCTGAAGTCGTGACTTAATAGAGCTTAGTTGACCCAAACGGCAGGGCGGAAGTAAATCGCTAATAGCATTATCTCATATAAACCAAGCTGGCTCTAGTCATTTGAGAAATACTACGTACAGACCCCTTGGCCAATGGATGTTCTAAATTGTAGATATGGTGACTCTTCACCAGAACGAAAAGGCTAGGAAAACCTTAAAGGTCATGACCTAAAAACCTATGTTCAACTTCCTCTTCAGAATGAAATGTGTCTTAGGAAATGTAAATGTTGTGTGCAGACTATTTATCCATTTGGGATTATAAAAGGCTTCAGGGGTAATGAACTTAAAATCCTATTCGTGACTATTCGTGTTGTGTCAAGACTCTTTGGGCAATGAGATGGCAGTTTGCATATTTGGCCACTCCGTAACTTCAAATTAGGGCCATTTCCGTCTTCTTCTCACTAAGGCTCTGTTAAGCTGAAATACTGTGTAGAGATTCTTTAGCCAATGCGGATTATTTATTGTAAATTTTGTGACCACGTTGCCCCAAATAAAGGGTCACAGGGACCACGATCCCAAAAATTATTTTTGTCTTCTTTTCGGAACAAACGCCCTCGAAAGATGAAACCGTGTGTACAGACTCCTCAGCCAATGGAGTGGATAACAGTTCACCTTTCTAGAGCTTTACATACTTAATAAAGATACATAAAGATGAAAATAGGTATTTGGGTCATGACCCGTGACCTAGATTGGGGTCACAGGGTCACGAAATCTACAATTTTGAATCCCCATTGGCCAAGGAGTCAGCTCTCTAGACCTTTTGAGCTGGAGAAGAAGATTAAAATAGGTTTATAAGGATGTGACCCCATTTGGGGTCACGGGGTCAGGAAATCTACAATTTAGAATCCCCATTGGCCAAGGAGTCTGCACACAACTTTTCAGCTCTCTAGACCTTTTTGAACTGGAGAAGAAGATGAAAATAGGTTTTTAAGGATGTGACCCCTGTGACCCCATTTGAGGTCATGGGGTCACGAAATCTACAATTTAGAATCCCCATTGGCCAAGGAGTCTGCACACAACTTTTCAGCTCTCTAGACCTTGTTGGAACTTGAGAAGATGATGAAAATAGGTTTTTAAGCATGTGACCCCTGTGACCCCTGTGACCCTATTTGGGGTCACGGGGTCACGAAATCTACAATTTAGAATCCCCATTGGCCAAGGAGTCTGCACATACAATTTCAGCTTTGTGGAGTCATTGGTTCTGGAGAAGAAACATTTACGGACGGACGGACGCCGGACGCCATGCCATGCCATAAGCCCATCGGGCCTTTCAGGCCTGATGAGCTAAAGATTCAAATCTTGTGTACAAGCACCTTGGCTTGGGCAATAGTCAAAATAATCGTCGGTTTGTAAATCTTCTGAAAACTGAAAGCTGACGAGCTACAGAGCCAATAACTCTATTGTTATGTACATTAGATAACAGGTGGAAATATATGTTACCCTGCCTATAATTTAATGAAAGTTTTGCATTGTTGTAGTTACATGATGAATAATTCGGTGTAAAATTGAAAAATAGTTGACAGTAGAGAGGTTTGTTTTCAGGATATGTAAATTCCCTAATCGTTGAAGTTCAGTATTGTTTTCGGTACACGTCAGAAACGCAAGATGACTGTATGGGAATGTATTGGAAACTGGTTGTTTGTAAATGCTTAAAAAACATTTGAGACCAAAAATAAAGAACACGAACAACGAAATCGGCGAAACACCACAGGATATAAAAACAATCGAGATATTTGTAATGGATCAAGGAGAATGTTCGACAACAGGAAGCTGAGAGAAGGTTATATTAATCCAAGACGTCGCTGTTGAAGTATTGAGGAGGACAACCATCACAACAAACCATCACAGCAAACCACCCTCGAAGGCCATTGATGGTTGCTACAGGAACAAATGTTATTGACCAAACCATGAGAAACCGTATGAGGGAACGAAGCATCCAGTCCCGACGACAGACCGTTACATCATGTCTTCCGCGTCGCAGAGCAGCAAGAGACATGAGGGCCACGCATCATCGACAAGTAGACGGTTGTCGGCACTGAGGCCGCTTTCTCATTTCACAACAAAATCAATCTATACGTCATCAACGGGAGCTTGAATGCTGATCGCTACAAGGAAGACATTCTTATTTTGTAATCTATTGGTGATGCCTTGTCTTCATCGAATAGTACAAAGTATATTTGCCAGGATGCAAGATCTCATCGTCCACATAACATCACTGACTTCCTGAGACAAAACACATTGGATGACCAGCATCTGATATGACACCCATTGAACGCATGTGGGTTTAACATGCATATTCAAAGTACATGTGCTAATAAGAACGACCCCTTTCAGTCAAAGATTATGACCTTTGAAGTAACTGGGTCTATATAGATCAATGTAAGACTTGATTACATTGGGTGGAAAGAAGTAGGAGAAATCGTGGTACGAAGACGGGAAATATGGCCCACTTATAACAGAGGTTCACGTGGGAAGAACTGACTTGAATGACTTCAGTGGGGAGGACTAGAAAAATTAATGCTTTTGAAAAGGCCCCTTGACAGGTTGGGTTTCGATTTGTAAAACACGTATATTCGGTCTTATATAAAGACTGATAATATACAGATCCGAAGGCTCTATTTTATTTCCCTTGACTCGGTCAATACTGCATTGATGTCTTCTTTTCCCTGTCTTTTGTAAGCGGGGACATTTTAGTCCCAAATCAAAAAACTACCACAGCTGCACTGGTGATGTGATTTTAAATGTGAACACTGCACCTAAAACCTAGGACTTGTTTAAGTGCGAATACAGTTATTCTAGCTATCAACTCACTGGTAACTAAATAACATCTTGCTACCGTTTTGTGTTTTAAAATCGTATTTTGTTCTGAATTATGTTTCTTTGTGACATCTGAAAAATGAGATTAATTGTATTGTGCACAAGTATATCATTATGCTAACAACAGTCAACCGATACGCTAGATTAAATGCTCATTTCATTCTTAATAAAAAAAATTTTTAATGTATGTGAAACCCGTGATCTTTAAACTAAGCTGTTTCCTAACATTTGTTCGAGTGTATGTTATTTTCACGATGTCAATGCTCAAAGCCTAGTCTATAGTATACGAGGTGTAAAATCGTTAACTCAAACCATCCACACTGTTTTGTAAAATGAAGCGAACTGGACAGCAAAGCGTAAGTAAGTATTCCATGTCCGAATCATAGTTGTTCTTGACAGCAATATATGGTCAAGTTAGACTGTCAACTCATTTAAACACAGGTCACGACTGTCGACCTCCAGGAAGACTGAACCTTAATGAGTTCATGAATGTCACTACTGTCAACACGTGGAAACCAATTGTTCCTCGTACATCAGTTCTGCAGAGGTTAACGGGAACAAAATTATCAGTTGATAGCGCTTGATTTCGTATTGTCAACGCTGACGTGCATCTAGTCTAATTGAAATTGATTTGTAATGGAAGTGTGATTTCGAATCATTTACCTACAGCTTTTGTTTAAACATATATATGTTATATGCCTAAACAAATTTGAGGCTTGAATTTCTTTCCAGGCCTATTCTGATAAATCTTCCTAATGAGTGTTTTCCCACCACATGTTCCGTACAGACAATGACATAATCATTGACATGTATGAAAATGTATGTATTGTAATTGAGAATTATGTAAAAAATTGTATTTGAATTCAAGGGGTTAATTAATGTAATTATTTAAGTACACAAGTCGAAGGGTATTTCAAAGACTTATTTCAGAATGGTTTATGTAATGTAATTATAAAGGTTCTTTGAGATTTAAGACTACAGGTGTACATTATGGAGTTTTAGAGTATCATTTGATCTTGTGTGATTATCAATTTGGAGCTTTTCCTGAGATAAAGTTTGGTTTTAGTTCAGTTTTCTATTAAATTTGTAGACAATAATATATTATTTTCGATATGAGCATGAAATAGGTATATCAACATGAGTTTGATATTTACATTATGGACATGTTTGATGTGAATCAAAGTGAAATGAGAACCAGTGAATACTCTGTGAAGTAAATATTGTGAAAGGCTACGAAGGAATAAATGGAAGAGGAATTAAGAAATTATTTATTTTACATGAGATATGTGAACTAAATATAACGGGTGATAAAACGATACCATAAGACTTTACGAAGCAGCTACTGTACACGAGATCGTGACAGGGGTCAAACATAAAAACCTTTGTTCATCTTCTTCAAAACTCATTTGAAAAGCTCTAGAAAGCTTAAATGTTGTATGCAGATTCCTTAGCGAATTGGGATTCTCAATTGTAGGTGTCGTGACATTGTGACCCCAATATAGGTCACAGAGGTTAACACCTAAAACCTGTTTTTTAATTTTATAACAATGACTTACTTGAGATAACTTAGATCTTCAAACTTAAATAATAAATCACTAGTACAGATCCAATGGCTCTATTTTGTATATCTTCAAAATTGTTTTTTTTATAACAGTTAGTCGTGAAAAACGGTGTCACGAATAAAACGAAAACTGCCAGCACTCAGTTCAGTATGAACACATTTTAATCATTCGAGGATTGGAAATAGATCCGAACCATAAGAATTCGTTTAAGGACACAATTTATTGATTGAGGAGGATCGATTACAAATGGTAAATTATCTTTTCCATTTTTTGAGATCTCTTTATTGTCGTACTACAGTCCCTACAAGCCCTTAATTTTTTAAACGATATACACTATCAATCCGTATCTCTGTCATTTAATATGTGGAAAGAAAAGACGGGATGTATTTATGCCTTCTGAACACAACTTCATATAGAGAGTCCTGTGCAAATACGGAATGTCGTTTGTAGATTATTCAGTAAGCAAAATCATAACAGAATGTTGAACAAGTAATGTGCTCATTGATTTATGTATGTCAACCTGCCTGCTTTCAAAAGCAAGTCATGCTTGTGAAAATGGCATTTATCAATGTTTTATTTGTACTTGCCAATATAAGTTCACTTTTAGAAATAATTTTGCCTTTTAAATACATAATTCATGTAGCATGTTTAAAATATTAAATTAACTGTACGAACAAGTAACTGAAGTTCCTAATGTCAAGTACATCATCTCGAAACCTTCAAACCACTCGCTCATGAGAAGACACTACTCATTGTCTCTTCACCTGACCTTTCGATGATGATGTGCGTTTATCGTTGTACTGTTATCAACATGGATATGACATACATTTAAGGATTGGGTTACATGTTTTGTGGCTCTATCGAAGTATAACAGCAATAAATTCACGTATCGTAGTGCATCGATTTTATACATAATGTACTGCTGTTATTTTTCGATACAGGCACGAAACATGTAAACCAATCATTATAGAAATTACAAAATCAACAAGTTTTACTTAAAATATTTACAGAAATCTGACATATCACGGGCGGCAATAGATTGTTGGATTGGTTAACAAGCTGCAATACCTTATATGAATACCGCTCCAAGAGCTTGTTATATTCAACAATACGTGGCTGCACCTTCATGTGCGTACTGAACTGACAACGGTTATTAGGATGGGGGGAACAATGGAAGCCAAGAACTTCCCACAAGCATCTGTGGGTGTGAACTGTTATAGCTATTCTGCGAGACAAAGATCATCAACTGCCAGTCTGCACCCAAACTTGCTTTGCCATATGCATTCCGGGCTTCAGTAAATGGTTTTATAGGACTATCGGAATTATACAGTGTTTTGCAGTAGTAGACTATACATGATCCAATAAGACTACTCCTTTAAGGACATATTCTATGATCAAGTAACCATTTTTCAAAATATAACAACGGCGCCTCATAGTATAAACGAGCGTGACACACTTCTACAGTTGTTATGTACAATCGTATTAGTAAACTTACGTGGAAAAGAAAGGTCAACATGCAAATGCAAGATATTGCAATCCATGAGCATACCTGCGACTGATTTTATTTCACAAAACGTGTTACAGACAGTGTATAAGGACTACTACCCAGGTAGTAGAAGCCTCATTAAAATAGGAACATGCATCAATTTCTGATTAGCATGCTGTCCTCAGAAGCTAACTGAACTATACTGAACAGCAAAAGAAACGCTAGTTTTAATGATTATAGTTTCTGTTTACATATCAGCCAATGGTTTGTCATATCATTAGTTAATGTCAGAGAACATGTGGAGCTATTGGTACTGTAGAGTACAGATGGTCACCATTGCAAAGTCAAATGGTATCAGTTCTCGAAAATGCATATCACATGTCATGATAATATGAATTGCATGATCCTAGTAACATTCAAATTACTAGTCTTGTAATCTGAAAGTTGCTCTGTGAAAAGGACCACAAATTGTGACTCCAGTCTCAAATGTCTAAGAAGTCAATACTTTGCAAAAAAAAACGTGAACTTTTCGGAAACTGGGATATTGGCCGAATGCATCCTGAACAGTTTGCAATGACTGTAAATGTGCTCGTGGAACAACTTGGTACCGAAAGGAATGCAATACTTTGAAGTTTTATTAAATGGAGACAGGGGTTTTGCATCAAACAACTTCATGGGCGTGTTTGTAGAACTTCCAATTATAGCATTGACTATGGCACAAGATAATGCTATCCAGAAGTTCTACACCAGTATTGACTTACCGTTATGTCTGCATTCTGTTCATCACGTTATTAACATCGTATTAACACAATTTGAATGCTCTGATATTATACTCATGGTAAAAATGGTTGACACCCCCTAATAGTTACAGGAACGAAATGTTATATAAACAACGTAACGTGCCAGGTTCACATGACTAAATTTCATGTTTCTGAAGTGAAGAAATAGCTCAAGGACCCTATTCACAAAAAGACATCCATTAGTTACACGTTTTACCAAAAACATAATCGAAACTGATACGTCACGTTGTTAAAATAACATTTCATTGAATTTCCTATAACTATTAGGGGGTGTCAACCATTTTTACCATGAGTATATGAGGGGCGGGATAGCGCAGTGGTTAGCGCCTTCGGCTTCGGATCAAGAGGTCTGGGGTTCGAATCACGCCATGCATAGCCACATGGCTTTGCGGGCTTTCTCCCTGTCATAATACTAGCAGCCGCGATACAAGTGAAATACTCTTGAAAGCGGCGTTAAACCGCACATCACCTCACCTCACCATGAGTATATTAATATGCCCGATACAGTGTTATCAGTAATTATGAAATTGGTACAGTGGACTGGCATTTCTTTTGCTGTTCAGTGTATATTTGAATATTTAAAACATTATCTGTTCACATTCCTGAGAAGCACCCGAAGAAGAAGGTTATTTATGTCGACATCATATTTTATATATTAGCTTTTTACATTGTATACTTGTTTAACTTAAATGTCGAACACCATGGCCGAAAAGCATTTTAAGAAGCCACTTCAGCACCAAAAATGCTTTTGCACAGACATACAACTAATAGTATATTCTGATTTATGAGATGTTGAGAACTTCTTTACAAAGAATGTGTCAAATGCGCTCGAATTCTACTTTCTCCCATGTCATTATTTCATTAAATTCTCTCTTAAAAATTCGGGGACGTTTATTTTGCAGGTGAATATACGTTAATGACTATTTTATTAGAACGTTTCCATGATCACACTCAAGCCGTAAAATAAATGTTGAGGCTGTAACATGGTTCATTCAAGTCTTTGTGAGACGAGATATGTCCAGATGCCGCACAAAACATTGTATGTAGATAGATTGGATAATTTAATGCATATTTTCAGGATACTGTTAATACAGAAAGGGCAAAACTCTCAAATTCTTGTTTACGCTGTTTAGGACACTGAAATTATTATGATTGTCGTACTGTATTACATAGTGTACATTACATTTATTTTCGCAACAAATAAACAAATTAAATTACTTACTAAAGATGACATGCTGTCATCCTGTTCTGGAGGAGAGATGTCCTAAATTGACCAATTGAAGGACATGTCATGAGGTATGATGGTCGTCTACTGTAAATACCTTTAGTCATTGCTCTCCTAACTCCTCAAGTGTATGCATTAAATATTTAATCTATAATTTCGTTCTTGGGAACATGATGTAGTTATCTGATATTATACAACTAGGGTCGGTTATGTCTATTGTTCTCAGAGGGGTTATTTCACATAACGTTGATAACCGCCCTAGGGCAATTATTTGAATTAGAAAACCAATTTTTTTCACTTGTAATGATCATTTTCTTTAGATCTCATTCATTAAACGTACGAAAAAACAGTATTCCCACGTGGTATAAGCCGTTTAATCACCCAAAACTGCGATAGTTATTTAGATTAACTCTGCTCGGGCTAACGCCCTCGCATAGTTAATCTAAATAACTACCTTGTTTGGGTGATTAACCTATACATACACCACGTGGTGTGGTTATCAGGTCAATATCAGAGGTAGTTTTTTTTAGGTAACCACCATGGTCGGTTATGAGATATTCAACCTACGGAAACAGATGGACTTGTAAAATTTGGGAAATGTTGTCAAATTAGAAATGAAAATTTTGTAAGTAGCGAAAGTGGGATTCGAACCCTTGATCTCTATATCGTTAGAGCAGCGCCTTTACCAATGTAGCTACCGAGGATCCATACAGATGAGTGTTCATTCTTTTGTGTCTTGGCTGTATTTATATATTTTCTAGTATTATATATACATATTTATATATGGGTACCAATTTATGTCTACTTTGTGTATGGAATGAATGATAACCATGTGGTGTATGTGAAATAATGACCTCGACCTCGTGAATATCTGTGATAACCATCTCGCGTACCGCTCGATGGTTATCACAGATATTCACTCGGTCAGCGGTCATTATTTCAACCTTAACTGGCTTTATGTAAACTGGTCTTCGAATTTGAACCTGGGACAATTAAAAAGAATAATTAATAAATGCATTCATTAATTCTGCGTTATGAGATGTCAATAAAGCAACGAGATGACAATACATCTAATTCCAATTAGATCCACGATAATAAGCACAATCAGTCTCAACCACATACGGTTAAAAACTTGACTTAATTTGGTGTTTGTTCCATACAATACCAAATATAAGTATCCACTTATCACCGTAAGAAGCTTATAGTTAGTTCCGTGTTAATGACCCTTTTAGGAATGCTTCGTATTGCTTTGAATGTGAAAGAGTGGTTAGGAATGATTGTCCATCAATATGTGGCTTAATTAGTAATGTATATATATACATATGTTTATGTGTGAGTGCCCGATCATTACTCCGAGGGGGCCTTGTTAAAGCTGACACCTTAATTCGAAGATTTGCTCATTTAGAATTGTTAATATAATGAGCATGAGAAAAAACTGTTAGTGTGGATCTCAGCAAGCAAAATATCAAATGGATGACTTCTTTGTTTAGTTCGTTGTTTATGGTATTTACATAACAATGATCACCATATATTATGTATAGGTGTATACAAAACACAAACGTTTCCTAACAGTCATTATATACCAAGACCCAGTTAAAGGATAAAGGTGTGATTTCAAGAACTCTCATCACGTAAACCTCTTAGAGATGGCCGTTGCATTCTTCAAACTGCCAGTGCGGTAATGATCCTTCTAGTCGAGAGGAGGTACATGCACCGCCAAAACTCAAAAGTGAAGCAGTATATTTCAAGTGCTCCTTCAGTGAAATGCCGCAAGCTCACATCCACATTACTAAAAACGTTGTGCACCCTAAACAACTAATGTTAATTATAATATTAATGAAAGAAAAATACATTTTCATTACAACTGCTTTAATTTTGATAACACCTGTCTTTCTCATGCATATATTTAGAACATAATTATAATTTTATATAATATATATATATATATCTTCTTTTTTCCCACCAACTATCATGATTCATATAATGGCTACATTACACATTTTTTTTATTGTCTTTATTGATTGTCGTTTGCTGTACCATAATCGCAAATAATATGCACTAATTACATATTAAATTGACTACTAGCCATATGGATCGCATTACATGCGTGATTTACTCAACCTATGCCAACATCTTCTTTCTTTTGATATTTATGTCTGCCTTTTGATGAAGTAGAACGAATACTTGGAGCTGACAACATAATGTCATAGTGCAATGAAATTAACGAATTATGAATCATTAATGACACGTTTTTAAAGAAAGATAAATATTTGTCAAATAGGATTTCGAAGGATCTTCAGATGAATCTGTCAACTGGATTATACTCATACCAGCGCTACCAGGCCAGCTGAGAACAAACATATATATGTTATGTTGTTATAAAACAGAAAGATTGAATTGATTGATCAGACCAGATTTGCATTTCAATTATTTTCGGAGATAACGTACGACTGCTTTTATTGTTAAGACTGCATGCTTGCAGCTCATCTATATGCCTTAATACCTTGTAGATGATATCACAATGTGGAGTTGTTGGGTTGTACTGGGGGAGGACCATCACTCACAAATATTAGTTTAATGGCGGCTTCCTATCGACGTATCAGTCCAGGCGTACCAATCAGCGACCACCAGGGATTCAGTTAAATCAAGAAGTCAACGTTGTGCTGCTAGTTACTAATGACCACAGGCTTTGTATGAAGTGGGACGTCCCCATGCGGTCCCCGAATCATATATGTCGGTTGAGTCGCTTCCAATCTCATTGGCTGGATTAATTATTCGTCTCCTTGAATTTAATTGTGTGCGTGTATGTGTGTGTGTGTGTATATATATATATATATATATATATATATATATATACAAAAGATTAGAACACTGGATTATTTCATGTTTGTTACTCAGAGTTTCATGCACAAACAGAAACACAAGTGCTCTGTGTGGCAATCATCAGACAAACTGAATGTTAGCTGGTGGGAACTATTTTTTTCTTACATGGCTTGGGTGTTTCCCATGTCGACAGGTTGACAAGAGTTCACTTCTTTTGTTGATGTTATTGCCTTTGTTGCTGAGAATGTCCAGCTTCTCTTCAAAAAGAGGTTGCATAATCCTGAATCTCGCTTGCTGGTGTTTGATTGTTTCAAGATGGTCCATTTTATTTCGTAGTTTTGTTGTTTTCTTTTGAGTTGCCAGATGTATTTAGATAATTCTGTCTCTTTTTCATAGCGTTCATTTCTGAAGGATTTCGTGTGGTTATTGTAACGTAGCTTGAAAGAGCCACTTGCTAGCCCTATGTATGAGACTGTGTCTGTTTGGGATGTCATTGTGGCTTGGTAGATGACGTCATCAATCAGGCATTTACCGTTGAGCGGGCAGTTTGCTTTCTGCCTGCAGTTACAGTTCTTCTCTTTAGGTGCTTGGCTTGTTGATTTCAGGTCAGTTTTATTGTGTGCCTTGAATGTCTGTTTGATGTTTTTTTGTATGCAGCTGGTACTGACTTTAACTGTTGATCTGTTGAAGATCTTGTTGAGCTTGTTTTCATGTGGAAAGTGCTTGTCTACCAGTTTCAGGACAATTTTGCCAATGTTCGTCTTGACATTTTTGCTGAATGGCGGTTTGTACCATGTAACTTTCCTTGATCGTCTTCTATTTGCTCTTTCAACAGTGGGGTTTTGGGAGAATTGCGCATCATGGTTGAAACCAGCTGTTGTTAGGGCCTCTTTGTAGTATGGGACTGCATTGTCGAATATGTCCTGGTTTGATGACAGCGTCGATATCCTTTTTATAATTGCCTTGGGAATGTTCTTTAAGATGTTGGGAGTGTGGTTTGATTTTGAGTTGATGTAGACGGTCTCGTTGTTTGGTTTTCTGTACGGTTTGTGTGTCTCTGTTCTGAGGTCAAGGGTCACATCTAGGAAGTTGACAGTTTTCAGGTTTGTCTCTATTGTTATCTTCAGTCCACTTGATTGGAAGACATGTATGAGGTGTTTTCCTAGTCTGTCGGCTTTGCTTCCAGAGCATGACTTCACTGTTGCAAGTCCATCATCTCTGTATAGCCCTACATTGTGCAGCGAGGGTATTTGCTTGAGTTCATGAAGGGTGAACAGACCAAGAAGTTCACATATCTCTGCTCCATCGTATGCACCCATTGATACATCAAACTGGTTCTTGCCTTCCTTTTTCTCCCATGTACTCCCGTCGTTTCTATATAGCAAACACCTCCTCGAGTTGAATATTGCTTGATATTCTGTTTCGCTGATGCATGTATAACCTTTGGCCCAGGTGAGGCATTTGGTGAGGAGATCTTGAGAAATAGAGGGATAGAAGTCCACAATATCAAACACGAGAAATGAGAGTTTTTTCTTTTCCTTGAGTCCGCTGAACCATTCCAGAACAGATGTTGTATTCCGCCATTGATTGGCATTGATCTGGCCTCTTATGTCTCTATTGATGCGATCTAAGATGATTTGCTCACTCTACCCATCTCTGGTTTTGCTGGGTTAATAAGTTTGCATTTGGTGTTGGTTTCAAAATTGTCCTTGTGGTCTTTGATTGTGATAAATGCGTCCTTCATTGCTGTTTTGTTTAATCGTTCTTCGAGGTCTAGTTTGTTGGCTAATGCACTGGACTCGGAATCGATTTCGGCAATTGTTTTTGAGTTTGTGAGCTTGTACATTGTACTTCTGTGATATGTTCTCTGTTAGAAACTTGTTGTATGTTTCAGGCTCCATTTTGTACATTTTTCGGGTTTTGTCAGCTTCAACCAACACTTAAAGTTTGTTTTCAAGTTTTATTTCAAAGACCACAAGGACCATTAATCTTTTGTATAATTAGCTCCGCTATTCCAAGTGTTGAGCACTCTATACAAACAGTTTCAATTCCATTATATATGGTTCAGAGATTTTTAACATATCTCCAGTAAATATTTTCTTGGATCATTTATAATTAATATATTAAATTTAATGATTTTTTTACTTAGAGATAGGGGCCGGGTTTAATCGGGAACCATATAGGGACGATCTACGTGCAAAAATATGAGTTGCTTATCAAAGGAAAGTAATTGGTTTGATTATCAGCAGGTGCTTATGACAAGCTGTTAAAGTGTAGCAATTAATCTGGTACGCAATGGCCACTAAATTGCTAGTTATTGTTATACCCCCGCCATGAAGTAGTCGGCGGCATATAGCGGTCAGGGTGCCGGTCTGTCCGTCCGTCCGTCACACGTTTTGTTCCACACATAACATGGACACTATCTTTTAAAATTTTACGAAACTGGATACATTTAATCACTGCGATATATAGATATGTCTCTTTTATTTGTCATACACTCATTTGCATAATTCATGCTAATTTATTAGTTTTTCATTTCATTTCATTTTCCTGTAATATTAGATCATTCGTTAAATTAATGAAGACATGTTAGTTTCACTATATTTGTCACATATATGCCAACCATGATCCCCAGATCTGTCATGTATGGATAAGACGTATATATGAATCTATGTTTGGCGGTTTTCATGACGTAGACAGTAACTTTGTGAGCGCGTCCTTCTGTGAGAATCATATCTCCACAATAAACATGTCAGGTTCATGATCATTTCTATACATGTCCACCATGACAGCTAGATCTGAATTATGTTTTTGTGTTTTATGATCAAATTATGACTCAGTGCAATATTTGTAGAATTGTCATATTGTCGTATCTGAAGCTAGTATCTTAAAATGGCAGTGTATTGATGTGCGTTTTACTTTCTAGACGTATATATTTCATTGACAAATGTCGAAAGCGGGTGTATAGTGAGTGAGCCGTACTCACTAATTCTCTTGTTGGGTAAAGATTTTAAACTGTACTCACTTCGGTGTACTTTATTCTTATAAGAATATTATCAAACCACCAAAAATTCCTATACTTGAAAATCGTCATGAAAAATATCCAGCATTTAAAACCTCCAAATCACATACAACATAACTGTTGCATGGAGTCGTGACCTCGAATGGCGTAATAAGAAACATGCGAGTCTGACGTCAAGAGGAGCCATTAACTACCTAAGAATGTTTCATTTCGTTAGTCGATGCATATGTTTTAGTTCAGATTGGAGGGTTCTCTCTGATTTTTATTCGGTTTGGGGTGAATACTAACGTCTTTCCCTCTTTAACGTCTGTACAAGCTTTGTATGTGTTCTTAGCACAGTAAAAGTCCAATGAATATGAGGATTCGATGAGGAAACCAACACCGTCATCAAGCAAGCGATACAGAGTGGATACTAGGAGAATACGTTGATATATAAGACTTTGGTGTAAACAATCAATGAAGACCAACGTACATTATATCCGTACCCAGGTCATACTCTCTTTACGACATCCTTTCCTATCGCTATCGCTCGTGAGATATCAACAGTTGTGCAGTTGTGTTGTTAGCACAGTGTTTAGCACTAAAGTACCCATTATTTCATATACTGTTGTTTGCGAAACTCAAATGAATCCACTTTTCGTTACAGATCCTCAAAAAACGACCCGAAATGACTACCTGAATTGTCAACACGATTGAAAATTAGGCTTGCACAAATAAAAAGCGTTGTCATTTTAGACGTTTATCTACACTTATCTATAGTGTTTAATTCCCCTTATGAAATGACAATGCTTTAACAATAGTTGACCTTGTCGTTTAACATTCATATGCTTATGTTTGAACGAATGATTTAGGACATCATGTTTACTTACGATTTTGGCAAAAGTAACAATTTCAGTCGATACTTATATAAGAATAGAAACAAACTTAAATTACGTCAATGATTGTTGCAGAACTAACCCTGTTCTGCTTGACATTGTGAATGAATATGATTATTTTAATAACGTAAGAGCCTAAAATATACATTGTATACCATTATGCAACAACTATAACTAATTTAACCAAGCTGACACACATGAAATGATAAATCCCAGGCTTCAGAAATCAATAATGCCAGTACTAATTATTGATACACGTGTAAATGAGAATGTGTTCGTTAACTTGTTATTGTGACAGGGCATCGGAAACAAGTGTAACATCAGGTGATAAACATATACATATTGAAACATAATGTCAGCATCAAAGGGATACCCTGCAGTGATAGTTCTTGATGAAAGATTTACGTAGACCACTGTTTTCAATTGACAGCCAGGAACCAGAGCAAAGTATGATCAACATCTGTGTTCATCAAGCACTCCCATCGGCTTTAGCCTCTCCACGTAACGACCAATCTGATTATATCTTCCCACCTAATACAGGAGACATGTCATTCTGCTAGCTATTTGCTTCCGTCATCGGCGCATGTGAGAACAATATGGACGGCTGATCTGATACGTGTTATCAGGTGTGCTACTGCGGAACAGTTATTCGTCTATCCGCGTCCAATCGTCAGCTAGATGAGTTGCCTTCAGTGGCAGAGAGAACGATGGAACTGGTGTTCGATTGTGTAAAGTCCAGCTGTAGCGAGACGCTGCTTGCAGTAGCAAAACGACGTGAAGGGATGAGAGGAGAGCGAGTAGGATATTAAAGCGCCGGGGACTCTACACACGGGAAGGTAAGGGCTTAAAGTATTGAGAGCGTTGAATCGAGATAATTGCAAAAGTGGTGCCGGTCTTTTCAGCAGCAAAAAGAAAATCTTACTTAATATTGCGTTAGAAAAAACATGTTCGTGTCAGAGTTGATCCATTTAAAAGATTTTAATTACTTTCCATGTTCTTTTCAATGCCGATCTTTTTGCTTTCGTACTTGTTTTTCACAATTTTAACTGCTCTAACTGACTTATTCGATGAACTCTGGTGGTTCTGACATGATAAAGTACATGCCGCATAGATTAGTTTTTTCAAAAGAACACTTTTGTTTGAGTGATTGTTATATATCGGCATTGATATGCATCGAAGCTTGTGGTATAGATGTGTCTTCTCAAGTGGTGCTAATCGACACAAGGGATCTGAATATGCTATAGAATTATGAGATATATTCAGATTTGCCTTAAGCGAAACGGGGAAAGTGCGAGCGCGTAAAACACGTTGAGTAGATACTTATGTGAAATATACACCCTCAATCAATCTCGGAGACATACTAGAGTTTCACGTAGCCACTCCGTGCATAGGAGTGAGCTGTTAATGGATGTCTATCATACACATTCGATTGATATCTTGCTTATAGTTGTTAGGTTGATGCTGAAAAATGTGTCTGTCAAATATTGGCGACAAGATGCTCAGAGTGAATTGGAATGGATTGAAACGATTATTTTGTTACCGTCTCGGCTTATGACGCTCTTGGTAGTTCCCGGTGTGTTGAAATTATTGAAGACCCTACTCACATGCTCAGACACTTTTCACAGATTTGTCCTCATACAAAGTGCAACATATCTGGACCAAAATAACTGCTATCTACACACAACGAAATGTTGCATTACATGTGCATATAATAGTGTTTTCCTTTGTTGATTGGATACGATTTCATAACCTGCATATTTTGTTCATTAATGGTTTGTGTTCTACATTTTATACAACTATGGTGACTACCTCTGTCTGCCCTGTCTACCCCGTCTTATCAATCAGATTTAAACCGGTTGTCTTAAACCGCTTTATGATCCCTGGTTAACGTGGGGGAAGTTCTATGACCAATTCAAATATTTCGAAACCATTTAAGATTATTTATACTTGTAATTCGATCCCTAATTTACATGACGAATATGCTCTAAATGTTTAACGTTTGTATCTGTTTGTAGTATATTTTCTTTGTTTGACTATTCTATCGAGATGAAGTTATCTGTATTGAAACCATCAACATTGTCACGTTATGAGCTAGACGTTTCAATCACAATGCATACTGTCATTATCTAATACAGGTACATGTATAGCCATTCTCTAATATCCCTTCTCCTTTCACATAGATTTAATAAGTTATTGATTTATTATTAAATGTAGACGGCGATGTTATACATGTATTTCATGGTCGCTTCAAAGCAAACGGTAAATTGGAAAAGCCAACATTATCTACTTCGTTACCTGTTTACGTATGCCTCTGTAGCGAGTATCACGGCGGTGATTTGTAGCATTGTACCAAAAATGCAAATCCTGTTTTTCTCTTCAAACGAAAATCTGTAGCTGAATATCGGACGAGAGAATTCATCCTATCCTCATTAAATCCATTTTTATTGTCTACAGATGCGCCCTAAATACATACTGTGAATGCAGCCGCAGTTCGACTTAGATCTAGTGTATGCTTCACCCTTTATCCTAGCTTCTTCACTTGTTCCTACTCTATAGGAAACGACTAACGTAGCGTTCTCTAGGTCCGACTTCACATCTGGCCAGTGTCGACCATTAGCGACAACAAACCACAAAAAATCACTAGATCTACAGGATGGATTGAGATATAGTAGCTGATCAGAACGTACGCGTGAAGATAAATTAGCTGCCACAGTGGTCTCTCGCTAGATGTTGTCAGATTTGCGGGACTTACATCAACGTTTAAGTTATATTGTATGGCATACCAACCATGAAACGCAATAGATAAGTTTAATAGATTACACACTAATATGTTAAAATAAAGTTTAATGAAAATTATCAAAGTCATAACCAACAGTTTATTCTTTCAGTAATTGTATTTGGAACCAATATGATCAAATTGATATTTTAGCATGAAAACTGGTGTTGCTGTGATGACCTTTTCAAAACAGACTGTATCAACTATCTACAGTCAAGCATGCCGTTTCATTTTCATGCTATAATATACAGTGTATAAATGCAATATTATTATTACAATACGACTAGGACACGAGCTTATTATTAAGTATAACTGGCATCGCTACAATCAAATGCTGTTTTAAAGATGGTACATGTAAACTCCTGTTTCAAGGTTTATGTCACTCCACTTCATCTCCCTTATACGGCCATTCCTATCGGAACATTTAATAGCATCAAGAAAATACTTAATTTTCTAATACTCCTTTGACTTTTCAATGAGACCATTCGTACTCACCAGTGTTGTTTTTAAAACAATAACCTTTAAAAGGTTGAATATGATGTTATGGATTGAAAGTAAATTTATTTAATACAGGATAAAAACTAACCTATTCCCGTATTATCCCATGGCGGTGAAAGTGTGCAACATTGGTAACTTCCTTATCTTTGTCCAATCAAAAATCATTTTTCATCGAATTTCTGGTTCGAATTACGATAGTTTAATCTGTGAACATACATTTTACTAACATGTAATTGCCACAGGAGTGCAACCATGGACATCACGTCTGCACAACATCTGATCTGACTTTCGCTCTCCAGAACAAATTGCAAGGAAAAATAAAGTTTATGGCTGAAATGCATACTTCTTATGTAAATGTATGACTATTTATTCAATGACATTGATTTGATTTATAGTTTTCGGATTGTCATCCTTTAAATTTGTATCTTAGAATTAATCATGTCGTTTTCAGTGAACTATTTTCACAATACAGCGTATTAACCACAGTTTTCCAAACAAAAATATGATTATGTAACGATTGAATCTACTTGAACATATTTCATGTTTCATCTTATCATAATGTAGTCTAAATAAATTTAAACAAGAACAAAACAATTTAAATGCTAACTAATACCTTACGTTGATATAGTTATGTGCATAATAAATTCCGTCCTGTATTTTTCTATAAAAAAATAATTGATATTACTTATTTAATTATTTTAAAAACACATACAGGCAAGGCAGGTAATATCAAAAGAATTTAAAATTTAGAAATGACGTGAAAACATGTAATTGACACATATAATGGAGAAGATCATAACCAGACGGAGCAAAGAGAAAACCCTAGTATGAGATACGTTACCTTTGATAATTCCTAAACAGTGCTATTACTAATTCAGAGCTACTCGCTGAGATTGCCCAGATATGTTCGTACACTTAATGAAGAAACATTTTTTTCGTCGGCAATGTCATGAAAACTGTAGACGGAGCTACTCGTATAATCGATTAATGATGACCCACATTGTTTTATGTATCCATCGTGCCATAATTGAAGGATTTCTTTCTTGAGAACATGAAACCGCTTGAGAATGGTGCAGGTAATATAAAAAGGATTGACCGAAAGCTCACAGAACGGCCGTGTATAAATTTCTGTCTGCGATAGATCCGCACAAGCGTCTGTCTGTTCACTGAAACATCGATAGATCTAACGTGCATACAGGTCTTGGGCTGCATACCATTTTGTTTGCAAATGAGAGCCGGGCACCCATTAACAAAGATGATAATCAGAGGAAAGGTTATGCTATCCTATTGGTCTCCGGGCGAGGATCTGTCAGCATTGCTATTGAGCGATTTGAATATTTACTTTTTCCTGGTTTTGAAATTGCAGAAATGACTTTTGCGTGGTGTGAATTTATAACGCTTAGAGAGTGAGTGATTGCGGTGGAGCCTAAAGCTCTATTTTAATTGATCAACCCTGGCAGAAGTATTGACTGCTTCAAATTGGACTCCCATGTTATCAGTAGTTTTTCTGTCTTTGCAAATCAGACAAATTCAAAAACATGATAACAGATGTTTTTCCAACGCTAATGACATGTTTACACAAATACGTTTCCCCACTGCGTCACTGATTACTTAATTCTTTCATCACTATTCTTTGATGGCTCCTAATGCATAGTAGTGCTCTGATGTACTGATAAACCTGGACCCAGGGATGTGATCAATTTATATAATAGATTACCATTATGCATGCGACGCCCGCGTGTTTAGAGAGATGTTACACCATGTTTGGAATGACATTTACAGGCAGCGTTTTTGTCGTGATCCTCTGTTGAAAGGAAATAGCTCAAAATACCGATGATTAAATTCAAAATTCTTAAAACATTTAATGATTTATATTTATGTCATCATCTCTGTGATTCTTTACTTGGTGTCAACCAACGGATGTCCTTGTTTAGAACCGTTAAAGCGAACCGGAACACTGTTCTTCAAGTTTAAATGGGCGTGTTTAGTGGACACCGTATATGTTGGTATTATTAACGGAATGCAGCGCGATATAAACACCAAGAGTATAATGTTATTGTCTTTATTTTCTTGTATTCGGCAATATGAAATAGAGCACTTACAATGCAGTTCAGATAGCATCTAAGGCATATCATGCAGGTGGTTATTACAACGAAGACTCGAAATGATTTACATGAGAGAAATGTTAGAATAACATAGAAGGGTTTTTTCAAGACAGTCTCTATGAACCACCCAAAGGATATTATTGTTCGATTCGCTGTTTAAACGGATTGTAGTCCAGATGCATGTTGCTGATAAACACAATATTCTTTACGTGAACTCTAATGTTATTGTGTACCGATGTTCCCCACTGCTAGCACAGCTGTTAAAGCGATCGAACACGGTAACACCACCAATATCCTGTTCAGACAAGTGTTTACTAAAGCCTCACGGCACCTGTATATCAGCTTACTGTATGGATGTCGCCTCATGGAACAAACTCCCTATGGTGGATCAGTATATCAGTTGTTGAGGTGGGACGTGTTAGCAGATATGTTACCTGACACATACATAAATCACAATTGTAAGTATGGTATTTTGTTACGTTCAGATGACGCACTGGCGTGTATGACAGAACGGTGAATAATTTTTGCTATAGTTTCAATAAGCTCAGATCCTAACGCCTGTTATGGGTTGCTATACGTATTTGGAGACTATCATTCGTTATTGATTCTAGCTTTTATCAGTATTTGAAGACGTATAATTTATTATCACCCCCCGCCACGAAGTGGAAGGGGGATATAGCTTTGCGCTCCGTCCGTCCGTCCGCGCGTGCATCCGTCCGTCCGAGATAAAGGGGACAGCTTTTCTCAGAAACCGTTTTAGATAGGGTTACTAAATTTGATGAGTTACTTGTGGGCATGAATACCTTGAAGGAGTTCGAAAATGAGAAGCGTGCAATTATTTTTTCCGGAGTTATTGCCCTTGTTCCGTATTTTTGGACTTTGTTCATGGTATCTCCAAAGGGGACAGCTTTTCTCAGAAACCATTTAAGATAGGGTTACCAAATTTGGTGTTTTGTTTGGAGGCATAAATACCTTGTTTGAGCTCGAAATTGAGAAGCGTGCAATTATTTTTTGTTCGTAGTTATTGCCCTTGTTCCTTACTTTTGGACTTTGTTCATGGTATCTCCAAAGGAGACAGCTTTTCTCAGTAACCATTTAAGATAGGGTTACCAAATTTGATGTGTTGCTTGCAGGCATAAATACTTTGATGGAGTTCGAAAATCACAAGCGTGCAATTATATTTTCCAGAGTAATTGCCCTTGTTCCGTATTTTTTGACTTTGTTCATCGTATATCCAAAGTCGACAGTCTTTCTCAGAAACTATTTAAGATAGGATAACCAAAATTGGTGCGTTGGTTGAGGGCATACATACCTTGATGAAATGAAAATGAGTAATGCACAATTATTTCGAATTATTGCCCTTTTTCCAATTTCTTGGCTCTGGCGGGGGATGTTGATGACTATGTCTTCTTGTTGATTCTGGTTCCTATACGTATTTGGAGACGTATAATTCGTTTTTGATCTAGCTCAAATATGTATTTGGAGACGTATCATTCGTTTTTTATTCTAATTGATATAGGTATCTGAAGATACTTCGTCATTGATTCTAGCTGCTTTACATATTTGCAGACGTATAATTTGTTATTGATTCTAGCTGCTTTACGTATGTGGATACATATAATTCGTTTTGATTCTGGCTCCTATTCGTATTTGGAGACGTATAATTCGATTTTTATTCTAGCTCCCATACGTATTTGGAGACGTATTATTCGTTATTGAGTATTGTTGATATTTGTATTTGGAGACGTTTTTTCGTTATTGATTCAAGCTGATATACGTATTATGAAACATATAATTCGTTATTAATCTAGCTGGTATACGTATTAGGAAATGTAAATTTCGATCGTTATTCTAAATGCTGTACTTATTTTGAGACATTCTTCGATGCTACACTGTCGGCCAAAAGAAACGCCTACCAGATATATTATTGGACTCAGTAAATACTATAATGAACACTTAAGCAATATTATAGCATTTTGAAGATGCACCGTTTCTGCATTATGTATTTCAATGTCAAAAGTTGTCATGTCATAAAAGCATGGCGAATGCTGAAATGAGACGACCGAATTGTTCAGTTTTCGATCAGTGCCTGATCAGAAAAAGTATTTGAAACAGATTTTCATACAGCCACGAGCAACAATACAGGCACGCATTCGCATTAAAATAGTGATAACGCTACAGATGTACGTGGTTACGGTGCGCAAGTGAATCAACTGGTAATAGCGGATTTCATTGGGCGTGGTTTTCATAAATGTTAATGACTCGAATCACAGTTTTTCTACGATTTAAATTGACTTTCATATCAATAACTGTTTCAGCATAACGTGGAGACCACCATTTATTAAATTCAGAAATTATTTCACATTTCATTTTAAGGAAAACCAAGTAGGCGTTTCTTATTGCCGACAGTGTATATATAATTTGGAGACGCTAGTTTGCCATTCTCCCTGGGTCTTTCTCACTGCTACACGTATTTACAGACACAAATTGTTCTTGTTTCCAACTGCTACATGTTTCTGGAGACAGTACTTCTGATTGATCCAAGCCGCTATACTTATATGAATACACTCGGTCAGCGATCACCGTGTCCGTGAGTCCGTGCGTCCTCCTTAACGGTTTTGTTCCGCTCATAACTCAGATACTAATTTTTAGCAAGCTTGCGAAACTTGTTTTAACCTGTTTTAAAGCTGTTTTATGTGTCTCATAAGCCAATTTGGCTGGGCATTTACTCTTACATTGTGTTTTATATCGTACAAAATTTATGAGTTTTATGCGTGACACATTAATAAACTATTTATCTCTCTTTTATCTCTCTCTATAATCATAGTTTTACCCCTAGACTCTGAAAACAAGTATTTATTCTGAAAATATCACTATTTTATTGAATGTTGAAAAGGAGAATACGAGAACTATATATAATGTAAATATCACTGTATCGTATGTTCCATACTCTCATTCGCATACGTTGGATATTTATTTTCGGGTAATATTTGAGAATTCATAACATGTTACAATTGACCCTATGAGGACATGTTAGATTCACAGAGGTCAACCATGGCCCTGGGTTAGACCAATATATACTTTATTGCGGTTTTTGTCATACTGTCCTTTCTGAAGTGTATCTTTGAAATGTTCCACCCTGATTTCATAAAACTGCGGTATATTCTGTAATCACACTTGTTTTTCTCTATAAACCTACACTTTGTATGTTGGAAACGGAGCTTTGTTCACTAAATATTTTGTTGATTTTCTTCATTTACTGCGAGTCGGTACCATGATGACAGAAAAATCATTACGTACAATGTAATAATAATGACGATTATTCATGCATCATGTTAGGAGTCACTGTGGATAGAAGTCCCTTGATAAGGACTTACCTATTCCCCTATTGTTCTGTTTTGTACGTGTAAATAGATACAGTACTAGTGGTGGTGGTAGTTGATTGTGGAGGTGACTAATCACTCTTTATTGCTATCTGTGCATGTAGACCTACGTGTTGGTAAACATGCCAGAAGCGTAAATTAATGGTTATAGCGATCGATTAGATGTTTTGTTACTTGTGGCGACTACGAGGAAATAGATACGACACCAGAAGACATCAAGAGCTAAAACAGTGTAAATTGTGTACAGGGTGCAATCGGGCGTGAATTTCACCACACACCTAAAGCTTCTTTTCACTTTTCAAGTTGTGATATTCGTTGGACGTAGACGAAGACATAAACGTGCATTATCCTTATCCAAATAGTAAATGTAAATAATGTGTTATTGTGAAACCATTAAACGATATTTGTGAAATAAATTATAAAACGTTTAAAATCATTTGAATCTCTGAGTCCCAAATACACTCACTACACTAATTGACATATATATTTACACTCTTGAGTTTAACTGTTTGTTAAAGGATTCGGTAACTTTGAATGTATTTCCTATTACAATAAACTAGATAAAACGTATTTGATCAGAAAAAGTATCATCTAATTTAAAACTGGATAGGACGAGGGCTGAGGAAGATGGTGGTATCATTATTTACGTTTTATACGAAAATGTAGTAAATAAACATGGTATTTTGAATTGATATGCGCTTCTAATGTAGCATTTCGTTGCCTTACATGACATCTTGAGATAAGAGAGTAATGCATATCTGACTATCTATCATGCCTGTCACAGAATTCATTTCACTATAAAGGTTACAAGACACACAATGTTATGTCGCCATGTTGCTTATCACATTCCGCTTCTAATGACTACGGGATACAAGTTTGTCTCGTGTATTTTCGTCGGAATCGGTGTTTCATTTTAAGACAAGAAGAAGTCAAAGCTTCAAGGACAGCATGCCGTCATGTCTTGTATAATGTCGGGATTTCATGACGTCAGAATATTAACTCTTGAGGAGAGGACAGGCGTTTTATTGTAACTGATTTCTACTATTTATTCACCGAGTAAGGTATTGTCGCAGTAGATAAAACACATGTAAACAATGTATAGTCTTGAAAGCATGGCGTTCAACCTCAATTCACCTCACCTCGTTGAGAGTGCTGTCCCATTAGTGTCTGTTTTATCATTATTTACAAAGTCACAAGGTTTTCAATAGTCAACTTCGGAATACAGAGATCATGGTATTTGTCTCATCCACATCCGATATAGATTTAACAGACTTTTAAGCCCTGATAGCCCATCCCGCAAGGACTGCAAACCATACATAATTGATATTACCCAAACCGCATAACATTTTGTAACTGATAGCGCACGGTGCCTTTGTGTTTTCATGTACCTTATCAATCCAGAAATTACTATTGTTGATTCAAAATACTGCATCGTCAATCGTTCAATATTTCAGTATATACTACTGTCATACCCCAAGCCGTTATCAAACAAGCAAAACGACCTAATGGCTCGAATTGATGACAGAGATCCAACACCTAATTTTTCAAAGCAAACACTTGTCCTTCGGGAAACCGCCTAAGTGATTACAAACAGTCTCAGCCACCACTTTCGTAAATTTATATTAATAGCAAACATCGCATAGATTCCTATGTGACTTATTTGTTTTAGCGCCTGCTTTGATATTCTGGTCTCCAGTATAGTCCCTGGTACCCACAGTGTGTAATTTGAGCGCAATCATTTCACAATCCATTGTCCCAGGCCACGAACGCTGTCGATCTAAGAGAGAAAGCCTCATTTAACATACAATACAATACTCTCAAGAGCGGTATTAGTAACATCGTTGGGAAATGAACGTTGAGTGTTGTCCCCCGATAGATACCAAATCAAGAGTCTAGCTCATAAATATTTGTTTCGTAATCAGACCATTTATATCTTAAAAGAAAATAAATGCAGCATAGCTGGTTATTTGGCTATTTAAATTGCTATAATTGGTTGAAGGTGTTAATGCAAAATCAACAGCACATGGATCGAATATAAATCAACTATCATGACACACATTCCTCAATATAGTCTATTATAACGATCCCAGTCTGTCATGAACATATTTCCAACAGGAGCGCATTGCAGTGATATATTTTCTTTGATCGGTTAAGATAATAATCTATACACGATATAAGATAATTTATGAGATGTTAAATAGGTATTTGGTTTTAAAACATGTTATTAGTTTGACAATTTTCAGGGCCCGTTTAACAATGACATAAGTGTAAACACCAATAGACACGTTTCAACACACGTTTCCAGTTCTTCTTTTAGATATGTGTATACGTGCATATTATGTATACCATTCTAGAGATCATGTCGAGTTCCCTGCCGACAAGCCGCCCGAACAAGCATCACATTCCAGATGTAATCACCATAAATATTAATATGCAACGCTTGGACAAATTTATCTTTCTGTTGGGAGATTGAGCTTTGTTTTTCGTCTCTGCATGTTATGAGATGCTCTTACAATGAAACAAAGCCTGTGAATCTAACACCCCATGCTCTTACAATAGACCCACTAGGAGCGGTTTGAATACGCCTGCATTGTCCCATAACGTATCAGGTTCTGTCTCTCTGATTACACAATGTTATCCAATTCCCAACTTTCAATTACGTCGTACAAAACCCGTATAGCGAAGCCATATATTTCGCAACAGGAGCCTATAGAAATTGCCCATAGAGCCTCGCTTAGTGATATTTCTCTCCACGGGAGTTTGTTTCAAATCAGAGATCAAATCAAGTAAACGAAATCGATCATGACTGGTGATCAATCCCCCAGAACCAATATCCGATTGGAAAACCAACTTTACACAAATGTTTATCCGCTCTAAACACTTGGCTAACGTGGCCATTGATCCGCTACGATACAATTTGCTCTGGTGAAAGCTTTATTTAACAAGATAATTGACGGATGGCATATGAGAATATGGACTAAGGTTGGGCTCCTTCAGTATAGACAGTTTCACCTTTGTCTGTGCCAGTTGACTCCACCACAGAGCCATTGAATTGGAAGGCTAACGCAAACCCAATTTAGCTCTTTTGATGTTGCTTGAGTGGCAGACTGATTACCGTTTTTACTTTATAATTTAGACTTGAATGACTCAGGCAAAGTATTACGCAATCCGTAAGATTCACCACTGGTTTGTTTTATGAGCACCTTCTTTCTTACCTGACAGCTTTATTTGATAGGGGCAAGTGGAAGTTGATTAACGATATCAATCATTCAACACTGAAGGTCGGCTAGATCGTTTCTGCTTAGGACAAGGAGATCAAGCACGACGGAAATAGCTGGGTACAATGAAACATTGATAATCGCAAGGTGACTGAAGTATTTTATTTTTCAGTGTTCACAGATAAATATCCATTTTTAGATAATGGGAAATGGAATCAGCTGCAGTATTAGTATCATTCAGGTCGGATGGTCTGTTATGCAATTAGTAATATTGTTTATATTATACGGATAATACGACAATAAATTACACTAAAGAACAAATAAAGACATTTGTTCATGATATTTTGACAAGGATATTGATTAGTTAGTTTCATTATTAAGCATTTTGATAGAAAAGTACAAGTTGATGTACGTGTCCTATAAGAGCTATAATATATATAGCCTTTGTTAATCATGAATACAATTATAACTGTATTCCGCTCAGCATATGACAAACAAACACACGCGAATATAAATGCGGAATTAAGACTGGAGAGCATTATAAAGGAGTAAAACAGAAAACGTGCAGGCGGGAGAGAAAATTAATAAGGAAAATACTACAATAAAGGAGGGAAAGAGAAAGTGTTTTTGAGGAATGATGGAATATTGGTACAGAAACGCCGAGGGGGAGACAATGTTAAAAGTGAGAGAAACAGGTCAGAACGGAGTGATGCGTTTAACATCGACAGAGGGTAATGATCGGCAAGGGAATATATACAGTCATCATGCTGGCGTAGGGGGATTTTTTGTTGTTGCTTTCAAAAGTATTTCATTTGTAGCACTGCGACTTGTGTTATTGCAGATATCATACCTTCGTTACCTTGTGTTATGTTACCTTGTTGCTCGTTATGGTTAAATCTGTCACCGTAAGTGTCGGGTTGGAACAGCAAACCGTATGTGGCACTGCACTGCATTTCAATGAAGCCTACACACATATTGTACTGCATGTACTGCGAATCAATTCATCCAAATTCGAGTCCGCTAATGAAATGATTTGATACATGTATGACTAGGAAGGAGTAGCATGAAAGGACAGCATTGAATCCAGTAACAGGGGATTCGGATAAATAATTATTATTGTGAGTGATAACGAGGGCACCTAATGTTTGCGGTAAGAATCCGGACATCGAGATAGGAGTCACTCATTCCTAGTGTAAGTAAATTAGTGACATGTAAACGAATTGGAAGTAAGTTGAGATAGAGAGGAATGTGAATTGACTATTGACAGAAGGAGGGGAAAAGGAGGTGTAAAGATATGAAGGTAATTTAGAATGGATAATTTTAGAAGTTAATTTCATGTTTGATGCCATGATTGTTTTCGTTCATCAGCAAATACTTTAGACATGTGCATTGAGTACTTAGAATAGCATCTAGGAGGGATATGTCACATGTGCACGCGATGGTTGCAGATGCCTTATAACAAGTTCTAGCTTGTTCTTTTCCCTATTGTTCCATTTCCTACTTCCCAGTTGCATTGAAAGCTTCATAATGTGTGGTTTGCAGCAGTAGACATTGAAACAGCAGAGTAACACTATCGATATCCAGTGATATCGTGTCCTCTGTAGATGACAAAATCATGCTTTTATATTTACAGAGTGCCACACAATATCATGGTTACAAGTCAGTATCAGGCTCCCCCCTCAAGTCATAGGTAACACGGACATGTAACAAACATACAAATTCACTTGCGTCTCGTGATACTAGTTCGGACACGGAGCAAGTACATCCTTTCACAGCATTGTGATTTCCTGTGTTAATTAGGTCGTCTATCGGCGAGGAAACGGACATAAACCCCAAAGTCAACTAAACCTTGGTAAATGTTCGACCAAATAAAGAGGGAGAAGCAAGCCAGACATCTCGCGACGAAGACTTGACACTTTATAGTAGAGTTGAATGTCATCTGTCCACTGTGTTATCTAATAACACATTATCTGAATAAACAGAAGCAATATAGTTTGGTTCTTCTTCGGTATCATCCTTGATTCTACCAGAAACAATGCGTATTCTAACGGTAAGTTAACTGGTCGCAAATGAATACCTCGCCTAATGGATGTTTACAGCTGACGAAACTCAAATGATAGCGCGGCAGTTCATTAATAGTTACAATCGGTTTTAACACCTTTATCTTGTCAAGCGTGCCATTTCATTTACTTGTTTCAGATGGCCCTACTAAACGTCTCAACCAAATACTTGTGGTTGTAACGTTCAATGTCCGTGTCATATCGTACAGCGACATTGTTTTATCTGGTGTCCTAAAGAGCGGTTAGCTTTCTGCCCACGTACAACAAATACCAAACGTCCGGATAGGCACTGGCTAACGTTGCATTTACCACTATATGAAGATTTAGTATATGAAAAATTCTATCCATTATATAAAAGCTTAAAGATATTCAAACCTCTTTGAGCAATTGAATTCCACCGAACTCGAACGCGAAAAACCCATTTAGTTAAAGCAGTATGTCTCCTTCAACTGAACAGATTCATTTTTTATTCATTAAAATTCCGATAAGAGGACACATAACGCTAGCGAAGCTGCCTATATGTCGGATCAGTAAAGTGTTTATATTTAGCTGAAGTCATATACAAAAGCAAGCACTAGTGTGTAACTTGAATGGTGACATTTATATCAGATTTCAGGAACAGGTAATTCATCATGACATGCTAAATTCCAATTATACTGACAGGTTATGGACCTAATGTATACCTTTGTCAGAGAAAAGCCATTTTTATCTCGATTAAAAGACTTAGAGTCTGAATGCATTCATTGAAGGTCGACGGTGACTGTTGTTTTGTGTGTTATCAGCATCTATATACATTGAACTGGATACTAAATGTAGATTGAATCCTGTCATTCGTGTACGCTCATCCGACCCACTTTCTGTAGCATACAATATACTGTTCAGTTATAAATACTTCGAGTTTATGATATGTAAATATATGTTTTATCAGGTTGCCATATGTAATTAACTACATTGAAATATTTTTGATAATTTTATGCATTGGAATGACAAAAAATGTATTAAAATATTAGCATGAATTACCGAAGTTGATATAAATACAATGTCCAATACACAGTAAATGCATGGGATTTTTTAAGGCTATTTTGGTCCAAATTTGCCATGAGTCTACTAATATATGATATAAAGTTCTATCATCCAAAATTGGCTCCCACAGTAGTTATCGCTTGTGTGAGATTAAGCGATATCTACATTTGTAAATTTAATCAACAATATTTCTTATCAGAAGACACGATATTCTCTATATGTAGTTCAAGTTTAGAGCAGTTTTGTTAAGCCCTGATATACAGTAACGTTCAACAGAAAAGTATTACAATATTTAATAAATGAGGATTAACAAACACAATGAATTCTGAAATGATCTGAGCGAAACAAAACATAAGCTTTTACTACGCTCATTGGAGTATGTGATGGACATGATATTGCTAAGATCAATGGATTTCATTTCTTAAACCAGCATTGTCCAAGCCCAGTTAAACGTATTCCTAGGATATAAGAACTCTGAAATGTATTCTATTCCTGAAGTACACTAAACACTAAAGGTGCTACTCTTGTGAGATTACAGTAATAAGCTTCTCTACGTGCTGCTGTGTTGAAATAATACAGATAGTAACCATACGTGCGAACATGTCATAAAGTGTGATAACACGTGAACCATTCAGAGCTTCAGCTTGAAGATAGTGAATTCATCGTTTGTTTTTGTCACATGCATGAGATTTGGTCAGGCGTTAAATATCATGATGGATACGACAGGATTAAATGAAATGGATGAAGATGTTCTGATAATCACGCGAAGTTGTCTTTGATTTTCCCAGATTCTGTGAAAGTGAGACAGAATTATTCAACAATGACGTGGGCACTAGTGATAAATCAGTAATCACAATGCGATGGATAATACCTTTGTTTTGAGTTTATCTATTAATTTGCGAAAGAGTTGTTAAATTAATTATTTCTACAGATGAGTACCATCGCCCCCAGTCACAATCAATGAAATGTCGATTAATGAAAGATAGTAACAGAAGTCGTTAATGTAATTAATATAGTCCTGATGATCCACATGTTTGTTATATGACTTCTTGTAACAACCCCAAAGAGTTGTATAAGTGCATTTTGATAAAGCATTGATAATGACGACATAGATAAACACTTATTTAAAGTATGCGTTTTGAAGTGCGACATTGCGTGCACGACACCACACTGATTACATGAACTGTTTCAGAGGTCAAAAAGGTGCATCTCAACACCGACGTCAATATAAATACAAACGCAGCTTCGATGTCAATGATCCGACGAAACCAAAACGGTACTTTGTATGTCGTTGTCAGGAATTCAAACAGATTCCAATGAGATCAGTGACATGAACCACCGAGCTCTAACCAGTAAGGTTTCTAGGATCTCTTTTCTTCCTGGTGCTTTGATACAATGTATGAAGACTCTAGACAGAAAGATGCTAAGTAAAAGTTTAATCGAAATCGACTTAATGATGTATAGAAGATATTTCACACTTCTCGTCTAATAACATGGAATTTATATTTTCAAGAGCGACACAACCAATAGTGTGTATACATGAGTCATACTTAAGGAAATGAGATTAAAATGGTAATAGACGAGAAATGATTTTTTAAAATTGTGTGTTAGATTGTTCGAATATTGCATAATTCGTAAATGACATTCAATTTATGAATGGGATTCGACATTGCCTATCTTTATCGTCATTTTATGTTTGTTTCGATGAATTCATATAACTGAAAGTGTTATTTTACTGAACAGAAAAATATATTATTTCACTAAGTAGAATAACATATTATTTCACTCAATGAAAATATAGATTTTATTGTAACAGATTATCTTAGAAGGTCTAGACATAATTCTTACGGTCAAATTAGTTTGTCAAATTAGCTTTGATTTGTCGATAATATTCAAAGTAATTAAATGTGAGCAAAAAGGTTATGATCGATGAATCTCGTAATAGTGTCTGGCAAATAAGGAAGTATTTGCATCAATGTCAGTCTTCTAAGAAATGCCTGATAAAGGTTGACAGTCGGACCACGAAGCAGCTATGTGTGGACGTCTGGGGATGTAATGTTAGGTCGCATTATCAGTAACCGACTAGACGGTCATTCATTAAATCATCAGTGGGGATGATACTTAATGTCTTTGTACCTGAGTCAAAGTCGAAGAGCCACAAGTAAGTAATCAAAGGTGTCAATAAGATTATCTGATCACGATAAACTTGTTACCAAACGCACTTCACAGGTACCTGGCGACTCCAGCTTATTCCTGGTCAATTTGTATAACCAGTGTCTACCCATATACGTTATGCCTTATCAATAACGTTTACTGTCCGTGATAAAGATTCCCCAAGCTGGGAGACACATTAAAGAGAGTGTTGATGCTTGAAATCGATGGGCTCACATAGGCATCTGTGACTCCCATCACCAGAAATTAATTGCAGCTTTCAGCACAGGTCGTGCTGCTATTTCAAGGAGTTCTCAATTACGCAGTGTGTTAAGAGGGGATTTGGATTTCTATAGCAAGGTGTCGTGTCTGGATCTAAATGGGATAGAAACCTGCTGCTAGCTAGGAGAGTAACACAGCTGGTTCGGTCCTCACCGACGGTCTCTAAGAATGTGACACGTCTATAGATTGGTCCAAAAAGGTAGAACTTCACAAATCTCTACCTCGCACTTAATGGTTTTCAGAAATGATCCATTTTTCAGCTCTTCATTTTTACCTTCATAGACTTTTTGTGAGATATGTTCGTGACAGCATTACAGGATGCTCCATTTTCAAATGTTTAGATGACTTTCAGTTCCAATTCGTTAATGCTCTTTGAGAGGAAAGAGATGTTTTAAATCTTACATTGAGTACGACAGTGGCTGATACGTGTCGGAAATGTTTTATTGACAACATCGATATGTCTTGTAATGGGTCTGACGTTACTTTATACTTACTCCATACATTTCCTTTTTGTCATTTCATGGAATCAGTTCACCCGTTGTTAGACTAATTTATATTATTATTTTATAAACTATTTTATTGTGTTATTTGTTTTTTCGAAATGGAAGATAACATTTAGACACTCCTTTTGACAATTATTGAACTAGCAAGACGTTATCATCTTGATTTTAAAATAAGTCTATAAAACAAACTGCATATTACCGAAATACTGAACTGATTCATATAACCCTACCGTAGGTATACACTATAATGCGAAATAGCATTCAAGGATTGGGTGGTTTAGAATTGTTTTACTTGCAGTTGGTGGACCAGTGGTATGATACATATAACAGCATCCTCAAACATCCTCAAGTAGGTTAAACACCGCAAGAGGAGTAATAATTACTGATTAATCCACCCGACGTACCAGTTTGTAAAAGAGGAACACACATGGGCTCATGTAGATTGACATTCTGCAGAACATAGTTATTCAAGTCATGTTATGTGTCTAAAACTCTGATTTAATTCAGTGATTTCTCTCGATCACCCCAAAGCTAGAACAGTTTGTGTTCAAGCAGGTTAGCATTCCGCTGATTACACTGCAAAGGTTAACTATATTTGTCAGATAGGTCTATTAGTGGGTGAGGAACCCCTGACGGAAACTCCTATTGAGAACTTGCTCTAAGCCCCTGCCACTCGGCAAGGACTAGCATCATTATCCGACGTGAACTTAAATGAAGCTGTCAGGCAAACAGTCACAGTCAAGTCTAGCAGTAACAATACATGTGATTCCCTCAATCTACTTCAGGCGACTACAGCAACGAGCTACTTGGCAATTATGTTGTCTAATGATTGGTTTACAGTGGAGAAGTAGATACTTTAAGTATTATACTAAAGATTGGCTCTTGACTGAAGAGGCTTAACTGGTTGTGGTTAAGAAGCCCAACATTGAATCAACGCGACAGAAAATAGGAGAAATGAGACAAGAGATAATATATTTCCTAGACTATTTCATGAAAATAAGTATTTCCTATCTTAGTCTGGTTGACGTTTGACGTATTTTGTTTTTCTGAGATTGCATGTATTTACATTGGCTAACGATTCTACTTAGATGAGGAAAACAATCAGCCTCTTGGATATGTGTTCTATTCTTCTAACGTTCCCGGAAAGATAAACGTACGGGCAAAAGAAAGTATATGGCTCAGTTGTATTTATCATAATTATTATGTATAATTTTCAAAGTCAAATATCTCGAGTTTTCGACGTCGTATTGAAAAACGGACAAGTTTGTGAAATTAGTCCAAAACATTAAATCAGTCAAAGAATACCTCTACGCGGTTTGAATTTTTTTAATTAAAATTGAAAATTAAAATTTTAAAATCCCCCCAAATTAATTTTGATAAAATACAACTGTTAATCGACATATAACACATACTCTGTGTGAAAATTAATAAATGTGCTTCGTCCTGCACACATTTACAACATTTTGAACGTGGTAGGGGTCATGTTGGTGTAACTTTCATTTCTTACCCCTGTCTACTTTAAATAATGATATTTTAGTTAAAAAATCAAACAGTCACCAATTAAGTTATTCAAACTACTGTCGAAAGGTGTTATTGTATCGTGCCATAATCAAATGCATCTCATTTCTTTAAAATATCGAATAAATCGAAAACAAGTGTGTGATATACTTTCTTTTGCCCGTCAGTTTAGATTATCGATATTTAGTATCGATCATTGTCCTACATTCAAGGATGATATGCCTGCAATAGATTACTGCAATTAAACGTGACTATGAAATCGCATATGAACTAATCTTGATGTTGTGAACCTATCGCACTATAAATAACCAGCCCATAACATTACTTAAAGTCCAGAAATAGTGTCAGACCCGAATGAGAAGACCAAAATATATGCTTTACATCTATAGGCGATGATTAAACAGGCTTCCTTGCTACGAAGCGAAAACTGTTCATGAGAGTAGCCTTGACGATATGGGTACGCTGATAGAGCAGAATGGAATAAGTATGTCTACATCATACCATATATGACAACACTATCATGCGAATAACGCCGCATGTTTACCCGTTGATTATGGTCTTGGGTCAGTTTGGAAAACAATCGCTTGCTTTAACTTGTTTTTCCCGTTACAAGAATCTTTAAAATCTTATGGTCTTGGGTCAGTTTGGAAAACAATCGCTTGCTTTAACTTGTTTTTCCCGTTACAAGAATCTTTAAAATCTTATGGTCTTGGGTCAGTTTGGAAAACAATCGCTTGCTTTAACTTGTTTTTCCCGTTACAAGAATCTTTAAAATCTTATGGTCTTGGGTCAGTTTGGAAAACAATCGCTTGCTTTAACTTGTTTTTCCCGTTACAAGAATCTTTAAAATGTGCAAACACTGGCAATATGAGTGATTGTGATGGCATACATTTATTTGAGTTAACAAAACTATTGACCAATGGAAAGTCAAACTTTAACACCCCTTGTACACCGACCGGATCACCTCATGCTCAATATTTAATTAGCAAAGCACATCATGGTCATCTTGTTGTTTTGTACACTCACTGAGCGATGTATATATGTTTCTCCTCTCAGATACAAGTATAAGTATCTTGATAATGCTGTTAGTTACTACACCGAAACTTCACATTCATTATTAATTATCCATAAATTTGGGTTTTACGTAATCGTATATTTTCTATAATGTCTCTTAATAAGACAATCACCTACAAGAGAAATTTGTTTCATTAAATGGCCGTAGACATGAACACGAAATCTGAAAATTGATACAAATAGTTGAAGGTGATCAATTACTCAAAATACAATGCTTTAAAGAAGTAATATTGTGTTCCAATTATATGCAAATGTAACAAATGCATACATGATTAGAAAGACGTTAACATCGGAATAGTGACTCCCTGTGCTGACCTGAAGCCCCTCACGTGTGTCAATGAGATCATATGGTTTCCTTCTCTCACTAACGATACAGATGCCTAATTAGAAACTGACTGTTAGATTGGGTTTGTTGCAGGCCGGGCTTTAAACCAGATAGTCTACAGTAATATCATTGTACTCAACGATGGTGGCTTCCAGACATGGTTTATTATCACTACTGTGACGGGTAGAGGATTGATTCCGTCCGTTCGGGTTAATTGTTTCCTCTTCAAGGCGATAACCGTTGCTGTAAATTCTGGCATCTTAAGTGGAGATTACATTGAAAACAAGACGCTGCTGTGTTGCTGTACAATACAGAGGCTAGGTTAACGTTTGAAGTGTAAAACAACAAAAATGTATACAATCTATGTTATTGTAACGATTGCTTGAGGGAAACCTAAGCGTCTGTAACGACCAGGGGGCGCCTGAACAGAACTCGTCTGTCAGGTGGAGAGTTTGTTCCAAATCTATATTTGGTTTCCAGGTCTAACATTGTGAATGCCTTCAAGTACATGTATCCTGCCAGGTAGTCAGATGTATTTAGTAACTAAGATATGGCTTGAAACAGATACAAGTATGCTTATATCTTCTCATACATTTGTCATACGATATTTCAGCAACTGGTCTGAAACTGACGGAATATCCCTCCCTATATGATATGCCCGATATATGATACATTATACATGAAGTAGGAAATAGATAGTTGAAATCCGATATCGGATTCAATCCGCTTGAAAATAACTTTGATAGTCTAAACTCCCATACACATTTTTAAAAAGACAAGATCTTTTTAATTCCCGAGGCAAGGCAATGTAACTTATGGTTTTCCTTTATCTGTAGCTAATCGAAATGTAAAATTGATATAATCTGCATGTCGTTTTAAAATGCCTGAGATGTTATTTTAGATAATGAGCTGTTATTTTTTATGTTACATTTGCGTGGTCTTCATTGCTAAATTTACTCCGTTAATGTTTACCGAAATAAAATCATCTGATACTGAAGATCGTGCAACTGTTATTCTCCGATCGTATATCAAAGCAAATTCTACAGTAATGGTCAATAGATGTTTGTGCTTTTCCCGAATGACGTTTACATAGTAAATTGCCCTTCTTTCATCAACACACACGGTCTCGTCCGCTATCGTATAATTGATAAAGGCAGCGCGTTGTCTCAACATGCGTTCACAGATGATGCTATCTCAGTGATTGCTTTTCATGAGTGACATGGACAGAGAAAATATCCATATGATGACAACGACAATCACAATGGTAGAATCAGTTCTGGGCAAGTCTGCCAACTTAAGATATCTGAATGCGTGTTGATGTAAGTCCTGCTAATAATGTGTGTTCTTCTTGACCACAATTGACCAGTAATGAAAAGGTGTACGTGCGTGCAGACAATGACTTGAAGTCAGCACTTTCTGTACTTTCCAGCTAAAACGTGAGCCGTATCTTCAGTGGATCAGTATACAAGTATGTTTTGTATTGTGATTTACTAGACTCGATCCAGGCCGATTTAGTCACAACTTCCCAATGCAAGACATAACTCTTGCCAGTCTTCATTACTGGCTGATTTAGGCCTTGCAGTATTTCCTTAAAAAATATGTGCTTAGAAATCCAGGTCCGCTATGCATTTCTGGTGCAGCGATTCACCATCTAGGCACACCAAAGCGAGAGAAATACCTAAAGGCTTAAATCAAACATTAATGCTGACTGGCAAGAGATATGCCTTGCGTTTGGAAGTTGGTTTAGTCATGGTTTGAATCTTACTGTGATGTTCTGACGTTTGGTTGGACTTTGCTGATGACAGATGAATTGCAAGGTATATACATTGCATCTCATCGATTCACCTAACAGACGTGGTTTGTATTCGAATACCTTGTTCAATTAATACTACAATAATTAAACTTTCAATTGCATGGCACATATTTAGAGGTTATTACCCGATGAAGTGTGTTATATGACTTTTACGAAAACATTGTGAATTTTGTTAATGCCCGAGCGAAAGCGAGAGTCATACACATACTTGAACGAGTTTCGTAAAAGTCATATGACATAACTTTCGAGTATACTAATTTCTTTATTACACATTCAACTGCTTGTGAATCGCTTGAAAATATCCAAGACACAGTCAACTTTTCTTGGGTGGGCGTCAAAAGTGACGTCACGAAAAATTTTTCTATGACGTCACAGACGACGAAATACGAGATAAGTTGCGCCAAAACAATGCTAGTCAAACGTGATATGTGCACTCACATCGAAATATTAACTCGGTTATTGTCAACCATAAGGGTAATCAACTGTGTTTACTGCCTGTATCATATGATTCTGAAAATTATCCAAACTGAACTCGCAGGGCAAATACGAGTAAACCTTGATCACTAGGACTTTTGACATGCGTAGACACACTATGTGTATAAAATCGAAGCCATCGTCTCAAAACTGAAAATAGTTATGTCAGTTAACAATCTCATCATATTTCTGATTACGATTAAAATAAGCTCCTGACTGTGTTGCAAATAAGATATGATAAAGTATTCAGTATGAAAATATTAATTGATAAAATTATATTAGAAATATAAGTTAAGTCAGATACAGCCATGACATGGGTGAAAATAGAATTGTTCAAGAATTAAGCCTCGGTCCCAACCCACCGTGCGTTTTGCTGTCCGTACGTTTTTTTTAGGGAGGTCACGGCGGCTACGTTTTCTTATGAGGAGGGAGTGGGAAACGCAGGGGTGGAGTAAATCAAAGCACGTCACACGCAAGGTGTTAGTACGTTGCCCGCACGAACCGCCTGGCCGTGATCTGCTACGTGCATCGTACGTTGCGCACGTGGTAAGTGAGTTGTAAGTGCTTACAACAAACTTACACCTTGCCTGTGACGTGCGATTGCCACGTTATCGTACGGTGGCCGAACAAACATGTGGTGCACACGGACGATGTGTTTACTTACACGCACGGTGTAAGTACGTACACGTGGAATGAACGTGAGCTTCTTTAACCTCATTTCAGGAACAAAGGGGGTGGGGGTATAGAGAGATTCTCTCTCGGCACTGCTGCCTCAAGATGCCACCCATTCAACAAAGAGACACCGGGTTCGGATGCTGCAAGAGCAGCCCCAAATGGTAGGTCATGATAACTGCAGAAATCAGTGCGCTAACGTACGTTGTAAGTACGGAGCACGTACTTACACGGCACCGATAACGTGAATGCTGCGTGGTCATTTGACAGTTGAACCGAGGAAGTGTCGAGTAAGCACGGACGACACACTTACAACGTGCGGAGCACGCACGTACTAAGTGCATCGTCCGAGGAGTATATGATATGAAAAACGTTCACGGCGTCCGTGCGTTGTGCGCAGGGTTTCCGTAGAATGCAGGCACGATTTGCATGCACTAAAAGTGCTTCGGCGTTTCTGGGTTGCTCCCAAATCAGTACGTACCGGTGTCGGTACTTTCAACCTACGGCTGTCAATATTTTACGCACGTTATTTGCACGTCGACAGCACGCTCTTGCAAGTACGGTTGTAACCGCCGCTTTTCTGTTTCGGCACACTTCCTAATCCTGTGATATAGCTCAGTGAACAGGTATTTAAAATAACTGAAATATCTTGAAAAGCATGTTAACATTATGAAATTGACCATGTTCTATGTCACATTGTATCATGACATTAACAAAAACGTCGAGTTTGTCGCTATGAAGTGATCGAAAAAGGAGTTACATCTCCTTCCATGTTTTTGATGTCACGTGTTAATCTCATTATCTGTAACTTCTTTGTGCCACCTTTCAAATTACTTTTCGGTGTAAAGAATATGATTTATGGCCGCTAATGTTACCAAGACACGGAAAGATCCAATCTAATACGAATCGTTTAAAATAGACGTTCTTTAAAAGATAACTCTATCTTCCTTCCGTTGTATAACTTCTAATTTAAGTATATAGTTTACAAGATGAAGCGAGTAGCCTCTCCTGCTAGGTGTCGTTCAGAGTGCGATTGACGGAATGCGGGAATGCTATTAGCGTTTGTATATCCATGTTCTACCAGAATGGCGAACTTGAAGAGTTGTGATTTAATTTATAACTGTTCCTGTCTGAAATACGATGTTGGAACAGAAATACTGGCGTAATTAAATCACGTTCAATCGGATGACCTTCTAGATTAGATTAACACACTATAATGGTTCTAATGTTTCACTCAGATTAAGCATCATCTCTGTGGTTAGATGTGAATAGCATTGTAACACTGAAACGAAAATAACGCCATGTTCTAAAACTGATTCACCCATGTTACTAATTGCCTTAATATCATGCTTCAATTTAAGATTCGTGAAGTTTTCAGTGCTCAGGATTATGAAGTTTACTAAGATACCTGAAAGTACCATGGATTACCATTGGCTTACCACTATCCTAGTCTAAGAGAGCTTCGAAAATCTGGACCCTGAACGTTTGAACGTATTGTCATTCCAGTGACCATACATAGTCTTAGGTGAAGAAACCGGAAAACACTATTTACTGGGTTTTTTTTCCCCAGTATTGTGTTTTTAGACAATTAAAAATGTTCATTCTGACAAGAATGCTACTAAAGAAATATTTCTTAATTTGACTTTTATGTATTCTGTTACGAATCATTAAATTTACAAACACTGAACAACATTTAACGATTTTCTGACAATGGTATGTGCGTCTGGATATATATTTTATGGTTTACATCCAGCTACTGCAAACTCATTATCTTGCATCTTAATCGACAAAATATATTTATTTATGTTGACATGTGTCATATATGTCTCACTGTAAAACACGCGCGTGAATTGTTTCGATTGTCTTTTGTTCCCACACGTCGATGACAGCGCAAAGTAAACTGCAGATCTGCAATGCAGAGCGATGCAAAGGAGATGGGGTAACGATTGTCTTGGATGTCACGCATCGATTGTTTCCCGTTATCGTACTTTCATTGTTCTTGCCGTGTTTCATGTGCTCTAAATCATCAACAAAGTTCCTGACACCTGTACATCTCAAGTGCGCATGCGCGTAATATCAATACACTTGCCTCCTTCTGTGGGCAGCTTGCTCAGTCGCACACTAGATCAATATGTACAATTAAACGTTCGCTTGATGGGCAAGACGCTAACGGGAGTGTAATAGGTAAAGGAGCCTTATCCGTTGAGAGAGGTGGCGGGAACAATCACATGCTAATCGCCTTTGGTGAGAATAACCATTAACCCAATTCATTTCTTGAAAGCTTTACTTGAACAGGTAAATGAGATTTCTTTTTCAAATCTGTTCAACGTGACGGATTCGACTTTATTTATGGTTGCTTTGCTTATTTCATTTCGTTCGAATGCTTATTGCAAGTTGTTCCGATGATTATCATGTGTCATTAGACTACGCTTTTTAGTATTTGAAATATGTAACTGTTTGAATGCTTGATGTTTTATCTACATGTGTTCATGTTTAGTGCATTCAAATAACATGTCTAAAGTTTTGGCTTTATGGTTTACATGTATATATGCCAATGTTAATGTATAAGAGAACTATGATATTATACATGTATGTGTATGGACGACATGGAATCTTTTAAATACCAGTTTTCGATTTGCTGTTAAGTGGTTCAGTTGGTCGATGGGCATTTTCCAAGTTGAAAGTACTTGTGGACGAGCACTGTTTTAGTTTGCAGAAACGTTACATTTCAAGTATTCTAAAAAATAATGACCATGATGTACCCAATAGAATTCATTAAAATGTTTTGATCAAAGAAACAGGATAAATCTAAGATGCCAGACTGGATGTCATTGAACATTTGAAATGATAACAACCATTGCAAATTGAGATGACGTTTCTTTGTTATCAAACATCAACACAGGTAAACACTATCAGAAAACTAATCAATTAAATGGAATTATTGTATGTATTCAGAATGTACACATCATGACAGCTCTATAATAACATCAGTAACATGAACTTTTTTTGTCATATAAATTATTAATTTTGATAAAACATGTTCTTGTGATGTAGTATAAAATATGTCTGTAAATCCTTCTTCCATATCATGAAGCATCAGCATTCTGTTATTTAATCTGTAAGTTCATTAAAAAACAAAAGCTGTTATGGTCATGTTCTAGCTTCCAGGCTTTAACTAACTGCTCTGTCATTGGTTGATCGTGAAATACATCTCTTCTTACTCTTTTGACATTTGAAATGAAATACCATACAGCTATATATCGAGAGAGATAGAATTTAGTGCTGATGAATTAAAAACGTTGGTTGTCATGACAATCGTCTGTGTATGTTCGTCAACGTTGTGTACCATTTCGAGTAACTTAAAGGGCAATGGTGTTAGATAAAGGTTGAATCGCCATTAAAGTGTCTGATTATTTGCTTATATATTATTCTATATTTCTTGATAACATTTTGTTTAGAAATATCTCTTGAATAGCAAAAGTTTTAAAATTATTATTTCTGAAGGATATGTTTTATCTTATAGAAAATAACGTTTATAGTGTTAACCTTTAATGATAATAATGTTATATCAAGATAATACGATATCTAAATCTGTTTCTATATTTCTACTGAAACACTCAAAGTAAATTTTATGGAGTCAGCAATTAGAGGCTGAGTATATTAAGATAACGTTATATTATCATGAACATTACAGTTTGAAACAAATCAAATCAAGTCGATTAAGAGGCTTTCTGTGACACTAAATACTGTTTGTTACTTTTTAAAAATGATGTTGACTATAGTAAGTCACATAAAGCTCTTTTGTTACAGAAATTGGTGTCGTGAGCAAGTTATTATTCTATATCTCGATATTATCAACGTAATGAAGTATAAAACGCCAATAAAAGACATGATAATGCTGACATATATCCTATATGTTGAGCCCTCAAAGCAATACAGAATATTAATAATTAAATTTATTTAAAAAAATAAGTAATCACAAAATGTTAACTTTTATTCGATTATCAATACAAATTCAATTACTATATCTCATTGCCAAATCAAGCTTCAACTAAGCGGATGTACAATGCATTGTTTCGTTTTCTATAACATCGATATTTAAGTAGCTGTAGCACATATTTTGTCTTTATCAAATGTGCCATTTATTTTTAAAGTTTATACAATATGTTTTTACGTTAGAGAGTAAAACATCTCATTTCAGGACCGGATAAGCCGTATCTATTGAAAACCGTTTTTCGTATTCGCAGAAAATAGTGCGACAATTTCGTGGAACTCTTAAGTTTGAGAGGTAGATTTGTAGGTGTCGTGCGTTTTGGATATTTCCGGGGATTGTTTTACCATTCCATCATTCTGTCATATCTAAAACTTTCTCTGGGTGTTTTGGTATCGCTACATCAGCATCGAAATGGCCACTCGAAGGGAAATTGACTCGCATGGTTTAACCGAACATTTTACATTTGTTTTAGAATTCTTTTTATTGAGTAGAATTAGTTTACCATCTGTAACACGTATTTGCCTTTTCGCGAGAGCACTTTAGTTCAGTAAGAACGACGTGCTACGGCGCCTTAATTGATAATAAAAAGTATTGCGCTTCCATGAGCAAATCATGTGCTCTTGTGATATCTTTATATGCCGTCTACTCCTGAAAGGTTAATTATGATTGTTTGGCATCCATACAAACAATTTGTATGTTATCATTGTGAACGGAAGGTGGACAAAGTAAGGGACGGTCACTTCCTGCCTGTGATTACCAAGGTACTAAGGTTAGAGAGAGTTGAAGCCGGACGTGGCACAATCTCAGTGAAATCAATAGAAAGTGATCAACAAGGCAAGAACAATGACTTGAAACCAAAGTAGTTTATCAAAGCTAAGACATAAATCTTGAGTTCTGGTCACAGCTTGACTATCATGAGTGGCAGAAGGAAGTGGTCGTCATGTATTTTCAGATATCTGCTGCAAAGATTGAAAGGAATAAATCTTAGGTCTTGAGAAAAGTAAAACTATTTTCACAGTTGTTTTCTTGAAGAAGATTTTACTCATTTTTTTTTTTACACATGACCTGTTTGCACGACAGAATATAGCACCAGCTTCCTGTCTGTAGGTTCGATTGGGTTACTGACTTATATGACATATCACTTTACCTGTTTACACAATGATAATGTCTGTATCATCTATGCCAATAGTTAATGCCTTTGTGTGTCTTTGCTTACACAATCTAAAGAGTAATGCAAAATACGTTAGATCGTAGTGAAGCTTTGTGCGTTGATGCTTTTAATATGTTATTTTGTGGGGATGAAGTAGATGTTATACTTTTGAGAGAGATATGAATACCACTGAGATATTCGCTATTGGTCTCACTGCGGAATTTAATCTTTCTTTCTTGCATATTAAATTGATAGAACTGGTAAACGGTTCCTTTGTCAGATGACAAAACAATAAATCTGAGGTGATTTATTTTATGGTAGTACTATTGACACCTTTATTGGTAATGATGACCTTTAGACTACTGCAAGAGCTCCTACATGTATACTGCCGTTGCACACATAATTGTTTTATCTCTCGTCTGTGGTATTGCATATAAAACCACTCTGTATAACTAGTCTAGATGTTGGGATTGCAAACGTCTTAACCTATTCGGTTAAATCCTCGGATACCAGAAAAGGCGACCATTATATTACAAGAAGCACAGCAGCTGGAATCCAACTGGGAGAACACGTGTCAATCCCACAACAGTAATTTTCCAGAAAGAAGTCTGGTCTCCAGGAGAATTTCTGTCACCAGCAGAAATTCTTTGTCCTGGCCTAGACGTTAATTCATTACCTGCTCTTGAGAGTCAAATCGCATGATAGCGTCCACTTTTCCATAAGGGTTGTTTGCCAACAAATCAGAACCATTAGAAACGTTGACGGATATTTCAAAGCATTGATATGAAATCGCGAAATGACATCTGATCTTATTGTCGTTTGAAGCTGACAGGTCTGACGGAGCGTTAAAGTGTAAATGAAAATTAATTCTCTTGATATGTTCCTGGAGCTAAATGCAGTCGTCCCCCGGTAATTAGATCCCCTCTTTGGGAATGGTAACAGTTCAAACATAAAAGCAACATCAATCATCTCTATTTAAATTAAACCGCTATGGATATCAAGAAACTCAAATCTAAGTTCTGTTCAGTTCAGATGACTTATTCCGACAATTATGTTTATTTCAGAGCTTTTTGATCCAAGGTTCTGCGGGTAATCTTTGTTTGGAGGGAGTCTCGAAATTTCAATTTTATTTGACATATAAAATGTTTTTAGATGTAAATCGGAAAAATCGTTGGATTTTATTACACAATTAACGTTTTATCATACAATAGTTGCTGTTGTCATGTTATTTGAATCCCCTAGCCAATATACTGATAACCGGCTTTTTCTATAATTCAATTCAAAGTTCTCTATTTTTTCTAAATGTTTAATAATATTTGTTGGTCAAATGTTTCATTTCAGTTTGATCTTCTACAAAACGATTTTGCTTGCAGGGCAAACTCTTGGTATTCTATAATTTGTTCAGTAATGTATATGAAAAATTAACTTCATATTGTCTGGTATATGACATTCATGGATTGCTGTTTAATCATAACCGTGATGTATGACGGGTTAACCCTGTACTATAAGCACATGCCATCGGTAGCTAAGATGCATTTACTTTCATTAATAAGCGATGTAATCTGATGCAAATTCTCCCAAATCATAACTCGCACAAGATTGATGCTTTGCTGCGTTTCATTATCTTTTCTGTGCAAGGGTAACAGTACGATTCACCTGAACGTCATAATGCGCACTGCTTCGCTAACATAGGAAAGTAAGTGTAATGCAACGTGGTTATGAAATTAGCTAGTGTAACAAGAGTCATCAGAAGATGACATATCCCACCGGTTCCACAAAATTTGTAAAACACATCTTTGACAGATACGTGTGTATCTACTACCGTACTTCAGTTAGTGGGTATTACAGATGCTGGGTTTCAGGTATGTTAAGGATTTTAGACTTCTGCTCCAAAAGCAGTCAAAATCAACAACAACCAACATCCCTCTCATGTTTCTATGGAAACAGAAAAAGAAAAAAAAATTCAGAAAAAATCTGAAATATAAAAATGCACCACTTCAGTTAGTGGGTAATACACATGCAAAGTTTCAGGAAGATATGATGAACGGTTTTGGAGCTGTGCTCCGGAAACGAACCTGTCTCTGAACAAAGTCCAAATTCAACAAGTTTCTATGGAAACGAAAAAAAATTAAAAAAATCAGAAATCTGAAAATATGAAAAGGCACCACTTCTGTTAGTGGGTAATACACATGCAAAGTTTCAGGAAGATATGATGTACGGTTTTGGAGCTGTGCTCCGGAAACGAATCTGTCTCTGAACAAAGTCCAAATTCAACAAGTTTATATGGAAACGAAAGAAAACAAACTTTTCAGAAATCTGAAAATATCAAAAGGCACCACTTCAGTTAGTGGGTAATACACATGGAAAGTTTCAGGAAGATATAATGATCGGTTTTGGAGCTGTGCTCCGGAAACGAACCTGTCTCTGAACAAAGTCCAAATTCAACAAGTTTCTATGGAAACGAAAAAAAATTAAAAAAATCAGAAATCTGAAAATATGAAAAGGCACCACTTCTGTTAGTGGGTAATACACATGCAAAGTTTCAGGAAGATATGATGTACGGTTTTGGAGCTGTGCTCCGGAAACGAATCTGTCTCTGAACAAAGTCCAAATTCAACAAGTTTATATGGAAACGAAAGAAAACAAACTTTTCAGAAATCTGAAAATATCAAAAGGCACCACTTCAGTTAGTGGGTAATACACATGGAAAGTTTCAGGAAGATATAATGATCGGTTTTGGAGCTGTGCTCCGGAAACGAACCTGTCTCTGAACAAAGTCCAAATTCAACAAGTTTCTATGGAAACGAAAAAAAACAAACTTTTCAGAAATCTGAAAATATCAAAAGGCACCACTTCAGTTAGTGGGTAATACACATGCAAAGTTTCAGAAAGATACCATGAACGGTTTTGGAGTTCTGCTCCGGAAACGAAATGATTACGGACGGACAGACAGACGGACGGACGGACGGGGCGATGACTATATCCCACGGTATTACATACCGGTGGGATAAAAACTTGTGAGATTTGGGACTAATGCAGAAACAAGTTAGTCACTGCATGTGCTGATTATCGGTCTATTGTTTTGTTCGATGATTTTCACTCATCCTAGTTACACAGTAAGGAGGTGTAGGATACTCTTGTTGCAGTGCACCCTCACTTCAACAGTATCACTTGTCACTTGTAGATGGACATTGTCTTGTTGAGTTTGGTTCCAAGTTCATTAACAGTGTCCGGCAAGCACCTTTACGAATAAGATAGTTTAACCATTGTGCAAATACTTATTTGTACGATGCTCAACAAATTAGTTGTCTCTATAAACTCTTTAAAGTGAAACAAAACGTCAAAAGACATGAATTTGACAATTATGTGTTATCGTCGCTGTATAAAGAACTCATTCTCTTCCCACAGAGGTTACTCCCTTCAGATTTCCGATCCTAAACTCGGTTGTTTGTCGCTCGAAATCAAGAGCAGAAGCAAAATCCCCTGGCGTAGGAAAGCGGAATCTCAATCTGTATCCCTGCTTCTTAACCAATGAAAACTCATCTTTCAGCGGTCGGTCGACCGAGTGACTTCAAAGATCTAGATCTAGATCTCTTAAGTGTCTTGCTCATTAGCATATGTCCTTCGAATATGCCTGATGTAAATAACACAAATGAACTATTGTGGTTGATTTGTCTTCTGTATTTATAAGCATGTTTATTATCAATAGTTTTCACAAAATCAAATAGCATATTTCGAGTAAAACACATTAAGCGAGAAAACGTTTGTCTTACGTTTATTTTATCATTATGACGTGTCATTGGCAACTGTCACTTTTACATCAGCGTCGCTGATTGCACAACTAGATTCAATTGCAACCAATCAGGACGCTTCCTTTCTGCCCTTGATTACAAGCGTAAAACAACAGAGGTTATGATCGGAAATCTGAAGGGAGTAATCTCTGTGGGGAGAGAATGTAAAGAACTATGACATTAATGATATATGAACTGTCATTTTAAAAATAAATTTTCTGAAATTTTATTAATGTGTGAATATCTACTTTTTGCCTTGGAAAAGCTTTTTGTCTGTTTGAATTCATATCAATACTGAAATATATTTATGGAAACAAAAACACAGAATGACTGGTAATAGTAAAGATTTACTATAATTACAGAGAAAACCCTTTATTGACTTATGCTGTCAACATTGTCACTCGTACAAGCCAGTTTTAATTCTCTTTATTGGCTCTGGATCCGAAAGAGGATTGAGTTTAAATTGCTCTCCCGTGTCTACCAACGCAATAATAAGAACAGCCCAGCATAACCTACAGGATTTGATTGGAACCTTAAAAACCTTATAAAGGTCTCTCCGCTCCAGTAAACGACACTTGTAGTAGACCCCTCAAATAAACTTAAATTCTTTGGTACAAATTCATTTTCCCCTGGCGCTGTCACTCTCTGGAACTCACTACTATCAGATCTTTGGGCGTGTTTATCACTCACAGTCTTTAAATCCAAGCATAAAGGCGCTGTGACACGTTTTTCGCAAAAAAAGGTTTTCCTCAAATTTGTCATTTATTATTAAAGTTTATACAATATGTTGTTACGTTAGATGGTAACTATCTCATTACACGATCCGATAAGTTGTATCCATAGAAAACGGTTATCCGTACTGGAAGAAATGGTGCGACGTATAAAGCGATAGTTGTGTGGAACTTCAGTGTGAGAGGTAGATGTGTAGGTCTATACGAATTTGAGAGTTCAGACAGAAAGATGGTTGACCATTCCATCATTGTACCATATATAAAATTCTACTCCGAGTCTTTGGGTATCGCTACATCAGTCAGAACACTTGAACTACCTTCGAGCGGCAATTCTAATGTGAACACATTCACATGGCCACTTAATTGGAAATGAACTCGCATTGCTTAACCCAACCATGAACATTCGTTTCAGAACTCTTTTTATTTATTCTGGAGTATTATTTAGTCATTGGTTACACTTATTTGTCTTTTTTGAGAGCACTGTATTTCAGTTAGCAAAACGTGCTACAGCGCCTTTTCCAAGAATACCCGTGAATAAATCGCGTGTATATAGAAACGGTATGTCGAACGCTTAGAACATGATGTGATGCGATGTGGATGACGCGCTTTAAAAGTACTGTTATTTGTATTTATAATAAACATCCGGTGCCACAAAGCACTGCCAAATGTTGCGAAAGGCACTAGTGACTGGGTGTTTAGATTCAAGAAACATTTTGCTACAAAATAATACCAATTTTAACAGCTTTTTAGTACCTTTTCAATCCTTTATCATGTCTATTTGTACACCTTCTGTATTGGATTTGCCTTGTAATAATCGTACTTGCTTTGTTCGAAATTATACAATTCTATGATGTTATGCTATCTCTGTATTAAACATTAAATATCTAAATTTCAAAATCTTTGGTTACAGGTACAAAGAAGCCTCAGGAGTGAAGATGTGAGAAGCACAGGTGCCACCGCTCTGATGCAAGGATAGTGTCTTTCTTTATATAATTTGTACACGATTTGGATCTAATCTTCAAAATGGGATAGGGACCCGTCCTTCAGAGTTCGATCAAATTTCATTTTAATTCATTGACGTGTGCTGACACCAATATGGCGGACATAGTTACCATAAGCAACAATTTGAGCAATGTCTTTAACGCGACGTTGTATGCTCTTGGTAACATGAGCGACGATAATTCATCCGGATTTTGTCCAATTGAAAAGGATGATGAGTCATCAAATCAAGAATTCTTCCGACTTGCCCGGTTGATCACTGGTCTGATATTGTATCCGGTGATATGTGTTCCGGGACTTCTGGGTAATATCCTCACAGTCATCGTCCTTACAAAGCGGAACATGCTCACATCGACCAATGCGTTCCTGAGTGCTCTGGCAATATCGGATGCCATAAAGCTGATAAACGATATACTGTACGTCTTTGTCACCATCTGTCTCAAAACGGACGACATAATCGGAAACAGAGCATTTGGATACCTGTATCCCTACGCACACTTCATCTTCAACATGTCTGTCTGTGTGTCCTCGTGGCTGACGGTGTCTGTTGCCGTGGAGAGATACATCATGGTTTGCCACCCAACCAGAGCACGCAGTCTGTGCAGCCGCTACCGAGCTGTAGTTACGTGTGTCGTTGTTTACATTATCATGACGGTTGTAGCCCTTCCTTCCGCCTTCCGGTACAGAACGACATGGTGTTACGACAGGAACCTTAACGCATCCCTTTTACACGTGGACCTTACGGAACTCTACCGTAATCAAGTATTCGTGGTCACATACACGTGGGCACAGAATCTCCTACGATCCATCATCCCCCTCGTCGTACTAGTTGCCTTGAATGCCTGTATTATCAATGCTTTACGAAAGACTCGTGCAAATAAACGTAATTCCTCACGTCATCGAGTGACGATCATGATGATTATGGTGATCGTCGTTTTCATGGTGTGTATAACTCCTGACGCCATTATGTCCACCGTGTTCGGATTTGGCTACCACGAAGCGGGGCCGCTCGTCAAAGGGATAAGGGAATTCACGGATACTCTCCTCGGCCTGAACGCTGCGGTCAATTTTGTTATATATTGCTTGTTTAATAAAGTATTCCGACAAAGTTTTGCTCACTTATGTTGCCGGACAAAAAACCCCAAGAAGCTTCAGACAGAAATGGATGAGTCGCAGTATCGTCGCCTGTCTGAAGCTAAAAACAACAACAAAAACAACAACACTCAACAAGAAACAATTGAAAATTCCACCTCAAGCAAATCTTGAAGCCTAGAGCACCAATCAATGTACCTGCTATCAACCTGCTTGATATGTCTTTGACAACGTTTACAGAAAAGTCATTTCTCTTTACAAAACATTGTGTTCGGCAGGATTCAGTTTAGAAAAAAAGAGAAATATGAAGCTTCACTCAAATGCGCCACGTGAAGTTAGTTAGACATAGGCTTTGATGTAATATGGAAGTTACATTATATTGCGTGTAGCACGCAACGGTTACTCTAAAGACTATATGAAAACGTTGGTGAATCTGTTGAAGTCACGTGTTCTTCGTTCTAACATGAACATTGTCCCTTGAGTCCATTCCAGAAGACTTTGTCATAAATCGTGTTGTGTCTTCAGTAGACGAAAAAAACGTTTCTGCTTCAAGTGTGAAGATGCACTCAATGAGTGTAGTTACTGCGCCTTGTACAAACAGTGCTCTTGTTTTGATTTGTAAACAGTATTTTTGGAGGTACTGGCGAATTGGGAGAGTTGTGTTACGAGCGCTGTTGGCAAACTGGATTGACATCATTCTGAACTTCAAAATTATGTTTAGGAGAATCTACCTCTGTACATAAGATCTTCATAATATATTTTCCTTGTGTATATAACACACCCTGTACATCGTGTATATAGTATGTAGCGCCATGATAGCTGTTCTTCTAAACGCAACTTTGGAATTCTGACGATGTTAAAACGACCCCTAAACAGTGAAAACCAACAGCGCTTGTTATCACTGGGAAAATGTAAAAAAGAAAAGTACTTATATTCCTACATACCGTTGTCTTTTTCAGGTGATGTACATGTCGGCGATAATGAGTGCACTTGTTTGTGATAAGCTTTTCTTTCCGTGTTTGTTTTATTGTTTTTCTTTTAAGTAAATTAGCGTTCAGTAGTATTACGTTTGTTATATCATTTACACGATAATAGCAACATTTTTGGATTTTGAAAAGGTTATATTGTTATGAAAGTAATGTTATTTCGATGATTACATATGTTAGAGTGTGTTTTAAATGACTTCATATTTGCAGTTGAACATGCAGACATAATTGCCACTGAACTGAAATTTAAACAAATAATAAACATTCATTTGATGAATTGAAAAAACGTTCCAGCTAGAAACTTTCTTTTGACATCCAATTTGGAGCTATATTTCATTTCATTTTGCTCTTAGTCCAAGCTTTATTTGTTGCCAAGTTATATATTGAAATTCACGAAATGTAAGGGTAATTAATCATGACAGGTATAGAGATGTCACTTTCTTGAATTTGATTATTAGTAGGCATTATTATATTCACATTTAAGTTTATGTGTGATGTTTCCTGTGTTAAATTAAACTGTTAAAAATATTGTCAAACATTTTGTTGTTTTATTTTTTCATGAAATCACTTAAGGCCGGTTCACACTTTGCCAAAGATAGAAACACGAATTGAAAGAGTTCGCAACGCACCATAAGCAATCGGGTCATTCGTAGATGCAGCTTATGCATTCCTTTGGCGCCGGTGGAGTTTATCTCGCTTCAGCAGCAATAACGGGAGAGTGAGAAATATCTTTGGGGTTTTAGTTTTGTGGTGCATACATTTTCATTTTGCCCTAAGCTCGCTTATCGAGATGCCATCTTCGGATTCGTATCGTCATCGTATGTGCCTACGTCTGTCCATTTTGACCATTGGGCAAATCTCACACGCCAAGAACTGACCGATAGTCATAAGAAGGCAACGCGACTGCGTATCTCGTGATACTTGAGATAATGCATGGATGCTACTTGGTGACTATGATGTTATATTGAGAGTGTTGGGTTAAAGGTTCACACATTGTGTTTCATACAATTTTATTTGGCTTTAATACGTTCCAACACACCACATGTGCTGTTTACAGTACAAATACATCCACTCAGCCTGCACTCGACCCAATGCCAAATGTATCATAATTACTAGTTTCCAATAAAAATCGAGTTATATCATTATGTATGTGTAGAAACCGAAACTACACGTCCCATTTACATGCACAGTAGTTATATGACCTATTAAACATTATCAATCCAAATTTTGCATTTGTCTGTTTTAAACAAGATTCCAAAATGACGCGTCGCATTGTCCGGTTTTCGATCAGAAAGCACTACTTTTACCTGTGTATCGTCAATATACTAGGTCCACTATCATCAGTATGGTACGTATTTTTCGGTTACAGTCGGTACTTCTCGATAAAGTAACACCATTTATAACGTTTGGAACATGTGACCCCAACAACAAAATGGATGGACCTTTAAGACGATGGTTTGCCATCGTGCCGCCATCGTGTGTTATCTGTGCAGAGTTCATAACGTCAGGTCAATACGCCGATCTACCCGACATTCGCACATAATTCGTATGGTAGACGTGCGTTACATCATTAACGTCATGTATTGCCTTCTGACTATATCGCACCTGCTTCAGATTCTGATTGTTTCTGAACGAAAGTCAAAACACGAATTTTCTATTTCGTCATTTATCTCTCGTCGTATTCGGGACAGTGTGAAGCGGCCTTAAGTTTACAAATGAACTCAGGTTATCAAGTTATCACAGCCCAATAACTCACAAATGCACTTTCGATGCCTTGTTTGAACTTTTCTGCAAAAAAAAACCCTCTGCAATTTGTTGAAAATGTACAAGTGCCGTTATCTCGTTCTGAAGAGTACATCGCAACCGGCAGTGATGACGTGAAGTACAGTACAAGTTGTTTATCAGGTAAGGTCAGCAATAATGAGCGCTCTTTTGTGTTGACGGCTTCACAATGATACCTATGTTGTGAGGCTTGAGGCGTAACCTTGAGCAGGGATATCGTGTTTACAATTATCTTCTTCTTTTGTATTCGATCGGTCTTAGTAGGTCAAATGAATATCTTTATAATCGGTATTGAAATTCATAGAGGGCAAGCTTGAAATTTCATGGTTGATATCTCCAGCTTTATTTATGAATATCACACGCTCGGTACAAATGAACGACGTGACATCTACCATATTTCCACTAAAAGTCCATGGGGAAGCAAGTGTGCAAGAACTATACACTAGGTTTTCAATGAGCTCGGGAAATCAAATAATTCCTTAGTTGGGGATTTGAAATATTTATATTTGGTGACCAATAACTACAAAGAGGTCACGCCCTCAAACCTGATTTTGAGTCATACGCTTACAAAAAAACTGCACTAACAGGAGATATATTATTATATTGTTTTTCACAATCCAAATGACAACGACATTATATAACAACTATTATAAAGTGAAGAAGAAGCTAGATACTGCTTGACTGTCTGCAATTTGAATTTCTATTTGTACATAATTTGTTTTATATAATTATGCTTTTGAAGAAGCGAGGTTGCTTATGGGAATACGAATTGAATTATAAAACCCCTACTAACTGTTCGTTAATGTAGATCTTATAATCGTTTGTCTTCCTCTAAAAACACATTAGGTTTGCTTTTCCATTAATAAAATACGACCAAAATCAAATAACAGTGTCAGGACTGTGAGTAATGTTTTGTTGAACGACTTGGGGAAGTTGCCCTCTAATATGTTTAAGTGGTTTGGATTTCTTTTTGTACAATAACAATTCTGGTCATATATGAATCACCAAAAATAACTTTGTTTATTGTACTTCAAATAAGCATCAATCATTTAAATTCGCATTTAAATTCGTCTCAATTTTTTCCAACGAAAACATTTACTAACTTGCTTTAGCATTAATTTTGAGATTTTGAAAACCATTTGCTATCGTAGTGCATTTGGTACAGCTCCAGGCAACCTTTGCGTAATTGCATTGTAATTAAATGCTGATAGATTCATACTTACTGTATGTTTAATAGTTTAAATGTTCTAAAGATTCATTTCTCATGTTCTCACACTTTATGGACTGTGTAAAAAAACTATAAACGAATTTTAAAAAAAACCCCAACAACAATGCTCTAACCATAACGTGTTCGAGAAAGGATAGACTGTGGTGTTTCGTTCTTTAGCTGTTGATGTTATACCGTGACAACATAATAACTATACTAATATAGTCCAATAAAAAATTCTTATTGAAAACAATGCTCTGATCATGACGTGTTCGACAAAGGACAGCCAACTGTACTTCGTTCTTGTGTTTATGATGGTATAACAAGGCAACGTGATAAATATGGTAACACATTACTATAGACAGTGACATGAAGAAGTGTTGAATATCATTTGGAAGGCAAATGACAAGACACGGGCAAACAGTGATGGCGGTAACCACTACTGACGATGTCTTGGTTGATGTCTAGGAACAACTGCTTTATGTTAGATTGGTAATTACACAATTTATTATATTTTCAGTGATGAAATACGGAATTTATCGGTTAAAATAAAATTCGTGTTTTCACTGAGTGGAATAACATGTTACCACACATGAAATCACACTTTCAATCATATGATGTCATCGTAACAAACGGATGCATTCACGATTTCGTCATATACAAACTACATGTATGTATAATTTCTTAAATCTAATAAATAGAACATTTGACATTTCTCGTCGAATACCATGTATCTCATCGAGTGATGAAAAACGTATATTTTCACGAGTGTCAGTCTTTACGGCGGGCAGTTAATTGACGACCTTAGCCGTCGGCAAATAACAGTGCTCTGAAAAACAGCTCTACCCCTATATTAAATCAAACTTCTAACAATTTACTGAGTACCTCAACTTGGTATGAAAACTAGTCTGTATAGGAATAAAACCGGAGGTGCATGTGCATTGTAATCAGATTTATATGATCTAAAACCTGTAACACTTCAACTTGAACTACGAACGATGGTTGTTTTAATTATTCCACAAACATACTCAGTTGTCGATAGGACAATCGGTTCGTGTGAATGCCTTTGTTTTAGAGATCGTACATATATAAGTATAGGAGAGATGTAAATTCGCTTACGCTGAACGTTTCTAAAATATCCGGATATTGTTGTGATCGCGTGTGGGTCTAACCTTGCGCTGATAGATAGTCTATCAAACGATTAAAAGCCCATGTACAAGTAATTTGTCCATAAATTGTGAGCGCTTGAATATAATGGGTAATATGTATATTAATACAGCATGCACAAACATGATTAAACATGGACAAATCTTTAAAAGACTATTTTCCTATACGCTTTATTAGAAATATGGCTTTTTACTTTAAGGCAAGTCTTGGGCCACCTTACTATATTGGCAGCGTTCCATTCAAATGGATACATACGAACATGGAAAGTTTGGACGTTTGTTTTAAACAGTACATGTTCGATAAATATTGCTCTAAGTCATAATTTGATCAAAACTACAAAAACATAATTCAAATCTAGGAACCATGGTTTATTTCAGGAGATATGCTTTAAATACAATGCCTCACTCACAGAGTTACCGCTCTGTATTAAAGGGGGCTCACTCTATTCAGTAGACGATAGCGTGTCAAAACCGGCGTAAACATTCGGGATACTTTCTGAAATTAAATATTTAAAAAATATGACATCGGCATCATTGCGTAGAATTTATAAATGAATATGAAGGTACGTTTATTCTGTATTCCAACAGTTTTCGGGTGATGTACTTTCCAGTATTAACATGTTTGTCGACCGATTAAATCTTTTCAAGAACGTTTCTGAAATAGTGAAATGCCATGTTGTTGAATGATATATTTCCAACTGCATTGCTAAGTCTCGTCGTTTCGAGGTTAATTGTGATATATGTCAGGATTATTAGCCACATTAATCATTTGGTACACTTTTAATCACAACAATGACTCATTTAAACCATATTCGTGTATGTTAGTATTTGGAGAATGATCGCATTCGCTGTCGTTTCCTGGCAACTAGTTCATATTCCTGCGCATGGGACAAAGTAAACAGAGCACCAGATACCTAAAATATACCGTCTCTGATTTTTCACAGTAGCCAATCAGATATGACTACTGCGCAAAATTATGTACACTAAGTTATGAGCAGAACAAAAACATGACGGAAGAAGCAGGGATTCCAAAACACACGTGATGACCTACTGTTAGAACGCACAACCCAAAAACATGCAGACAAAAATAAGTCAAGTAAAAGTCGTATAGCACACAACGCTTCCAGCAAGTGTTACTGTTTTCATTACACATTTTGTAAAAGGCAGCAATCGTGACCTTCAATGTGAGTAATTTGTGCAGGCCGTCATTTCATTTCTTCACATTGTCGAGTCATATCAAGAGTAATCACTATCAACATATTTTTGAAGGCTACTATGGCATTGGATGAGTAATGAATATTCTTAATGCTAGTTCAGGAGAGGTTGACGCTGTTTACAATTACAGCAAGGTTGATGGGAAGCCGGTGTGACAAGAATGCAAAAGAATCCATATTCATGCAAGGTCAATTCAGCCTAAAGGATTTTTATGGGGATTATATAGTAGGCTTTTGTCCAGGCAATATCACATAACTGTAAAATCAATAATTTGAAATTTAAAGTTTAATTAACGGTATCGAGCGACTAGGAGAGCCTGTCAAATTAAATGATTCGGTTAAGTGAAAAAGTAAATCAGGTAACAACTGATGATCACTGTGGCGTCGGTTCTTATGAATAATTATACCGATGAAACTGATAGTCTGTTATGTTAATAGCTTTGTCAAATTAATCTCTGCCTGCAATTTTTTACTTGTTAAATATTTGAAGTTTAATATACGAGATCACGCAAATCTTACTTGATTATCGCGTATCGTGTATCGGACGATATGACCAGACATATGCACAACACCTATTTCTGCACATTTCTGTATTGTATATAATAGTTGAATGAGTGAAGTATCATATACACCAGTCACATAGATAAACTGAATACACAGCGCACAGTAAATTAGAATATATGTACACTTCAGCTAATTATAGAAGTGTTGGAATCATTCAAATATTCATGCACGTGTCACGCGACGTTGTTGGCGGCGTATATGTTCCATGCAATCTAGGAATCATCACAATCTGCAGATTGTTCGAACAATCTAGGAATGTTTCACCATTCCTAGATTGTTTAAACAATCTGCAGATTGTGAGACCTGAACAATCTAAGAATGATCACAATTTTGGAATTTGTTTCCTTGCAGTTATATGTTGTAGATTGTGAGCATATTTTCTGTCTTATCTACCGACTGTATTGGTTGATTCATAAACTGTGAATGGTTTTCAAATAGAAAAAAAATGTCTTATCTACAGACTATAGGGGTCAGTTCCTAGATTGTGAGGAGCTTTCAACTCGTTTCCTATCTCATCTACCGACGGTATTTGGTCTATTCCTAGATTTTTTAGGGTTGTGATATTTCATCAACCGATTGTAGGGGTCGATTTCTAGATTGTTAAGGGTTATGATATTTCATCTACCGAATACAGCGGTCGATTCCTAGATTGTGAAGGCTCCTCAAATAGTTTTTCTATCTTATCTACATACTATAGGGGTCGATTCCTAGATTGTGAAGGCTTCTCAAATAGTTTTTTCTATCTTATCTACATACTATAGGGGTCGATTCCTAGATTGTGAGGAGCTTTCAACTCGTTTCTCTATCTTATCTACAGACTACAGGGGTCGATTCCTAGATTGTGAAGGCTTCTCAAATAGTTTTTCTATCGTATCTACAGACTACAGGGGTCGATTCCTAGATTGTGAAGGGCTATGATATTTAATCGTTAGGCTGTATGGATCGATTCCCAGATGGTGAAGGGTTCTCAAATAGTTGTTGAACAACTTCTATCTTATCTACAGACAATAAGGGTCAATTCCTAGATTGTGAGGAGCTTTCAATTCGTTTCTCTATGTTATCTACAGACTATAGGTGTCAATTCTAAGATTGTGAAGGGTTCTCAAATAGTTTCCCTATCTTATCTACAGACTATAGGGGTCGATTCCTAGATTGTGAGGAGCTTTCAACTCGTGTCTCTATCTTATCTACCGACTACAGCGGTCGATTCCTAGATTGTGAAGGCTTCTCAAATCTTTTTTTTCTATCTTATATTATCTACACACTATAGGGGTCGATTCCTAGATTGTGAAGGCTTCATAAATAGTTTTTCTATCTTATCTACAGACTATAGGGGTCGATTCCTAGACTGTGAGGAGCTTCCAACTCGTTTTTCTATCTTATCTACTGACTTCAGGGGTCGATTCCTAGATTGTGAAGGGTTCTCAAATAGTGTTCCTATCTTATCCACAGACTATAGGGGTCGATTCCTACATTGTGAGGAGCTTTCAACTCGTTTCATTATCTTATCTACTGACTACAGGAGTAGATCCTAGATTGTGAAGGCTTCTCAAATAGTTTTGCAATCGTATCTACAGACCATTCCTAGTTTGTGATGCTAACAACAAGTGAAACTGAAAGAATGCTTGGTGCAGGGTCTGCTCATAACTTCGCGAGGTGACGTATGATCTCGGAACATCTAAAATATATAACAAATGACATCACTTGAAATTTGAATGACATTTGAAAGGCGAGTCGGCAGAATTAAGATGGCGGCGCCTGCGTTCTTTGTGGTGGATCACTACCGAAATCATAACGATCTCTCAAAACCGAGTCATCAAAGGTTTACCGCACCTTCCTCGATGAACGGCGTGTCTCATTCCATAGTCTGCGTCTGAAAAATCTTCGATTTCAGCTCGCTTATCTAAGGAAGTCGTCTATGTGATTGGCTAACATTTTATCTCAAACAGGGCGAGAACACTATTTGATTGGCTGGACCATACGTCACTTCGCGGTGTTATGAGCTGCATATGCACCCATGGTATGAAAGTGTCGGTATCGTACGTTATACCCTGAGATAGGATGGTACTGGTCAGGCGTTACCGGAACTCTAATGGCATTCTAGGCATCCCCGAGTAACGACGCCAAAGTAGTACGAATACATTCCGGTGCCTTCTTGTTACAACTTTCAATTTGTAAAATTAGCGAAATTTATATCTGTATAAATCATAATGTTCTACATTAATGCAGAACAAACACTAGTTTTTAAGTTTATATTCAAATTCTCAATTCAACATATTGAATACACAGTGTCACAAATTCAGACATATCCAATTATCACAGGTGTAGAGACACTTGTTTTAGTAAAGTGAAAAATGTAATGAAATGACATGAATAGAAAATCTCATCAAATGTCTTCTGATATCAAATATAGAAACACGAGTTGATAATTTTTTTTATCAATATACAAGGCCTGTCGAGGTTCTGTTTATCAACTAAAATAAGTATTTATTACTTTCAAGGAAAAGGATACATATTTCAACACAGCGTTACAATTAGACTTCCATTGTGGTATTGCGACAGCACTGTGGCGTCATTATGTTTAGTACATAATGGCATTGTGATCAGAGTTTTAACGTCATAGCACTGCGAGTCATTACTTGCTGATGTAAACAAACATTATGACGTCACTTAGTTGGCGGTGGCAAGGTAATGTACTGTCCTTTGGAACAAAGTTTTTGATGATCAAATGAAATATAATGGTTTACACATGTAAATATAGGGTTAGTGTTCTCGAAGTGTCAACTTTGTGAGTTAGTCTTGACTATGTCAAATATAGTAATTTTAAATATTTTCTGATGTCAAAGATCTATTGTAAAAACGATAACTTCTAGGATATATGAATTGATCTTATAAAATCTATATCTTCTGAGGAACACATAGGCAAACCAATATGCATCTCCCACATCAGTTAATAAACGCCTGTAAATCAAACCATCGGTCTAATTTTGTTCTTTTCCAGTACAGTTTTTATATAATATGAACACATTTTAATTTTTCTTTGACTTCAAGTTGTTAAGCTTAGGGTTAGATATATGATCAGCGCAATTTTTCATGACATTAATCAATAGAATTGTGTGTGTCTCTTTGTTTTCTTTTGTATTTCTGTCAGCAAATTAACATTCCGATGGTGTTCCAATATTAATTAAAATAAAACCATGTCACTTATACATACCTACTTTTAGAAATCAAAACGCTTTCAAAAGTTGAAGTAATGTAACGTTTCCATTCACAGTTGAGAAATGATAATTCTAATTGCTGGTGAACATCCTACTTTGACAATAGAAACATATTAAAGAGAGATTAAATAGTGAGATTCAAAAAGTTAAAAATCTAATTGTCTTCCCTATAAACCTTTGAAAAAAATATTGACCAAACGGGCGAAAAATAATGTTTCGTTACAGATGTGATTAGGTTAAACATGTGCGAACTAAGCTAGTAAAAGTATAGTGTCAAAACCTTGTATAGCTGTAGCGTTTTGTTGAAAGAGACCGACAGCATGTTGGAAGAACTAATTTTGTGAAACAAACTTTTCCATTGAAAGCAACTGGATGAAAAATGAAAATATTTTCATCGAATATATTCGAGTTGAATGGACTTTTGATATTACTTTCCTTTCTTTAAAGTACGACTATCTGAATTTTACCTTTACTGACTATCCAAGCTTGTTATAGAATATGAATTCATCAATCGATGCATAAAACTGTCGTTGTCTATTTTATCTTAATAACATCTTCATTGACCAAGATATACGTTTCCTGTTTTTAAATATATATTCAAGTTAGATGTTGTTGTCATGTTTACGTTCACATTTAACCAAATCAGACAAAAGTCGACAGCCTCAACAATCGTTTCACTGTCACCTAGCATTGAATGCAACGATGAAATCACACCATGTTAAAGGTGAATTCGTCTTCGCTGTCAAATTCACAATAACTAAACATTTGAAATCTGTCATTGCTAAGCATATCAGCTAAAGGCGTTCTCTTTACAATTCGGGTTCTGCTACTTTCAATTTGTGGAATGTGATAGTTATATGTTACTCACAATCATGTTATAAAAAACGCTAATCTGCTTACGGGCACAGCATTCTGTGTTTGAATTCTTACGGTATGCAACTTCCTAAAGGTTTTACATTTCCTCTTATTCATTGATCTTAGAGAACGCCAACAATCTTATTACAGTCACAGCAGTCAGGATAACAACATTTCTTGTTGTCTCTTAGAATTAAATAGAAGAAAATACCAAACACCAATTGAGTGAAAATTGTAAAAATGAGTGTTGCGTTGTACTCGAATTGTTGGTTGGTATATGTCGTTTCATATCTAAATAGTATTACGTGAATGCGGATTTATATAAGCGCTGGTAATATACAATTTTTATTTCATTACACTTTCAATCGTTGTCTCTCTACACAAGCTTTCTGAACTGTTATACCAATTCCAAGATGGACAAGCTTGTGAGTGTCCACCTTGTGACAAGTGTAGTCAAAACATTCAACAAGTCAAAAATTCAATAGTTTTGTTTATCTTTTGTGTGAGATATTCGGTTTTGTCAGTCAAATAAAGCATCTTTAGCGCAACTCGCGTGACGTCAACAGGAAAATATTATGACGTTAAAGTGTCAGCGTGAAAAGGCTGTACGTTTACCGTTACCAAAGCAAAGCAGTAGCGATATAATAAATATAATATCAAATTGCATGTCTACCTCCTCTTATGAGGTAGAAACGTATATGTTTTACTCGTGCGGTATTTGTCAAGGACATATGAATATCCTCTGTTTATAAAACACAAAAAAATGAATACACTAGAGTAAAATTAATAGTGTGATTGGATTGTGTTAGTGTGCTCACTTTTCTATATTACTATACTATTCTCGCATAGACATTCATATACGTGTTAATATGTATACAATTGTAGGAAGCATTGAAGCAAATAACTTTGTGCAAGAATGAAATTAAAATACATACATCTCGACATGATTTTGTATGAAATAAATTAAATAATGTTTCTGAATGGCATGCACATTGGTTGATCAGAACTCTAATGAAACAAGACAAACTTATTCAATATTTCTTACATTTGAACAACCATCCACTAGGCATAAAGATGCTTCTAGATTCTAATAAAGTTAACTTCATTCATCACGTTTCTCCAAAAAATAACCAATAATAAAGTATCCAAAATTATGAACAATTAATGTCCAGTGCAATATGTAAAATCTGACACTTCACAATCAACCTGTGCCAAGGTTATTTCCATAAATAAATCAGTTTTGAAAAACAATTGTATTCCAATATCTCTTTGGAATCCTTTGGGACTATTCACTGAACACATTCAATTTAAATCTTCATATAAAAAAACGTAACCTTTAATCCGGTTAATCAAATAGGGAAATTGGTTTTTGATTGAACAGTATTTTGTTTTCCAATAAAATTTAACGCTCATTGGGAGTACTTCCTGTAAATTTGAATGTGCTAATCTAATCGCCCACAGATAACAATTATTGTGATCCCGTCTTGCCATCAAGTCTCACGTGTCTACTTTAAGTGATGGCGATGCATCTTCGTCAAATTAATATGAAGTATTGGGTAAGAAATGTATTCTCCATTCTCTGCTTGCCGAATATGCCACATTTCCCATGAGTACTTGGTGAACGATATGTGACGTTCATTTCATCGCTCAAACAACAAATAATGTTAACACTTTGGTATCGATTGAATCCAGGAAGCCGGGAACCGTTCGGTGTAACATTTAGCTCTATATTGTTGTTTGTTATGATCCGTGTAAAGTGTAGTATTACTGTTGGTTGAGGTTATGCATTTGAATCAATCTGTTCACGGCGTTGTGAAAGACAAACATAATCACGTTAAGTTAGTCTATCAGTTGATGCTTTGGTTACCGAAGAGCAGTTCCGTTACATTTGATTTGTTCTCAGTGATATATTCAAAATTACTTAAAGTTCTCGTATTCATTATATCGTGAAAAATTTTTCTCAATGAGATCGGAGTAAGGGCAGACGGTGTTTGAACTTATAAGACAAAACAACTTTACCCTTTTTGAATTTGCTGCACGGTGGATAGAACATACATACTTCATTGACATAAATCTTCTGTGTCTTTATTATAAACATATGAAGTTGCTTTGAAATTATAAATGTATGGCATTTGCAGTAACGTATCATGACTGAGAGGGGCCATTTGATTTCGTGTTAACTTTCCAACACGAAATCGCGAAAAAGTCAAAACGAAATCGCGAAATTGCGAAACGAGGTCACAACGAAACCGCGAAAATGTGACAGGAAATCGCAGAGTTATTCACATTGCAACCTCGCTACTTCGCATCGCCACTTCGCTATTTCGCCCTAGCTTAGAATAACAGTAAGTAGCGAAGACGCGAATGGCAGAAATCAGCCACCATACAGTTCCCTGTTCATAATGTAAGATCGTGATGTTTGAGCCATGATTTGTGTCAAACTCCAGCACAAAATCGCAAAATCGCGAAGAAGTCAAAACGAAATGGCAAAATTGAGAAACCAGGTCTTAGCGAAACCACGAAACAGTGACATGAAACGCGAAAACAATGCCACAAAATAGTGAAACACTAAGACGAAATCGTGAGGGTTCGAAACGGACGCAAACGAGATCGCGAAGGAGCGGAACGTGCATGAAACGAAACCGCTGAAGAGCAAATTCGCGAAGAAACGAAACCGCGAAAAAGTGAAACCGCAAAGAAGCGAAACCGCGAAGGAGAGAAGGCGCGAAAGAACTAAATCAGAAAGGAACAAAATTGGACACTCATGCATTCTCATGTACACAATTAGTAAATAATGACGTCGTCCTTATAAACCGTTTTTCGAAGCTCTCTTAGCGCTAAGATAGTCGTAAGCGCCATATATTAACATTAACTTACGACTATCTGAGCACTAAGGCAGTTTCGAAAATATTGGCTCTGGATGTCATATTAGTCTTTATATGTAGTGTTATTTGTTAGAACTAAAATTATAATTTCTGAAACCTTGTTTGTGATTTCTTTTTGTCTCTTTAAATCATAAACCGTTATACTTTACGCTTCGTATATTATATCCAAAAATCATGTTTTAACATCATATATCAAAGAAACCTTGTGTGTAATTTTAAACAAAATCTAACACTCGTGGTCTCGAACCTTTACCAAGGACAAGAGTAGAACAGACGGTCAAAGCAGTAACCATTAAACTACAAATCCCCTATGCCGCTAATGACATGAACGGCACATATCTTCATTCATTATATGTGAACAGAAATAAACTAGTGGATTTTTCTCTCTACTTCTATGCCGTATACATTGAAAGAAGGACATTGTTTTATAATATTATTCCTAACGAAAACATCTACAACGTATTAAGTGAATAACATGTTCATCACTCTACTACTTTGTGATATGGGTACAGCATTTTCATATGTATAAATGATGTAAACACAGCAAGACAAAAATATTATCTAATTGATAAGGTTGTGGCAAGATGACCAAAATGTGACAAAAGAATCATATTTGCATTGTGAATATGCATTTGATTTTATGTAGTTGATAGTTGTATTGCAGTTTTGGTTTCAAACCTCTTTTTCGCAATGACATTGACAAGAGTATAACCTTTTAAAATTACATATTACACCAGGTTTCAAGGGTCTAACTTAATTGACGTACGAGCAGTTGTCGTTCAAATACATACCTATGGATACATTTAATACACTGATGTTTATATTATATAATGCACACCAGACGAAACTCCTGTATTGATAACATGTACATATTATTGCCATACTTTGCAAAAGCAATATAACAAATCTAAACATAACAGTTAGCAGTTTGCCCTTATTGCCATTGCTCATCTAAACCTGCTGGTAACCTTATTTGATTGTTTATATACTTGTAGGTATGTTAGTTGTGGTAGATATTCAATCTAATTTGCCTGTGAATAGTTCGAAATAGTTCTAATTATATCTAACAATATTTTCATAATCATTGAATATATTCCTTCAACGCTGAATTGTGACGAATACACCAAAGCTCAGGCCCAGGCTCTTACATTTGACAATTCCACTAAAACCAATGATCTGCATCACTGAACTCCTTCAAAACACAGCTCAAAACTCATCTTTTCCATCAATATTATATATGACTCCTCTGACACTGTACAGAGCGCTTAGAGCATGCTTAAATGGATGGACTTATGCGCTATATAAATATACATATTATTATTATTATTATGTTGGTTTCACCCCAGAGTGATCACAAAATGGTTTCTGCTGCTGTAATCTGCCAACAGGAAAACGCAACCTGATACGTCACCATTATTTATCTGTGATATTCCGTGGCAGTTATTTGCTATATAAAGCGAAGACAGCTACTTTACAAAGAGTATAAAAAATACTGGACTGTGTATGCATCCTTGCCTGGAGCCCACTACGCAGTCAAAGTATTCAGAGATATTATTAAACAATACAGGTACAAGGAAACATTTAAGATATGTCATTGAAACATTCCCTTTAAAAAACAGTTTGTACATATATGCGCACATGGTATTGCACACTATCAAATGCTTTGGAAACGTCTATATACAGACAATGCATCGTTTCCTTAGCCTTAGATCCAAAATGTTTATGAAATAAGTACATGGAGAATAACTATGTTGTCTCATGTATTGTACTCTTTCCCGAACAAAGCCTTATTTTCAGGTTTTAGACCATTTGCTCACATAGCCTGCTGCTAAAATTCCTGGTGATTAGTTACCCTATCACAGGGAGTATAATGGTTTTCCCATGTACTTATTCGGATTATTTATGTCGCCTTGTTTGTAAGGAGGAACTATTTCAGCGTCTATCCGTGGACTGTTGAATTTTCCTTAGATCAGAACAACTTTAACACCTCCTTGAACTTATACGTACGTGACTCGGTCTTACGCCAGTCACATAATTGCCAGAGCCGGTGATGTTTCTCGTTGTTTGAGCGGAATCATTTCGGACCGGATCTCGTAGATATAGTGTCATACCATCTAGCACTACTTTCATTGTGATGTACATTCCGATCTTTTCACATGTCTGTACCATTGCACTTTTCAAGAAACTGTTCATTTTCAAGGTCATGTTCAAACAATGCATAAAGATGATATTTCACTCTTTGCACCAGGTCATGCATGATTGATAGATAAGACACATTATTGCATATATTGAATATATATTGTCCAATATTGAAATAAAGAAATCCTTTAGGAAAAATAGCTGGGTGTGTCTTGCCCAACCTACGAGAGTACAAATACTTTGATTTGTCACTGTATGTTTCCATACTCCCAACATTGATTAATCCAAAGGCCCGCACAAGTATGATGTAATTATATCGTTATATATAACACAGTTTCGGTTTTAGTCATATTGGTTTTGTTTCTGATTTCAGGAAAGGAAACACCATGTCTCCAGTCAAGAGGAGAGCAAGTTTGCTATTGATTTCTATGTTGTGCGATGAAGTCGTAAAGTTAAACACAGACATAGTTTTGTTTCACCTTACACCATCGGTGTCTGTGTCAATGCCAGGAACGAATCAATACCTTTTTAACATTAAACTCCAGATAATCGATGAGGATGATTAACTGATTAACTGATTCATAGCCAAATACCCTGTCACACAGCCATCGTGTCAAGGACACTCCCTGTGCAGAAAACCACTCATTGCAAGTTTCTGCTCCATTTACAAATCAGGAAATCCACCTTATTTTACTAGTATATATATATATACTCGTGAGAGGTTCGTGCCCAAAGTGATAACACAATTTCTACGTATCCGTGTCGGCAGGGAATAAATACTTTAAAAGCTCATATTAGCCACGGCAGGGGATACACCACGTCCATTGTTGTTGAACATCGTTGATTGCGATCCACTATAGACAGGGCAAAGTGTCAGAAATCTTTTAAATGTTAACATAACACATAAGGTTGAATACACTTTATTTCTATCAAATTCCAGAAATTGAGAAAGCATTTCTGAGGTGTTTTTTTCTCACCATGACAGCATCATATCTGAACATGATGAGTTGTTATTATGTTCCATGTTATTCAGCATCCTTTTTTAGGGAAACTGCCTGCAACGTCCATATTTGAGGGGGGGGGGGGGGGGGGGGGGGGGGGGGGTGTAACTTACAAAGAACATGATTTAGAGACCCTTTTAGTCACTACATTCAACAATGGATATCTCTAATCTTTTATGTGATATGAAATCATCATGTACTTCTATTAAACACATATATCATATATACACTTGGAAATGAATTAAGCAACACCAAATGTTTTTAAGAGCAAAATCGTTCTGATTTGAAAGAAACAATATTTCAGGAAAACGGTAAGGGCTTTTAGGTTGAAGACTCATTTAGCAGTGTTGAAACGAAAGGTCACTCAAATAACGGTTCATTGTCTTTTTGATTTTTGGTATTTTGGTGTCCAAATCCAAGTTCCATTATGAAATGAAATGAAGTCAATATTTGTTGCTGTAATATGATCAGTGTCATTCTATCAAGTGAAGTGAGTACACTTTACTAACTAACTTTTAAACAAAAGTCACTTGTTAAATCAGTATGCACCTTCATGAAAATGTCAATTTCAATAAACTTGTCTTAGTGTACACATACGGTCAGAACGTATGGTTTTGGGTTATTTAAAGCGAGAATAAGTGTTTAATAAATAGATTGAACTCAAATTTATTCACATATTATATCGTTATAGGCATTTTCTCAATTATCTTAAAATATGGGACTGGAAGTTTAATGTCCGATTGGCATCTTATCATGCATGATAAACGATGTTTTGGTGTGTGAATGTCAACTTGTTATCAAAATATTGTTTACAATAAATCAATTCTAAAGTTTGTAGTGTAGTCTCTCTTTTTGGACAATAGTTATGATTGGTTAATATTCAGTACCTTCACATTTCCCCTCACATTTTCAAAAAAATTGCATATGATGAACTTTTTGTTCAGAGAATGAGTCGCTAAACACCAATTGTTATGTCTGTGGTGGTAAAATCGTTTAATTGATGCTAACAAGCCCAGAGCACCACATTCAGTTTACAAACTAAGGTGTTGCTTGATTAATTCCTAAGTGTATATGAAGATAGAAACTTAAACAAACGAACAATTATTATTTGTTTATGATCGCTTCACTTCAAAAACATACCTCTCAATACGAAATCATACCTTGAGGAGAAGAACATTCTATTCACGCTGTGCGAGTAGCAGTAATAATGATAGTACCAGACCCAAAGCGCCTTCCTCACCCAAGTGCATCACCTAACGCAATAAGTAACTCATTAGTAAACACATTTGCCATAGTATGAGAGAGTACTTTAGTCCACCCGTTTATTTTTAGAAGGTGGAGCAGCTTGTACAATGTGTTCGTCTTCCTGGTTTACATACAATGTACCCTGGGAGTGTATGAATTAATACACGAACACAAGTGTATACATTTCATAATGGTGATAACACTTATTCTATCCCTTATCATATATAATTTACGCACATCATATAACTGACAATGTCAACATATGGCATAAGAAGGGAAAAGAGGACATAGAAGGAAAGCAACTATGTATCTTATCAAGCAATTTTCATACTCATAATGGATCATTCTCATAACGTCATTTATCTATGCATTTATTTATTCATATCTGTTGGGTAAATACAATGGCTTGTTATAATGATATCGCTCTAACGTTCTTTCTTATGTCTTGAATAAATACGATCAGTTTCTAACCCCAAAAATGCAGAATCTGATTGAATTGGATGATTTGAGGTCGAATGCTAATGTAGACTTTAGTATTAATGATTCATCCCATAGGCCTGCCAGTCATCATAATGAATAAACCCTTGTTTTACAATAAGGATCCTACCAAACTGAGAAATCGCTATTCTCTAGTTTCTTTCCACGATCCCATACACAAACAACAGGTGACGACACTTGCGCAACATATGTATCCTAAACAATTCAAATTATGGAAAACAGTAGCTTAGCTTCATTAGTGATGAACAAGTATGTCAAAATACCTTGCAAATCGGACGAGGGGATGTATAAAGGAATAAATCAACCAAAAGTTCTTCATTCTGGGTCAGATAAGTAAAGTAAGATGTGCAATGGTGAATTCCTAGAGATGCCTTTAAATGACTAAGATGGTCTTGTGCCCATGACAGTCATGACTTCAAGTTACATTGTATACATTAAACATGGTGCCTAGTGAATCCAACTTGTATCTCGATATAAGTTGGATGCACGAAACAGATCAATTGAGAGATGTATTAAAACTAAGAATCAGCTACATGAATCCAAAGGAAAGATTCGGAGTGGATAAACGAAATTTGAAAAGATTCTTGAAAAGGGAGTGCTTTGATAAATAAGTAGTCTGTACAACGTTATATTTGTATGACAGCCTGATAGTCGTGCCTGCTATTACGCCAACTCTTCATTTTTAGAAGATAAGGAAGTAAAAGTATTGAATTAAAACCTGTAAGATAAACCTCTTATCTCGTATATATATGAATGTACTAGATTGTGATGAAAAGGAAGAAGAGGAAGACGAAAGGATGAATAATAGGAATATGCTGTCTATTAAACTGTGAATTATTAGGTACGTAGTCATAAACAAAGAAACCCAACCCCACTTCGCCAATGATTACCTTTTAGTTTGATACATACCGTTTTTCAGTAAGTTACTTCCCTTGCTTCAATCACGTCAACAAGTGATTTATGAGTATTTAAAAAAAATATTATCAGATAATTATGAACTGCAAAAATACCCATCGACAGGAAATCAAGGATCTATTTTCGACATATGTTTACAGAATTGCGTTCATCGCGATTTTACAATGCAATCTACAGCCCTATATCGCCGACATGGTGACCCTCAACCTCCTGTACTGTCAGGGAGAATACTCAGCAATAATTGGGTCAATTTTTATATTAGATTTGCTTCATAAACCATTATTTCAACATTGACATTATATGATAAAGGGATTAGTAAACGTGTATTATTCCGTATCATTAATATCATGTACATGTATTACAGTTCATACAATAATTCCATATAAAGGAATAATATTTTTTGTATTGATATCTACAAATTGTGCATGCAACTTGATTTTCAATTGAAAATGTATTATGTCTTTACTAATATGGGATTGGGCAGCCCAACAATTCATTCGAAATCAATGAGTGTCATTATATCTTATTGCGCCATCATACAGTGGAATTTGAATGATGCTATTGAAATAATCCATATATTCCTGTCTAATAAGATAAAATTTACTGTTGTCAGAAAATGTGTTATCAAACTTCTATGATACCCTACCGCTTTCCTTATTTCATCTTACTCTTAATAGTCTATCCATCATAGTTCTAGTTGTTTAGATAAAGTTATGTAATTTGTTAACGTTAGGATAAAAGTATTATCTAAATGAATCAAAGGCTGATGGACGTCTTCTGAAGTCGAAGACCAAAGCCTATCCTTAGCTATCACAAAATTGGATTACTCAACAGAATAAACTCAATGCTGTAAAAAGACGAACATCGTCAGTAAAATTGATTATTCCTTGCAGCAGTTCTCTGTCATTTCTCTCATGAATATTTTCAATACTAAATCAGTCAAATATTTAAATCAGGGGACAGTTGATCAGGTCGATGAACTTTGATTTCATTTTCAGTAATATTTCACAAATGTTATATTTCTCAGATATTATAGTTCTCTTACATTTGCACATGTTTAATATCTCCCATTTATGAACCATGCTAGTGTGTATGTAGGAATATCAGGCCTTTTAATGCCACATGTGAAGAGTTGAACGATCACGACCTAATCAGCTAAATTTATTTCGATAAATCGTAGGATGTCTTTGACATGTGTCATGAACCGAACTATTTAATGTATGTCCTGTCTGCAGTGAAGTAAAGTTTCTATAGACAAGTGACAATAACAGTACATTGTCTATGTCTTTTGACGTATTTATTGACGTTCTAGAAGTCAATGTAATGAAAGGCCGCGATGACAAAAATATCATTTATTTGGAAACATCAACGGTATAGAAAAAAGGAATTTGAATGTCCATACATTTGTCCTCATTCTGTGTTGGCTGTAGATTTCTCTAGTATTGACGGACAAAGTCGTTGAAAAACAACAAGTGTTACATAGCATCTGATCGCCAAAAAAACACCTACCTTTTGTGGGTTGAAGTTAGATAAAAACACTTCATCCCGTATTAGATGCAATACCGTTCGCAAATAAGTTATTATATCCCAGGCACTTTGTTTCACAGTACCTTTCCTCTAGTGTATGCAATAATTGTCATTATTCTTAATGTAACATTATTCTGAATTATGAATTAAAAACCCAACACAACCCCTAACAACTTTCGTTCGATCCGTCTTTTTAGATCATTTCGCATACTTTGTGACATAAAGCACATATAATTTCTCCAGCCATTAAGCAATGCTAATAGAGGATGTCAGTGTTAGAACAAAGAAGGGAAATATAAAAGATGAACGTTTGCAGATACGCTACTCGTGCATTTACATATTTGGCCTATTTATAAAGAAATGCTCGTTATTTAAATTGCATCAAAACATTTACCACTATTAATCATACAATGGTGCTCTCGGCAGATAAAAGGCACCTGATATTTTCGATATTAACTGCAAATTACAGAGGTCATGTGACGGAACTTCTTTTGAAATGACGTCACATCAACATTTCGAACGCCTGTAATAACGTACAAATTGCCTTAACAGTTGTGACAGCGTAAAAGTTTCATGTAATATATATGTTTCATTTCATACACATTAATTTGAGAATTGACAAAGCAAACAGTGCAATTTATTATGATCAAGCAGTGTTCAAAATATGTTCATCGCGAGTTGAAATCAACCGAGCAAAAGCTTTATAAATACTCACAGGTAACAAGGGCAGTATGAGTCAAATATTCTTTTACCGGACTTCAATCTTCACTGTTCCATAATCTCGGTAAACGTGATGTCAGAATTAACTGCTTAATACTCAGTTTTAATAGCTTCCCGTGTGATATGTGAGTCGCCATTTGCAACCTAGCGGAAGGTAAGCAACTCTCCCTTCGCGAGATGGAGTCACTATTAGGCCAACACGAAAGCAACAGGACGCGAGTTCGAATTCGCCGTCCTTACGTTAAATACTTTTCATTTGAAAAACGCATTTTGAAACGTATCATGCCAAAATAACAATTATTTTAACTGAAAGCATACTTTATGAGGCATTAGTTTGTGTCCTTTTACCGTACAAATAGCACACTGTTCATTTGCATATATCAATACGCGTAGTTAAAGAAAAGTTCAACTTTGAAGTAATGTTGTCAATCTGTTTTGCGCAAAATAAATGAAGAATGACATTGCCAAGGCTAGCAAAATACAATGTTTATTCTTAATGCAGGATATTGACCATCCCAAAACACACTCGCATGATAACCTCTATATATCATTCTGTTGGATAACGAAGACCACAACATTATAAACGTAACTGTGTATAATTTACGAGACCGAAGCATATAAAAAAAGAAATAAGTAAAATTTGACCATACCACATGACCAACATCAACTTCCCAATGCAAAGCATACCTCTTGCCAGTCTAAATTAATGGCTGATTTAGGCCTTGCAGTATTTCCTTAAGGAATTTGTGCTTAGAAATCCAGGGCCACTATGCATTTCTGGTGAAGCGATTCACTATCTAGGCACAACAAAGCGAGGGAAATACCGCAAGGCTTAAATCAGCAAGTAATGCAGACTGGCAAGAGTTATGCCTTGCGTTTGGAAGTTGGACCAACATTAACGAACTGTCCAACATGTTAGTTGAAGCGCCTCTTATTGAAAGCAATGGCTTTACCATAGTGTATCAAGATTGTGTCGACGAGAGAATAATTTTCTTGTGTTTTACGTGTGAGTGTTATTACATCATGATGTCAATGTGCATATGCAATTCCGTGTAGTCTCATCAATTAATAATATAAAACAAAATTAATACATTATAAAAATGATTGGAATAGCCCCCCAACATAAATATGAAACTACGTATATTATCATGACAATAGTAATCATGTCCTTTC